>CM061142.1:492090063-492690063 GCA_030789695.1 Scilla litardierei | reverse complement strand
ATAAGAGGAGTGAACGTCGCTCTTCCTGATCAATTCCAGCTCCCTGCTACACTTGGTTAGATTGCAGATCAAAGATTGGGACCTGGACCATCTGCGGAGATCATGCTTTAATCTATAAAGCTTTTGAGTGAAACAGAACATTGGATTGCCATAAACTGGGGAGCTCCAGCTTGACTCCACAAACTCCCTGTATCCATCAAGCCGCATCCAATAATTGAAGAATTTAAAAGGCTTAGGTTCTGAAAGTACCTTAGAGTGCAGATGAATCACCATAGCTGAGTGGTCACTAGTACTGGGGTCTATATATTCCAGGTAAGAATCTGAAAGTTTCGAGGTCCATTCAATATTGCAAAAAGCCCTGTCAATCCGGGTAGAGATACGGGCATTTCCCAGACGCCTATTGCACCAGCTCAACCGAGGTCCAGTACATTTGATCTCCTTGAGCACACAATCAGTAATACAATTCTGAAACTCCTCCATCATATTGCCCATAAGCCGTCGTCCCCCTACTTTGTCTTTATCATATATTACACAATTAAAATCCCCTCCTACAACCCACGCATCAGAATTTAATCTTCCAGCATCATGTTTCAATTCATTCCAGAGGCTAACCCGCTCAGTTTTGGTATTAAAACCATAGACCGCAGTCAAAACCATAGCAAAACCTCCTTGGTTCGTACACCTAACCGTGAGGTGCTGAGGCGAAGATGAAACATTTGATACTTGCCAGACCACTGGGTCATAGCCTAATAGAATCCGGCCCCCCTTGTTGGTAGCAAAATTATCAACAAGATTCCAAGCTTTAGGGAGACACTTATGTTTATTAGGGGAGTCTGCCTTCAGTTTGGTTTCCAATAGTACAGCAATAGATGGTTATAACCTACGCAATCTTTCCTTCAAATCTCTGCGCCTCACCGAGTTGTTGAGGCCCCGCGTATTCTATAGGAATACAGTCATTGAGACGGCTTTGGGTGACGGCCAAGACTGGCTTCCTTCAGTCTTAGGCTCTTTCGAGTAGCAGAGTCCGTAGTTTGATTAGCAGCCGCATCAATTTTCCTATCTCCCAACTTGCAAGTATTTGCATTACTCAACCAGGATTCTTCTTCAACTGCCCAGAGAGGATTTTCAATCGCTAGTCTATCCGGAAGCCTGTCGCAATTAGCAGTAACTTGAGATGTTGGTGCACTTTCTGGGCATAGGCCGTGAGAAGCCACAGGCGGAAGATGGCCAACAGAATTTGGCTTGCTTTTGTTGGATGCGTCAAAAACTACAGGGAGGGAAACCTCGCCATCACAAGGATATTGAATCGGAGGTGCACCTTGCAGGTTGATGTTTGCTTCAGAAATTTGGCTGCTTTTGCCGGATGCTTCAGAAGCAATAGGGAGAGAACACTCACCCCCACAAGCAACCTGAGGTGTAGGTTGCTGTTGCTTCGCAATGACGGGTCGCGCCTCCAAGATTTCCTAGACTACGAAGTGTTCAAATTCTGTAGTAGTGGCCCCAAGCACCTCTCGAACTATAGGCTTTAGTTGGTGACTTGCATTAGACTCAGTTTCTCCCCCTGGCCCCTGTGCTGAATATCCCTGGGCATTAATAGTATCCTGTGAAGTTGAACAAGAACCATTCTCAAAGATAACCTTGGGTCCCACCTCCAAATTCGCAGCACCCAAATCATTGGGTAATTTTTCCTTTCCCTTAGCTTGAATAGCACAAGTTGACAGAGCCTTCCCTTGGATTGAAGGTAGCTCATGCGCATTCTGGCATTGAGAATCTGAATGCCCGAAACTTATGCATTTCGTGCATCTAGGTGGCTCCCCCTCAATTTTGATGCCAATTGGGACTTTAGAGCCATCCTCTAGTTCAACAAGAACAGTTTTTGGAATTGGTTTTTTTGCATCTACCTCTACCAGGCACCTAGCAAACGATATCCTTTCTAATTTCGACGTCATCCTGTCAAGGCATAGTGGTTTCCCAATCCCCGAAGCAATAGCGTTTAGAATCTCTAGGGTCCACATCCACAGTGGAACCCCGTGGAGTTGGACCCACATAGGCACCGAGGATAGAAGGTCGCGTTCATGCTTTAGCGAAATGCTCCAGCTCTGTAACACCACAAGCCTGCCATCGAACATCCACGGACCTCCATGCAGGATACGTTCACATTCAACTCCATCCTCAAATTTGAAATAAAAAACCCATTATCACGGCTATAAATCTGAATTCTCTTCTTCAAATTCCAGAGCCTGTCCACCCAAGCACGAATCTGACCGTAGTACGGGACATCGCCCAGTACATATCCCACAAGCGTGTTTTGCCATTGAATAGCTCCCCTAGCCACCTGCTCATTAGCAATACGAACCACCTCACTACCATCTTCCTTAACAAGAGGAGGAACATAAGACATCGCCATACCGATACTATAGCTCCTCCTATTGGCACATACATCAGACCAAGCATGTCTCTTTCCATTCACAGGGACCATCATTTGGACAGCAGGTCTTTGAGAGATTTTCTCAAACACCTGATGGCCTCTACCCAAGTGAGCATGCGGCTGTGGGAAGTGACCAAGCGCGTGCTGCCTGCGACTGATGGAGCTGGCGCCATGTATTCTTCCATTTGCAGGACCCCTGCCGCCACCAAGCTGCTTCCCGACGCCACCCTTTCCCCCAATAGTTTTCCAACGCGTGACAGTTTCCCATCTCCCTGAACTGTCATCCGAGATCCCCACACCTTTTTTGCCAGGAATCACCTTACTCCCAAGATCCGCAACACTCGCTTTCGTGGCGTCAGTGGCCAAGTACCTGACATCTGCCTGATCAATGGTCCCTACATCAGAGATGCGCTTCAAACTCTCAAAGCCGCCGTCAAAACTAGGAGACGCGCTATTGATCGTGAGCGCCGGAGCCCTTGTAGTCCCGCCCAAGTCACCGAAATCTCCAATCCCAACAAGATCAATCCCCGATTCGATCGCTTCCCCGTTCACGCCAAGCGGCGGAGACCTAGGAATCGCCCTGAGGTCGCCAGGACCGCAAGTTTCGCTCATCTCACTTTATGTATAAAAAATAAAAAGCTTTACCATATATATATATATATATATATATATATATATATATGTTCATTCATCCAATATACACACCATTACATATACTCCTACTGCACATTACACTTACATGAACACATTCCAACACTTTACATTCATACAAATATGATACATATTCACATATAAGTAGCAAACAATACTTCACATAAATATTCCACATCTAATTATACACACTCCTTACATACCCACAGATGTATTCATATCAACACCATATATATATCGCTAGGCTTACACATAGCCATATACACGTTCGATCATACACACCAGATTATTATTCTAATAGTAGGTATGCACACAAACATGCATATATATATATATACTAGTCATAACCCGTGCCCATAGGGCACGGCGAAGTTCGTCTCCCGAGTGTGAAACCGAGGAGGACAGTCAGTTTACGGGTGAAATGGTGACATGATAATCATCTCCCAAATGCATTTTTATTCCTCCAATTAAGACATTTTTTTCAAATGGGAGATCATTCTTTTTGGCATTTAGAAAGGTAGCTTGTTATCTTTCCTATACAACCATATCAAAGAAAATCTAACCTTATGGAATTGTGTTGCTATCTGTATGTTTCCGCCCAACGTTTACTGTAAACTACCATTAAAACATGATTGGAAAGAAATTATATCAATTAACCGTGTGTCCTCTTAATTGAGCGATATCAATTAAGCGTGTGTTCTCTTGATAACATCCCTCTTTTATAATATAGATATCTCTTATCCAATTTCTCTTGTCCAATTTCTCTTATCCAATTTCTATTGATAACATCCCTATTTTATAATATAGATATCTCTTATCCAATTTCTCTTGTCCAATATCTCTTATCCAATTTCTCTTGATAACATCCCTCTTTTATAATATAGATATCTCTTATCCAATATCTCTTGTCCAATTTCTCTTGTCCAATTTCTCTTGATAACATCCATCTTTTATAATATAGATATGCATATATATATATATGCATATATATATATATATATATATATATATATATATATATATATATATATATATATATATATACGTACTAGGACCAAAATACCATGCACACACATTACCATGTATGAGCGCACACACCCATTCACTTAGCATACATATCCTGCTATTACACGCCTATACAGTCAAGCTACTCAAACTATACTAGCAGGGAGTCGGTAGCTACCCATACCACTATTTACCTAACATTCAATATGTCCACACTTTTACTAACATTCTAGTATACACACAAATAAGTGTATTTCAATATTCATACACATTCGATAGATAGCCACATCCACTATTCGTACTAATCCATATATTGATACATGTATATCAAAATAAGGATCATTCACATACATACACATATAACCACTTATAAGACATGCACCAATACACGTTCAATGACACGTATACACAATCACTCCACGCTTGTAACAACACACCTACATACATACAAGTATCTCATATACCAATACATCGTCCTCCCTCATGCCACCATATGTAGAAGAATACATATACTACATATACATCTAAATGATCTTACAAACACCATTCTACGGTAACGCATACACACACACACACACACACATATTTATACCATAAATCCACTTAACCGTGCAATCCATAGCCATCCCAGATATATATACTAGTCATAACCCGTGTCCGGAGGGCACGGAGGCAGTCGTCGCCCGGGCGCAAATGCGGAGAGAAGCGGTCGCCAAAGTGCAAAAAGCGTGGGTGAGAGAGAGAGGAGGGTCGGGAAAAAAAGAGTAAAAGAAGGGACTAAAACGCAAAAAAATCACCAAAAACCCATCCCAAACCCAAGGCCAGAACCCCACCCAACCCCCACGTGGCGTCCCAGTCAGCAAACAAAAATATCACTGGGACAAAACTGCCACGTAGGACAAACTTCATGAATTGTATAATAGATACGATGTATAATCTCAAATCTTCACATTCATCACATTCTACATATGATACATGTCACACTTATACCCCTATCCGATAATAGGCACGGTATAGAGCTAAGCCCTCAACTTAGGTGGACGGGTCTGAAGCATCCCTACCCACCTTAGGATACATCTACTCCAAACACTCGAGAGGATTACTTGTATTGCCCGTGTGTTCATTAATTATCTATATCGCTACATACACACCATATATGGTCATAACACAACACTTATCTGCACTCAATAGTACAACCCACAACCATATACTAAATTAAAACAATATACCAGTTCATTTGGGCACATAGGTAGCACATACACTTACTTACAGTTATTAAAAATTTTAACACGTTAAGAATTTACACCCTAGCAATGCAACAGTAGCAACATTTATGTATCAGTATTCCATACCTATATCTACATCACCTGCCCATACAAATACACATATATACACTCACATACACTTTCCCCCATGTCCAAAACAATATAGACATTCCACTACTCTATCCATACACGGGTAGATGTACACACGTAGGAAACAATTGCATGCACTCATATCATACGTGCATATCCTCACTCACACCTTACAAGATATATATATGTCTCCAATAGCTAATATGTATCCACAGTATATATCCACTAATTAACATATAAATATCACCTGTCTCAAGGTCACACAAGTATAACACATACATACTCACATACCCGTGTCATGTATCTATATAGAGTCAATATATATACGCTCAAGTATTCTCTCACCTAGTATAAATGCCCACACACATCCATATACCACCATAACAATCCAGGATACATGCAACTTCATGCCCTTTAAATATAAATACACATATTAAACACATGTATACCACAACATATATAATTCAAATCTTTAAGCACAACAACTGCACTTATACACACGGGTTCACACAATTATAGATACACACGTATACCCCCAAATATACACCTATAGTGTAATACACTGTAGAAAGTTTATCCCCGGACTCCCTAAAGTTAGGGGTTCAAGGGTGGATCACTTAAGGCTTTAGGGTCACTACCCACCTTAGGACTAATGTATCCCAATCACTACTGAAGCATTACATGTACTATCCTTACGCACATCGCAGTGCGGTGACCTGCATGGGCCGCAAAACACTATCACGCCTCGTTCCCCAGAATACCCGGTATTTAATTTTTTTTCCAAGTATCCTGAAGAGTGAGGGGGAGTGAGCGAGGAAAAAAGAAAGAAAGAAGAGACTGAATATGTAGGCCACTACGCACATGCTGGGACAGTACAAGTGTAGCTTCACAGAACATCAAACAACCTCATGAATAACATAAATTAACAACAACATATCTTACATATAACATCTTCCATTAATATACATGCTCCGAGTACACCACCACACATACACCACTACTCTTCACCTCCCAAAGCAACCAGGTTACACTATATAGCTACAGCCCACGCCAACTTCTACTCCGGAAACCCAACTCCAAGTCATCTCCAATCACGCTGTCCCTGCTACCTGAAAAATAGGGAGGAGCACGTCAATGCGTGCCCCAGTAAGAACCAACTTGGATTTGGAAACACAGTTCTAAATTTATTAATCCACCAAACAAGGCAAGAAAACTAATGCATGCAAACTACATAACGTAATGAAAAGTAAATAGCTAGATAAGGGGATCATACCTGCGATCCAATGTAGAGCTGCTGCAAGAAAAGGGTTAGCACGAATAATAATAATAATAACAATAATAATAACACGAGTGTTCAAGCAACCAATATCAAATAAGATAAGTGCAAGTGCCTGAGGCATGACACAGAGCCAAAAAGTACGGGCAAAGGGGAAGGGAAAGTGCTGCCAGCAGTAGAAGTAACACGCAAATCTTATTTTATTATTTCATAATAGAGTTAATTGAAATTTGGGTAAACTGTGTGATACCAGGTCCTGGACTTCACCCCAAATTTGGGGTCAACTAGCACACGACGCAGTGGACACGGGCACTGTACGATGGGCCTCTCAGCTCCCCCGTCCCTGGCAGGAGTGAGGATCTACAACCTCCTTACCCCTCCACTCCCGGTAAAGGCGAGTGGGTATAAAAATCCCCTCCACTCCCGGTAAAGACGAGTGGGTATAAACTCCACACATCACATAATCATCTCCCAACTTCACAGTCCAGGCCTCATATCCACAATTTACTCAAACCCCACCTAAAACCCGGGCTTTGCTAACGTACCCTCATTAGAGAGGATTGAGATTTATTCAGTTTTATAAGTTAACATCATAAGTGACACGTTAGGGTCTTGATGACAAGGGTGTGCACCTGTTACCTCAGCTGTCCATCATTAAACATAGGGTCATGCACTCACGTGACATGCCCTCTATAACAACAAATCACCCATTAACAATTACAATATATCCATGCCATTCAAGTCTCTAACTTCACTAATTACCACTGTGGCTCCAGGCCAATACTAACACATGCACATTACTCAACTTATTGGATATTGCCTTCATTGAGGCATTTCATCGAACGCCTGACAGGCGTCATTCATAACAAAGCAATACAATAAAATTTATATGTGCCAAGGGCATGAACATTCATTTCACCATATTAATCAAGAATAATGATGGCCAACTAACCACAATTAATGAATAAGAATAGCACTTAATGAATTCAGCTTGCTGAAATTGCAAGAACAACCATAAAGATCAATACATTCCATTTATTTCTCTTGGGAATTTGACAAAACTTTATAAATGAAAGTTGAAGATATGGCAGTTTTGGATTTACAGATAAAATTCCATGCAAAAATATGAACTATATGATTTATGGTGAATTAATTAGTGAAGTGTGTCAAATCTGTTTTTCAGACAGATTTTAGGGTCTGTATTGAAAGCCAATTTTGGGCACGTTGGAGGCAGAAATTCGATGTATAAGCAATCTGTTGAATTGTTAGAAAAAACTTGTTAACTTTCCAATAAGACTAAGATCAAAAAATTTCATGATGTGTGCAGGTATCTAGGGCAATTTTACTATACTGTGTCAACACTGAAAATCAAACAGACATGTTGTAAAGATGGATTTATTGCTCCTAATTTCTGAATTCGAACTATGTCAAAATTTATATGATTTTGGGGTATAACTTCAATATCTACAAGCTCATATTTTTTTCGAAATCTAATTCGAGCTACAGTAACCAATACTACAGAAATAACACACAACCAAATTTCAGGATTTTAAAGGAGATATCTTTGTTAAGAATTTCAAGGGATACTTTGTAAAATTGAACCATGGCTCATGAAATTTCACCATCCCTAATTCATATCAAGTAAAACATGCTATAAAAATATAATAACAAGATTCAATTTAATAGAATTCCAAATCCAAGAGGATTCCTACCTCAAATATTTGATTTCCTCCTCCTTTCCTCCTCCTTTCTTCTCCATCTTCTTCCCACTTGAAACCACTTGTGCTTCTTAATTTTTGGTGAGCTAAATTAGGGTTTTTCATTTGGAAAATAAGGGGAAAAGGAGGGAGAGAGTGGCTGGCCTTGGTAGGGGGAGAAAGGAAAGGGAAAAGAAGAAAAGATAAGATAGAAAAGTAAAGAAACTTAAAGATTTTAAAAGAAACTTCTCTTAAAAATCTCCACCTAGAAGCCACTTTTGGATAAGCATGCAACAAGTTAAATGACCAAAATAACCCGCCATATTCTAGGTATTTACAAGTTTGCTATTACTCTATGTACACACCACTTTAGGATGTACGCACAACAGCTTTAGTCCAAATGACCGTTTTACCCCTCGCCTTTCTAAAAATTTACGGGGATTGCCATTGACCCCTAACCCCTTTCACACTTGCATGGCTCTTCCTACACACATCCAAGTACATCCATGCATGCATACGTGCTTCACACACACATGGCTATCACATTCCTGTTGTTTTGCACTTACGGCGTCTTTCACACTTCTTCCGCACTCAATCTCGTTTTTCTCGTCTCTTAGCCCCGCATTACGGCGTAATTCCCTTTGCACTATGTCACATACATCGATATCTATGCTTATTCCATGACCACGTATGCATCGTAGGTGGAAATACCACGTGTGTTCAGTAGAATACACATATAGTGCAAAATAGGGCATGACAGAAGCTCAACAGTGAGGAAGTTAAAATTCACGGAATTTTGGCCTTTGTGAAAGACAAACTAAATTGAATTTATTAACTCCAAACTTTAGTCCTACATCGGAATTTGAGTAAAGGGGAGGGGTCAGCCGCCTATATAAATAGGGGTCTGCTCCCCTCCTCAAAACTCTCCCCAAGCTCTAGATCTGAGCGGCTCCTAAAAATGTTGGAGCACGCTCGGATCTAGGCTTCAATTAAATATTCTCTTCTCCCTATAATTTCTGCCTTACTCCTGAAGGGCTCTAGAAAAGCCACGATGGGGTTCAGATCCGATCCGAAATCTTGGTAAAGGTTCACACTCGGGTGAAACTTTCTTCGTCGCGTGGTTGGTTCGGCAACAAGAGGATTGCTCGCCTCGGGACACGGAGCGGTTCGAGGAGAGATTCGGCGGGGGACGGGGAGCGGCTCGAAAGATAGTGCGATACACCTTGCTTGTACCAAGGCAAGGTTCTGGGTATGTGAAATTAATTAGCATTCTTTTAATTTAATCGCAGTAGCTTAGCTCCATCTTGGAATGGCCGAACCCATCCCAAGTTGGCAGAGATCCTGGCTAAAGGGTCTTTAACCTTAGGGCCTCGTTAAATAGTTTAATGTATCCATTTTTTTCTGCTGCATTCTTTTGCATCTGTGGTCCGTCCGACTTAGGATGGGCACAGATTGTTCGCTAAGGGTCCACCAAAACCCTACAGTGGTATTAGAGCTTGGTCTGTATCTTGATCTAAGGACTGCAATTTTAATTAATTGAAATGTTTTTAAATGCCTTTTAAATGCTTTTAAATTTATGTGATATTTTTTAAAAATGATTTTAAAAGCTTTAAAATTTTATGCTATATATATTTTAGATGCATGCAAAGTTTATGTTTTTTAAAACAAGTTTTTAAAACTGTTATTTTTATGAGGTAAAAATAAAATGTTTTAAAAATAATATTTTTAAATTTAAATGTTAAATTTAGAGATTCATGCTAAATTGTTTATTTGATAAACCTTATTCTATTTAATTGTTAAATAGTAGAACACTCTTTTTATGCGTTAAAATTGGTGTTGTTTATGTTTAATGGCTATGTTATTCTTGTCCATTATTTGATAACACACGACAACCCTGTTAGGTTAGCCATTAAGAACTCGTTAAAATTTATGAAATGAATTCTAATGACATGCTACGTTTTAATAAATCATTAACAACCTTTTGAGACCTAATTCCTGATTAGGGTAGTCCCTTTAACGACGATTATTATTTTAATCGTTATAATAATAATTCTCATTAAAAGACTACGCTTAAAGCGTTGTAAATGAATTTATTAAAATCCTAATAGCGATTAGGATAGCACGTGAACCTTATAGTTGATAAGGATTTAATAAAAGTTATTAACAAATCCTAAAATTTTGAATTTAAAGATTCAACTAGTTGATAGGATTAATTAGTTGTTAATAAAAGCCTTTTAGTCTATGACACACATATATAAATGACAAGCTTCATTCAATGGACCATGATCCGGTCAATGTGCTTGGCTAAGTTTGTTGGATCACCATAGCTAGTCTAAGGGATAAGTGATTCTGGCTTAGTCAATTCCCTGGCCGTGTTCCGCTGGACCACAATGACGTGAATCATGACTATATGACACCCTGGACTATATCAAAGTCAAATACGCTAATAATCTTCATCGAGATTAGCTGTAGCCCTCCTTGTTTTAGGGGTTGGCAACTATAGGACCCGTGTTCCAGTTGTTGAGCTACACTCAAGCTGTGACATGACAATCTTCTAGAAACCAACTTCTCTATACATAAGATGAAATCTTGATTTGACCGAAACCGTCGTGTCGTGAATACACCAAGCGCCGGCATAAGTTAAGCCAATGATGTAGTCTGGCTAGACTTGACCCAACCCGTCGTATCGTGAATACACCGAGCGTCGGGGTAAGGTGAGTCTATGATGTAGTCTAGTCCTGACCCAAACCGCGTTGTCGTGAATACACCGAGCACCGACGCAAGTTAGGCCAGACACGAAAACAAGGGTCCGACTAGACTAGTCATTGTGATTTGGATGAGCACACTCATGATCACAAATGGCTAGGGGTAAAAACCAATAAGAGAGTCAAATCTGATATGATTGATGAAGAGTCATCTACCGATTGCAGAGTCAAGCAATTTGTTGAGCTACACTCAAGGTTGTTAGGCTCAGGGTGATTGGATCTCTTACCCATTATTTAATCTGATTAAATCGTTCATTATTATGGCTTAGAATGATCGCAAAAATAGTGTGAGGATATAGATTGATAAAAGCCAATCTTTCTATATTTAAAAACTTGAAAATATACTAAACTAGGGTAAGTTCTAAGTTTACCAATGGAATCATAATATAATATTATAACAGAATAAGTTAAATGGTCAAATATGTTGATTAATGGAATATCAAGTTAAATTCTAATTGATAAAATGAAGTATATTCTCGTTGACATTAAAATGACCTTCTTAAGGACAGACTTAAGGAATATGATTTCATTAAGCTCTGAGTCCAACAAAATAAATGCACGCTACATGTCACTCGCCTCTATATGGGGCAGCTTGAAAATATCGATGTTCAATAGCAAGTTTCTCCGTACAATTTGTTGAGCTACACTCAAGGTTGTATGGAAAGCAGGTTCGATCCGTAAGGTTCGAAAATTCGATCAAACTGTTTGAATCGAATATGAGTGCATGAGCGGTGCCAGACCATATATCCCAACTAGATCTTGAGACGAGCAACTTGTTGAGCTGCACTCAAGGTTGCAAAGCTCAGGCGTTTGGATACATGAGATGCTTGCATAGCTATTTAATTTTTTTGTTGAGACGTTTAATATCTAAATGAGATTTAGAAAAGGAAGAAGGCACTAAGGAAATGTCAAATTGAGAAAGATAGTTTTATTTATCATTAGTAAAGGCATAAGTAGGAGGGACTGAAAATGTAACATATTAGATGTCACGATTTCGGAATAGTTGTTATACAAAAGACGTCTAACACATCTGACGAATGTCGTCACCTTGCTTCTGAAGCAATGTTTTGTGTTAAGTAATTTGTAACATCTATAATATATTAAATGTTAATATATGAATACGCACGATAGTAATAAACTTATATGGTAAAATAGACTAGGCCGTATCAAAGAGACAAAGCTTCACAAGTCACATAAAGAGGGGTGACCTCTCGTATTATGAAATCTACGAACACTTGTGACTCTTATTCTCAAAAATATGATGGCCAAAACCCATCTGTAAGACAATGAGAGAATGAGTTGATGAACTCACAGTCTCGTACATATTGATGTACCCGAACATGAGTCTAAGTTAGCTAGAATAAGTCATTCTTATTTTATTAAGTCAGTTTTCTTGATGAAACACAAGTCTGATAAAATAGAAAACAAAATGACAGAAGTATTTGAACTGATTCGATTAGATCGAAAAGTTAAATACTTAGCTGTATAAATCTTGCGTAAATAAAAGAAAATGTGATTTTCTCTCAGGTCAAGACTCTTAACACATCGGTGTGTTGAAGAGAATGAATCGCACTTTGTTAGACATGGTGCGGTGCATGCCTGGTGACTCTGAGTTATAGTCCTCGCTCTGGATTAAAGCCCAAATATAAATGCCTAAGTTTTGATAAGGTTCTATGAGAACATTATTAATAAGATATTCATTAAATTAATCGTTAGGAAGTTAAATAATTACTCGAGTCTCGTGAAACAAAGAGTCGAGTTAGACATCATAATCGATGATGGTCTAAGATAACTTCTAGGATGAAATTCAGAGTATAGACTCTGATTAACAACTTGATGCAATAGGTCCGTGCACGTAAATAAAGTATGGACTTTAGTTTACGTGCCCAAAGAAATTGTTTATTAATGTCTGCAAGTAAATCTTCGAGTTTAGAAGGTTGGCGCAGAAAGAAAGTAGTGAAGTACAGCTTACGTTGGTTGAGAACGTTTTCATCCTAATTCCTTTAAATGGATCATAATAAAACTGTCTCGCCAACAGATGCGTACAGATCCACTCAGACCAAACTCGATGTAAATGCTCATGATAATCATGAAAACTGGGGCATTCATTTATAGTTCGTTTTCTGAATATGGTTTGGAAGAACAAACTTATATGAATTAGCCAGAGAGTTTTCAAGGTCAGTAGAAACAGCTAAAACACATGCGATGCTTCAAGGGGATGGAACATATTTTGATAAAGTGGTCAAAAGAGTTTGACACTTTTAAATATGAACCATCTAAAATGACCAATAACTTATTAAAAATTATTGTCAAAGGTACGATGAGCTGGATGAAATCCAGGAAAAACTAAATATTATGGATTTCAAGGGACCAAATGAATTATTTGAATGAGATTCAAAAAGGTTGGTCTAACATGAACATATAAACCCCTTAAGTCTATACAGTAGACGGTTTAACAGATCCACTCATGAAGGCTCTACCATATGAAGTCGGGAAAGACTTATGTGTAAATACAGTATGTGATACCGAGGATAAATAGGCCTAAGTGCAAGTGGGAGATGTTGCAAGATGTATGACCTCGAGGCAATTTATCTCCGTGTATCTATACGAACATCTTGTTCACAATTACAGTAAGCTGTATGGTAAGTATTTATCTAAGTTAAATCATAATGTAGTTATCATTAGTAATTAACTTAGGTAAATTCCTGAGACTTAATGTAAGGTCAAACATGTATCGAGATGAGTATCTTGATCATGGAGAAATGTTTGACCGTCTGTAGCATAAGTCTAAAAGGGTTCGTGGTCGTAGATGTTTCGAGATTAGGATATCGAAATATCGGATAGACCATTGTGTCTTAGTCTTCACCGTATAACGGTGACGATGATCTCATGATCGTTAGACTTGGCGAAGTCAAAGACGAGACACAGGTGATCATTGGAGAATGAGCTCACTGGACGACCCATAAGAGTTATCATATGGTTATGACTGAAAAATCTATCAATGATAACTCTTAATGATGATAGGCAAGTTGGTCTTTGACTTGAGGTCATTGTTCGAACCAGTATGTGAATGGTGTCACTTAGATCTCTGACCTAGCTTCGAGGCTAGGCCTGTCGAAAGGTCATTGGTCGGGTGACATTTGAAGCGTGCAAGGAGAGTAATGATCAAGATAGGATTCGTCTCTCCCGGTCAATGGGAGTTAGTGTCGTAGTGTTAGTTCGGTCTTTAGTGAAAACTCTGGCTAGAGTATGTTGGAAGTTGTCCAACATTATTTGAATAAAGATCGATGGAAACTAACCAGATTCGAGTTATTGGGGTTGACAGTTTGACCGTACCCTAGAATTAAATTAAACGACATAGTTACTTAAATTAAACGACATAGTTTAGACGAAGAGACTAAAACTACGGAATTCATCACGGACACAGTTAGGGTGGTCCCGAAAATACTCATGTCGATGAGTTACCCACATAATTATGATACTGAAACAGGGACGGCAACTACTGCTCGTGGTCACTGCCGTATAAGGCTTCGAGCTCAACCTACAGCAGGGTCAGGCTGTAGGGTCTTACACAGAGTTCGACCTTCGTCTAGTAATAGATAGAATCATTAGGAAGAATATGCATTTGATGCAAGGGATAGAAAATTGCAATTGATGCAAATGATAATTTTAAGCCTAGATAGGGACTAATTTGCATATGATGCAAAAGGGATTAAATGTGTCTTAAATTATTTAAGGCCATATTTAATATAATAAATGCTTGAAAAAAGTTACCTGTTAGACGAGAATGTCCCGCTCTAAATATAGGTTCGAACGACGTCTAAATTGGACACCAAATGCCCACGCACAAAACAGCACAAAGGGGTCTTACCCATGCCCAAACTGGGCATGAGTCAGACCAGACCAGACTGACCCAGGACAGACCGCCCGGGTCTGGCATGGGCGCCTAGCCAGCCAGGGCCCGCCCAGGGCGCCAGGCGCCCTGGGCCTGGGCCCGACGCCCAGGCCAAGGCGCCTGCCAAGGCGCCCAGGGAGGGCGTCCTAGGCCTGGGCGCGGGCCTAGGCCCATGCACCCTGGGCACCAGGCCCAGGCGCCCATGCTGGTGCGCCCAGACCAGGCGCCCAGCCTGGTCTGAGCTCGCCCAGCTGGCGTGGTGGGCCCCGCTGAAATGGGTGCATAACCCTAGTGCTGTGCAGATTTTTGACGGCTGATTTTGGACGAATCAAGCCCTGGGCTGATCTTTAGGCGATCAATTGGAGGGTCAAACGGACTCCGATTGACTCGCCGTTTTTCCTATGCGTTCACTGTTGAAAGCCCTTCAATTTGATAGGTTGTATCAATCATGAAGCTCAACAGTGAGGGAGTTAAAATTCACGGAATTTTGGCCTTTGTGAAAGGCAAACTAAATTGAATTTATTAACTCCAAACTTTAGTCTGACACCGGAATTTGAGTAAATGAAAGGGATCAGCCACCTATATAAATATGGGTCTGCTCCCCTCATCAAAACTCGTCCCAAGCTCTAGATCTGAGCGTCTCCCAAAAATGTTGGAGCACGCTCGGGTCTAGGCTTAAATTAAATATTCTCTTCTCCCTATAATTTCTGCCTTACTCCTGAAGAGCTCTAGCAAAGCCACGAAGGGGTTCAGATCCGATCCGAAATCTTGGCAAAGGTTCACATTCGGGTGAAACTTTCTTCGGCGCGTGGTTGGTTCGGCAACAAGAGGATTGCTCGCCTCGGGACACGGAGTGGTTCGATGAGAGATTCGGCGGGGGACGGGGAGCGGCTCGAAAGATAGTGCGGTACACCTTGCTTGTACCAAGGCAAGGTTCTGGGTATGTGAAATTAATTAGCATTCTTTTAATTTAATCGCAGTAGCTTAGCTCCATCTTGGAATGGTCGAACCCATCACAAGTTGGCAGAGATCCTGGCTTAAGGGTCTTGAACCTTAGGGCCTCGTTAAATAGTTTAACGTATCCATTTTTTTCCGATGCATTCTTTTGCATCTGTGGTCCGTCCGACTTAGGATGGCACAGATTGTGCACTAAAGGTCCACCAAAACCCTACAGTTATTACCGTTGACGAAACTGTCATCGTGATGGGTGAAGATGCAAATGTTGATGTTCCGAGGGATCAAGAGCATGTCGAAGGAGACCAAGGTTATCTTGATTCGCTGAGGGATCTCAATGCGCTTCTTATCCCCACCAAATTTTTCGAATGTATAGGGGGCATATATCGTAGGATAATGTCAATTTTGTAATGTAGGGTATCGTCAAAAATTTGACATATACATATCTGCTTGTCATTATTTGTATGAGTGGTCGTATTGTCCGTTGGCTCCTTTCAACGGGTTAAGCCCTTGCTCAAGACGGCAGGAGTTGAATCGTTGAATCATACCCTCGCTAGTCTACATCGTTCAGTTGCAAAGGGGGTGGCCCCTTCATCTTATGGATAACGACATGATAAGGTTGTTTAGCTGCGAGAGGTTGGCCCCTGCGTCTTATGGCTGATGACACGATAGTGTCATTTAGCTGCGAGGGGTTAGCCCCTTCTTCTTATGGCTCACGACACGATATGGTCGTTCAGCTACGAGGGGGTGGCCCCTTCGTCTTATGGCTGTCAATATGAGAGGGTCGTTCAGTTGCACGGGGGTGGCCCCTTCGTCTTATGGCTGACGATACGAGAGGGTCGTTCAGTTGAGAAGGGGTAGCCCTTCGTCTTACGGCTAACGATACCAGAGGGTCGTTCAGCTGCGAGGGGTGGCCCCTTCGTCTTACGGCTGACGACACGATATGGTCGTTCATCTGTGAGGGGTTGGCCCCTTCATCTTATGGCTGAAGACACGATAGGGTCATTAATCTGCGAGGGGTTGGACCCTTCGTATTACAGCTGACGACACGAGAGGGTCGCTCAGTTGCGAGGGGGTGGCCCCTTCGTCTTATGGCTGAAGACATGATAAGGTCGTTCAGTTGCGAGGGGGTGTCCTTTTCATCTTACGGTTGATGATAGAAGAGGGTCATTCAGCTGCGAGGGGGTGGCCCCTTCGTCTTACGTCTGACGACATGATATGGTCATTCAGCTGCGAGAGGGTGGTCCCTTCGTCTTACTGATGACGATACGAGAGGGTCATTCTGCTACAAGGGGTTGGCCCCTTCGTCTTATGCCTGACGACACGAGAGGGTCGTTCAACTGCAAGGGGGTGACTACTTCATCTCACGGCTGACGACGCGAGAGGGTCGTTCAGTTGCGAGGGGGTGCCCCTTCATCTCACGGTTTACGACACGATATGGTCATTCTGCTGCGAGGAGGTGGTCCATTCGTCTTACGGTTGATGACACGATATGGTCATTTAGTAGCGAGGGGGATGCCCCTTCTCTTAAGGCTGACAATATGAGAGGGTTGTTCAGCTACGAGGGGGAGGCCGCTTCATCTTAGGGCTGACGACATGAGAGGTTCGTTCAGCTGTGAGGGGTTGGCCCCTTTGTCTTACAGCTGACGACACGAGAAGGTCGTTCAGCTGCGAGGGGATGGCCCCTTCGTCTTATGGCCGACGACACGACTTGGTCGTTCAGCTGCGAGGGGATGGCCCCTTCGTCTTATGGCCGACGACACGACTTGGTCGTTCAGCTGCGAGGGGATGGCCCCTTCGTCTTATGGCCGACGACACGACTTGGTCGTTCAGCTGCGAGGGGGTAGCCCCTTCGTCTTATGGCTGATGACATGAGATGGTCTTTCAGCTGCGAGGGGGTGGCCCCTTCGTCTTACGTCTGAGGACACGAGATGGTCTTTCAGCTGCGAGGGGGTGGCCCCTTCGTCTTACGTCTGAGGACACGATATGGTCGTTCAGGCGGTGGCCCCTTCGTCTTATGGCTGACGACACGATATGGTCGTTTAGGTGCAAGGGGGTGGTCCCTTTGTCTTACAACTGACGACACGAAAATGTCCTTCAGTTCGAGGGGGTGGCCCCTTCGTCTTATGGCTGACGACATGATATGGTCGTTCAACTGCGATGGGGTGGCCCCTTCGTTTTACGACCGACGACACGAGAGGGTCGTTCAGCTGCAAAGGGGTGACCCCTTTGTCTCAAGGCTGGCAATGCGAGAGGAACGTTCTGTTGCGAGGGGGTGGCCCCTTCGTCTCACGAACGACGACACGATATGATCGTTCAGCTACGATGGGGTGGCCCCTTCGTCTTATGGTTGACGACACGATATGGTCATTCTGCTACGACGGGGTGGCCTCTTCGTATTACGGCTGACGACACAAAAGTTTCATTCAGCAGCGAGTGGGTGGCCCGTCTTATGGCTGACGATACAATATGGTCATTCAGTTACGAAGGGGTGGCCCCTTCGTTATATGGCTGACGACATGATATGGTCGTCCAACTACGAGGGGTTGACCCCTTCGTCTTACGACTAATAACATGAGAGTGTCGATTAGTTATAAGGGGGTGGCCTCTTCGTCTTACGACTGACGACATGAAATGGTCATTCAGATGCAAGGGGGTGGCCCCTTCGTCCTACGGCTGACGATGAGTAGGAGTGTCGTTTTCCACATATTCAATTGCCTCTTCTGAGACTATGAACTGATCAGTTATGTTGAACAGCTCCACCAAGTTATTCGGAAACAGGTGAAGGGCCCTCAGAAGGTGTTTGTCTCGGACTGCTTGGACAAAAGCTATGATGACAGTCATGTCTGGGGTATCTTCCACCTCTAATCTTTCGTAGTTGAATTGTCGGACGAGAGATCAGATCGTCTCCTTCTCTATCCGCTTCAAAAAGAAGAGATGTGAATATTTTCTTTTTGGACGTCACCCTGCAACGAATTGTCTGCAAAACTGGTCAAACAACTTGTCAAAAGACCAGATGCAATCATCGAGCAACTCGTTGTACCATCCATCTGCCGCTTTAATGAGTGTGGTATGGAAAGCTCAGCAAAGGTATGGTTCGTCAGCTCCATGAAGTAGCATCACATTTTGGTATCTGCGAACATGCTCTCATGGATCGTCCTTACAATCGTACGTCAGTCGGGGTAGTTTAAACTTTGGGAGGAATGGAGCAGATGTGATGTTCTCCTTCAATGGGGTTCGTCGATTGGCAAGAAGGATAAGTTGGGTTCGTTCATCTCTGCCTTGCAGGTAAGTAGCACTGGAGGAACGGTTGCGGATTTCCTCCGCCTCCCTCCTCTCGTTGCCGCCTGCAAAATCAGGGGGGTTGGGGAGCTGAGTGACTTGGTCAATTACCTACTCTAGGATGCTGCGGGTAGCTCGTCCATTGTTGGATGGAGTAGGACCTCCCTGGTGCTCGAATGCATGGTTTTTGTTCCCCATCTCCCCATTCCGATGAGATGTAGGTGTTGTATTGAGTGGTGCATTCTCATATCGATCTGCCCTTGGATCTCTAGGATCCTTATAAGCAACAACTTCCCTCCCAGGTATTGGATTTAGAGGCGTGGCAGCTCATTTGCTGGTGGCGGGTGTCCAATACTTTACTGCACTGCGGTGGCCAATACCCAGATGCTCTATTTGACCTTCTCAACAAATATGTCAAAATGTCGCTGAGAAACTTTGGGTACTCTTGCCCCCTTTACTGAAAACACAGATTGTGCGACGTCTTCGACTTGAATGCTGTTCGCATTCTGATTCTCATTTGGACCAATGTTTTGTCTGGGGTTGCTGGGTCCAGCCGACATTACTGGTGTGATGTTTCGGGATGTCGACTGATGTTTCACACAGACGGCGCCAACTGTTAAGGCCAAAAATGGCGTTAATGGTATCGAGGCTGACGTGGACTCTTCTGTCGAGATGAAGCCTCGTCAACTGATTGTATGGGACACTGGTTAGTAGAACCGGGGTCGTTGATGTCGAAAATTAGTAAATGACGATCGTTCGACCCTCTGAGCAGGTTAAGTCTAAAACGACCGTTGATAGAAGTTACGACCCTCTTGTTGAATCACTCCACGAGCTATTTATAAGCTTCCTTCAATTTATGATCTTCCTTCAATCCCACTTTCGATGGGTGGGAGTGCAACGGGTGAATGACACGTTGGCTTTGACCGAGTTTGCTTCGAGCTACTTTCAGGGGCTTTGTGGGCTTCGATCGCCCAATGAACAAATCCCTCGAGAGCCGGCCTAATGATGCAACAACTTCAATAATCTTCTATTACAAATTATGGTTTTTAGTTCAAGGGAAAAATCAAACTCGCTAAGAATTTTAAGAATAAAACAATGGAGAAAAACTCTCTTTTAGCTCTTAAACAACCTTGTCTTTGCCCCCCCCCCCCCCATTTGCCCTATGTATTTATATTAGTAGCTATAAACTTGTACAACAAAATTCTCATAAAAATCTATTCGAAATAAGGGTTTAAATACTTTAAACAACCCATAACGGGTCTGCAGAAGCAAATTTGGATACTCGCCCACATGTGCATGCGCGCGCCTGCACCCGTTTTTTGTGCGCACGGCTACAGCTGCTTCGCATTTGTCGTCAGATTCGACCAATCAACGCTCATCATCATGACATGTGGCATCATCTGCTACCACCCGCCTCGTATGATCGTTCGCTAATCAACTAACGCGTGACATGTGGTGCGCATGGGGGTTGCACGTGCACATGCGTCTCGCACACGTGAGCTGCGTCTGAAGGCCGCGAGCTCGCGGGCCGTACTATAGTGGCAGCTGCGTTGAAAAAATCACGAAAAAAATTAATGTGCCGAGCCATACTGTTCATCGTTCTGGGCCACAGAAAAATAAGCCTCTAAGCTTAAGAAAATCAGTGCTTTTGGCTTCCAAAAAATTCCCAAGAAATATTCTTAAATCCTAGATTAACCTTGGGATATTTTTGAAATTTTATATCACATTTTTCAACAAGTACAAACGCAAATACAAGCAAAAATACAGGCCATGCAGCACCTTCTGGGCCTGAGGTAGCTCTTACAACAAGTGCACTCAACAACTACAATAACCGCAACAACCATAGGCTGCAAAATCACGGCAAACAAATTGTCAACCAACAAATATGTTGGAAAACCATCGTGATTCAAAATAAGAACGGAGAATTGCTATATACACTTCTTTTATGGAGTCGATACTTTGCTACTTTTGAAAAGAAATTGGGAGGAAGAGATGATGTGTCTTTCCAAAAAAATGTCAAAGTGTCACCTCAATCAAGGAGTATATAATTGAGGTGATATAATCCGGGCACAACGCTCGAAGCACACCATACAACTTGCAGATCTAAGTTAACTGAGTGGAAAATAAGCTGCAATGCATCGTCCTGCAGTCAAACAAACGTTACATTCACCACAGGACGTTATTCACTACAAACTTGGCATGTAGGAAGAAAATGCGTACATATTACCAAAGAAAACGCAAGGAGTCAACACCCAACATCAACTTCATTGAAACAAACCTGCGACCCTAGTATCGATAAAATGTACAACAAATGAGTATGATAAGGCTACGGAAATTCTCGAAATTTCTTGCCGTTGCACGCATGACCCATCAAGACAACATTCAAAACCGCGCCTTTCGGATACAACGGTCTATACACAATAAAAAGCTCTAGAGACTCGCCCAAAACTAACGTCAACAAAATTCGCATGCACACATTCAGGAAGAACAAAAACCTATCTTCTGTATGTGACCTTGCTACTCCTACAAAAGACTTACCCATAGGAACGAATAGCCTTATCTTGCTTAAATCCCTTGGGGTATATTGACACGGAGTCGATACAAAGACCCCCTTTGGTATGTGTGCAATCTATCTGGGTCATCGAAAACTTGACCTTTGTCGGCACGTCAGACCTCCCTACACCAAAATCGCCTACATGGTACCTGTTCCAGCACCCGGGTTCTTCCAAATGGCACTCGGACTTGGCATGTTGTCCCTCCGATGTCCACAGCTGGAACCTCGCAGGCTTAATATCCCAGCCATGGACATGCTCCTGGCTACAGATACGTCGACCTAGCCGCTTCGAGGCTCGGCCAAGATGCAGGCGGAAGTACAGGCTGTATGTACCAGGTGGGAAACAGAAGTCTATTTCTCCCACCACCTCCAACCACCACACCTGCTGCAGGTACGCAACAGTATGGAATCTGCAAGAAAAGAGTTGTGCTCCATGTCAGTTACATAGCTTTTGAGCTCCTACGAGTTATGGAAACCAAACATGATGCCGTAAAAAGTACAGAGTTGGAATCTAATCTTTCAGGCAGATATTTCAATTGCCGCGATACGGATCATATGATAGCACTGCAGCCATTTGGGTAATGGTAACTGTTTTTGGAGGTCATGATCATCTCTTACTTCAGATCGTAATAATACCCTTGATTGCGAACACGATTCTGTTCTCTCTCTTGAAAACCAACCCCCTTGGCTTCAACATCATGGTATACCATAGCATGACCTTCCGGCCATGCTAGTGAATAATTAATTTCGTCAAACTTGATTAGCGGCGAGCTAATAAAAGACACAAAGTTATGATCACCCAGTCTCCACACAAGGAAATGGTCCGTCTATGCTTCCGTAATTTTGACAATTGTTCAAAGCCCAATTTCAGGGCTTGTTTGTTTGGGTGGAGAAACAATGGGGATAGAAAGGGATGTGTGGTACACGGTTTTAACAAATCCCATAATTGGTCATAGACTCAGAATAGTGGGAGAAAGAAAACCAGGAAATGGTTGTCCCAGTCAACCACTGAAAATTTGTCCTCCAAAGTCGTAAATCACATATCTCATGACATATGCGCAAACGCTACAAATAAGGAACCGAACAAATTAAGTTGACGAGGCCAAATGCAACCAGAGGGCAAGAGTTTCAATGCTTCAAAAGTAAAGAAGTGAGAAAAGGAAATCAGTTTCAATATAAACAGGTAAGATATCTACTTAGATTATTGCTTGATTAAACACAATGAGCAGGCCCAATTCAACCCTACATGTAAAAGCTTGCCACATGCTAAAACCATTGGTGGAAGAAAGGAGATATAACTACTAGATATAGATGGTCCTCATAGAAAAATCAAGAGAAAAATTAAAAGTTTAAAAACTATGGTTAAGGAATTCACATGCATCACATATCCTAGAAAGGCAGTAGCGCAAAGAAATCTGAATCATCTACAAATTTATAAGCAGACATGATCCCTCGAAATTCAAGCATCCTTCGAGTAGGCTGTTGATTTGAATAATTGGGAAGGGGAATACAAAAAACATTAAAAAAAAGCACCAAATTGTATAGACTATAGACTATATCTCCATCTGGAGATGATAGAGAAGAAATTAGGCAATCAATATCACACCTGATTAGTGTGTGAATTCATCTGAGGCACTCATCAGATCACACACCCACAAGTTACCAATAAACACCATCGCCATATCTAAAATCACTAAGCCATTTCAGAGATTTCAAGCGCTCATACAAGATAGTAATCAATCTCAAAGGAACATGTTATCAATAACATAATTTTTACTCAGTTATCTATCAGAAAATAATGGCCCATCAGTTTTGAATATAAATATGAGGCTAAATGGGAAAGAATTAATACCTAGATTCCTCAGTCTGGATAAAATTCCAGTATCTCCGATCATCGATCCCCGTAATCGCCAATGCTTTACACGAAATGGACATGCAAATCCCACCGCTTCTCTTTTCCATCCAAAATTCCTGAAAAATTCACCAAATCAAAATTTTATAGTTTAACGAAACAATAAAATACAAATTCGATCTTTCCCCAAATCCCCATTTTTTTCTTACCTTAGTTCCCCCATCGAACGGATTCCTCCGGCAGAGGTGAGCGTAGATCTCCTTCTTCGTGAGCGTAGCCCCTTTCGGATCGCTATCCCCAAGAGCTTTATCGATCAAATACCTATAGTTGACGGGAAGTTTCGTCTCCCAGACGAAATCGGCGGTGGCCGCACCGCGAAACACCCTGCTCAGCCTCGCCAGCCGGCAGATCTCCGCCGGCTCCAGGTGAAGCATCATCTCCGCCACGCAGCTCTCCGGCAGGTCCCCCAGCACCATCTCGTGGGCCCCGCCCTCCCCCTCTTGCCCATACAGCGCGCTCGACACCCCAGCACCCATTCAAAACTACAAAAACCCTCACCAAAACACCATGAACGAGCCAGAAAATTGAAGAAGAAAGACGGAAGCTTTTGAGAGACGCACAAAAAAAGAGAGATCTTTCTCCCCCCTTTATTCTGTTTTGTTAAAGAAGAAAGACAGATACTGAAAAGGATATGATTTTGGACATAAATGGGAGAGCATGGTTAATTTATAGAAACGAAATTGGGATTTAATTAATTAATTAACGGGACGCAATGACCGAAATGCCCCCGTCCATTCGCTAATCTCGTTCTTGACAGCTTGTAATATGTAATTCCAGCTTTGATTTGATTTAAACCCATGTATTAATGTATTAATCGGATTTATCCTGATCTTATGTGGATAATAATTGTAACAGAATTATAGATAGGATTTACACGTGGCAAGCTCCCACTTAATTAGTTACTGATTTAGTTACGATTTAATTTCTTATGTGTTTTTTCTTTTCCTTTTGTTTTTTTTACCGTAAATAGCAAGGGGCTTCAGTGTATTTGCCATTTTAGGAGAATGGCGTGCAAGTTACGCAAGCTCTTTGTATTTATACTGGGGAAAAGGACAAGTGCATGATATGTGAAAGAGCCAAACTTAAAAGTTTTTTTAAAGCACAATTACAATAATAACGTTTTTTTTTTGTTTCTGCGAGGAAAATATGATTTTAATTAATAAGAAAACAAACACATTTATTCTATTGCATCTGATTTAATAGCATTTGTCACTGCATGGCTTTTAGAAGATTCAGGAGTTGCATGCTCATGTTCATGGGAGCTATCGTTCTGTATCGCTTTTGAAGATTCAAAAGTTGCGTGCTTGCGTTTATGGGATCTATCGCTCTGTATCGCTTTTGAAGATTAAGATGTTCATGAGATCTATCGTTCTGTATCGCTTTTGAACATTCAGATTTTGCATGATTAAGTTGACGAGGCCTATCCTTGCCAAACCTTGAATCTCAAGCAGTAAATCACGTGCTCACCATATCTTGCAAAGATGAGCGCCTAAATACCCTACGATGATCCTTGTACCTTTAGACCTCGTAAATTTTACCATGAAATTGGATAGATTTTGAAAGACGTTGGCATTGTTGGCATTTTTTTTCCACGCCCAATAGGAAGGAGAGGGCGTACATTTAAATGAGAGAGAATTTTTTAGAGTAGATTATACATTTGCCCTTTATGACCTTATCCTTAACATCCATCTAGAAGCATCTAACCAACTAGATAGAATGCCTTTCAAGGATTAATAATAGAAAAACATAAAACGTTTTTGATTCGGGCCGCATCGACCAGCTGGCATTTAAACGGCGGCGGGCCCCACACCCCGTCACCTTGTTTTCTCCAGCAGTGTGCCATTGTCATTTGTCAGCCACTAGTTTTTACTTTTATTATTCTATATTATTGCTTTTCGGCAAGGGGAAAGTGAACGAGATTGGGGAGGGGCGTGGATCCCGGTCAGAGGCTGGGATTGCAGCATGGCGTCCGTACTCATGGAGTGGACACGTGGCGCGTGCGCGGAGTGGTGGTCCAAAGGGGAGCATGAGGATTTAATTAAGGAGGATGTTACTGTTAATAAAACTTTGATTAATGCTTATTTGCGTTAGCTCTTTAGCAAACATTTAAGCATAAATGGGTGCGAGCGTAAGGGGGCTGTTGGTCGTCGTTACACCCTCAACGACTGGCCCGCGAAGCCCACAAATCTCGGCCCCGTCAACGGCGCATTTCGCTATTAATAATAAAGTTAGGTCCGCGGCACAAAATCCTAACCGATTCAAATACCATTAGAAATATGAAAGTGTTCCTGCATACCAGAATCCTACCAATATATGAGTAGACCTTGACCAAGCACACTCTTAATCCTAACTTGTTCATCAATGGTTGGGAGGCCTTTTTTTTGTTTTGTTTGTTTTGTTTTGTTTTGTTTTTTTTTTTGGGGGTGTTTTGGGGGGTGGGTGGGTGTGATCTCGTACCTTTTGAGAGGGGGGTCCCCCCTCTCTGTTAATAGATGTTCGGAGTCCCTTCAGAGACGTTGGGGAGATAATGGTATCCCATGATGGGGCCACGATCTTCCACTATAAATGGAAGTAAACGTTACGCACGTCTCCGAGATTCTCGAGCCCGTCTTCAATCTTGCGTTCATGTGAAGCGGACCTAATGGTCGACTGGCCGTTTGGGCCTTGATTGGGTCGGTACCAGGTTGCTATGTTGGGCCTGGTGGGCCTCGGCCATTTGTCGACTGAGTTTCCTCGATTGCCAGCCCAATGACTCAACAGGTCCATAACCTAAAGCTATGATTAACTCAAAAACTTCTAAATAGGACGGTGTTCCACATGCAAAAATCCTAACCATGTAATAGTTCTACTTGGCTGATGATACTCTAAATCTTAACTTGGGCATCAAGTTAAAGTTATGTCAAAGGGATTAACCCCCACTACTTTTATAAAGATCCATAGCCTCAGGGTCTCCAGGTATGTGATTTCAAACTTCTCTAAATTTCATTAGCCTCCATAATATTCAAGAAACCTTTAACTTAAGTAGCGAAAGGCTTTAGGCTTGGATCCATCATAATCACGTCGAATGTATTGTTCATCTTTGCATATACCTAAACCTGAGATTCACAAATTGCCCCCTACATCTTAGTAAATCAAGCTTGATAAGTCAAGTATCTGAGTTACATATCCTAACACATTCATTCTCCGTGTGTGTGCACGTGTGGTTTTGTTGCATAAGTAAATCATATTGCAACAACTACTGTCGTCGATGAGAAATGTGTACGGGAACGATGCTAGTAATCTAAACAATTTAGATCATGCAGTGAAAGACAAAATTAAAGTTTTTAAACTAGCAATCGACATGCCCACGATCTACTGCAATTCTAGCAATGAACAACAGAGAAATAGAACCATAAAGATCATACCTTTGCACGAGTATAGTGAAGCAATGCTTGAGGATCCTAAATCTCTTTCGACGAAGACCTGAAGCGCCACATTCTCCTCTCCAACCAATACCTTAGGTGTTTCACGGGATGAAGAACATCTCCACGATCCACGAGCCCCCAAAGAACTCGAACCGTCCTTTATGACTTGCTAGAGTGATGAAGAATGAGAAGGAAAACTTTGATTTCATGCAAGATATTCTCCCTCTAAAGAGGGTTGAATATCTCTGTAATATGAGACTCTCTCCGTAGAGATTATGGTTGCTTGATGCAAACTATTGTAGCTCGTTATGACCCGACCCAAATCCACATCCTCTCTAAAGCTTTAGGGATCACAACCATTGATTTTTTGACCGTAGGGACAAGATCATTTGAGGGTTTGGAGAGTATTTAAACTGATTGTTGTAATTATGGAAGGGATCATCCATTCTTTATCTTTGTTTTATGGTTTTAAACGTTTTTGGAAGGAGATGGCTAGAGCTTTAAGATTGGGGGAAAAGTTTATAAAGCTACTGCTGGGTGATAAATTCTCTAATCCTCTCTTAATCAGATTCATAAGTGTCACGCCCCGCTTCCCAAAATGGACGGAGGCGAAGCGTGACGAGGCCCGCTTAGGCCAGAGCTAAGAAGCTCGGACCCAATAAGCGTCTGTAGAGGTACCATTTTAAAGATTTTCAGGTTCTTGCATTAATATAGTTCGAAACAACAGAAAGTACAGAAAAGAAGTTGCATTCATTAAATTAGAGATATGATATCCAACAGTATAAAGTCTAAGAAGAAGCCTAAGCGTGGCAACAAGCTATCTAAAAGAAAACTGAAAGTAGTAACCTCTGAAAGTGGCGACTAGAAGACCTCAAGGTCTGGTCCTTGTCAGGTACGTACTCTGATGACGACATCCTCGGCTCCACGTACTCCAGCGAGTCTGCCTCGTCCACGATCTCTGGCTGAACACCTGACGTACAACACCCAAGAAAAAGGAACTGTACGTCAGGTAAAGTCTACAAGAAGGGTTAGACTTTACTGCAAGTGCACCGAACTTTAAACAACGGTTTACTGGTTGATTAGCATGCTGAGGTTCTTTTACACAACAGATTACTAGTTGATTAGCACGCTGTGGTCATAACAGAGTAACACGACAGGAAGTAACGCAGCAGGAAAGTAAAACGGGACAAGTAGTAGTCGTAGCGTGTGCTACCAACTACGGGACTAACCTACAGGTGTCAAGACAAGTCGGGACGTGGCGGGACAAGACAGGACAAACAGGACGGGACAAGACAAGACAAGTGTGACACGAAGGGTTCACGCCTTACGGTTCGAGGGGGATCAGACCCTCTTGCCGTGCGCACGCTCAACCCTACCCCAACCCAGGAACTCAGGACAAGAAGTACATGGATCACTTCCGCTAGGGAAGCATCCGAAACGCCCGAAGGCTTTTTGTATAACAGGGATCACTTCCGCAAGGAAAGCATCCGAAACGCCCGAAGGCTTTTTGTATCACAGAGATCACTTCCGCTCGGGAAGCATCTGAAATGCCAGAAGGCTTTTTGTATAACAGGGATCACTTCCGCAAGGAAAGCATCCGAAACGCCCGAAGGCTTTTTGTATCACAGAGATCACTTCCGCTCGGGAAGCATCTGAAACGCCCGAAGGCTTTTTGTATCACAGAGATCACTTCCGCTCGGGAAGCATCTGAAACGCCCGAAGGCTTTTTGTATAACAGGGATCACTTCCGCAAGGAAAGCATCCGAAACGCCCGAAGGCTTTTTGTATCACAGAGATCACTTCCGCTCGGGAAGCATCTGAAACGCCCGAAGGCTTTTTGTATCACAGAGATCACTTCCGCTCGGGAAGCATCTGAAACGCCCGAAGGCTTTTTGTATCACAGAGATCACTTCTGTTCGGGAAGCATCTGAAACGCCCGAAGGCTTTTTTTGTGTAACAGGGACAAGACACGACAAGTGTATGGAATTGTTATTCTAGGGTGTCCACACGCACGCACACACAAGATAGCCCTACGGTGTCAAAAGTTGTTGTTTGTCGAGCTTAGACTTCGTCGTCAAGTCTAAGCCGTCAGGGGCGTCCCGGACGCTATCATTTCACGTCCGGTTCTATACATTCACAGTCTAACAGTACTAGCAATCTAGGACCAAAGCACGGTCAAAACGAAAGTGGGTACACTTGCCTGCGATGGCGAGTGTGTAGTCTGTCCAGAGCGTCTCGTCCAGGCGTCGCGTCTGCGGTAGTCCGTCTGAAACAGGTCATGGCGACGGTGTCAGGTCGCGTTTTCAGTAAATCCTATTTAGGTTCATATCTAGGTTGTCGGGACTACCCTAATTGTCAAAGTCACAATTTTGATGTTCAGTCCTATTCGACGATTCTATCCTATGTGCACAGTTCAAAAGTCCAGTCGTCGAATCTACGGTTTCACAACGTTTTAAAGGCGCAGAAGATAAATTTAGTTACAGTTGTCCGATTTTAGTTAGGGTTCAGTTTGCTACGGTGTGGGTTTCGCTACGAGTTAGAGGGACCAACCTGGTGCGAGGGACGCGCACGAATCTGGCGTCGAGTCTGGAAACGGTGGCGGTGCTCGTGCCTCCGACTGCGGGTAGCGCAGTGAGGGTCGCCTCAGGATTGTAACAGCTGCGGGTAGCGCAACCGAGATGTCACGGCCACGGGTACGGTATCGAGGTCGATTCGGTTGCGAGTCTGGCAATGAAACGTCTATGGCAACGGTAACAGGGACGAGCCGCGACGTCAGGAGGCCACGGAATCGGCGGCATCAACGGCGTCTCGACTACATGTAGCGTAGTGAGACGCGTCCGGGAAGCGGACGAAGTGTGGCAGCGAGCACGATTTGTCAAATGGCAAAACAGTGAACTAGTACCGCGGGGAGGCTGCGGCAGATATCGATCGCTGATCTCGGCCATGCACGCGGCTACAGGCGGCACAGCGAGAGGCGAGTGGCCGAGGGGTGGCTGAGCGCTGAGCAGCGGCGGGAAGTGCGGCCGAGAGTGAGGGGGATTTGCAGCGGTGGTACAGCGAGAATATCAGTGCAGGCGAGGCGGCGGGAGGTCGTGAAAGAGGGGAGCGGAGTAAGCGGCTCGGGCTGTGCAGCGACGGTCACGGCAGCGCGGGCGGTGGCGCTCGTCGTGGATGCGAGGGCTGGCGTCGGATCGCGGCACTTGGATCGCAGCGGGGAGGCGCAGTTCTAGGAGGGGATGCCGTGAGGGGGAATGGGAGATCGGGGTTCTGGGGGAGGAGGCCGGCGGCGGAAGTCCGTCGTGCGGCGGCGCTCGGGGAGGAGCTACGAGCAGAGGGAGGCTGGAGGCGGAGATCGCGGTGGTAGGGATCTGCGGTCTCGGCGGCCACGGCGACGGGGCTGAGATCGCGGCGGCGACGAGGAGCGCTTCGACTGGTCGCCGGCGGAATCGTGAGGGGAATCGCGATGGGGGCGATGGGAGAGCGAGGAGCGGCGACTGGAGGCCGAGGAGGCGGGGTGCGGTCGCGGCGTCGGAGGATGCTGCCGGCAACGGAGGAGGGGGCGGCTGCGGAGAGAGCACAGGGCGGCCGTGGTCGGGGGCTTGGGGCGATCGGAGAGGGGGATGATGGATGTGAGAGGGAGGAGGAGCAGGAGAGAGGGCGAGATCGGGCTGTTCTTGCGTTAGGGTGGCGGCTGAGAAAATAGTCTTAGGGTTTGCCAACGTGAGATGGGGAAATTTGGGGCTTAGGTTTAATAATATTAAAAATTGATATTTGCCATAGGGGATTAGGGTTAAGTGTGGAAGGTAGAGAGGGATAGGGGTGTACAATTTGGGAGAAGTCCAGGGGCCAATAGAGGAAGTAGTTTAGGAAAGATATTATGAATATAATTAGGGATTTAAACAGATTTGATATCAATTTCGAAATTTGAATTTGATGAGACAAACCAACGGTCGAGATTTCTCCGAGCGATCTCCCTAAATCCGGGCGTCAGAAAAATAATCCGAAAATACCGGGGCGATCGTAGAGACGAGACGCTCAGATCTACGGAGCCTGATCGTGTGTAGCGCCTATCAAAAATTTACGTAAAATTGGAAACGGCGTTTTCGAGTCAGATGACTATAACGCCCCTATCATTCAAAGTCGTTTTGCGAGAAAACGAGCCGTGAAAGACGTTCCCAGAAATTACTATAAAATTCAACACCCCAAAACTATTGCAACGGCATATCGCATCGCATATGCCGGAGCTCGAAAATAGCCAAATAAAATACGTGCATGATAAAACACGTGCGCGCAGAAAATTACAAACGGTCGGAAAGCGGCCGTTACATTCTACCCACCTTAGAAATGATTCCGTCCTCGGAATCACTCATACTAACAATAATAACATCTATAAAACCTTATACCCCAAAACTCCCATGACTACACCTATAGATTGCTAATCCTATAACTTCAACCAATGTTCTTTTAAATTAATCCTTCATGACCCTTCCTTTCACTGGAATATGCTACGACTAAACTCACCTCCTAACACTTAGCTATAGATCTGTCACTATTGTTCGAATTTCCAACTCCAAGTCCTCACAAAAATAATAATCATCTTCTCAATAATATCTTTTAAATTTCTCAATCTCCTCCCAATGTTAATCAATATCCAAGAAAAAATGAGATTCTAGTCAACTACCAATCCAAGGCAAAAACTTTGTCTATCTTATAATACCTTCACAAATCAACAATCGCCGTGTCTTCAATACATTCTTGTCATATCTTCCCATAAATTTATCCACCAAATAATTTGATCTATCAGAATTACATCTCAACCTACTCACTACAACTAATCCCAACCAATATTAAGTCTGACTACCTAAACATCCATTTATCTCAACGCGTCATGTTACTCCCAATGTCTTCTCACGTCAATTCAACAATCAAGTCTCGATGCTAATACAAACTCTACTCAATCTTATGATCACTCTAATTCCTACCATACTCTATAGCCATCCCTATCTACCACTCGTCTAAACCTCAAATCTGATAAGTTCTCATCTCCATGCTTATAATCTTATTCAACCAAAATTCTCCATCGAGTCCGTCACACTTCGGTTTTATATATAAGTCTTGGTCCGCCCATTCTTTTCATCCGAAAGGAATCTATTCCATCATCCTATTGATCCAAAATCGGCTAATCATTGTTATAACAAATCTCATCTCTCCCCGAGCCTACCCGCAACAAAATCTTACAACAATAATAGATAGTCCCAAAACTAAAACAACCATAACATAACATTTCGAAGGGAGAAAGAAGAGAGAAGGGAAAGGAAAACTTAAGACCAATAATTTACTTTAAAACATTTGGAAAACCGTATGAAGTTGTGGTAATGGATGAGGGAGGATAAGTGATTTGTGATCTTGTGACCTAATTTCAAAACTTTAAAGGGGGTTTCAAGAAGTTAAGCTGAGCGAAAGACTTAGTAATAAATTTCGAAAATACTTTTAGAGTAAGCAGAATTGGTCAGGGAAAGGATTCGAAGGGTCAACGATAATCGTCCGGAAACGATCACGCGAATCGGGAGAAGGAAAATGATCGCATGTTGGTTACACATAGAATAAGATGCGAAGTTACGATGGGACCCTACGATCGATAACGCAGAAGCGTAGTGATCAGAGGGACACTAGAATTCAGGGGTCCTACTCATCGGGTCGTCTAAAGATCAGGAGAGCTCGGCGCTAAGATTTCCTAACGAGCTAAACTACAATCAGGATCTAGGGGAAAAAGTTCATAAGGAAATCAAGGTTACGTTCTGCTGGGCCCGATGTCGATGAAGCTGGGCGAGCGACTAACTAAAAGAAGGACTCTAGAAATCTAATTTGGTCAGAGTTAGGGAGGGAGTGGCTACTAAGGTATCCTAAGACGGGTACGGCTAATCTTAACCAAGGCGTCAGACTATCAAATTGGGACGTCTACCTAAGTCTTACTACTATTTGAGGCTGGGAAACTAATTCAGACTTGTATGTGGATATTAAAATGAATGCGGTACTTTTATTGTTCTGAACTTTTGCAAGACCTGCATGGGCCACCACTAAAACCTGTCACGCCCCGCTTCCCAAAATGGACGGAGGCGAAGCATGACGAGGCCAGCTTAGGCCAGAGCTGAGAAGCTCGGACCCAATAAGCATCTGTAGAGGTACCATTTTAAAGATTTTCAGGTTCTTGCATTAATATAGTTCGAAACAACAGAAAGTACAGAAAAGAAGTTGCATTCATTAAATTAGAGATATGATATCCAACAGTATAAAGTCTAAGAAGAAGCCTAAGCGTGGCAACAAGCTATCTAAAAGAAAACTGAAAGTAGTAACCTCTGAAAGTGGCGACTAGAAGACCTCAAGGTCTGGTCCTTGTCAGGTACGTACTCTGATGACGACGTCCTCGGCTCCACGTACTCCAGCGAGTCTGCCTCGTCCACGATCTCTGGCTGAACACCTGACGTACAGCACCCAAGAAAAAGGAACTGTACGTCAGGTAAAGTCTACAAGAAGGGTTAGACTTTACTGCAAGTGCACCGAACTTTAAACAACGGTTTACTGGTTGATTAGCATGCTGAGGTTCTTTTACACAACAGATTACTGGTTGATTAGCACGCTGTGGTCATAACAGAGTAACACGACAGGAAGTAACGCAGCAGGAAAGTAAAACGGGACAAGTAGTAGTCGTAGCGTGTGCTACCAACTACGGGACTAACCTACAGGTGTCAAGACAAGTCGAGACGTGGCGGGACAAGACAGGACAAACAGGACGGGACAAGACAAGACAAGTGTGACACGAAGGGTTCACGCCTTACGGTTCGAGGGGGATCAGACCCTCTTGCCGTGCGCACGCTCAACCCTACCCCAACCCAGGAACTCAGGACAAGAAGTACAGGGATCACTTCCGCTAGGGAAGCATCCGAAACGCCCGAAGGCTTTTTGTATAACAGGGATCACTTCCGCAAGGAAAGCATCCGAAACGCCCGAAGGCTTTTTGTATCACAGAGATCACTTCCGCTCGGGAAGCATCTGAAACGCCCGAAGGCTTTTTGTATAACAGGGATCACTTCCGCAAGGAAAGCATCCGAAAAGCCCGAAGGCTTTTTTTATCACAGAGATCACTTCCGCTCGGGAAGCATCTGAAACGCCCGAAGGCTTTTTGTATCACAAAGATCACTTCCGCTCGGGAAGCATCTGAAACGCCCGAAGGCTTTTTGTATAACAGGGATCACTTCCGCAAGGAAAGCATCCGAAACGCCCGAAGGCTTTTTGTATCACAGAGATCACTTCCGCTCGGGAAGCATCTGAAACGCCCGAAGGCTTTTTGTATCACAGAGATCACTTCCGCTCGGGAAGCATCTGAAACGCCCGAAGGCTTTTTTTGTGTAACAGGGACAAGACACGACAAGTGTACGGAATTGTTATTCTAGGGTGTCCACACGCACGCATACACAAGATAGCCCTACGGTGTTAAAAGTTGTTGTTTGTCGAGCTTAGACTTCGTCGTCAAGTCTAAGCCGTCAGGGGCGTCCCGGACGCTATCATTTCACGTCCGGTTCTATACATTCACAGTCTAACAGTACTAGCAATCTAGGACCAAAGCACGGTCAAAACGCAAGTGGGTACACTTGCCTGCGAGGGCGAGTGTGTAGTCCGTCCAGAGCGTCTCGTCCAGGCGTCTCGTCTGCGGTAGTCCGTCTGAAACAGGTCATGGCGATGGTGTCAGGTCGCGTTTTCAGTAAATCCTATTTAGGTTCATATCTAGGTTGTCGGGACTACCCTAATTGTCAAAGTCACAATTTTGATGTTCAGTCCTATTCGACGATTCTATCATATGTGCACAGTTCAAAAGTCCAGTCGTCGAATCTACGGTTTTACAATGTTTTAAAGGCGCAGAAGATAAATTTAGTTACAGTTGTCCGATTTTAGTTAGGGTTCAGTTTGCTACGGTGTGGGTTTCGCTACGAGTTAGATGGACCAACCTGGTGCGAGGGACGCGCACGAATCTGGCGTCGAGTCTGGAAACGGTGGTGGTGCTCGTGCCTCCGACTGCGGGTAGCGCAGTGAGGGTCGCCTCAGGATTGTAACAGCTGCAGGTAGCGCAACCGAGATGTCACGGCCACGGGTACGGTATCGAGGTCGATTCGGTTGCGAGTCTGGCAATGAAACGTCTATGGCAACGGTAACAGGGACGAGCCGCGACGTCAGGAGGCCACGGAATCGGCGGCATCAACGGCGTCTTGACTACAGGTAGCGTAGTGAGACGCGTCCGGGTAGCGGACGAAGTGTGGCAGCGAGTACGATTTGTCAAATGGCAAAACAGTGAACTAGTACCGCGGGGAGGCTGCGGCAGATCTCGATCGCTGATCTTGGCCATGCACGCGGCTACAGGCGGCACAACGAGAGGCGAGTGGCCGAGGGGCGGCTGAGCGCTGAGCAGCGGCGGGAAGCGCGGTCGAGAGTGAGGGGGATTTGCAGCGGTGGCACAGCGAGAATATCAGTGCAGGCGAGGCGGCGGGAGGCCGTGAAAGAGGGGAGCGGAGCAAGCGGCTCGGGCTGTGCAGCGACGGTCACGGCAGCGCGGGCGGTGGCGCTCGCCGTGGATGCGAGGGCTGGCGTCGGATCGCGGCACTTGGATCGCAGCGGGGAGGCACAGTTCTAGGAGGGGAGGCCGCGAGGGGGAATGGGAGATCGGGGTTCTGGGGGAGGAGGCCGGCGGCGGAAGTCCGTCGTGCGGCGGCGCTCGGGGAGGAGCTACGAGCAGAGGGAGGCTGGAGGCGAAGATCACGGTGGCAGGGATCTGTGGTCTCGGCGGCCACGGCGTCACGGCGGTCACGGCGACGGGGCTGAGATCGCGGCGGCGGCGAGGAGCGCTTCGACTGGTCGCCGGCGGAATCGTGAGGGGAATCGCGATGGGGGCGATGGGAGAGCGAGGAGCGACGACTGGAGGCCGAGGAGGCAGGGTGCGGTTGCGGCGTCGGAGGATGCCGCCGGCAATGAAGGAGGGGGCGGCTGCGGAGAGAGCACAGGGCGGCCGTGGTCGGGGGCTTGGGGCGATCGGAGAGGGGGATGAGGGATGCGAGAGGGAGGAGGAGCAGGAGAGAGGGCGAGATCGGGCTGTGCTTGCGTTAGGGTGGCGGCTGAGAAAATAGTCTTAGGGTTTGCCAACGTGAGATGGGGAAATTTGGGGCTTAGGTTTAATAATATTAAAAATTGATATTTGCCATAGGGGATTAGGGTTAAGTGTGGAAGGTAGAGAGGGATAGGGGTGTACAATTTGGGAGAAGTCCAGGGGCCAATAGAGGAAGTAGTTTAGGAAAGATATTATGAATATAATTAGGGATTTAAACAGATTTGATATCAATTTCGAAATTTGAATTTGATGAGACAAACCAACGGTCGAGATTTCTCCGAGCGATCTCCCTAAATCCGGGCGTCAGAAAAATAATCCGAAAATACCGGGGCGATCGTGGAGACGAGACGCTCAGATCTACGGAGCCTGATCGTGCGTAGCGCCTACCAAAAATTTACGTAAAATTGGAAACGGCGTTTTCGAGTCAGATGACTATAACGCCCCTATCATTCAAAGTCGTTTTGCGAGAAAACGAGCCGTGAAAGACGTTCCCAGAAATTACTATAAAATTCAACACCCCAAAACTATTGCAACGGCATATCGCATCGCATATGCCGGAGCTCGAAAATAGCCAAATAAAATACGTGCACGATAAAACACGTGCGCGCAGAAAATTACAAACGGTCGGAAAGCGGCCGTTACAATAAGTTTCATCTTTGTATTGAACTTTTGATTCTATTAATGAGATTTGGTATTTCTATATCTATGGATAGCTAATTCTTTTGTTTGTATGTTGTATAGTAATTAGGGTTATGGGTAATAAATTCTCATTCATCTATAGCACTAATCAATGTTGAAATTATTGGATTAATTGTTCTCTACATTTTGATAATCAATGCACTACCCGTTGAGGGATCCAATGAGGATGATGTGCCGCGAGGCATAGTCTATGTGCAAAACCCCATAGAGGGGCCCAAGGAGGGTGGTGAACCGCGATGTTCATTTAATCACTCTTTGATTTCTAAGAAAACAATTAATCTGATAATTAATTACGATGATAAATTCATTGCTATTAAATGTAATATCAACTCTCTATGACTTGGCCTGGATATGAGATTGAGTTATCCAGGATGAACGATTAATTCAATACCATACAACCCTGATGAAAACACAGCACACAGCCTCCCATCTCACTAAATTCTGGCATAAATCTCTTTTGCATAATTTTAGTGTAATTCCGACCCTCATATTTCCAACCAACAATTTACTCCCAAAGAGTGGTACACTTCTCACCGAATAATTTCATTGTTTAATTTTGGATTATCAAATTTTGTAGACTAGGTTGTCCCTGAGGAATACGACATTGGACTCACCAAGACTACTACTTGCCAGAATTTCTATACTAGGGAATATCATATCTTTTTGGAGCAGTCAAGTTTTTGGTGCTGTAGTTAGGGACAACGGTTCTACAATTTTTGCAATCCCTAATTTGCTTGGAAATTTGGTGAGATCGTTCCATTCTTTTGTTTATAATCTTTGTATATCCATTTTTACTTGCACATTTTTATTTTGTTCTTGCATATATTAAATCATAATAATTAGATTAGTTTGGAAAGAATTATCTTGTGTTGTCTCAATTGTTTATGTCGCTTAGAACCCCTAGGACACATAGACTAGCTTAGACATATATAGATCGCTGACAATATAAACACTAATGGTAATGATAACTTCAATCGAAATGATGATGACCAAACCATGGGAGATAGGTCCTTAAGAGATGTTTTGAGACTTACAAGGTCTGCTTCAAGCTCATGCATCAAGCTCCCCGTCGATACTAATTCCTTTAGTCTAACCGAAAATGATTCAACTTTCCCTACTTTTCCACGGTTTGGAGAGGGAGAATCCCTACTTGGATATAAAGGAATTTGAGGATGTGTGCTTAACATATGTGGATGGAAAGGCAATGAGACTATTTATCTTAAATTGTTTCCATTCTCATTAAAAGACAAAGCTAAAAATTGGTTTAATGCATTGCCCTCGCATTCAATTACATCATGGTTTAATTTACAAAACGGATTTTTGAAAAAGTTCTTTCCTTTGCACATGACACGGTGGTTGTCTGATCGTTAATTTCTCCTAGAAGACTATTGAGAGCTTTGATGCGGCATGGGAGAGATTCAAGGATTTACTATTTGCTTGCCCCCACCACAGATTCGATGAAACTGTCTTATCGAATTTTTCTATGACAGTCTCCAGCCTTCCATGAAACAGTTCGTGAACATGATGTGCAATGTGGAGTTCTTTGATAAGAAACCATTATAAGCATGGGATTATTTGGAGTCCATTGCTGAGAGTGCACAAACGTGGGAGGTAACTCCAGAGCATGATGGGATGGACATGGACCCACGTCAATCATCGTCACGAGGAGGTCTATATACATTGAAGCAGTGGAATGCATTAGAAGCCAAAGAGGAGGCCCTCTTGACCAAGAAGCTTCAAGGATTACACCTGAACGGGTAAAATCTATGACTGCTGAGGAGCATTGTACACTTTGTGAGAGTTCAAAGCATGACACATCGGGGTGCTCGACAATTCGTACATTGAAAGACGTGTTGAAGCACCACACTCAAGTGAACCACGTCTCCAACTCTTACCAAGGCCAAGGGTTCAATCTGCCCTAACAGGCACTGGTGCTTAGATTCCTTATGAAATTGATAATACACTTGATTACTTACGGCACTATTTTATGCTCTTGATCGTTAAGCTTTTCGAAGTTCTCATGACTTAGTTGGATGAAACATTGAGTTATAAAAGAAATTAATAATCATTGATTGTAAATAACCTAACAAAATCACTACCGACATATACTTTTCATATTGATACCTTATCATCGACTTCTCCATAGTTATTTTAGGATCACTTTTTTAAAACGAAAAGCTTTTGACACCATTATTTCATCTTCGAAAGGTGGTAGATTTTTATTGGATTAGTACTCTATAAACTGAAATATGTGGTTTTGCAAGTCAGTTGTCTCGTGGATACGATTCCTGGACTTACCAGGTCTTTATTACTTTGTTTGATTTTCTATACTATGGAGTAGTGCTCACATCTTTCGAGACGAGTCATAGATAGATTGGAGATAGTTCGGACATGGCTTCTATGGCATGGATCGGAGCCCTATCAACCAGGAGTTAGCATGTCCAATCGCCCATCAGCTGTGCACCACAACTATTGCTACAGAAGGTCCCAGTAATGTACACAACTCACTTCTGATGTGCGGATTTACTTTGAAACACTAAGTGTAGCTAAATACAGATGACCATGTACTTGCTTAGGTTGAGAAACCAAGAAGCCAAAATTAGATCAACCATGACTTATCAATCTATAAGGGGAAAACACCAAAATGGGTGGCCATGCTAGTGCGTGAGCCATATGAGTGAGCCGATGTTCTCATATAAAGGGATCATCAGAAAAGTTCAAGGTGTAGAATTTGATAAGATCAACTTTTAAACATCAATGGGTAACATGAGGATCATAGTCAATGTAAAAATGATAATAACTTCGGAGACACCATTAAATGAAAATTTGGTAATGGGTGTTTTTACCTTTACTGAAGTAGCCAGGAATACCAAAAGCGTAACATTGATACTAATTGGCATTCGATAAATTGGCATAACCTTCATGGAACATAAGGAGGACGCATGGCATGAACCAATTATTACTTACAAATGACCTGTCAAATCTACACTGTTGGGTAAAGGTAACACACATCATTATATACGTTAAAATGGAGCATACATCTCTTCTTAGTAATAACGATGACAACACCTCATCGAAAATATAGACCAAAGTAATCGAATAAATATGCAATCAAATCACTTGTCCGTGGTAATGGTGAAGCAGTAGTTTTACCAAACCTACATGTGATTTGATGGACTGATTCGAAAGCAGGACTTATTGAATGAATCCTTTCTGTCTTTTTTTAAAAATATTTTGAATTCATGAAAAGCCTCATTTTTAGTTGTCAAAAATAAAACCCAAGAAAATCTTGTGTATTCGTCCACTGTAACAAAACTATATTTGCTATCATAAAGAAAAGAAGTTCTAGCTGGACCAAATAAATCAATATGTAGTAATTCAAGTGGTCTTTTTGAGCTAAGGGATCCTATGCTCTTAAATGTGCTCTTATGTAATTTACCATGTTGGCAAGACTCACAAATTTTATCTAATTTATAATTTATTTTTGGGAGTCATTGCCTCGATATCTTATTTATGTTTTTGATGTTGACTGGCCAAAGTGTCTATGCCATAACAATGGGTCATTACATGAAACAATTAAGCATACTTTTGAATCATTATCTTTGCAAGAAAAAGTATAAATATTTTCTAACTGATTACCTTGTACTAGCACATTCTTCATAGCATTGTCATAAACTAAACATGCTTAATGAGTAAAAAGAACTTTAAAGCCTTGTTAAGGCCAAAAATGACCGAAACAATTGAGTTGCTGACGTGGACCCTTTCGTGCTGAGTCGGAGCCTCGTCAGCCGGTTGAGTGAACCCTAGGTTGGAAGAACCTGAGTCGTTGATGGATGGAGGTTGACTTGCGATGCTCGATCGACCCTCGAGCGGTTCGTGCGTCGATCGATCGAGGGTGTAAAGCTCAGGAGCGGCCCTCGTGTAGGGTCTAGACTGGTAGATCCGTACCACAAGGAAGCGTCAGGTGGGTTGGATCTGGGTCTTGACCCATATCCCCTCTGATACTTAAGTTAGAATGGGAACTTAAGGAAGAGAGGGAGCTTGGAGCAGCTGAGATAGAGCCACGGAGGTTTGTTTCAGATTTGACGTCGCAAGCTCTTTTGTGGAAGAAATATAAGATGAATTATGTAGAGTCTACGTATTAGATCTCGTACCTTGGGAGATGGAATCTCCTGTATTTATAGATCTCATGGGTCTTTTCAGTGACGTTGGAAGGATAACTGTCACCAATTATGGTGTCATGATCTTCCTTCTTTAATAGGAGTAACCGTAGCCCACGTTCCAGCTACTTATGAGCCCGCCTTCAATCCCACGTCCGATTGGTGGAAGTACAACAGGTGACCGGTACGTGGGCTTTGACTGAGTCGGTATCAAGCTTCTCCCGTGGGCTCTGTGGGCCTTAGTCACTCGTCGGACGAGTCATCTCGAGTACCGGCCCGATGACTTAACAATGGCCCCAGTCGCATGACCTCAGAGAGTCTGCATGTTTGGGTCAAGCGACGTTACAACGTATTAAAGGGGCACAACAGTCGAGGATTAATACTCAAGTTCTAGGCACCAACAAGTTCGCTTTGCAGAGTTGGATGATTCGCTGGTTCGAAAGCAAAGATGCTTGGAGTCTCAGATCTTCGACACACGTTTCATCGTACCGTTGTCTTCTTGTCAATATAAGATGGTTCCAGTGCAGGAATTTGAAGATATCGTCTTCGTCGTTCCTGATTTAGCTTTCATCCCTTTGGAAAAATGGCTTCATCCTCTGTTCCTATTTCTGAGAGGAGTTTGGTTACCGTCATGCAGAAGAACAAAGAGGGGGCTATGGAGCCTGGTCTGATAGCCAATCTGAGATCCAAAGTTGGAGCTGATCAGATCCCCGAAATTCAGAGAAATCACGTCCGACTTGACTATCAAATCCGGGTGCTGGGGAGGGACGAAAGGGTTCATCGTCCTGCCGACCGGGAAGTTGGGGATTACATCAAAGCCTTCCAACGAGGGCTTCGATTTCCCATGCATCCTTTCATGCGCTACTCTCTGAGTACACTGAACCTTTCTCTCTGCCAGCTAATGCCGAACGCCATAGGTACATTGGTGGGATTTATTGCTCTGTGCATGATGAAGAGAATTGAACCGTCACTAGGATTGTTCAATTACTTCTTCTCGATTCCTCCTCTCAAGACTCTGGGCTGTTACATGGTAACGGCCTGTCAAGGCGGAAAGCTATTTGATGATCTCCCTTCCTCTAATTCCAAACGGAAAGAGGAGTTCGTGTTTGTGGTCTTTCAAGGAGAGGCGAGCTTTTGCACTGGATGGGGTGTCCCTGACTTAGGCCTTGCCGAGGACAAGCCTTTGTCCGGGGCAGAGAAGGAAGCCACCGACGCATTGATTGTTGGATATTGGACTCCTCGGATTTGGTTTTGGATGATGAACAAATATAAATATATCGTGAACTAACACTTTGTGAGCGCAGTTATGGAGATCGTCGCCAAATTCATATGAATATCAATTACGACGTCTCAAGACTTCTCAAAGCACGTGATCGTTTGCCTAAAGCTTCGTTGAAACTTATGGACCAATTTAGAAGTCATGAAGATTCGATTGAAGCTATTGAAGACGGTATCGTCAAGTTTTATTTTATAGTCTTTAAGCTTCTTTCGTAGAATGTTAAGCCTTGAGTAGGTCTTACGGTTTAAATCTTCATGACGCTCATATCTTAGCTCTAAGATCTTAGTAGAAGTCCATACAATCTTTCCCGAAGCTTCGCGCTTCGATTCGTGACTTCTTGTGCATGTTAGTTGGTTCAAGAAGAAGAACTGACCGACTAGATGGTGATCTAGTCGGTCGGCAAAGCTTCTTGAACCGACTAGTTTTTGTCAGTCATTTCCAAGCTCTTTACTGTTTACAGTTAGTCGGTCTAAGTTGACTCACCGACCGACTAGTTTGTGAACTAGTCGGTCAGTGATGCTTCTGTGACCGACTAGTTGAGCTTTCCATGTACATGCACATTTGAGCCTGAGCTACTGTTTATCATTAGTCGGTCTATGCTCATTTGGCGACCGACTAGTTGATGAACTAGTCGGTCAACTTTCCTTCTTGGACCGACTAGTTTATCTTTACTGTACATGCCATTTTTCACCTAACTTACTGTTTATCGTTAGTCGGTCTATGCTCATTTGGCGACCGACTAGTTGGTGAATTAGTCGGTCAACATTTGTTCTTGGACCGACTAAGTCAATTTGTGCTCAGACTTCAGTTTTATCTGTTAGTCGGTCTCAGTTGAGTAACCGACCGACTAGTTGTGAAATTAGTCGGTCAGCTACTCTTCTTGGACCGACTAATTGCTTTTGTCTGTGCTTCAACCTTTTGGCTGTTCTTCCTTTAGTCGGTATATGTTAATGTAGGGATATATGCCCTCAGATCATTTGTATTTGATGCAAATGATAATTTAAGCCTAGATAGGGACTAAATTGCATATGATGCAAAATAGATTAAATGTGTTTTAAATAGTTTAAAACAATATTTAATGATACAAACGCAAGGAAAAGTTTACCGGTAAGACGGGTTCATCCCGCTCTAAACGCAGGTTTGAACCGCGTCAAAAACGGAGTTCAAACGAGCCATATAAGTCTATTTAAAGTGTTAAATAGAAGGCCCATAGTGAAAAGCCCAAAAGAAACCCAGATTATACCCATGGGGTATCCCAAAGTGGGGCCCACGCACAGGCCTACTGACGCGTACGTCAGCCTGCATCAGCAGGCTGACACACGCGTCAGCGGGGCCCACCCAGCTGACGCGTGCGTCAGCAGGCTGACGCAGGCTGACGCAGGCTGACGCAGGCTGACGCCCGCGTCAGTTGACGTGGGCAACAAAGCCTCACGGGCCCGCATTATGATGCGGGCCTGCCCCATTTTTCCGCGCAACGAAAGGCCGCCCGCATAGTGCGGGCGGCAGGTGGGCCCCGCCCGCACTTGTGCGGGCGGTCACAGCGTGCAGCGCACGTGGGGCCCACGTGGTGGGCCCCACGAAAGGGTTTTCTGAAACCCTTTTCCTGGCGGTTGAACCTTTGTGCGAAAATGTGGTCTTGGGCTGATTTTTGGACACTCAATTGGAGGGTCAAACGAACTCCGATTGACGAACGATTTTTTCCTATGCGTTCACCATTGAACGCCCTTCGTATTGATAGGTTGTATCAATCACGAAGTTCAACGGTGAGAGAGTTAAAATTCACGGAAGTTTAGCCTTTGTGAAAGGCAAACTAAATTGAATTATTTAACTCCAACTTTAGTCCCACATCGGAAATTGAGTAGAGGGGAGGGGTCAGCCGCCTATATAAATAGGGGTCTGTCCCCTTCCTCTAAACTCGTCCCAAGCTCTAGATCTGAGCGGCTCTCGTAAATGTTGGAGCACGCTCGGATCTAAGCTAAATTAATATTTCTCCTCTCCCTATAAATTTCTGCCTTGCTCCTGAGGGCTCTGGCAAAGCCGCAAATGAGTTCGGATTCAGATCCAAAACCTAGGCGGAGGTTTCACTCGCGTGAAACTTTCTTCGGCGCGTGGTTGGCTCGGCGACATGGGATTGATCGCCTCGGGATGCGGAGCGGTTTGAGGAGCAGTTCGGGGAGCGGTTCAAGGAGCGGCTCAGCGTGGGACGGGAGCAGCTCGGTAGACGGTGCGGAACATCTCGCCTGCCCCAGGGCTGAGATTCCGGGTATGTGTTTAAGCTTTTCATTTAATTATTCGCAGTAGTTAGATCCCTCTTGGGGTGGTCAAATCCACCCCAAGTTGGCAGAGTTCCTGGCTAATAGGGTCTGGTTCCTTAGGGTTGCATGTTAATTAGATTAACATAAATTTTTTTCCGCTGCATTTCTGTCTATGTTCCGTCCGACTTAGGACGGGACTAGAGTTTTTGTGCCCTAAGGGTCCCAGAAAACCCTTCATTGGTATCAGAGCCATCTCTGTATGCTGATCTTGGACTGCGAATTTATTATTTGAATGCTTTTACAGAAAAATGCTTTCTTTAACTTTATGCGATAAATTTAAATTTTTTTTTGTTTAAAAATTTTATATGATAAATTTTAAACATGTAAGTTTTAAAATGGAATTTTTAAATTTATGTGATAAATTTTAAAATTGTTTTAAAGCTTTAAAACTTTATGCGATAAGTTTAAAATGTTGTTTAAAATTTTTTGTGATAAATTTTAAACATGGAATTTTTTAAATGATGTTTTAAATTTATAAGATATTTTAAAAACTGATTTTAAAAAGTTTAAAATTTTTTATGCGATAAATATTTTAAAGTAGCATGCAAATGTTATGATTTTTAAACAAGCTTTTACTTTATGAGATAAAATAAAATGTTTTAAAAATCGTATTTTTAAATTTAAATGTTAAATTTAAGTATGCATGCTAAAATTGTTTATGCGATAAACTTTAGTCTATTTAATTGTTACATAGTTGTACACTTTTTTATGCGATAAAATTAGTGTAAATTTTAATGGCTATGTCTTCTTGTCCATTATTTGATAACACAAGACAACCCTTTAGGTTAGACATTAAGAAATGATTAAAATTTATTACTTAAATTTTAATGACATGCTATGTTTTAATAAAATATTAACAACACTTCAAGACCTAATTCCTGATTAGGGTAGTCCTTTTAATGAATTTTTAATTTTAATTGTTATTATTAAATCATTAAAGGACTTCGCTTTTAGCATTGGTTAATAAATTTATTAAAATCCTAATAACGATTACGATAGCACGTGAACCTTATAGTTGATAAGGACTTAATAAAAGTTATTAAACAAATCCTAAAATTTTGAATTTAAGGATGCAACTAGTTGATAGGATTAATTAGTTGTTAATAAAAGCTGTTTAGTCTATGGCACACATACAAAAATGACAAGCTTCATTCAATGGACCATGATCCAGTCAATGTGCTTGGCTAAGAGTTCTGGATCAACCCTTACTAGTCTAAGGGGTAGTGATCCTGGCTTAGTCAATTCCCTGGCTGTGTTCCGCTGGACCGCAATGTCGCGAATCATGATTGTATGACACCCTGGACTATATCTAGTCAATGCGTTATAAATCTTATTAAAGATTAATCCGTATCCCTCCTTGATTTTGGAGCTTGGTAACTCAAAGAAGACAATTATAGGTGTTGAGTCTCCTCAAGCTATGACATGTTTATCTTTAAGGAACAAACTCCAACATACATGTGATGTAGTCTAGACTTGACCCAAATCGATACGTCGGGTCTCCTCGAGCATCGATCTAAGTCAAATCTGGACACGAAATCAAGGGTCTGACTAGACCAATCATTATGATTTGTTGAGTCTCCTCAAGATCATAAGTGACTGTGGGTAAAAAACGATAGGGAGTCACATGTGATGTGATTGACTAAGAGTTAGTCTACCAATCATGGAACCAATCAACTTGTTGAGTCTCCTCAAGGTTGTGAGGTTCAGGATGATTGGATCCCTCTTTCACTAAATTTTAATTCGATTAAATCGTTCGTTATTAAGCTTTGAAACGATCGTAAAAATAGTGGGAGGATATAGATAGATAAAAGCCATTCTACCTATATTTAATATTGAACATATGCTAAACTAGGGCAAGACTATGTTTACCGAAGGAATCAAAATATAAATTTTAATGGAATTAGTTAATTGGTCAAATAGGTTGATTAATTGAATATCAAGTTAAATTCTAATTGATAGAATCAAAACTAGATTCTCGTTGACATTAAAATGACCTTCTAAAGAACAGACTTAAGAAATATGATTTCATTAAGTTCTGGGTCCAACAAATAAATTCACGCAACATGTCTCTCGTCTCTATATGGGGCAGCTTGAATATATATGATATTGGAAGTATGTTTCTCCCTACAACTTGTCAAGCTACCCTCAAGGTTGTATGGACAAACAATTTTGATCCGCAAAGTTCAAGAATTCGATCAAATTGTTTGAGTCGAATACGAGTGCATGAGCGATGCAAGGCTATGTATCCCAACCGGATCTTGAGACAAGCAACTTCTTGAGCTACACTCAAGATTGCAATTCTCAGGCGTTTGGATACATGAGACGCTTGTGTAGCCATTTATTTATGTTGGGCTATTTAAATATCTAAATGTGATTTAGAAAAGGAAGAAGGCACTCCGGGAAAGTCAATCGAGTTTAATAGTTTAATTTATCATTAGTAAAGGCATAAGTAAGAGGAAATGAAAATGTGACATATTTTGATGTCACGATTTTATAATTATTGTTATACAAAAGACGTCTAACACAATTTGACGAATGTCGTCACCTTGCTTCTGAAGCAATGTTTTGCGTTAGTAATTTATGTATAACGATAAAATATATATTAAATGTTAATATATATACACAAGATAGTAGCAAACTTGTATGGAAAAATAGACTAGGCCGTATCGAGAGACTAAGCTTCACAAGTCACATAAAGAGGGGTCTGACCTCTCGTATTATGAAGTCTGTGGACACTTGTGAGTCTTATCCTCTTAGATAGAATGGCCGAAACCCATCTGTAAGACAGAGGGAGAATGCGTTGTCGAACTCAGTCTGGTACATACTGATGAACCCGAGTCTAGATTAACCAAATCAAGTTATTCGTATATTTTATTAAGACACGTGTTCTTGATGAAACACAAGTCTGATAAAATAAAGAACGAAATGACTAAAGTATTTAAATTGATTCGATTAGATCGAATGGTCAAATACTTAGCTACATAAAATCTTGCGAAACTAAAAGAAAATGTGATTTTCTCTCAGGTCAAGTCTGTAAACACATCCGTGTGTTAAAAGGTATGAATCACACTTAGTTAGACTTGGTGTGATCCATTGTAAGTGACTCTGAGTTAAGTCCTCCTTCTGGGTTAAGTCCCATATAGTAATGCCTAGGTTTTGATAATGTCCTGTGCGGACATTATCAATAAGATATTCATTAAATCAATCATTAGGAAGTTGTATAATTACTCGAATTTCGTGAGACGAAGAGTCGAGTTAAACATCATAGCTGATGATGACTTAGTCAACTTCCGGGATGAAATTCGGAGTAGTAACTCCGATTTATAACTTGATGCAATCAGAATAGGTCCATGTGCGTAAATAAATTTTGGAATTTAGTTTACGTACCCAAGGAAAATGTTTCCTCACTTTCTGCAAGTAAATCTTTAAGTTGAAAGATTGGTGCAGAAAAGAAAGTAGTGAAGTGCAATCATGTTGGTCGAGAACGGTTTTCATCCTAATTCCTATAAAATGGATTATGTTGAAACCGTCTCGCCAGTAGATGTGCACAGATCTACTCGGACCAAACTCGATGTAAAACGCTTAAGTTGACCATGAAAATTAGAGCATTCACTTATAAGTTCATTTTTCTAAATATGATTTAGACGGACCAACTTATATGAATTAGCCAGATAGTTTTCATGGTCAGTGGGAGCGTATAAATTACATGCGAGGCATCAAAGGGATGGAACATATATTTTGACAAAGTGATCAAAAGAGTTTGATACTTTATCAGAAATAAATATGAGCCATTTGAAATGACCAGTAACTAATTTAAATGATTATCGTAAGGTACGATGAACTGGATAAGATCCAGGGAAATAAATATTATGGATTCCGACAGACCTAGTGAATTATTTGAATGAGATTCAAATGGTTGGTCTAATATGAACATAGAAACTCCCTAAGTCTATAGTGTAGACGGTTTTAGCAGATCCACTCACGAAGGCTCTACCACATGAAGTCGGGAAAACTTATGTATTAGATACCGAGATAAATGGGCCTGAGTGCAAGTGGGAGATGTTGAGAGATGATACCCTCGAGGCTATCTATCTTCATGTGTGAATAGCACAAACATCTTGTTCGAAATAACAGTAAGCTGTTTGGTAATAATTTATCTAAAGTTATGTTATAATGTAGTTAACATTGGATATTAACTTAGGTAAAGTCCTGAGACTTTATGTGAGGTCAAACAGGTATCGAGATGAGTATCTCGATCATGGAGAAATGTTTGACCGTCTGTAGCATAAGTCTAAAAGGGTTCGTGGTCGTAGATGTTTCGAGACAAGGATATCGAAACATCGAATAGACCATTGTGTCTTAGTCTTCACCGTTTAGCGGTGGCGATGATCTCATGATCGCTTGACTTGGCAAAGTCGTAGACGAGACACATGTGCTCATTAGAGAATGAGTTCACTGAACGATCCACAAGAGTTATCATATGGTTATATTGACCAATCTGTCAATGATGACTCTGAGTGATGATAGGCTAGTTGGTCTTTTGACTTGAGGTCATTTTGACGAACCTGTGCGTGAACGGTGCCACTTAGATCAAATGACCTAGCTTCGAGGCAAGGCATGTCGAAAGTTTTTTGATTGGGTGACACTTGAAGCGTATGAGGAGAGTAATGACCAAGACAGGATTCGTCTCTCCCGGTCAATGGGAGTTAGTGTCGTAGGGTTAGTTCGGTCTTTGGTAAAAACACTGGCTAGAGTATGTTGGAAAAAGTCCACCATGACTTGACTAAAGATCGATAGAAACTAACCGGAGTCAAGTTATTGGGGTTGACAGTTTGACCGTACCCCAGATTGATCTACACGACATAGTTAAAGACGAAGAGACTATAACTGCGGAATTCATCATGGAAACAGTCAGGGTGGTCCCGACAATACTCATGTCAATGAGTTAACCACATAATGATGATGCCTGAAGCAGGGACGGTAACCACTGCTCGTGGTCACTGCCGTATAGGGCTTCGAGCTCAACTTGTTGTAAGGGTCAGGCTGTAGGGTCTCACACAGAGTGTGACCTTCGTCTAGTAATAGGTAAAAATTAGTTAGGGAGAATAATTTGCATTTGATGCAAGGGATAGAATATTGCAAAAGATGTTTGCAATGAATCTCCAGCATTCGGGATAAATGATCCTGAGTGCAAGTGGGAGATGTATGGATATATGCACTCAGATCATTTGTATTTGATGCAAATGATAATTTAAGCCTAAATAGGGACTAAATTGCATATGATGCAAAATAGATTAAATGTGTTTTAAATAGTTTAAAACAATATTTAATGATACAAACGCAAGGAAAAGTTTACCGGTAAGACGGGTTCGTCCCGCTCTAAACGCAGGTTCGAACCGCGTCAAAAACGGAGTTCAAACGAGCCCTATAAGTCTATTTAAAGTGTTAAATAGAAGGCCCATAGTGAAAAGCCCAAAAGAAACCCAGATTATACCCATGGGGTATCCCAAAGTGGGGCCCACGCACAGGCCTACTGACGCGTACGTCAGCCTGCATCAGCAGGCTGACACACGCGTCAGCGGGGTCCACCCAGCTGACGCGTGCGTCAGCCTGTTGACGCAGGTTGACGCCCGCATCAGTTGACGCGGGCAACAAAGCCTCACGGGCCCGCATTATGATGCGGGCCCGCCCCATTTTTCCGCGCAACGAAAGGCCACCCGCATAGTGCGGGCGGCAGGTGGGCCCCGCCCGCACTTGTGCGGGCGGTCACAGCGTGTAGCGCACGTGGGGCCCACGTGGTGGGCCCCACGAAAGGGTTTTCTGAAACCCTTTTCCTGGCGGCTGAACCTTTGTGTGAAAATGTGGTCTTGGGCTGATTTTTGGACACTCAATTGGAGGGTCAAACGAACTCCGATTGACGAACGGTTTTTTCCTATGCGTTCACCATTGAACGCCCTTCGTATTGATAGGTTGTATCAATCACGAAGTTCAACGGTGAGAGAGTTAAAATTCACGGAAGTTTAGCCTTTGTGAAAGGCAAACTAAATTGAATTATTTAACTCCAACTTTAGTCCCACATCGAAAATTGAGTAGAGGGGAGGGGTCAGCCGCCTATATAAATAGGGGTCTGTCCCCTTCCTCTAAACTCGTCCCAAGCTCTAGATCTGAGCGGCTCTCGTAAATGTTGGAGCACGCTCGGATCTAAGCTAAATTAATATTTCTCCTCTCCCTATAAATTTCTGCCTTGCTCCTGAGGGCTCTGGTAAAGCCGCAAATGAGTTCGGATTCAGATCCGAAACCTAGGCGGAGGTTTCACTCGCGTGAAACTTTCTTCGGTACGTGGTTGGCTCGACGACATGGGATTGATCGCCTCGGGATGCGGAGCGGTTCGAGGAGCAGTTCGGGGAGCGGTTCAAGGAGCGGCTCGGCGTGTGACGGGAGCAGCTCGGTAGACGGTGCGGAACATCTCGCCTGCCCCAGGGCTGAGATTCTGGGTATGTGTTTAAGCTTTTCATTTAATTATTCGCAGTAGTTAGATCCCTCTTGGGGTGGTCAAATCCACCCCAAGTTGGCAGAGTTCCTGGCTAATAGGGTCTGGTTCCTTAGGGTTGCATGTTAATTAGATTAACATAAATTTTTTTCCGCTGCATTTCTGTCTATGTTCCGTCCGACTTAGGACGGGACTAGAGTTTTTGTGCCCTAAGGGTCCCAGAAAACCCTTCAGTTAATTGACCGACCGACTAGTTGATGAACTAGTCGGTCAGTGGTTGTTCTTTGACCGACTAGTTGGGTTCAGAAAAGAGCCGTTGGAGCATTAATTGAAACGTTTTTCTTTCTCTCTCTCCTCTATCCTATAAATACTTGATGGGCTGCATTCATTGCAGTCAAGGCTGATATTATTGCAAGTTTAGTGATCAAGAGAAATCATTCCAAGCTCATTCAAAGCTCTTTCATTCCATTCAATAATCTCTCCTCACTCTTACTTCCAAAGAGAGATTCATTGAGTGTGAAGCCTTCCAAGCCAAGTGCTTGATTCTAGGTCACCAACATCCCCATAGCTCTCCATCGCTGATCTACATCTTGGAGCTAGGGTTTGGTGCCACTTCTTCTTCCTCAAAATCATCCTTGCCCTAATTCGTAAGCATTACTCAAGGCATATGTATTTTGTCGGTAAGAAGTTTCTTATTTCATTTCAATTTCGTATTGTAAGTTTCACTCTCGGTTGTGAGAGTGTGGTTGTGATCCCAGGTTGTGGGAGTTACAAATTTCTTTGTGTATGATTTGACTTGTGAAGGTTTTTCACAAGTATTTCATAGTGGAAATCTTGAGTTAGGGTTTCTAACTCAAGTATCCGGAGGGGATCCGGGTGGTTGGGACATAGGATCACCGGGAACAAGTCGGGGAGACTTGGGTGGATCCGAACCCAGTAATATCGTTGTTTGCGATTGTTTCTTTGTTGTCTAACATTTACATTTCCGCATTTTCCGCATTGTTTGGTAGAGTTTGCAAGTAATTAGGAATTAGCCTCTTAATTATTTTAAAGTACTATTCACCCCCCTCTAGTACTTGTGCAGTAGCTTAGCAGGGCATTACATTTGGTATCAGAGCCAAGTCTATAGCTATGTCTGCCAACGACAACAAGACCGTTCGTCCACCTTCCGACTATAGCACCTTCAAGAACCGTGAAGGAGCATCTTCGGTGATGGAAGGACATTCCTCAACGAGGCCTCCATTCTTCAACGGTACCAACTACGGGTACTGGAAATGCCGGATGGAAACTTTCCTCCGGAGTGCATCTCTATGGAGGACCACGATGAAGGAATACGTCGAGCCCACCGAAGAAGACTTTGAGAAATGGACAACCGCGGAGGTCGCCGCGGAGGTAAGCAATGCCAAGGCAATGAACGCCTTGCAATGTGCATTGGAGCCCGAGGACTTCAATAAGATATGCACATGTAAGAGTGCATATCAAATTTGGAACTCCCTCCTCATACTACATGAAGGGATGCGTAGGGTAAGAGACTCTAAACTCGTTGTTGTTAACAAAGATTACGAAATGTTTCATATGCAACAGGGTGAGAAGATGAAGGAGTATTACGCTCGTTTCGTCGACATCAAAAACGAGTTGGAGGCTCTCGGCAAAACCTACACCCAAAAGGAGAAGTGTTCGAAGCTTATCGAAGGACTTCCTTCTTCTTGGGAAAAGCGTACCTTCGCCATCGAGGAAGGTAATGATATGAATAAGTACACCGTAGTTTAACTAATGGGTACTTTAATGTCATACGAGGTACGCAAGGATAGCAAGTTAAAATTGCAGGAAAAGATGAAGTCCTACCTAAAGCAAGACGAGCCAAAGAAGAATGCTATTGCTTTCAAGGCCGCTCCATCCACATCCACATCAACCGATGATGAAGACTCGGAAAACGAGTTGGACTTGGAGTCCATGGCACTCATGGCCAAGAAGTTCAACCGTTTCTTCCGAAAAGGTAACTATAAGAACAAAGCTAAATTTGGTTCTTCTAACGCCTCCTCCTCTCCTTTGTGTTTCAAGTGCAATAAGCCAGGACACATGAAAGCGGAGTGTCCTCTAAATAAGCAAAAGGAGAAGTCGAAGGCGCCGAAATTCGATAAGTCCAAGAAGTACAAAAGGGGTACAAAAAGGGACTTGTCGGGGCAACATTCACCGACTCCGAGGATTCCTCAAGCGGAGAGTCGGACGATGAGCAAGTGGAGCAAGCACACATGTGCTTCATGGCAAGAGAGGAGAATGATCTAGGATCTTCCTCTTCCGATGATAGCGACAACGAAGGCGATGAGGTAACTATGGATGACCTTAGGAATGCTAATTCTCAATTATGGTCTAAGTATACTAAATTAGTAAATAGGTATACTAAAGTAAAAGATGACCTAGCTAGCATTCAAACCTCGCCTAAAACTATCATCACCAACAACGACACCGTTGTTGAAGGGTTGAGGAATGAGATTGTTAATCTCAAGACTCAACTTGAACATGTTAGCATTGAAGATCCGGAGGAGCACAAGATAGCGGATTTGACTTCTCAAAACTCGACTTTGAGTATTGAGAATGAGAGTCTTAAATCTCGTGTTTATGTGCTCACATCGCAAGTATCCAATTTGGATACTTCTATGCGTTCTCTCACTGAGAAATATGAGAACACATTAGGCGGAATTAATAAATTCAATAAGGGTAAGGACCATTTGGATAAAATCCTAAGTGACTTACTTCCGACCAATCACCACATTGGCTTGGGGTATACGATGGGAAGTTCATCCAAATCGGCCACTACTTTTGTTAGGCCAACTTCCGGTGACTCAACGAGTGGTAGCAAACACTTTATTGGTAGTTCTTCTACCAATGGTGCTTCCACCTCGTCCACACCCTCTTTCGGAAAGAAACCCACTTTGGGTGGACCTCCAAAGAAGGGGCATGCTTATATGTACACCAATACTATGTCACGTAGGAACACACGTCCTACTCCACCGGCTCACACATATGATGATTTCTATGCTACACGTTCACGGGCACGTGCACACCATGTGAGACACCCTCACACACGTGTTCCCTCACATGCATATGTTCACCCACATCATCGTATGAATAACTATCCACATGCACCATTCCATCATGTTCCTTATGCCTATCCACAACATGCATCACGTAGAAATCAACGTCGCATGCATGCACCCAATAGGATGAGGGCTCCCAAGATTTTCACTATTTGGAGCCCAAAGGACACAAGCATGGATGGAAAACAAGTTTACATGAATGCTTATTTTTCGGATGTTGTGCATAGTAGAAATTATGTGGGGAAGTCTAAGTCCAATTGGACTTGGCTTCCAAAGGTCTAATCTTTTGGACCCAATGACCTTGGGTACCATGATATGAAATTTTCTATCTTTAGGTACTCAAGGAAAAGAAAAAGAAAAGGAGCAACAAATTTAAATTTAGATCCAAGGGGAATTGGATACTCGATAGCGGGTGTTCAAAACACATGACGGGTGACGCTCAATTGCTCTCCGGAGTGGTTCCCATTGCAAATGGAAACCGCGTCGTATTTGGAGGCAACGAGAGCGGAACCATCATAGGTGTTGGTAAAGTGGGTAATCCTTCTAAACCCATTATATGTGATGTTTACCTTGTTAAAGGATTAAACCACAATCTCATTTCAATAAGTCAACTTTGTGACAAAGGTTACAAAGTTAACTTTACGAAAGGAATGTGCCATATTTTAAGAAAAGATAATAATGAATTATTATTTTTCGGCACACGCCATAAGGATATATATATCCTAGATCTTCCAAGATCACATGAACAATGTCTTATTGCCAACACAAGTGAACAACAGTTATGGCATCAACGTTTTGGTCATGTGCACTTTGGAACACTTTTTAAGCTTTCCAAGTTAAATTCTATTAGAGGCTTCCCTAAGCTTGTCTTTCAAAAGAAAAGCTTTTGTGACTCGTGTCAACGAGGCAAGCTTCCAAAATCTTCTTTTAAACCTAAGAAAAGCATTTCTTCTAAGCGGCCTCTAGAGCTATTACATCTAGATTTATTTGGGCCAACTAGAGTTGCTTCATTAGGTAATGCTAGATATGGACTTGTCATCGTTGATGACTTTTCTAGGTTTACTTGGGTATTTTCATTGTGTAATAAAAATGAAGCTTTTGAAAACTTCACAATTTTTGTTAAGAAAGTACAAAATCTCTTAGGAACCACCATTGTCACTATTCGTAGTGATCATGGAGGTGAATTTGAGAATGAGTATTTTGAGACATTTTGTGATGAAGTTGGTATTACACACACCTTTTCATTCCCTCGCGCACCTCCTCAAAATGGTGTTGTTGAGAGAAAGAATAGGACGCTAGTGGAATGTGCTCGCACTATGCTTGATGATAGCCAACTTGGCCATCAATTTTGGGCGGAAGCGGTACACATCGCTTGCTATGTGTTTAATAGAATACTTTTGAGGCCCGGCACTAAACAAACTTGTTATGAATTGTTGTTTGGTAGGTTGCCTCAAGTTAAATATTTTCGTGTTTTTGGTTCAAAATGTTTTATTAAGAACACGTATGGTAGTTTGGACAAATTCGATCCAAGATCCGATGAGGGGATTTTTGTTGGATATTCTTCGCGTAGCAAAGCCTACCGGAGATTCAACAAACGAACCTCAACGATCGAGGAATCGCTTCATGTGTCATTTAATGAAGGATTTGTTCCAACTAGAATTACTAATGATGATGACTCTATGGATGTCTTATGTGATTCAATTGGTAATTCTAACTCTAATGATTCTATTGATTCTATTGAGACTAACCCGTCTAATGAAGTTGTTGAGAATGTTCCTAGTGATCAAGGTATTCCCAAACGGCTTCATACCGTTCGCGACCATCCTCATGAGCAAGTCGTTGGCAATATCCATGATAGTGTCAAGATGAGATCGCAAGTGAACTACTTCGCTCATTGTGCCTTTGCCTCCTCGATAGAGCCAAAGAATGTTAATGAAGCATGCGAAGATAGCGCTTGGATCTCAGCCATGGAGGAGGAACTCATTCAATTCGAGAGGAATGAAGTTTGGGAGCTTGTTCCATTGCCATCAAAGAACCACACCGTCATAGGGACAAAGTGGATCTTCAAGAACAAAACCGACGAAAACCAAGTCGTCGTCCGGAACAAAGCTCGGTTAGTTGCTCAAGGCTACCGTCAAGAGGAAGGTATTGATTTCGAAGAATCCTTCACTCCGGTAGCTAGATTAGAATCAATTAGATTATTATTGTCTTTTGCATGCCATAAGGATTTTAAATTATTTCAAATGGATGTTAAAAGTGCATTTTAAATGGAGATGTTGTTGAGGAAGTTTACGTTTCTCAACCTCCGGGGTTTATTAATGAAAAATTTCCAAATCATGTTTTTAAACTAAAGAAAGCGCTTTACGGTTTGAGACAAGCTCCTCCAGCTTGGTATGATCGCCTAAAGAATTTTCTTTTGGATTTGAATTTTAAAATGGGAGAAGCCGATTCTACACTTTTTGTTAAGCATTCGAATAATGATATAATTTTAGTTCAAATATATGTTGATGATATCATTTTCGGTGCTAATAACTTTGCTCTTTGCGAAGAGTTTTCTAATGTGATGAAGGATCAATTTGAGATGAGCCACATGTGTGAGCTCAAATATTTCTTAGGTCTCCAAATTCGCCAAATGGACGATGCAATCTTCATCCACCAAACGAAGTATACGGTGGAGTTGCTTAAGCGATTTGGAATGGAGAATGCCTCCGGGAAAAAGACTCCAATGAGCACGACTACGCATCTTGATAAGGATACGGGCGGTAAGGATGTAGACATTCGTCTATATCGAGGTATGATAGGTAGTTTACTTTATCTTACCGTAAGTAGGCCCGATATTATGTTTGCCGTATGCGTATGTGCTCGTTATCAGGCTCAACCTAAGGAGTCTCACTTAGTAGCGGTAAAACGTATTTTCCGTTATCTAAGTTATACACTTGATTTTGGATTACTTTATCCAAAATCTAGCACGTATGAGTTAATCTCATATAGTGATGCCGATTATGCGGGATGCAAATCCGACAGGAAAAGTACTAGTGACACTTGCCATTTTATAGGAAATTCCCTTGTCTCTTGGTTTTCCAAGAAGCAAAATTCCGTATCACTTTCAACCACCGAGGCGGAATACATTACCGCTGGTGCCGCGTGTGCTCAAGTTCTTTGGATGAGACACACACTTAAAGACTTTGGTATAAACTGTGATACTTGCCCTATCATGGTGGACAACCAAAGTGCAATATGTCTTTCCAAGAACCCGGTACACCATTCCCGTTCGAAACACATAGATGTCCGACACCATTTCTTAGATGACCATGTTGCTAAAAAGGACATCATTTTAGTGTACGTTGAAACCCAGAAGCAAATCGCCGATATTTTCACGAAACCCCTAAAGGAGGACTCCTTTGTGCGGTTGCGTCGAGAATTGGGGATTATGGGTGAATCCGAGATATAGGATTCCTATTTATTCAATATTCTTGCATGCTATTCTATTCGTTATATTTGCTCATGCTTGAAGTATTGAAATTTTTTGGATTTTTGTTGAATTTTCGGAATTTTTGCTCGATTTGTGCGTAATCGTCAAATTTCTGTTTTTCGATGTTTAATGGGGTAGTATAATGATTAATGAGAGTATTTTGATGGTTCATCCAAGTGTGATTAGGAGAGAAATCAAATTTCAAATATTTTCAATTTTTGAACTCTCTTAGTCGGTCCAAGTTCATTGGCCGACCGACTAGATTCAGTTCTAGTCGGTCAGTGATTGAGCTTAGACCGACTACTTCTTGTTAGGAGATTTGGCTTCAGTCACTGTTTACAACTAGTCGGTTCAAGCTCATTGACCGACCGACTAGATCGTGATCTAGTCGGTCAGTGCTTGAACTGTGACCGACTAGTTGTGACGGGGATAGTAGCGTCTTTTGAGCTCCCGACCGACTTAAATCGCATCTAATCGACTATTTTCTTTTCTAATCGATCGAATCGTTCCATCTCCAGCCAAGAACTCCCGACCCCTTCGACTTCCACTCCCTCCGTCGTCGTTTCCGGCCTATCTTCAGCCATCTCTCCGGCCAATCTCCCCTAGGGTTTGTTCTCCACCCTCTCCTAGACACCTAGGGTTAGGGTTTTGCTCCTAGGGTTAGATTCTAGCTCTTAGGGTTTTTATTTCGATTCCTAGGGTTTGCTAGGGTTCCGGCTATCTACGGTTTTTCCGATCTCTTGCGTCGTGTCGTGCCGCGAATATGGCTCGTACACGTATCCCGATCACTCCCTCTGGCCCTTCGCCCATGACCGTCGATTCGCCACCCTCGGACCCTACCCCTCCTAGACGTCGTTCGAAAACCACCCAACCCTCTTCGTCTTCGTCTCCTCTTAAGCGTAAGAGGACGGCGACTGTGAAACCCTGTGCCCAATCTCAGCCCAAGCCCAAGCCAGTAATTTTTCGTGCTCCCACTCCACCCGGTGCTTCAGATTCCGACACCGAGTATAGACCAGAGCCTGAGACTCATAGGGAACCCACTCCTCCTACCCATCCTGAGTCTACCTCCTGACCTCGTACGTCTACCCGTAAGCCTAAGGGAAAGGCTCCGATGCCGGTAGGCGGTGTCGATATCTCGTTGTGTCGCGACGACCCTTTGTGTCTCGTGGCTTACAACCGTATCGAACATTGCCCACTGCTTCTGGAGCATTTCGTCCAGTTTAGTGACTTCATAGGCATCGCCGATCTTCTTTCGTCCTCCGGTCTACTCGATTACCTTCGATATGACCCGAAGGCGAACCCTCACCCGTACCCTCGCCTAGTAAAACTATTCTATGCTAATAGGATCCGGGGTCAGTACGATGTGACCCACTTTGTTGAGACGACTGTTTTGGGGACTCCTATAGTCCTCACAGCAGAAATCTTAGGAGAGATTTTGGGTATCTCCTCGTCTGGCCTCCTCCCCTCTGACATCTCTGTTGATGATATCACCTCTCTTGATCAGGTCGTCCTATCCCAGATTTTCCATTAGATTCCTCCCGCCATGATTGGCGTTCCCTCCAAATCCTTCAAGCCTAATGCATGGGTCCTGAATTTGATTCTGAAGTCGTGCTTGCTTCCCAAGTACGGCTCCTCATCTCTACCATCCCAGCCCTTCTTGAAGCTGATTTACGCTATTTTCATGGGGAGCTCGATTAACTGGGCTCACATTATACTCGATAAGATGGACTCTTTCGAGTGTATTCGTAAGTCCACGAAATCGGCTCATATCCCCTTTCCGTGCTTGTTGACTCTGGTATTCCGTCACTTCCGTGTCACAGTGCCTCCGGACGATGAGCGTCCACTTGGTCCTCCCCTGAACGCGACGGCCGTCAAGAAATCTCTTGCGGCGCTCCGTCACGTTCAGAGGACGACACCTTCAGCGTCTGCCTCTGCCTCTGCCTCAGCTGCTCCCTCAACCATTCTTGCCAATGTCGTTCGTTCGATTCGTCGTTTGGAGTCTCGTCAGGCTCGTTCTGAGGAGATTCTCTGCCGTATCGCTCGACGCCTTGATATTGAGGTCCCTCCGTCTTTCTCTGACAAGGATGAGTTGGATGAGGAGGACATTGAGGAGCTTTGTCGTGTTTCCACTCGTGCCCCCGAGGGCACTTCTGGTGGTGCTGCTGCTGCTGCTTCGTCTGCTGGTGCCCCCGAGAGCACACCTGTTGCCACCGCTCCTGCGGTGGATGCTCCGACTGGTGCTCCCGAGGTCACTACTGTTGCTGCTCCAGAGATTGCCACTTCTGCCATCGCTCCCGCTGACATTCCAGATGTTCCTGTGACCACCACTTCTCCTGCAGAGCCTGCTGCTGCTGCAGAGCCTGCCGCTTCCTCTTGAGCTTCCTTGAGGACTCTCCGATGCTCCTTGGATGATACATCTAGTGTGAGAGAGTTTGGTTAGGATAGAGTGGGGTTCTGGATCATTTTGATGTATTTTGATACTTTTGATGATGTATCTTTATGTATTTTGATGATGTTGTATGTTTTGTGTCACTCCGATATCTGTGTGATATGCTGCTGTATTTTGTGCCCCGAACGTTGGATCGATGTCTTGTTTGTCAGTGATGAAAACTTTTGATGTACTCTGGTTCCTATTTTATATATATATACATCGCAGTTGACATTTCATTCTTTTGTGCACAATTTATAATTTTTTTTGTCTCTGATGTTGGATTTCTTTGCTCGACGATATTAACTTGGTTTAATAGAAATTTCTTCTATGGAAACATAGAATTGTTTTCCATGCACTAAATTAACCAAGAATGTTGATATTGGAGAGTATATTCCATAACTCAATCCGTAAAAATGATTTGAGTTTTGATGAGTTCGTTTTACGATTTTCGACTATGGTTTCATTGACACGCCTTGATTTTATTCGTATTTTTTTGGTGTCACTTGAACCGTCGTCGTATTCTACGACTCCCGTTCCTTTTTTATTTGAAGCCATTGTTGTTGTCGTTGTTCTCCTCCCGCTCTTTTTGCTTATGCCAAAGGGGGAGAGATATAATAATAACGATGTGCTAAATGAAAATTTAAAAGCATTATTCCAAGAATCTAACTTGATATGTTAGATTCAGTGGGAGTTATGATATATAAATGGATTTTCAAATCCGATATTTCAATAACCTACATTTGGTATTCGATATTTCAATAATCGATTCTCATTTTATATACTTCACTCGTCAGCTTGATGCGTATTATTATTGTTTAAATTGGAATTAACGTGTCATCAATGCAGGGGGAGTAAGTAAATTTCATTTGAATTATTATTTTTGATTATTATTTATGTTGGTTTGTCATCACCAAAAAGGGGGAGAATGTTGGATATTGGACTCCCCGGATTTGGTTTTGGATGATGAACAAACATAAATATATCGTGAACTAACACTTTGTGAGCGCAGTTATGGAGATCGTCGCCAAATTCATATGAATATCAATTACGACGTCTCAAGACTTCTCAAAGCACGTGATCGTTTGCCTAAAGCTTCGTTGAAGCTTATGGACCAATTTAGAAGTCATGAAGATTCGATTGAAGCTATTGAAGACGGTATCGTCAAGTTTTATTTTATAGTCTTTAAGCTTCTTTCGTAGAATGTTAAGCCTTGAGTAGGTCTTACGGTTTAAATCTTCATGACGCTCATATCTTAGCTCTAGGATCTTAGTAGAAGTCCCTACAATCTTTCCCGAAGCTTCGCGCTTCGATTCGCGACTTCTTGTGCATGTTAGTTGGTTCAAGAAGAAGAACTGACCGACTAGATGGTGATCTAGTCGGTCGGCAAAGCTTCTTGGACCGACTAGCTCTTTACTGTTTACAGTTAGTCGGTTTAAGTTGACTCACCGACCGACTAGTTTGTGAACTAGTCGGTCAGTGATGCTTCTGTGACTAACTAGTTGAGCTTTCCCTGTACATGCACATTTGAGCCTGAGCTACTGTTTATCATTAGTCGGTCTATGCTCATTTGGCGACCGACTAGTTGATGAACTAGTCGGTCGACTTTCCTTCTTGGACCGACTAGTTTAGCTTTACTGTACATGCCATTTTTCACCTAACTTACTGTTTATCGTTAGTCGGTCTATGCTCATTTGGCGACCGACTAGTTGGTGAATTAGTCGGTCAACATTTGTTCTTAGACCGACTAAGTCAATTTTTGCTCAGACTTCAGTTTTATCTGTTAGTCGGTCTCAGTTGAGTAACCGACCGACTAGTTGTGAAACTAGTCGGACAGCTACTCTTCTTGGACCGACTAATTGCCTTTGTCTGTGCTTCAACCTTTTGGCTGTTCTTCCTTTAGTCGGTATATGTTAATTGACCGACCGACTAGTTGATGAACTAGTCGGTCGGTGGTTATTCTTTGACCGACTAGTTGGGTTCAGAAAAGAGCCGTTGGAGCATTAATTGAAACGTTTTTCTTTCTCTCTCTCCTCTATCCTATAAATACTTGATGGGCTGCATTCATTGTAGTCAAGGCTGATATTATTGCAAGTTTAGTGATCAAGAGAAATCATTCCAAGCTCATTCAAAGCTCTTTCATTCCATTCAATAATCTCTCCTCACTCTTACTTCCAAAGAGAGATTCATTGAGTGTGAAGCCTTCCAAGCCAAGTGCTTGATTCTAGGTCACCAACATCCCCATAGCTCTCCATCGCTGATCTACATCTTGGAGCTAGGGTTTGGTGCCACTTCTTCTTCCTCAAAATCATCCTTGCCCTAATTCGTAAGCATTACTCAAGGCATATGTATTTTGTCGGTAAGAAGTTTCTTATTTCATTTCAATTTCGTATTGTAAGTTTCACTCTCGGTTGTGAGAGTGTGGTTGTGATCCCGGGTTGTGGGAGTCACAAATTTCTTTGTGTATGATTTGACTTATGAAGGTTTTTCACAAGTATTTCATAGTGGAAATCTTGAGTTAGGGTTTCTAACTCAAGTATCCGGAGAGGATCTGGGTGGTTGGGACGTAGGATCACCGGGAACAAGTCGGGGAGACTTGGGTGGATCCGAACCCAGTAATATCGTTGTTTGCGATTGTTTCTTTGTTGTCTAACATTTACATTTCCGCATTTTCTGCATTGTTTGGTAGAGTTTGCAAGTAATTAGGAATTAGCCTCTTAATTATTTTAAAGTACTATTCACCCCCCTCTAGTACTTGTGCAGTAGCTTAGCAGGGCATTACATTGATGAGTTTGCCGAAGAATGTAAGGAAGGTGAAGTGGCTGTGGTCCGACTTGGTGTTGCGCCAGACCGTATGGACAAAAGGCCGATTCAATCGTACCCATCAATTGTTCGATCTTCGTTCTCTAACTTAACATGTTTTTCTTCTGCAGGCATGGTCGGTCTGGAGTACCAGGTGGACCCTGCACTGAGGGAAGGAGTCGAGGCTTCTATCAGAGAAGCCGAGGAGAGCATGTTATCTCCTCGGGTGCCTTCTATGAGAGAAGAGACGGCTCGATCATCGGAGGAACGACCCATTGTTGCTGATGGGGATATTCAGCTGGCCCGTCTCCCGTAGAAGAAAAAGGAGAAGCCCCCGGTGAATTTGAGGTGGTTGCTATTGAGGGAAATAAGAAAATGCGTCGACTTCGTCTCAGTGACTCGAATCCATCTGGGTCGACTAAAGCCGTGGAGCAGCCTGGGCCCTCAGACGCGAGTCAATTGCTTGGCGAGACCTACATTTCTAAGCAGGGGCAAGGAACTCTTCTAGAGGGAGATTCAGGCGAGACCCAGGCCCCTCCAGAGCTCCTTCTGTATGAGGATTATTGGCCTTGGGGGGCCTGTTCCCTCCTGTGTCTCTGTTTGAGGACATTCATGATGAATTCAGACCAATTTTGATGGAGAATCGATCGCCTTAGGTTCCATTTGATTATCCCGCAAAGGAACTTATTCAAATGGAGTTTCCAATGAAGAGAGACGATTCTGATCTTCTGAAGTGCGGGACCGCCTCTCGGATTGTCGAAAATGCCACCCTTCCGCGGGATAGGGTCATTGTGGAGAGGGTCGATTATGAGAGTCTTGCATCAATGGCTGTCCATGCGAATGTCCAGGTAACTACTGTGACAGCCTCCATTATAGGTGATGCAAGCATGGTTGTCAACCATCGTGCCTTGTCTACAGACTCAGGTGGCCACGATTGCGTTGCGTCGACGTGCACCGGTGGTGGCTAATTATGAAGTCACCCTCGGGCTGTTAAGATGGCCGTGGAGAAGTCTCAGGCTGAGCTGGATAGACTGAAACTTCTGTGCAATCTGAGACTAAACAACATTCAGCAGCTTGAGCATGAGTTACACGAGCCTCGCAGGAAGGAAGCTGCTCAAGCTGCCTTGAGGGAGAGAGCAGAGAAAGCTCTGCTGGATCAGAGAGCAAGGGCATATGCCATAGTAGAGAGGGCGGTCAAATTATTCAAGGATTCAATGCCTGATTTTGACGAGCTATACACGCAAGGCTATGAACGATGTCAATCGGAAGTGAAGGACCGATTCCCTGGCATTGTCGTTGAGATCGACCAGATCCCTGTGCTATTCCCAGATATCGATGATGATGATCTGAGCCAGGGCACGGGGGATGCTGCTCCTACTGGTGAAGTTTCCCTTACGACGAGTGACGATGCGGGTGCTGGCGCTTCGGGAGATCAAGAGCAAGTTGCTGCGCTGACGCAGTGCAAAAAGATAGGCACTACTCCCAAGGATAGGGGGTCGTCAAGTAGTAATTCCTGGTGAGCCCGGGGTTGGATCACAGTGACAATTCATCTGCATCCATGCTATCTTCGGGTCAACACAGATGTGAGAGGGTGAGAGACAAAACCACCTTCCGAAGGCGATGATTTGGATCAAAGGGTGTGTGTATGATGGTTACCAAAAAGAACAAGAAATAAATAAGCAAAATAAAGGTTGGGATGCAAATGAGAGGAGTGTGTGTGGATTGTGGTTTCATTATGGAGTATGGCTTAGCTATTCAATCTCCAATTGATGACTCAACTCCACATCCATGTCAAGGTATGTAAAATCGGAAGATTTCCCTATTGGGAATAAAACTAAGCACGTTTAGCTCAATTGTGAGGCTTTCAGGCCACACAACCAGATGGTATTATCTTGGAGCTCAGGTCAACGTGTTAGCATCAAATGTAATTATTGGATTGATGATTTCAAGTATAAAGCATAATTTGTTAAACCTCGCGGTTCAACACCTTGTAGGCCCATATACGTGTAAATGCATGTAGATAATGCCTCGAGGCATATCATCCTCCTTGGATCCCTCTACAGGTAATGCATAATGAAAAGAGTGTGAATCAATCAATGCAATAGTTACACTATCCTATGCAATGGATAATTGAAAGCTAATCATACAAATCCTAATTACATCACAGTCCAACACACAAAGAGATTAGCTACACTTGAGAGCAAAAATATTCACCATTGTATTCATATTCATAAGTTCATACATGGAGAATGAGACAAAATAAAATACAAAACAAGGGTTAAGAATGATATCACCAAATGGAAGCTCTTTTCATCCTCTATCAGATCCCATAAAATGGGGGCAGAAATCCCCCAAAAACTATACAAAACCCTAATCTAAAACTAAGAGAGAAAACCCTAAAAATGGAAAGTATTTGAAGCTAATGGTGGAGACTTCTAATTGCATCTGAATAATGGGGTTTTATACCCCCTAGGGTTCACATCTCATCCCTCCAAAATATCATCTAATGGCCCCATAGCGATTGGAGAGAAATTGGGTTAAGAAAAACCCGATTCTCGCAGCACAGATTCGACAGAAAATACCCGCGACAGGCGACTGCTGTGAATTTTACAGGCGACTGTGAATCACACATGCGCCTGTCTTTTATGCTTCAGTCGCCTGCTGCAGCAGTCGACAAATCGACAGAGAGTTGAATTTCTTTCGCCCATCAGGAGGAGATGAAACAGTCGATTGTTGTTGAAAGAACAGTCGACTGCTCAGTTGTACAGGCGCCAGTCAATCCTTCACCAGGCGCCTGTATTGCACTCTAGCTTGCTCCAGTTGGGGCTGCGAGATGACAGTCGACTGTCGTTGTGAGGACAGTCGACTGTCCTGGCTCCAGTTCACTTCTCCAATCACTTGATTTTGTCCCCTTCGAGACTCCTGAAAAATCCAGAAAAATACGTAAAAATACAATTCATGTTTATAAAGCTTTGGAGAGTGAAATTGTGCCGAAATAAAATCATATGCTCAAAGAGATGATGAAGTACGCAAATATAGTTAAGAGAGCACGATTCAATGAGTTATAAGCACAAGAGGGAATGATTATGGGGCTAAAATATACAATATTCAATCACAATCACACCCCCAACTAGCTTTTTGCTAGTCCCTAGCAAAATTAGCGATCAATTCCAAAACAAAAATAACCTTTGCCATGGATTATCGGCATGTCTCAAGTGAGTTGAAGACCGATATAGAATGGCAAAACTTTCAGGCCTATCCTCCCTAAAGCCTTATTCTCAATTTTCATACGCATCCCCACAATCCACCTCTAAACTTTGCAAAGTCTTAGGATTTGACAATCTGATGATAGAAATCTTGAAATTCTCAAGCTTGTGGCACATATATACTAAATCCTTTTAAAGCTTATGATAAAGAGTTGTGATTCAATTTCATGCGTTTATTCAAATATCATGGAAAACTTTTGCCTTATTCAAAGTACCATGGCAAAAGTTTATGCCTTATTCAAATGTGCACAAGTGCACTAATTATTATAGGATTTGATAGCATTCATTTGAGCAACTTCAAAAATCAATTCACTCTATAGGGATTGGTGGGTATGAACCTAGCTTGAATTTTTAAAACTTCTAAGACCTAACCACTTGGTTGCAAAAACTAAGGCTTTTACATCCCAAAGGGGTCTTATATGGGTAGTAGACATCTTGAGCGTCTAGCTAGGGGGTTGAGTGCAAAACCAACGAAAAGACGTTTAATTGCCATAACACATAGTGTACAACCCACAAAAGGATGCCACAATCCATTTCAAAAGTAGATGTCAAACATGGTGTTTTGGAAAATCTCACTACATTGACATTAGAGGACTAAGAAAAACGCTAATATGGAATGGAGAGAGACAAAAACCATGCTTTTTGGGTGATAATATTCAAAGATGAAAATTTTCAATTTGTCTCATTTATTCTATATATATACGAAAAAATAAAACTTTTTTAAAACTTCGCATATCCTAATCACACTCCCCAACTTGAAATGGACATTATCCTCAATGTTTGGAAAGGGGATACGGAATATGGACAATTATTAGGGTATTTTAAAGGAAAGATGCTAAAGCAAATATTTATTTATAGCTAGTTATGCTAAGTGATGGAAGGAATACACCTTGTTGTTATCACTCGGAAGTGAGTCTATAATCCACACAGTGTTCCTCCCCAAGCCAAGGCTGTGGATGGTACTTAAAGCTTTACCCGGATCGAATGGAAAATTCCAATCCTCAAGCTCCTTCAAGATCTTCAGAAATGCTCCACAAGCCATGAGCAAAATGGCGTAAAGATTAGTGGAGTCTTGCAGCAATGGCCCATATAAATGGTGCTTGTCTTTTGTGGCCAACCCATCTAGCTTATCATTTGGCTTCTGGAAATGGATGCCTCCTTGAAAGTTCAGGTCCATAACTCTCTCCTCGAACCAATCCCAAAAGGGATCAACTCCATTGGAGAGCACATCAATTAAGCTTCTTTTGCCAAGGTGATGGGTATCTCTAATCTCCTGCAAAAAAGGAATATGATCAACATTTGCAACCAGAGAGTCAAAATTATTCACAGAATGTTCATGAATGAGCTCAAAATTTTCATCACTAAAAATGTGTACCATGTTTACCTCACTCTCCTCCATTTCTTTTGGCAAATGACATCTGTTAAAAATATTCAAGTCTATGGTCATGTTGCCAAAAGAGATCTTAAGTTGGCCAGTCCTACATTAAATGATTGCATCACAGGTGGCGAGGAATGGCCTTCCTAAGATGATGTGTCACGGCCTCGTCAAATACTCTGTACAAGAGAAGTCCGTGCCGGAAAGTAAAAACGACCCCAAAACCCCAGAACTCAGGACAGGAAGCACAGAGATCACTTTCGCAAGGAAAGCACCTGAAACGCCCGTAGGCTTTTTGTAACACGGAGATCACTTCCGCTCGGGAAGCATCTGAAACGCCCGAAGGCTTTTTGTAACACGGAGATCACTCCCGCAAGGAGAGCATCTGAAACGCCCGAAGGCTTTTTGTAACACGGAGATCACTTCCACTCGGGAAGCATCTGAAACGCCCGAAGGCTTTTTGTAACACGGTGACAAGACACGACCAGTGTGTATAACAGTGACAAGACACGACCAGTGTACGGGAGAGTTATTCTAGGGTGTCCACACGCATGCACACACATGATAGTCCTACAGCATCAAAAGTTGTTGTTGTCAGGCTCAGACTTCGTCGTCAAGTCTGAGCCGTCAGGAGCCGTCCAGGACGCTATCATTTCACGTCCGGTTCTATTTGTTCACAGTCTAACAGTTCTAACCAACTAAGGCCTAAGCACGGCCAAAAGTGCAAGTGGATACACTTGCCTGCGATGGCGAGTGTGTCGTCCGTCCGGGGCGTCTCGTCCAGTCGTCGCGTCCGCGGTAGTCCGTCTGAAACAGTCACGGCGACGGTGTCAGGTCGCGAATTCGTCAAATCCTATTAGGTTTCGTTTCTAGGTTTTCGGGACTATCCTATTCGTCAAAAGTCACTTTTTGATGTATCAACCTAATCGACGATCTATCCTATGTGCACAGTCAAATTAGTCAGTTCGTCGATTTTCTATGTTCGTACAACGTTTTACAGGAGCTGAAAATTAAATTTAGTTCAAGTTGACGGTTTTTAGTTTAGGGTTCAGTCAGCTATTGTGGAGGTTTCTACGAGTTTCAGGGAACCAACCTGAACCGGAGTTTGCTGTAGATTGGATGTCGGGTCTGATCGGAGAACTCCTCGGCTTCAGATCTGGTCCTCGCACGTCTCTCCAAAAGTTCGAACTTGCGACAAAGGCCTACGACGTGTCGCAACGTCGTAGACGGCAAATCCGCGAAGTGGCACGTCCAAGTGGGGCCCACAGCAGTGCTAGGGGTCCAAGGGGGCCCACAACACCTCAGGAGCACTTGGGGGGCCCACCACAGAAGTTGGTGTGGGAGAAACCCACTTGGGACGAAGTTCTGTCGGTCGTTCACCCTCGGTGCGAGGGTTTCTCTCGGTCAGACCGAGAGAAGCTCTCGGTCGTGCACTGGCGATGCGGGGGGCTCGGTTGCAGCGGCGGGTGCGGAGGAATCCGTCGGTCAGACCGACTGATCCTGTCGGTCGGGCGCTTGGACGAAGTTGGCAGCGGAGCGGGGTGCGGAGCGGCTTCGGCTGCGGAGCGGGCCTCGGTCAGACCGACGGGGCGGGTCGGTCAGGCGCTGGCGATGCGGAGCGGGGCGATGCGGGCGGCTGTGCGAGGGAGCCTCTCGGTCAGACCGAGAGAGAGCCTCGGTCGGAGCGGGCGACAGCGGGGGGGAAGCGATGCAGCGGCTGTGCGAGCGGCGATGCGGGGTGCTGCTCCGGTCGTGCAAGGGGATTTGCGGGGGAGAGCTCCGGTCGTGCACGTTGCGATCGTCGCAACGTTGCGACGAAGCTTTAGAAGATGAAACGGCGGCTAGGGTTTTGAGCAATGACGAAAATACTTTGCCTAGGGCTAACTTAAATAGGTTAGAGCTAGGGTTAGGGTTTGGGTTCGGAAAAATGTTATTAAAATAATTTAAAATAATTAATTTACTTAAAAATTACTCTCCTCTCCCTCACGCAAAATAGGTACGGCCAAAAATTCTAAAATTTTTCCTAAAAATTCCTTAATACGTTATTATAACGTAGTAATTTTATTGTAATTAAAAATTTTATAAAAATAGGTTTTAAAATTATTTAAAACTTTCAAGTAAAATAGAAAATAGGTCAAATTAAGTCCAAAAATTATAAAATAATTATGGGGTGTTCTAGATGACTAAAGAAAGTCAGCGGAGAAGACGGATCTAAATTTTGATATCGAGAGACGAAACTAAAATTCGTAACGTCTCGCATCAAAACAGAAAGTCGCGACATCACGTCAATTAAGATAGCGTCGCTGAAGAACGACTCGAGATATGTTGATACAAAGTTATTCCACTATCTAATACTTCCAGAGACGATCACGTCGATATATCACTCAATAATATTCAAAATCAAATAAAGTCAAAAATAAGCACGTGCACAATCAAGAGCACGTGCACAAAGAAAGTACGATCGGAAACCGACCGTTACATCCTCCCCAACTTAGAAATGATTCCGTCCTCGGAATCAACATCAAGCATTGCTGGGGAAAAGATGCGGGAAGCGCTCTCTCATGTCATCCTCACGTTCCCAGGTGGACTCTCCAGGCGATCCGTGACGCCACATCACTCTCACCAGGTCGACTATCTTATTCCTCAACTGCTTCTGTCGACGGTCCAAGATCTGCACAGGCTGCTGGTCATATGTCAGGTCCGGTCGAACCGTAATCTCCGAGAAATCGACCGTGTGCGACGGATCACTGACGTACCGACGTAGCTGAGATACGTGGAATACGTCGTGAACACCCTCCAAAGATGGTGGCAGAGCAAGGCTATAGGCCACTGCTCCCACATGCTCTAGCACATCAAATGGCCCAATAAACCTCGGACTCAGCTTTCCCTTCTTCCCAAAACAAATAACTCCGCGGTTCAGAGAAATCTTCAGGAAGACGTGATCTCCAGGCTGGAACTCCAAGGGTCTCCTCTTGGCATCTGTCCAATGCTTGAAGCGATCCTGTGCAACTCTAAGCTTCTCCCTGATGTCCCTCACGACATCCACAGCTTCAACTATCATCTCCGGACCCAACAGCTCTCGATCTCCGATGTCATCCCAGCTCAGTGGCGATCGACATTTCCTTCCATATAAGGCAGCAAACGGCGCCATGCCAATGCTCGCCTGGTAGCTGTTGTTATATGAAAACTCCACCAAGTGAAGATGGTCCTCCCATGATCCCTTCCAATCGAGCGCGCAAGCTCGCAGCATATCCTCCAGAATCTGAATAGTCCTCTCGGACTGGCCATCAGTCTGCGGGTGGTACGCCGTGCTGAAACTCAGACTCGTACCCAAATGCTCCTGCAGACTTTTCCAGAACTGAGACGTGAACCTCGTGTCTCGGTCATACACAATGCTCACGGGGACTCCATGTAAGCGTACAATCTCCTGCACGTACACGGTCTACGTCACGACTATTTCAAAGCGAAAATCAAAATAGAAGTAAAAGTAGAACGGAACTTTACCTCCAGATATTTCCTCGCCAAAGCTTCCGTAGACTGGCCCACTCGGAAGGGGATAAAGTGCGCAGACTTGGTCAACCGATCCACGATCACCCAAACTGCGTCGTTCTGTCTCGGGGTCCGAGGTAAACCAGTCACGAAGTCCATCGTAATATGTTGCCACTTCCACTCCGGAATGGGAAGCGGTTGCAACAACCCAGCAGTACGATGGTGCTCAGCCTTCACCTGTTGGCATATCAAACACTTGGCAACGCTCCGTGCCACACTCCTCTTCATGCCAATCCACCAATAATTCAGACGGAGGTCCTTATACATCTTGGTGCCTCCAGGATGTATAGAATATGGCGAGCTATGAGCCTCGCTCAACAGCTCCTCGCGAACATCACCTGCAGGTACACAGAGTCTACTGCCGTACCGCAGCGAACCATCCTCATGAATCACGAACTCCGTCCGAAGTCCATCTTCAACCTGCCTCCTGATCCTCTGCAGCTTCGGATCTCCTGCCTGTGCTGCCTTGATCCGATCCACGATCGTGGACTGAATCTGCAAATTCATGAACGAACGAACCACACCAGGTAGGACAACCTCCAAATCCATCTCCCTCAGCTCCTGCTGAATCCTCCAGTCTGCTGCAAGCATCATCGCAGTAGGAAGTCTACTCAAGGCATCCGACACTACGTTCACCTTCCCCGGATGATACTGCAAATCAATCTCGTAGTCAGCCATGAGCTCTAACCATCGCCTCTGACGCATGTTGAGCTCCTTCTGCGTAAAGATGTACTTCAAGCTCTTGTGATCAGTGAAAATCTTCACACTCTCACCTAGCAAGAAGTGCCTCCAAATCTTCAGTGCAAAAATCACTGCTGCCAACTCCAGATCGTGCGTCGGGTAATTCTTCTCATGAGTCCTCAACTGACGAGAAGCATACGCGACCACGTGGCCATGCTGATGCAAGACGCATCTTAGGCCCTTCCCTGAAGCATCACAATAAACTTCGAAGCCTCCGCTTCGATCCGGTACTGCCAACACCGGTGCCGAGGTCAATCTCGCCTTCAAGATACTGAAGGCCTCCTCACAAGCATCTGACCAAATAAACTCCTCGTCCTTCCTCGTCAGCTTCGTCATCGGCTCTGCAATCTTCAAGAAATCTTTGATGAACCGTCGATAATAGCCTGCTAAACCAAGGAAGTTCCTGATGTCGGACGCTGACTGCGGAGTCGGCCAATCTCTGACTGCTCTAACCTTCTCCGGATCCACAGATATGCCATCACCGGACACCATGTGTCCCAGGAATGCGACTCTGTCCAGCCAGAACTCGCACTTGCTATATTTGGCATAAAGCTTATGTCTCCTCAGCGTCTCCAGCACGGTCCTCAGATGACAGCTGTGCTCCTCCTCAGACTTCGAATAAATAAGAATGTCATCAATGAAGATGACAACAAACTTGTCCAGGAAGTCGTAGAATATTAAATTCATCAAATTCATGAACACAGCCGACGCATTGGTCATGCCAAACGGCATGACCACGAACTCATAATGTCCGTACTTCGTCCGGAAAGCCGTCTTCTGAACATCGTCCTTCTTTACCTTCAACTGGTGGTATCCACTCCTCAAGTCCAACTTCGAGAAGACTCTCGAACCTCCAAGCTGGTCAAAGATATTGTCGATACGCGGCAGCGGATACTTATTCTTTACGGTGACATCATTCAATCCTCGATAGTCCACGCACATCCTGCGGGACCCATCCTTCTTCTTTACAAGCAAAACAGGTGCACCCCACGGTGACACACTAGGGTGGATGAAACCCTTCTGCAGTAACTCATCCAACTGCTTCCGTAGCTCCTCAAGCTCAGCGGGGGCCATACGGTACGGCGCCTTCGATATCGGTTGCGCTCCCGGCATAAGATCAATTCCAAACTCTAAAGCTCTGTCGGGTGGCAAACCTGAGATATCCTCCGGGAAGACGTCGTCGAAGTCTCTGACGACTGCTGGTCTCTCGATCTCCATCTCCATCTGCAAGGCTGTCACAATCGGCACCTCCCGCCTGGCCCGAAATCTGATGGGCCCAAGCGACTCATCCCTGCTGCGGAACTCGAACTCCGGATGACCTGGAATCCGGAACACCACCCTCTTACTGTGACAGTCGATCGAGGCGTGGAAATCTCCCAACCAATCGATGCCAAGAACGACATCGAAATGAGGCAGATCGTGGACAATGAAATCTGCAAAGAGCTCGTGTCCACTGATCACTAAAGAAATCGACCGACATCCCAAATTTACCGTCACCACTCCGTTCCCGGTGGTAATGTCCCAAAACTTAGGGAGTGTATGGGTGGGGATAGAGTGCTTTGTTGCAAACCTCCGGGATATGATGCACATAGATGCACCGGAGTCGAACAAAGCCAAGGCTGGGTGAGAGGACACTAGAATGGTGCCTAAGATATAAGGGAACTACGGTCAAATCAACTACTCTAACAACAAGTCAACCAAGCAACATAAATAAAAGATCTAAACTATGAAATGAAAAACTAGGATCAAGGGTTACCTGCTATAACTCCATCCAGCTCCTCAGTCTCAGCAGCAGTCATGGTATACGCCGGCCTCTGGGGATGTGCTGCTCTCTGGTACATCTGCCTCTGTGGCGGAAAAGGTGGTCCACGAGCAGCAGGTCCTCTCTGAACTGGAGTAGGTGCTCTCATCTGCAACGGGGCTGGCGCTCCAACTGCAGCATGACGAGCTCTCGGACAATCCTTCGCAGCATGCGAGGCATCTCCACAAACTAAACACAGTCCCAGCTTCCTCCTACAATCCTTCTGAACATGTCCTGTCTTCCCGCAGTAATGGCATGGTCCCTTACTCTGAATCTGAACTGGTGCTCCAGGCCTCTTGAATGGTACCGTCTGAACTGGCCTCATCGCCGGCCTAGCAGGTGGCCGGTACTGCTCCATAGGACGCTTCCCCTTATCAGCTGGAGGGTCAGGTAGAAGCGAAATAAGCTCATGATTCTTTGCAGCATCCAGCACCTCCCTCATAGTCGTGAAACTCGCCGAAGACATAGAAGCCTGAATCTTCGGACGCAGTCCCTGACGAAAGCGATCAGCTCGCTTCTCCTCCTTTTTCACCATGTGCGGAGCAAAGCGACTCAGCATCTCAAACTCCGCCTCATACTCCTCGACGGTCATGTTCTCCTGCTTCAGATCTATAAACCTGCTCAGCAGCTCCCTCCTAGCAGACTTTGTGAAGTACTTATCCTTGAACATAGACCTGAAGGTCTTCCATCCCACTGGCTTCTCAAGACGCCTCTCCTCGATGCGCCACCAGTTCCTCGCATTCTCCGTCAGCTGCATCTTTGCTATCTCCACACGGGTATCATCAGGAATCTTCGCAGCAACTAACTTCTCCTCCGTACTCTGGATCCACTCGTTAGCAGCTAGGGGTCCATCCTTCCCCGAAAATGTCTTTGGCTGGAGCTCGTTGAACTGCTTCACTCCTGGAGCAGCTCGAGGGGCAGGTGGAGGAGGAGGTGGTGGTGCAACTGGAACAGCCTGGGCAGCACGCTGGGACTGCTGAACCAACTGATGCTGAACATCCAGCATCTCCCTCATCACACCCAGAAACTGACGGAAGTCTCCGCTCTGGTCCTCCGGAACTCCATCGCCTAAGTTCCCCGATCGGGTAACACGTCGTCCGGCCATCCTATTGACAGAAACACAGAGGTTAGACTCGTACAATTATTGGATGATAATAAAATGAATTCCAATACTTCGATTGTTCCGTATTCGCAGAAGTAGGGGACCTGCATGGGCCACCACAAAAACCTGTCACGCCCCGCTTCCCAAAAAGGTCGGAGGCGAAGCGTGACTAAGGCCCGCTTAGGCCAGGGCTAAGAGCCCGGACCCAATAAGCGTCTGTGATATTCCAAACAAAGGCAACAGGTCCCTGCAAGTTAGTACGGAAACAACAAAGTATTGAAAAAATATGTCATTTCATTTTATTCCAAATTAAAACATCCAAAAGTACTGAGAGTCTAAAACGCTCGAAGGCTACAACTGCAGAAAAGAAAACTACTGGTGCAAGCACCCAACCTAGACAAGAAAGCAACAGGTGCTACCCAACCAATCTAAACTGGAACAGAAATCTGGATCAGCAACAAGAGGCCTCTAACTCTGGTCCTCCTCCGGGTCGTACTCCGGATCAACGTCCTCCGGCTCTCCGTCAGCTGGCAAGTCCGCCTCGTCAAAGTACTTTGGCTCAACACCTGACGTACAACACCAAAAGAAGGAACTGTACGTCAGGTCAGGTCTACAAAAAGGGTTAGACCAAACTGCAAGTGTATCAACTTTTATACAACGTTTTACTGGTTGATTAGCATGCTGGGGTTACAACAAGTACAAGAGAAGTACGTAGCAGGAAAGTAAAAACGTAGCAGGCAGTAGTCGTAGCGTGTGCTACCGACTACGGGACTAGCCTAAAGGTGTCAGGACAAGACGAAGACAGACAAGACAGGTAGGACACGACACGACACGGCATGACACGACACGACACGAAGGGTTCACGCCTTACGGTTCGAGGGGGATCAGACCCTCTCACCGTGCGCACGCTCAACCCTACCCCAAAACCCCAAAACTCAGGACAGGAAGCACGGAGATCACTTTCGCAAGGAAAGCACCTGAAACGCCCGTAGGCTTTTTGTAACACGGAGATCACTTCCGCTCGGGAAGCATCTGAAACGCCCGAAGGCTTTTTGTAACACGGAGATCACTCCCGCAAGGAGAGCATCTGAAACGCCCGAAGGCTTTTTGTAACACGGAGATCACTTCCGCTCGGGAAGCATCTGAAACGCCCGAAGGCTTTTTGTAACACGGTGACAAGACACGACCGGTGTGTATAACAGTGACAAGACACGACCAGTGTACGGGAGAGTTATTCTAGGGTGTCCACACGCACGCACACACATGATAGTCCTACAGCATCAAAAGTTGTTGTTGTCAGGCTCAGACTTTGTCGTCAAGTCTGAGCCGTCAGGAGCCGTCCAGGACGCTATCATTTCACGTCCGGTTCTATTTGTTCACAGTCTAATAGTTCTAACCAACTAAGGCCTAAGCACGGCCAAAAGTGCAAGTGGATACACTTGCCTGCGATGGCGAGTGTGTCGTTCGTCCGGGGCGTCTCGTCCAGTCGTCGCGTCCGCGGTAGTCCGTCTGAAACAGTCACGGCGACGGTGTCAGGTCGCGAATTCGTCAAATCCTATTAGGTTTCGTTTCTAGGTTTTCGGGACTATCCTATTCGTCAAAAGTCACTTTTTGATGTATCAACCTAATCGACGATCTATCCTATGTGCACAGTCAAATTAGTCAGTTCGTCGATTTTCTATGTTCGTACAACGTTTTACAGGAGCTGAAAATTAAATTTAGTTCAAGTTGACGGTTTTTAGTTTAGGGTTCAGTCAGCTATTGTGGAGGTTTCTACGAGTTTCAGGGAACCAACCTGAACCGGAGTTTGCTGTAGATTGGATGTCGGGTCTGATCGGAGAAGTCCTCGGCTTCAGATCTGGTCCTCGCACGTCTCTCCAAAAGTTCGAACTTGCGACAAAGGCCTACGACGTGTCGCAACGTCGTAGACGGCAAATCCGCGAAGTGGCACGTCCAAGTGGGGCCCACAGCAGTGCTAGGGGTCCAAGGGGGCCCACAACACCTCCGGAGCACTTGGGGGGCCCACCACAGAAGTTGGTGTGGGAGAAACCCACTTGCGACGAAGTTCTGTCGGTCGTTCACCCTCGGTGCGAGGGTTTCTCTCGGTCAGACCGAGAGAAGCTCTCGGTCGTGCACTGGCGATGCGGGGGGCTCGGTTGCAGCGGCGGGTGCGGAGGAATCCGTCGGTCAGACCGACTGATCCTGTCGGTCGGGCGATTGGACGAAGCTGGCAGCAGAGCGGGGTGCGGAGCGGGCCTCGGTCAGACCGACGGGGCGGGTCGGTCAGGCGCTGGCGATGCGGAGCGGGGCGATGCGGGCGGCTGTGCGAGGGAGCCTCTCGGTCAGACCGAGAGAGAGCCTCGATCGGAGCGGGTGACAGCGGGGGGGAAGCGATGCAGCGGCTGTGCGAGCGGCGATGCGGGGTGCTGCTCCGGTCGTGCAAGGGGATTTGCGGGGGAGAGCTCCGGTCGTGCACGTTGCGATCGTCGCAACGTTGCGACGAAGCTTTAGAAGATGAAACGGCGGCTAGGGTTTTGAGCAATGACGAAAATACTTTGCCTAGGGCTAACTTAAATAGGTTAGAGCTAGGATTAGGGTTTGGGTTCGGAAAAATGTTATTAAAATAATTTAAAATAATTAATTTACTTAAAAATTACTCTCCTCTCCCTCACGCAAAATAGGTGCGGCCAAAAATTCTAAAATTTTTCCTAAAAATTCCTTAATACGTTATTATAACATAGTAATTTTATTGTAATTAAAAATTTTATAAAAATAGGTTTTAAAATTATTTAAAACTTTCAAAAAAAATAGAAAATAGGTCAAATTAAGTCCAAAAATTATAAAATAATTATGGGGTGTTCTAGATGACTAAAGAAAGTCAGCGGAGAAGACGGATCTAAATTTTGATGTCGAGAGACGAAACTAAAATTCGTAACGTCTCGCATCAAAACAGAAAGTCGCGACATCACGTCAATTAAGATAGCGTCGCTGAAGAACGACTCGAGATATGTTGATACAAAGTTATTCCACTATCTAATACTTCCAGAGACGATCACGTCGATATATCACTCAATAATATTCAAAATCAAATAAAGTCAAAAATAAGCACGTGCACAATCAAGAGTACGTGCACAAAGAAAGTACGATCGGAAACCGACCGTTACATGATGGGGAGAGGAGTAGCATGTTGGGGTCCTTGAATGTCTAAACCTATGAAGTCCACGGGGAAATATAATTTGTCCACTTGGACAAGAACGTCCTCAACACAACCCATGGGAATTTTCACAGATTTATCAGAAATTTGGAGAATGATGGGTATGGCCTTTAATTCTCCAAGACCAAATTGCTCAGGGAATGGAAATAAATTGACACTAGACCCAAGATCAAGGATATCATGCTCAATGTTTGTAGTACCAATGGTACAATGAATAGTGGGTGAGCCAGGATCCTTGAATTTGGGTGGGATGTCCTGATGAAAAATTGAGCTAACCTGCTATGTAACAAAGGCCTTTTTCTTAGAACTTAGTTTTCTTTTTATAGTGCAAAGTTCCTTAATAAATTTAGCATAAGCATGTACTTGGTTAATAGCATCGAGAAGTGGTATATTAATATGACATTTTTGAAAAAATTCTCAAATTTCATCTTGGTACTTATCTTTATTTGGAGGAAGGAGCCTATGTGGGTATGGTGCTTGAGGGGTGTAAGCATTGGACTCTTCAATTCTCGGTGTCTTTGACTTTGTGCCGTTGCTTGAATTCTCCTTGGGCACCTCATGTTGTACATGCTCCTCATCCTCCACCTCAATTTCGGGCGTGACCAAAAGATGATTTGGCTTGGCAATTTCTCTTCCACTTCATAGCGTGGTAACCACATGGCAATTGTTACGGTCGCTTTTTGATCGTGTGTTTTTCTTGCACATACTTTCTTGTTCGTACGTGTATTTTTGTGACCTCTTCTTGTAACATGAACGTGCAAAGTTATATGTCGTTGTGACCCATTGAGAGAGTACTTATTTGCGGAAATTTTTGTGAACGTCATTTCACGGCTCTTTCTTCCACAAATCAGCTTTGTTTGAAGGGGTGTCATAAGCTTAGACTTCGATGTTTGACCTTTTTATTTTTAGTTTCATTTTTCGTGATCGTAGAACGTGACCGATCATTGTCGTATCGAACCTCTCGTCGCTACGGTTGTCCTGATATTTTTCTCGTAATTTTCGGACACCGTTAGCCCGACCTTCCACCCTAATTACTTTTAAATCTATTTAGCCCTAATCTAATTCAAATTTCAAACTTTAAATCTAAATCAAATCTAAATATATAGGATTCATTCACATCACCTCATTTATTCTCCTAGCTAATTGCACCCTAAATCTACCCTCCCCCTCTCACACACCCTCTCTCCAATCAACTTAAAACACACCCCTTTCTCTCCCTATTTAGCAAGATTATCATGTAATAACATAACCCTAGCTAGCCTAGGTTTTTCCTAAAGCCAGCCGCCATCATTACACCCACTCACGAACCCATCACCGCCGGCCACCCTCGTTGCTCCGGCGATCCCCCCTGCCGGCCTCCTCCTCCACTCCTCCCCGCAACAACCAAGATCCGCCAGCCCCCCACAAAACAAACCGCCGGTCCCCTATAACCCATGTACACCCTCGTCAGCCGGCCACAGCTCCGGCCACCCACGTGCAACAGCCCCCAACAACAGACCTCCTTCTCCCTCCAGCCTTCCCTCCACCAACGGCAACCCCGCCTACCTAAAGACAACCAGCCTCTTCCCAAACAGCCGCACGGATCTGGGTCTCTTCCCCTTGGACTGCCGCAACCACCTGCCCCATCATTGCCGGCCACTCTTCCACCCTGCCACCGGCCTCCACGATAGGCCGCACCCCTCTTGACAGCCCCTCTCCCTTGAGATCTCGCTACCGGCCATCCTCCAGGACCGACGGCTGCCCCCTTGCGTCCTAGGAGTCCACGCACGTCACAGATCTCACACACTCTTCCGATGCTGTTCAGTTGCCGTGCCGTCTCATTGCGCTACTCGCAACCAAGGCGACCCCGACACCGTTATTGTTTCACTGCGCTACCCACACCTGGAATGCCCCTGAGGCGATCCTTATTACGCTACCCACAGTTGAGGACATTGAGCACCACCGTCGTTCGGATCCGACGTCAGTTATCGCACGAGCGTCATCCTAGGTTGGTCCCTTTTACTCGTAGCAACCCAAACCGCACGAAATTGAAACCATAATTAAAAATCGACAACTAACTCACTAAATTTAATTTTACACACAATGAAACTGTTGTAACATCTAGAATGGACGATCGAACTATATTGACTGTGCACATAGGATAGAATCGTCGAATAAGCGGAACTTTCAGAACTTGACATGAAAACCGATAGGTTAGCCACGATCAATTTAGAAACATACCTTAATGGGATTTGCTAAACCGGTCCTGACACCATCCATTGACTTGTGACAACGGACGTTGACCGACACGCTTTCTGTGACGAGACGCTTCTGACAGACGTTCCTCTTGCCATCGCAGGCAAGTGCCCCCACTTGCACAATTTCGGCCAAGTCTAGGCCACTTCTTTCTTAGAACTGTAAATTTTTGAACAAGATAACCGGACGTGAAATGATAGCGTCCGGGACCCCCCTCACGATAGCCTAGACTTGACAACAAAGTCTAGGTATAAACTACAAACATGCTAGGAACTAATCTGTGTATACGTGCATGTGGACACCCTAGAACAACTATACCCATGTCATGCCATGTAACAACATTCACGACTTGTCTTGCACAGCCTGCGGGCAATAAGGACACTCTCCAAGACAGAGAGAGTAATCCTTGGTACAGAATCACCTACGGGAAGCCCGTCACTCACCAAGACTGAGTGAGTGGCCCTGTAGACCATGGGGATAGAGGCACTCACCGAGCTAGAGTGAGTGGTCCTATATAGTGGTACAGAATCACTTACGGGAAGCTCGGTACTCACCAGGACAGAGTGAGTGGCCCTGCAGACCGTGGAGATAGAGGCACTTACTGAGCTAAAGTGAGTGGTCCTATACAGTCTTGTCTTGAGTACTTGGGGTGGGGTAGGGTTGAGCGGCCACCAGATTAGTAAGTTTGGCCACTTTCTAAGCTGAAGGCGTGAACCCTCTTAGTGTCGAGTCGCTTGGTGTCACACAGTCTCGTCTAGACTTGTCTAGTCTTGTCTTCGTAGCTTACGCTACGACTTTGCCTGCCACGTTTACTTTCTGCACCCCCTTTACTTTTCCTTACTTATACATGTCATACTGTTGCATCATATCATTTTAAATCAACATTAAAATGTCATCTTTAAATTCCTTTACACTTGCAGTAGAGTCTTCTAACCTTTCATTGTAGACTTTATCTGACGTACAACTCCTTTTCTCTTAGGTGTTGTACGTCAGGTACCGAGACAGAGTACACAGACGAGCCGGCCTTACTTGAGGACTTGGAGCCGGAGGACGTTGACCCGGTGTACGTGCCAGATGAGGACCAGACCTAGGGGTTCCTCATCTTTGCTGACTTATGGAGGTTTACTGCTTTTTAGTTTGGGTGCGTAACACCGCTTTACTTTCTGCCTAGGTTGGGTGCTTCACAACATTAGTTTCCCTTTATGCAGTTGTAGCCATGCTGGGCTTCTTTTTTTAGACTTGTTATAATGCTGGATATTATTCTCTTTTATTAATGAATGCAATTTTCTTTCGAGTACTCTCATTCTTATTGTTATGAACTTTTAAATGCAAGAACCTGTAAATTAAATGGTATCTCTACCGACGCTTATTGGGCCCGAGCCTCACAGCTCCGGCCCATGCGGACCTTCGTCTCGTCCTCGTATCTGTTTTGGGAAGCGGGGCATGACAGGTTTTAGTGGTGGCCCATGAAGGTCATGTGAAAAGTTCGTAACGATAAAAATACTCGCATTCATTTAAGTATCCAGCTTATCATGTACAAGTCTAAATTGGGTTTTTCTTGTCAATAGGATGGCAGGAGGACGCAATACTCGAGCCGGATCTTCAGCTGACGGGGACATGGATGGCCAATGTGGTGAATTTCGTCAATTTTTGGGCATCATGAGAGAGATGTTGGATGTTCAGCACCATTTGGTGGATCAGTCCAACTAGGCTACTCGAACTGTTCAGGCTGCACCACCGCCGCCATCGCCTGCACCTCGAGCTGCACCTGGAGTGAAGCAGTTCAATGAGCTGTAGCCGAGGACCTTTTCTGGGAGATTTGGACCGCTGGATGTCGACGAATGGATCCAGAGCACTGAAGACAAACTGATAGCTGCCAAGATACATGATAAGACCAAAGTGAAGATAGCGAAGATAAAGCTGATTGAGAATGCAAGGAACTGGTGGCGCATTGAGGAGAGGTGTCTGTTGAAGCCAGTTGAGTGGAGCACTTTCAAGTCGATGTTCAAGGAGAAGTACTTCCCCAAGGCTGCAAAGAGAGAGCTCTTGCAACGGTTCGTGAATCTGACTCAGGGGAGCATGTCGGTTGATGAGTACGAAGCGGAGTTTGAGATGTTGAGCCACTTCACCCCGCATATGGTGAAGAAGGAAGAGAATCGAGCTGATCGGTTTCGTCAGGGGCTGCACCCCAAGATCCAGTCCTTTATGACCTCAGCAGACTTGCCTACTATGGGAGCTGTACTGAATGCAGCCAGAAACCATGAGGCTGTAGCGAGACTTCCTGATCCTCTTGCTGGTGGAGGAAATAGACCGATGGAGCAGTATAGGCCACCTACTAGGCCTGCTATGAGATCCAATCAGACGATACCTTTCAAGAGGCCAGGAGTACCTGCTCAGAACTAGATGAAGGGCCCATGCCATTTCTGCGTCAAGCCGGGGCATACTCAGAGCAATTGCAAAAGGAAGCTGGGTTTGTGTCTGGTATGTGGAGATGCCTCACACACTGCTAGAGATTGTCCGAACCTTCATCGTACGGTGGGCGGAGCACCAGCCCCATTGTAGGGTAGAGCACCAGCCCCACTGTAGAGTCGAGCGCCAGCCCCTACTCAGAGAGGAGCTGTTGTTCGTTGACACCCTTTGCCACCTTAGGAGCAGATTTACTGTCAGGCAGCGCCACCACGGAGGCCAGCTTATACCATGACAGCCGTGGAGGCTGAGACGTAGATGACATCATTGCAGGTAATTCTTTAGAACTAGTCTTTTCTTTCATAGCACAAATCTGTTTGTTTGCATTTGGTTGTTTGACCCTTGCTAGTTAGATTAGTAGCCTTGTTTAACCTTAGCTTTATCTTTTGTATCTTAGGCACTATTTTAGTGTCGTCTTAATAGGCTTTGACTTTGTTTGACTCCGGTGCATCTATGTGCATCATAACCCGGATTTCCGTAACAGAACACTCCATTCCCACCCATACACTTCCTAAGTGTTGGGACATCACTACAGGGAACAGAGTGGTGACGGTTAATTTGGGATGCTGCTCGATTCCGTTGGTGATCAGTGGACGCGAGCTTTATGCCGACTTCATTGTCCATGATCTGCCATATTTCGATGTTGTTCTTGGCATCGATTGGTTGGGAGATTTCCATGCTTCGATTGATTGCCGCAGTAAGAAAGTGGTGTTTAGGATTCCAGGCCACCCGGAGTTCGAGTTTCATAGCAGAGAACGATCGCATGGGCCCGTTAGATTCCGGGCCAAGCCGGAGGAGTCGATTATTGTCGCTATGCAGATGGAGACCAGTAGACCAGCAGTCGTCAGAGACTTCGACGACGACTTCCCAGATGATATTTCAGGTTTGCCACCCGACAGAGATTTGGAGTTTAGTATAGATCTGATGCCGGGAGCGCAACCTATTTCGAAGGCGCTGTATCGGATGGCTCCTGCAGAGCTAGAGGAGTTACAGAAGCAGCTGGACGAATTGTTGCAGAAGGGATTTATACATCCTAGCGTGTCACCTTGGGGTGCACCAGTTCTATTGGTGAAGAAGAAGGATAGATCCCGTCGGATTTGTGTGGACTACAAAGGGCTGAATGCAGTGACTGTGAAGAACAAGTATCCGCTGCCTCGGATTGATGATATTTTCGATTAGCTTGGAGGTTTGAGAGTTTTCTTGAAATTGGATTTGAGGAGCGGGTACCATCAGTTGAAGGTGAAGGACGATATCCCGAAGATGGCCTTCAGGACAAAGTACGGACACTATGAGTTCATAGTCATGACTTTCGGTGTGACCAATGCTCCAGCAGTATTTATGAACCTGATGAATTTGATTTTCTACGACTTCCTGGATAAGTTCGTCGTCGTCATATTCATCGACATTCTTATTTACTCGAAGTCAGAAGAAGAGCACAGCCGTCATCTGAGGACAGTGTCGGAGACACTGAGACGTCATAAGCTGTATGCCAAATATAGTAAGTGCGAGTTTTGGTTGGACAGAGTCACGTTCCTGGGACATGTGGTGTCCGGAGATGGCATATCTGTAGATCTGGATAAGGTCAGAGCAGTAAGCAAGTAGCCGATGCCGCAGTCAGCATCAGATATCGGAAGCTTTCTTGGATTAGTTGGCTACTACCGTCAGTTCATAAAGGATTTTTCGAGGATTGGGAGCCGATGACGAAGCTGACGAGGAAGGATATGGAGTTCGTCTGGTCAGAGGATTGTGAGAAGGCCTTCAGTATTTTGAAGGAGAAGTTAACCACATCACCGGTATTGGCGGTACCGGATCGGAGCGGAGGCTTCGAGATTTACTGTGATGCTTCTGGCAGGGCTCTCGGATGTGTCTTTCATCAGCATGGACACGTGGTCGTGTACGCTTGCATATAATTAATGTGTCCACAATAGAATTTTAAGGGATGAAAAATTTAAAAGTGAAGTAAAATTTAACATCCTAACATGGCAGTTCTAAGCAGGTATGTGGAAGTAAAGTACTGACATTCATTTTATTGGCATGTCAAGCTGTAATTTCATGTCCGTGTCTTCTAATCACTCCTAGGGTTCCTGCCTTTAAGACGTAATGAGTAAGTCATTCTTCTCACGGGGGTATAATCGTGATTGATACTAACCCACAGTATAGGTGGTGTTCTTGAAGACATGACCCCTACATACGCTTAGTGGCCGTTCAACCCTAACCACACCCAAAAGTTTGCTGGAACACGAGCCGGCCTAGTCGACTCACACGACATCACGATTTCACGATTCCGCCTTCGAGGCACACGATTTCACGATGTCACACTTGTTAAACACTCCAACACATGTGGTAATTTAACGTTATCAACATTAGGTTGTTTGTACAGCATTTTTTGTAAGCAGGAATGAGTTGAACAATATTGACAACAATTTAAAAAAAATAACGTTGACATGAGTTACGTTGAATCTGCTATAGAAAACAATTTTCTTTGCTAAAGATTAAAATTATAGTATATTGAATTATATGTCGTTGGGTCACAGATTTAGTCCAGAATGTCATGGCATCGTTTTCATGCGTCATTTCACGTGTGGTTTTCAAGTTACACATCAATAAGTAAAAGTAACGTATTACGCATCAAACTTCAAAAATTCATAACTAATTGCACACTTGCCTGTTTTGGCGTTCTTGGTGTCGTCGGAAACGTCTCGATGGATACTACGCTACGGTGATGACGGTTCGCTGGTTTGATAAAACACCAATTCAGATAAGACTGTTTTCGACAGATTACGATATCAAAACAACTCGTACCTGTCACGCCCCGCTTCCCTAATATGGAAGGCAATACGCGAGGAGGTCCGCTCAGACGTGGAGCTGTGAAGCTGCAATCTGATAGCATCTGTAAAAATTTCAAATGATAGCAGTTCCTTTGCATTGCGAAGAGACAACAACAACAATAATAAAGCAGATACAGAAACATCCACCAACAAAGCATCCAGCAAATTATTTCAACATCGTAGAAGAGTCACAAAAGTATAAGTCTGAACAATAGGCCTAAAGCATGGCCGAAACGAAAGCTAAAAGGGATAGGTGCTACGCACGGAAAACTAATTGCAGCTACTTAAAGTAAAGACAACTAGAAGATTCTAGGTGAGCCTAGGACTGGTCACCAGTGTCCTCGACCTCGGTCTCTGCTGGCACCTCGAACTCAGCGTCCACGAATTGCTCGTCCTCAGCGGGTAACTCTAACTCAGAACCTGACATGTGACACCTAAAGAGAAAAGGGCACATGTCAGCAAAAGTTTCCCAAAAGAAAACAGAGGACTTTTGTGCAAGGATACAAATAACAAAAGACGACCAGCAGTTCTAAAATAATGCAATGAGTTGAAATGACATTTAAGAATGCAACAATTAAAGATGACATGATGACATGCATTACGAGAACATTAATTTACAATCACGATCACTATCCTATCATATTGTGCACAGGGGTTACTCCTTACAGCTGAAGGAGCGGATCAGGCATCCTTCTACGCTGCGTGACAGCTTAACCCTACCCCTCCACGTGTAATCGAGCCAAGGTTTCCCAAGTACGTGAGCTCGCTTTTGGATCACGGGCCAGGAAGTGTTTTTCAATATGGCATATGGTTGTGCCCACAAAGCAGGTGCCTAGCCTCAATCATTACAATAAGTGTAGCGTGTGCTACGCAATCACGATGAAACATTAGATGCATGCAATGACATGGCAATGAACAGATAATTTGTGTACCGTTAATTGAAATTAAACATGGCATGTCAGCATGAATGCAAGCATGGTAAAAAGTGTCGGATCTAACTTCATTGTCAAGCTAGATCAAAGAGGGCGTCTAGGCGACTATCATTTCACCGCCTAGTCTCTTTTACGCTACTATACAAAAATGGCCTAAGACATGGCCTAAACAGAAAGCTGGCAAATATCACTTGCCTGTTTCCTGGGATATCAGTTGTCGTGGGTTCTTCTCGTCGAGCGTTACACTATGGAACGACTGGTTCTCTGTTTTGATTAAATATATCTCTGAATTAGGTTTACTCCAACATATTAAATAATAATTCATTTCATTAGGTTCTCTAACCTAGGGTGGTGTCCATATCATAATATTAAACCAACTATCATATAACATGCTACTAGTAATGATTCCACTAACATATTAAGAATAATACCTTTTGTTGGAGTAAAAAAATAAACTTTCATGTCCTGCTAACAATAAATTTTACCAACAATTAAATAAATGATTAACCCAAATATTTATATAAGGGCTTGCTGACATGGGTGTTCTTTGTCATCATTTCAGTTTGCAACATAGGTTACTTTTTGTACTCTTTAAAAGGTACAGCTCATCAAGTTGGTTCCCTGGTTCTAAACTATTCAATATAGCACACTGCTCATGCTATCTTTAACCTGAGCATTACAAGGTCCCAGACTACTCCTAAGGAATTGTCATCATGTACAAAATAGGACTAATGAAAGCAAAATGAAAGCATTTACTAAAATAAACAGATGCTACGTTAATTCATACAGAGGGATATATATTGAAGTCTGTCAACTTATGAGTTGTCCATTGGAATTGTAAAAATATATGTGTCGTTGAAGCATGCGTCTCATATAGCCTTTGCGATTTGTTGCAGGTGGGGGATGCGACCTCGGTGCGGCGGCAACGACGCGAGCAGTGGTTGTCTGGGCAGCGTGAGGGGTGACCGGGTGTCAGTTCGGGGCAGCAGCGAGTGGCTTGGCTACGAGTGGCTACAGGCGGGCGCGGCTGTTGCACGGCTGCTGCAGGCGGAGGGGAAACGTCGCGGGGTGCGTCGGCGAGGAAGCACGGGCGGCGGGGCGAGAGGAGGAGGTGGTCGCTGCACTGGGCGGGGCTGGGCGGTGACTGGAGGGGATGCCGGCATCGCGAGGAGGGTAGAAGAGGGCCGCGAGTGTCTGGATGAGGGGGCTGTCGGCGGGTGTTGCCGTGCGGCGCTCGGGAGTGGGTGCGAAGAAGAAGATGAAGAAGAAGAAATGACGGGCGGCTGCTAACTTGTGTAGGGAGATGAGAAAGATAACATAGGGTTTAAAATAATAGATAGGGATGATGTACTCACGTGAATGAAAGGAGCCTGGGGGGTTTTATATATATATAAAAAGTGGGGTGCTGTTGCTACTATGTTAAGCCTATAGGTTTCTTTAAAAATTAGTTGTGTGGGGGGTTGAACAGCACGTGAAGCTTATTAGTAGGGAGAAGTTAGAGGGGCTGCGCGTGACGTGGGAAGTGGGATGATGGGTGATGGCGACGTGGAGGGTCTGTTAGGATCTTGAATTAGTTTAGATTTGTTTCAGATTTTAGAAATTGATTTTGTTTGCTAAAAAGCAACCGCATGAAACATCTAGGTATTAGTTTAAGAAGGGTGAATCATGAGAAGAACTACCTGACACATGATCTGGAGTTAGCATCGGTGATATTTGCGTTGAAGATCTGGAGACACTTCATGCTGAGTGAGAGTGTGAAAATCTTCACCGATCACAAAAGCTTGAAGTATATTTTTACGCAGAAGGAGCTCAACATGCGTCAGAGGCGATGGTTGGAGCTGATGGCAGACTATGAGATAGATCTGTAGTACCACCCGTGGAAGGTAAATGTAGTGCCAGATGCTTTGACCAGACTCCCCGCCGTGATGATGCATACTGCCAACTGGAGAGTACAGCAGGAGCTGAGAGGGATGAACATTGAGGTTGTCCTACTAGGAGTGACCGTTTTGCTGATGAATCTGCATATTCAATCTACGATCGTGGATCGTATCAAGGCAGCTCAGGCAGGAGATCCAAAGCCGCAGAGGATCAGAAGACAGGTGGAAGCTGGACTTCGGACGGAGTTTATTATTCATGAGGATGGTTTGCTGAGGTACGTCAGTAGACTCTACGTACCTGTAGGTGACATTAGAGACGAGCTATTGAGTGAGGCTCATAGCTTGCCTTATTCCATACATCCTGGAGGCATGAAGATGTACAAGGACCTCTGTCTGAATTATTGGTAGATTGGCATGAAGAGGAGTGTGGCACGGAGCGTTGCCAAGTGTTTGGTATGCCAGCAGGTGAAAGCAGAGCACCATCGAACATCAAGATTACTACAACCGCTTCCTATCCCAGAGTGGAAGTGGCAACACATCACGATGGATTTCGTGACAGGCCTACCTCGGAGCCTGAAGCAGAACGACGCAGTCTGGGTGATCGTTGACCGATTGACCAAGTCTGTGCATTTCATACTGTAACGGCCAGTATTTTTAGCCGTGCTTTAGTTCGTATGTACCGGTATTTTTTTTCCTTCAGTCGTCTGGTTGACTTTTCGTCTGTACGTTTCTTGTCACATATGCGTAACTCTGTATTTCCGTTTTTACCGTATCGTCATTAATTAACCATCACGTTTCATTAAAAAACTAAATTTAATTACTTTTTACTAATCACGTTTAAAATTTAATTAATTTATTAATTATTTTCTCTTCATTCAAAAACACGTTTAGATTTTGAGAGGAGAAGTTCTTCACGTTGTTAGTCAGTCAGATACTTTCCCCTTATAGTCAACAAACACCATTTAAAACCGTCTTAATCCCACACCTAATCGAATTAAATTTGTTCCCTGCGTTTTTCTCCTTAGGCAGTTTAGCTACGTCTCTTCCCTGATATAATCACCTCTGCAAACCTTTATCAACCAGCAAGCAAATTCTCCATCAGCTAAAACCCATTTCCCTGCAAAGCATCTCAACCACAATCAGCCCGAATCAATATTTCCCCAAATCTCGATAATCATCATCCTCATCAAATCTGAAATCATCAACAACCCAATTTTCCTCAAACAAACCCATTCTTGATTCAAAAAGAAATCAAATACAAGGAGAAAATTCGTAACCCAATTTCAGAATCAAATCCTATCGATTCTTTGAATCAAAACCCAAATTCTGAAAACACACAACCAAAGTTCAAATCTGAAATCATTTCAGATTCAAGCCCAACAAAACAACTTCAGATCTGAGATTGAAATCAAAGAAACCCAAACCCATCTTCCCTTCATCTTCTTCCTCTCCTCTCCTCTAGGCCGGCCCCCTTCCCCTCACCTTGCGTGCGCACCCAGCTGAGGTTGCCATCGACGGGAACTGGACGCGTCGACGCCGGCCCCTGCAAGCGCACGCCGGAGCAGCCGCCAGTCGCCGGAGCGCCGACCATCCCTCCTCCCGTGCGTGAGCGAGCCGTCTCCAGTGCATGATCTTTTCTCCCCTTTGAGTTATCCTGCTGCAATGAAAACTAAAGAAAAAAAAACAAAAGAATGAATGAAGAGGGCAGGGAGACAAAGAGACAGGGAGAGACAGTGATAAAGAGAGAAAGAGAGGGAGAGAGATGTTGTATTAAATAAAGTTAGTAAATAATGTTAAAGTTTTAACCATGTTACTTTTTACCCCATAGTCAAGCCTAGTAGGTGAAATATTAACACCATGTTAACCCAAATGATTAACCTTGTCAATGTTATTTAGTTGTAATTAGTGTATTTAAGTGTTAATATTTATTTCAGCATGATGTTAATAGTGTAAATAATGTTTAGATAATAAAAATAGAATAAAATAAGGTGTACCCTGTTAGTATAACCCAATATAAACACCACCCTAGCCAGTGAACCCTATAAAATTAGACGAACCCAATTCGGGGGTTATTTCAATTATGTGCTTAACTCGCAATAAACCTAATACGTTAACTTGGTTAACCAAAATAGAGAACCAGTAACACCATTACATAGTACCCATCAAAACGAACCCTACGACACCAAAATCACTAAAATCGGGCTAGTGTACAATTTGTAGTGAATATTTGAAGTTAGGAGATCATTAGGCCATTTTCATGTAAAGTTGTATAACTAAAAATCTACACGAGAAATGATGCAAGAAACTACTTCCACCGTAATCTTGACTAAAAATGTAACCCAACGGCGTATAATTTGATATATATTAATTTAGAACTATAACAAGAATAATTAACTTTCTGATCAAATTCGTTAATTCTCATTTTCGGCACTTTTACTAATTATAATAAATGTTATTATTAATGACGCAGATACGACGCGAACTTTCCTACTGTTACTTGGACAACCTAAACTGTCCCAGTTAGGCAAGCGTGCAGTTATTTTATGTTCTTGTGATATCTGATGTTATACACTGAATTGCTGACGCAAACACATTTTTTATAGAAATGCTAGACTTAAACTCGTGTGCATGTGTATGGACCCCTTAATGATTAAAATGAACACACATTGTGAATAGTAACATTTATATGGTTTTGTTGATACTCATAGAATGTTACATGCCGTTGGCTACCAGTTGCCGTTGGCTATCATTGTCACATGCCGTTGGCTCTCGTAGTTCATGTCGTTGGCTATCGTTGTCACATGCCGTTGGCTCTCGTAGTTACATTCCATTGGCTCTCACTGGCTATTCTCGTCGGTTACTTGTGACTAGTCTGGACTCATGTTTCAGTATATGACGGATTAGCATCCTGGCTCATGATCCAGGAAGAACACGTAGGTGAGGTTGGTTCCCGGGCACTAGCCGGTAGTAAACGAGTCGCCTTCGGGGGCACTTAAAGGTGTATTTATTTACTATTCATCTAACGACGGGAGTCTTAGTCACGGACTTGCACACACAGTTTAATAATTGAAAAAGAAAGTTAATTACAGATTGATGTTACATTTCTCAACTGCCATGTTAATTTTATAACTGAATACCATGCTAATGTAACTTATTGATTTACCTACCATGCTAGTGTAACTTTTCATAATTGTTTTAACTGCTTCAGTTCAATGAAATACATGCTAGTGTAAATTCCTTTAACTGCTGTAAAACTGCCATATATAACTTGTTATATATCTTGCCTTGGGTCACCTGACATCTACTTGCAGACCCTTGCTGACATACATTCATGTTGTTTGAATGTATGTCAGGTTACGAGACAGGTTATCTGGAGGCCGAGTTACTGAATCAGAGTGATCCAATTGACCAGGATTCTGCTGATCTTGAAGTCCACCCTACCGTGGACTAGTGCTAATTATCACAGCTGCAGCTATTTACTTTTCACCGCTGTTGTTTGTAGGGTATGTACCCACTTTATCTGTATCGCTATCGTGTAGGCCATGCTTGGGGCCCTTTTATTATTGTGTACTTTATCTGGATATTGGCTTTAATATTTCTGTTGTTCTGAGTTGCATGCAAGTTCCTGCGAAAGGTGTTTTCACAGACGCTTATTGGGTTCGAGCTTTCCGCTCCAACCTAAGCGGGCCCGCTCGCGTCCTCGCCCCAAGTATAATGGGAAGCGGGGCGTGACATGTTTTTGTGGTGGCCCATGCAGGTCTTGCATTAGCAAAACTTCAGGACAATGGAAATACTATCAATGGCCAAGAACGTCTAGATTTGAGATTCAAGCCCAATAAAACAACTTCAGATCTGAGATTGAAATCAAAGAAACCCAAACCCATCTTCCCTTCATCTTCTTCCTCTCCTCTCCTCTAGGCCAGCCCCCTTCCCCTCACCTTGCGCGCGCACCCAGCTGAGGCCGCCATCGCCGGGAACTGGACGCGCCACCGCCGGCCCCTGCAAGCGCGCGCCGGAGCAGCCGCCAGTCGCCGGAGCGCCGACCATCCCTCCTCCCGTGCGTGAGCAAGCCGTCTCCAGTGCGTGAGGTTTTCTCCCCTTTGAGTTATCCTGCTGCAATGAAAACTAAAGAAAAAAAACAAAAGAATGAATGAAGAGGGCAGGGAGACAAAGAGACCGGGAGAGACATTGATAAAGAGAGAAAGAGAGGGAGAGGGAGATGTTGTATTAAATAAAGTTAGTAAATAATGTTAAAGTTTTAACCATGTTACTTTTTACCCCATAGTCAAGCCTAGTAGGTAAAATATTAACACCATGTTAACCCAAGTGATTAACCTTGTTAATGTTATTTAGTTGTAATTAGTGTATTTAAGTGTTAATATTTATTTTAGCATGATGTTAATAGTGTAAATAATGTTTAGATAATAAAAATAGAATAAAATAAGGTGTACCCTGTTAGTATAACCCAAATAAACACCACCCTAGCCAGTGAACCCCATAAAATTAGACGAACCCAATTCGGGGGTTATTTCAATTATGTTCTTAACTCGCAATAAACCTAATACGTTAACTTGGTTAACCAAAATAGGGAACCAGTAACACCATTACGTAGTACCCATCAAAACGAACCCAACGACACCAAAATCACTAAAATCGGGCTAGTGTACAATTTATTGTGAATATTTGAAGTTAGGAGATCATTAGGCCATTTTCACGTAAAGTTGTATAACTAAAAATCTACACGTGAAATGACGCGAGAAACTACTTCCACCGTAATCTTGACTAAAAATGTAACCCAACGGCGTATAATTTGATATATATTAATTTAGAACTATAACAAGAATAATTAACTTTCTGATCAAATTCGTTAATTCTCATTTTCGGCACTTTTACTAATTATAATAAATATTATTATTAATGATGCAGATACGACGCGAACTTTCCTACCGTTACTCGGACAACTTAAACTGTCCCAGTCAGGCAAGCATGCAGTTATTTTATGTTTTTGTGATATCTGATGTTGTACACTGAATTGCTGACACAAACACATTTTTTTATAGAAATGCTAGACTTAAACTCGTGTGCATGTGTGTGGACCCCTTAATGATTAAAATGAACACACATTGTGAATAGTAACGTTTTTATGGTTTTGTTGATACTCATAGAATGCTACATGCCGTTGGCTATCGTTGTCACATGCCGTTGGCTCTCGTTGTCACATGCCGTTGGCTCTCGTTGTCACATGCCGTTGGCTCTCGTAGTTACATGCAGTTGGCTCTCGCTGGCTATTCTCGTCGGTCACTTGTGACTAGTCTGGACTCGTGTTTCAGTATATGACGAATTAGCATCCTGGCTCGTGATCCAGGAAGAACACGTAGGTGAGGTTGGTTCCCGGGCACTAGCCGGTAGTAAACGAGTCGCCTTCGTGGGCACTTGAAGGTGTATTTATTTACTATTCGTCTAACGGTGGGAGTCTTAGTCACGGACTTGCACACACAGTTTAATAATTGAAAAAGCAAGTTAATTACAGATTGATGTTACATTTCTCAACTGCCATGTTAATTTTATAACTGAATACCATGCTAATGTAACTTATTGATTTACCTACCATGCTAGTGTAACATTTCATAATTGTTTTAACTGCTTCAGTTCAATGAAATACATGCTAGTGTAAATTCCTTTAACTGCTGTAAAACAGCCATATATAACTTGTTATATATCTTGCCTTGGGTCACCTGACATCTACTTGCAGACCCTTGCTGACATACATTCATGTTGTTTGAATGTATGTCAGGTTACGAGACAGGTTATTTGGAGGACGAGTTGCTGGATCAGGGTGATCCAATTGACCAGGATTCTGCTGATCCTGAAGTCCACCCTACCGTGGACTAGTGCTAATTATCACCGCTGCAGCTATTTACTTTTCACCGCTGTTGTTTGTAGGGTGTGTACCCACTTTATCTGTATCGCTATCGTGTAGGCCATGCTTGGGGCCCTTTTATTATTGTGTACTTTATCTGGATATTGGCTTTAATATTTCTGTTGTTCTGAGTTGCATGCAAGTTCCTGCAAAAGGTGTTTTCACAGACGCTTATTGGGTTCGAGCTTCACCGCTCCAACCTAAGCGGGCCCACTCGCGTCCTCGTCCCAAGTATAATGGGAAGCGGGGCGTGACACATACCTTTCCAAGTGGGACAGTCTACGGAGGTCTTGGCGAGAAAATATCTAGAGGTAAATTTTGTTTTACTTTTCTATTTATAGTTCCTCCTTGAGTTTAGTTCGTGATGTAGACCATGTGCGTGCAGGAGATTGTGCGCTTACATGAAGTTTCGGTGAGCATCGTATCTGACAGAGACTCGAGATTTACATCTCAGTTCTGGAAGAGTCTGCAAGAGAATCTTGGTTCGAGTCTGAGTTTCAGCACGGCATACCACCCGCAGGCCGATGGTCAGTCAGAGAGGACTATTCAGATTCTGGAGGATATGCTGAGGGCTTGTACACTCGATCTGAAGGGTTCTTGGAAAGATCATCTCCATCTAGTGGAATTTTCATACAACAACAGCTACCAGACGAGCATTGGCATGGCGCCGTTTGCTGCCATATACGGAAGGAAATGTCGATTACCACTGAGCTGGGATGACATCGGAGATCGAGAGCTATTGGGTCTGGAGATGATTGTAGAGGCCGTGGATGTTGTGAGAGACATCAGGGATAAGCTTCGGATTGCACAGGATTGTTACAAGCATTGGGCAGACACCAAGAGACGACCTTTGGAGTTTCAGCCAGGAGATCATGTCTTCATGAAGATTTCTCCATACCGCGAAGTCATTCATTTTGGGAATAAGGGAAAGCTGAGTCCGAGGTTTATTGGACCGTTTGATGTGCTGGAGCGTGTGGGAGCAGTGGCTTATCGCCTTGCTCTGCTACCATCTTTGGAGGGAGTTCACGACGTGTTCCACGTATCTCAGCTACGTCGATACGTCAGTGACCCATCACACACTGTGTATTTTTCGGAGATCATGATTCGACCGGACCTAACTTATGAGCAACATCCAGTGCAGATTTTTGACCGTTGTCAGAAGCAGTTGAGGAACAAGTTAGTCGACCTGGTGAGAGTGATGTGGCATCACGGATCACTTGGAGAGTCCACTTGGGAGCACGAGAAAGAGATGAGAGAGCGCTACCCGCATCTTTTTCCTGTGCAGTAGTAGATGTCGATTCCAAGGGTGGAATCTTTTGTTAAGGTAGGTAGGATGTCACGGTCGCTTTTCGATCATGTGTTTTTCGTGCAACTACTTTCTTGTTCATACGCGTATTTTTGTGACCTCTTCTTGTAACCCAAACATGCGAAGTTATATGTCGTTGTGACCCTCTGAGAGAGTACTTATTTGCGGAAATTTTTGTGAACGTCATTTCACGGCTCTTTCTTCCATAAAACAGCTTTGTTTGAAGGGGTGTCGTAACCTTAGACTTCGACGTTTGACCTTTTTATTTTTAGTTTCATTTTTCGTGACCTTGGCACGCGATCGATCACCGTAGTATCGAACCTCTCGTCGCCATGGTCGTCCTGATATTTTTCTCGTAATTTTCAGACACCGTTCGCCCGACCTTCGACCCTAATTACTTTTAAATCCATTTAGCCCTAATCTAATTCAAATTTCAAACTTTAAATCTAAATCTATAGGATTCATACGTATCACCTCATTTATTCTCCTAGCTAATTGCACCCTAAATCTACCCTCCCCCTCTCACACACCCTCTCTCCAATCAACTTAAAACACACCCCTTTCTTTCCCTATTTAGCAAGATTATAATGTTATAACGTAACCCTAGCTAGCCTAGGTTTTTCCTAAAGCCAGCTGCCATCCTTACACTCACTCACGCACCCATCGCCGCCGGCCACCCTCGTTGCTCTGGCGATCCCCCCTTGTCGGCCTCCTCCTCCTCCTCTCCTCCCCGCAACAACTAATATCCGACAGCCCCCCACAAAACAAACTGCCGGTCCCCTATAACCCACGGTCACAGCTCCAGCCTCCCGCGTGCGGCAGCTCCCAACAGCAGACCTCCTTCTCCCTCTGGCCTTCCCTCCACCAACGGTAACCCCGCCTACCTAAAGACAGCCGGCCTCTTCCCAAACAGCCACACGGATCTGGGTCTCTTCACCTTGGACTGTCGCAACCCCTGCCCCATCATTACCGGCCACTCTTCCACCCTGCCGCCGGCCTCCACGACATGCACCCCTCTTGACAGCCCATCTCCCTTAGATCTCGCTGACGGCCATCCTTCGTGACTGACGGCAGCCCCCTTGCGCCTTAGGAGTCCATGCATGCCGCAGATCTCACACACTCTTCCGACGTCGTTACCGTTTTCGTGCCGTCTCATTGCGCTACTTGCAACCAAGGCGACCCCGACGCTGTTACTGTTTCACTGTGCTACCCGCACCCGAAATGACCCCGAGGTGATCCTTACTGTGCTACCCCCAGTCAAGGACATCGAGCACCGCTGCCATTCGGATCCGACGTCAGTTATCGCGCGATCGTCATCCTAGGTTGGCCCCTTTTACTCGTAGCAACCCAAACCGTACGACATTGAAACCATAATTAAAAATCGACAACTAACTCACTAAATTTACTTTTACGCACCATTAAACTGTTGTAACATCTAGAATCGATGATCGTACTATATTGACTGTGCACATAGGATAGAATCGTCGAATAGGCTGAACTTTCAGAACTTGACATGAAAACCGATAGGTTAGCCACAATCAACTTAGAAACGTACCTTAATGGGATTTGCTAAACCGGTCCTGACACCGCCCGTTGACTTGTGATAGCGGACGTTGATCGACACGCTTTTCGCGACGAGACGCTTCCGACGGACGTTCCTCTTGCCACCGCAGGCAAGTGCCACCACTTGCGTAGTTTCGACCAAGTCTAGGCCACTTCTTTCTTAGAACTGTAAATTGTTGAACAAGAGAACTGGACGTGAAATGATAGCGTCCGGGACCCCCCTCATGATAGCCTAGACTTGACAACGAATTCTAGGTATAAACTGCAAACACGCTAGGAACTAACCTATGTGTGCGTGCGTGTGGACACCCTAGAACAACTATACCCATGTCATGCCATGTAATAGCATTCACGACTTGTTTTGCACAGCCTGCGGGCAATAAGGACACTCTCTAAGACAGAGAGAGTGATCCTTGGTATAGAATCACCTACGGGAAGCCCGTCACTCACCAGGACAGAGTGAGTGGCCCTGCAGACCATGGGGATAGAGGCACTCACCGAGCTAGAGCAAGTGGTCCTATACAGTGGTACAGAATCACCTACGGGAAGCTCGGCACTCACTAGGACAGAGTGAGTGGCCCTGCAGACCGTGGAGATAGAGGCAATCACCGAGCTAGAGTGAGTGGTCCTATACAGTCTTGTCTTGAGTACTTGGGGTGGGGTAGGGTTGAGCGGCCACCAGGTTAGAGAGTATGGTCACTTTCTAAGCTGAAGGCATGAACCCTCTTGGTGTCGAGTCGCTTGGTGTCACACAGTCTCGTCTAGACTTGTCTAGTCTTGTCTTGGTAGCTTACGCTACGAATTTGCCTCCCACATTTACTTTCTGCAACGCCTTTACTTTTCCTTACTTATACATGTCATGTTATTGCATCATCTCATTTTAAATCAACATTAAAATTTCATCTTTAAATTCCTTTACACTTGCAGTAGAGTCTTCTAACCATTCCATGTAGACTTTACCTGACGTATAGCTCCTTTTCCCTTGGGTGTTGTACGTCAGGTACCCAGACAGAGTACACAGACGAGCCGACCTTACTTGAGGACTTAGAGCCGGAGGACGTTGACCCGGAGTACGTGCCAGACGAGGACCAGACATAGGGGTTCCTCATCGTTGCTGACTTATAGAGGTTTACTGCTTTTTAGTTTAGGTGCGTAGCACCGCTTTACTTTCTGCCTAGATTGGGTGCTTCGCACCCTTAGTTTCCCTTTCTGCAGTTGTAGCCATACCGGGCTTCTTTTTTTAGACTTGTTATAATGCTGGATATTATTCTCTTTTATTAATGAATGCAATTTCTTTTTGAGTACTCTCATTCTTATTGTTATGAACTTTTAAATGCAAGAACATGTAAATTAAATGGTATCTCTACAGATGCTTATTAGTGTAACGGCCGCTTTTCGACTGTTAGTATTTTGCGCGTACGACTCTTTCGTGTGCGTATTTATTTTTGGCTTCTTCTTGGACCCGGAACTTATGTTGTGATATGTCATTGTGACCGTATAGAAGAGTAGTTATTTGTGGGATTTTTATTGAACGTCATTTCACGGTTCGTTCTCCCACAAATCAGGTTTGATTGTAGAGACGTAGTGACTTTAGACTTAGTCGCAGGATCTTTTTATTTTTAGTTCGTTTTTCGTGAACCTAGCATGCGACCGAATCCCGTATTCTCGACTCTCTCGAAGGCACGAGCACCCCGATATTTTTTCTTATGAATTTTGGATATCAATGGGCCAATTTGCTTAATTCACTACAAACTCATGCTGTGTTATCTTATTATTTCAACTTGAAATACTGTGCGGTTAGACTTGATTTTTGTGTGCCTTAGAGCTGAGAGGTAATGCACGTGAGGTTTTTATCAATTCAAAAAATAAGGGAAAGAATAGATCTAACTGTTAAACAAGTCTCATCTAGTTGCAACCGTACCGACAACCTCTCTCCACTTTCTCCTCTCACACACGTTTCCTCCCTCATTCTTTTCCTATATAATTAAAAACTAAACCTATACCTAGGGCTAATAAGTGATCACATGCCGCCTACCTCATATTTTCAACGCCTACCTCATATTTTTTTACCCAGCTCGAAAACCCTGCTATCTCTTCCTCGTAACACACTCTCTCCCTGTACCCAACGGAGCAGACCCCCGCTCGCGCGACAACTCAAACCGCCGCGCCCCGACGCTACATTCCCAGGCCGCACGCCAGACCCCTTGGGCAGTGCCACTGTCCGGCCATCTCGTACTCGCAGCAGCATCTGTAAGCCTTAACATCACCTCCCCTTGCTTGGCCACCATCCCATACCCTTGCTCCGACCGCAGCTCGACGGCAGACCACCCACCGGCCTCCCCCTGCTGTCCACGCACGGCCGCAGGCCTGTCCTTTCCCCTCGCTGCATTCCCAAGTGCACGACCCTCCATCCTCCACTGAAATCCGACCAGCCCATCTGGCCTCCTAGTTGGCAGCCCTACGCCTCCGCGACGCTCGCTGCCGCAGCCCCCGTAGCTGTCGCCGTCAGCCCCAGAGCCGACGTAGCTGCAGCCCTCTCCGAAGACGATGTTTCGCTGTGCTACTTGTAGCTAAAATGATTCCGAGGCGATCCCGATGATCCCTCCTTACCGCGCTACCCGCAGTCGGGGAATCGGGGCAAAGGCGACGGGATTCGTTATCGTTTTCGGATCCGACGTCAAACTTACACGTGACCGTCGAACCAAGTTGGTGCCCTATACTTGTAGTAACCCAAAATATACGTCATCTGAACCCTAACTAAAAATCAGCAACTTAATATCTCTAAATTTACTTTTGTGCTCCTTTAAAATGTTGTGCTAATCTAGATTGTCGACTGGACTTTTGACTGTGCACATAGGGTAGATGTCGACGTAGAGAACTCTAGAGTAGAATCCGACCATTGAACACCGCATCTTGGAATTGATAGGATAATCACGTTTAACCTAGAGATGCACCTAATAGGATTGCTAAAACGTGACCTGATACCGTCCCCTTAATTCATTTCAGCGAACCTTACCCGACACTCGGACCACGACGAGACGCTCCCGACAGACGGACCCTCGCTGACGTGCCGATTCAACGGGATGCTCCAGACAGACGACACACTCGCCTTCGCAGGCAAGTTTTTACACTTGTGTACTTACGGCCACGTCTTGGCCATCTCCTTCTTAGATAGTTAAAGTACATTTAAAGAGAATCAGACGTGAAATGATAGCATCTGGGACCCCCTTAACAGCTTAGACTTGACGACGAAGTCTAAGCACAAACAACAACTGACACCTTAGGGCTATTCTGTGTGTGCATGTGTGTGGACTTTCTAGAATGAACAACTCCTCAACATCGGTCCTGTCATGTCACAAAAAGCCTCCGGGTGTTTCAGACGCTCTTCATGCAAGAGTGATCTCTGTGTTACAAAAAGCCTATGGGCGTTGCAGATGCTCTCCACGCGAGAGTGATCTCTGTGTTACAAAAAGCCTGGGGACGTTGCGGATGCTCTCCAAGAGAGAGTGATCTCTGTGTTACAATTTCACCTACGGGACGTTCGTCGCTCACCTAGCAGAGTGAAAGATACGCTACAGACCGTGGGGATAGAGGCACTCACCTAGCAGAGTGAGTGGTCCTATACAGTGGTACAGATTCACCTACGGTACGTTCGTCGCTCACCTAACAGAGTGAGAGATACGCTACAGACCATGGGGATAGAGGCACTCACCTAGCAGAGTGAGTGGTCCTATATTGTCTTGTCTTGAGCACTTGGGTTTGGGGTATGGTTGAGCGGCCGCACGGGAAGAGGGTCTGGCCGCCCTCAAACAGTAAGGCGTGAACCCTTCATGACACACACGGTACTTCTTGTCTTGTCCTGTCCCGTCTAGCTTAGTCCCGTAGCCGGTAGCACACGCTACGGCTACTGCCTATCGCGTTTTACTTTCCTGCACCGCTTTACTTCTTGCATAGTATAACTGTCATGTCATCACAACAACATGCTAATCAACCAGTAAAATGTTGCTCTTAAATTACTTTACACTTGCAGTAGAGTCTCTCACCCCTACCTGGTAGACTTTACCTGACGTACAGTTCCTTTTCCATTGGGTACTGTACGTCAGGTGTCTAGCTAGAGTACATGGACGAGCCAGACATACCTGAGTATTTGGAGCCAGAGGACGTCGACCGGAGCACCTTCCCGATGAGGACCAAGCTTAGAGGTCTTTTCCGTTGCTGACTTACAGAGGTTACTACTTGTTAGCTGAGTGTGTAGCACCACTTTACCTTCTGCCTAGGTTGGGTGCTTCGCACCATTAGTTTCCTTTTCTGCAGTTTGTTGCCATGCTTAGGCTTCTTTTATTAGACTTTTCATATGATGGATATCGTCTCTTTTATAAAATGAATGCAACTTTCTTTCTGTACTTTCTGTTGTTCCGAATTTTAAAAATGCAAGAATCTAAATTTTTAAATGGTATCCTTACAGACGCTTATTGGGTCTGAGCCTCACTGCTCCAGCCCATGCAGACCTTCGTCACGTCTTGCTTCTGACGTTTTGGAAAGCGGGGCGTGACATGTTTTAGTGGTGGCCCATGCAGGTCATGCAAAAAGTTCGGAACAATAAGAGTACACCATTCATTTAATATCCATGTACAAGTCTACATTAGGTTTTCCTTGTCTTAGATGGTAGGAAGACTTAGATAGACATCCAGGTTTGATAGTCAGGCGCATTGGTTAAGATTTAGTCATACTCGTCTTAGGATACCCTAGTAGCCTCTCACCTGACTCTGACCATGTTAGATTTCTAGAGTCCTTCTTTTAGTCGTTCGCTCGGGTCCATCGACTTCGGGCCCAGCAAAGCGTAATCTTGATTCTCTTAGGACCCTTCCCTGAGATCTCTATTACAGTCTAGTTCATTAGGAAGTCTTAGTGCTGAGCTCTCCTGATCTTTAGACGGCTCGATAATTAGAACCCCTGATTTCTAGCATCTTCCCAATCATTACACCTCTGTGTTATCGGCCATAGAATTCCATCATAGCTTTTCATAAATCATATCTTAGGCGTATTCATCATGCGATCATATTCTTTGCCCCCGTTTTTCGTGATCGCTTCATGATGATTATCGTTAACTCTTCGGATCCCTCCCCATTGCAAAGTCTGATTCCTCTAAAAGTATTTTCGAAATTTCTTATTAAATTCTTCGCTCGGTTTAACTTTTTTTGAAAACCCCTTATTTGTTATAGGATAATTGGATTTAAGAGATAGAGAGACAAAGTTTCATAGCCAAAGGAATGAGTAACCATGGCCATAGGCCATGGTTCTCTATATATTGATATAGGGGAGGAGATGAAAGGCCTCAAGGAGACCAAGAGTCCATATTACTCATAGTAATGGGGACTAATGATAGTGGGTAATGAAGGAGGGGAGGCCAAAGGCCTCCCTCATTCATAACACTCCCCCTTACCCATTCATCACTTTGGTCTCAGCATTAGAGGCAAAGAGGGGTGGATACTTCTGGATCCAGAGTAAGAGTGTTTGCCTCGTTAAAATCTTAGCTGTGGAAAACCCAGTGGAAAAAACCCAACAGCTTAAGGGAAAAGAGTGCAACCCACAGGTTACTCCCCCTGATCCGTACAAGCTTCAGGCTTGCAGGTCTTTCAGTTGTCGCATGCCAATGTTCTTTACAAGTTTTACAAAAATACATTTGGGCAAAGACTTAGTAAAAAGATCAGCTAAGTTATTGCAGGACTGTATCTGCTGTACTTCGATCTGCTTGTCCTCCTTTAGCTCATGTGTCCAAAAAAACTTTGGAGATATGTGCTTCGTCCTGTCGCCCTTGATGTAGCCTTTTTGAAGTTGAGCAATGCATGCAGCGTTATCTTCAAACAGAACGGTAGGCTCCAAATAACCGGTCTTCATGCCAGTAGATTGAAGAATGTGTTGGACGATGGATCGTAGCCAATAACACTCTCTGCTTGCTTCGTGGATCGCAATGAGCTCTGAATGGTTGGATGATGTAGCTGTTGTGGTTTGCTTCACCGATCTCCAGGAGATAGCAGTACCTACGTAGGTAAAAACAAAACCAGTTTGGGATTTTTCCGTGTGCGGATCAGAGAGATAACCTGCATCAGCATAACCAAACAATTTGGGGGAGGCACCTCTCTGGTAGTAAAGTCCAAGATCAATGGAACCCTGAAGGTATCGTAGAAGATGCTTTACTTCGTTCCAGTGGCGCTTTGTGGGCGCTACACTGTGTCTGGCTAGAAGATTAACTGTAAACGCTATATCGGGACGCGTACAGTTAGCCAGATATAGAAGTGTTCCAATGGCACTGAGGTAGGGTACTTCAGGACCCAGTATCTACTCCCCCTCTTCCAGTGGCCGGAAGGGGTCCTTTTGTACATCTAGTGATCTTACGACCATAGGAGTACCTAAAGGATGACATTTATCCATATGAAACTTATGTAGAAGTTTCTTTGTGTAATTAGATTGGTGTAATAGGATTCCACCTCTTAGGTGTTCTATCTGTAAGCCAAGACAATACTTTGTTTTGCCTAGGTCTTTCATTTCAAAAGTATGTGTAAGGCTTTCTGATATCTCTTTGATCTCTGCAGGAGACCCTATGAGATTTAAGTCATCTACATATACAGCTATGATGACGAATCCTGTTCCCGTTCTTTTGATAAAGATACAAGGGCAGACTTTATTATTCGTGAATCCTTGCTGTGCAAGGAAGTCACTAAGTCTGTTATACCACATCTTTCCCGATTGTTTTAGACCATATAATGATCTATGTAGCCTTACAGAGAATATGTCCCGAGGTATCTCTTTCATCTCTTGGGATAGATTAAACCCATCAGGGAGTCTCATATAGATATTTTTATCTATATCGCCATATAGATATGTAGTCACAACGTCCATGAGCTGCATTTCTAGGCTTTCCAGAGAAGTTAGGCTTATTAATAATCAGAAAGTGATCGAATCCATGACCGGAGAATACGTATCTTCGTAATCAATCCCCGGTCTTTGGGAAAATCCCTGGGCTACAAGGCGTGCCTTATAGCGAACGATCACATTATTTTCATCTCTTTTTCTTATGAAAACCCACTTATAGCCCACAGGTTTTACACCTACTGGTGTTTGGACTATTGGTCCAAAGACTTTGCATTTCAAGAGTGAGTCCAGCTCTACTCTTATTACCTCGTCACACTTTGGCCAATCATCTCTGCGTTTACATTCCGCTAGATATCGTGGTTCGACGTCATCGTCATATTCAGTGACGTGAACGATAATATCGAACGCAAAATCGTCGACGACGACTATGCTATTTCTGTCCAGTACTTCTCCAGTACGTACAAAATTTAATGATGTTTCTCCTATTGTTTCCTCTGCTGGGGAAATCAGGAGGGGAGAAGTAGCTGGTTTGAGCTCAGCATCCTGTGGAGGGATAATCTTAGTATCACCAGGAGTCTTCCTCTTTCGAGGAACTTTATCTTTTGAACCTGGTGGGCGTCCTCTTTTCATTTGAGGTACATCCAAATCTGCTGCCGGTGGGTTGCATCCATCTATGGGGATGTCAATCCTAGCTGGCGTATTGGCAGCAGGGACGTGTGAACGGACAATCTTCTGGTTGTCCGTGAATTTATCCGGTAATAGATGTACTGTATTCTGGATGTGAAGGATCTTCAGGATCTCATCTTCACACAGATTAGTACGCGGATCGTAAAGGGACAAAGACTTCTGGTCCCAACTAATGGTCTCAGAAGCTTCTGGCTTCTTAGACTGTGTGCCCAGTTTTGGAAAACTTTTCTCATTAAATTCACAGTCTGAAAAACGTGCCTTGAATGCGTCACCCGTCAGGGGTTCAAGGTATCTGATAATAGAGGGTGAATCAAACCCAATATATATACCGAGACGACGCTGAGGACCCATTTTGGTCCTCTGAGGTGGTGCTATTGGGACATATACCGCACAACCAAACACTCTCAAATGAGAGATATCCGGAGGTGCGCCGTATGCTAGTTGCATCGGGGATAAAGTGTGACCTCCAGAGGGTCTTATCCTAATAAGTCATGCGGCATGTAAAATAGCATGCCCCCAAGCATCCATAGGCAACTGGGATTGCGTAAGTAATGGACGTGCTATCCACTGGAGTCTCTTTATAAGAGACTCAGCTAATCCGTTTTGGGTGTGAACATGTGCTAGATGACGATCCAGTCGGTCGGCAATCCTTCTTGGACCGACTAGTGAGCTTTCTAAATTTTCTCAGGAGTTACTGTTTATCGTTAGTCGGTCTAAGAAGAGTTGTTGACCGACTAGGTTGCAAACTAGTCGATCAGCAATGCTTCTTTAACCGACTAACACATCATCTAAATTTTACTATCAATACTGTTCATTTCTTAGTCGGTCTAAGTTCATCTTTCGACCGACTAGTTGTTAAACTAGTCGGTTAAGTTTTGTACTCAGACCGACTAACTCTTGGTTCTACTGTACAGTCGAGTTACTGTTTGCTCTTAGTCGGTCTAAGAACGTTCATCGACCGACTAGTTGCTAAACTAGTCGGTCAGTACTTGTTCATGGACCGACTAACTCTAAATCCTATTTTCGTTCAGGAGTTACTGTTTACCCTTAGTCGGTCTGCGTTGGTCGACCGACCGACTAGTTGTCAAACTAGTCGGTCAGTGGTTGTTCTTTGACCGACTAGTCTGTGTTAAAACCCTAATTTCTGGGCAGCCGCCAGCTCAACCTATAAATACCCAACCCAATCGTTTTCTTCTTCTCCAACACGACCCTAAGCCCTAGTTTCTTCCCCTCTAAGCCCCCATCTTCCTCCAAGCTTCAATCCTCCATTCCAAGCCCTAGAATCATCATCCAATCCATCCATTCACCCTATCTACTTCTAATCTTCCCCAAATCTCCATCAAAACCCATCAAATCCCCCAAAATCCCCCTAAACCCTAGTTTCCCCAAACTTCTCCAATCTTCTCCAGATCTGGTCCTAGGGTTCCCCGGAGTATTCCTTCCGCCTCCTCTCGGTAAGAAATCAATCTACCGTTGTTTTTCTTATCTTATTGTAATTTTTATGAAACCCTAATAAAATACTTATGTTTTGATGATTGTTCCCCATAACAGCGATTCCCCGTAGGCTAGCATCCGCGGAAACGAACTTTCGTAACCGTCATCCCCGGTGATAGGCAAGTGAAACTTGCATCTCTTGATTTGGGCCATGTCTTAGGCCATTACCCTTGTTTTAGCGTAAAAGAGACTAAACGGTGAAAGGATAGCCGTTTAGACGCCATTGACCTAGCTTGACAACGAAGCTTGGTCCGTCACCCTCATCATGCTTGTATGTCACGTTTAAATTCAATTAACGGTACGCAATCATTTGTTCATGTCATTGCATAGTGATAAATTATTGTGATTGTGTAGCACACGCTACAACATTATATTCCTGGCTCGTGTTCCAGAAGCGAGCCCTGTAGTTGGAAACCCCAACGCTCGGATACCGGCTAGGCACCCACTTTTCGAGGGCACAACCCTATGCCAAATACACTTCCTGGCCCGTGATCCAGAAGCGAGCAAATGCTCGATACACGTAGGGGTGGGGTAAGAGATATGCGTCACCAGAGCACGAGATGGCCCGATCCGCCACTCCAGCCTGCAGGCGAAATCTCTAGTGTTTAAGTGATTAACAGTGATGAGTGATAAATGATAAGTGATTGGTGACTTGGTAGCTTTTGCTACATCGTGCGTGCTTGCCTCTCTTTTAAACTGTTGCATCATACTTAACTGCCATGTCATTGCTTAACATTATAAGTGCTAGGTTGCTAGTTACTTTCAGTTTCCTTGCACAAGTCTTTTAGACTTGCTGACATGTGCCCCTCTCTCTTTTGGGTGACGCATGTTAGACCTTGAGCATGAGTTGCCAGCTGAGGGTGAGGTGTTTGCGGACGCCGAGCTTGAGCCCGTGTTGGACGGGGAGTACGCGGACACTGGGGACCAGTCCTAGTGTCTCCGTGTGTTTTACTTTTGTTAGACAGTTGTTTGTTATCGGTGCGCGACACCTATACTTATTTGTGTCGTTGCTTTTGTTTGGCCTTGTTCTGGGCCCTTAGACTCTTTCCTTTAGCCTGGTGGCTTTTCTGTGATGTTGAATACTTTGTGGACAATTGTGGGATTGGTATTTCATATCCGTCTTATATTATTATTGTTGTTGTTTCGATTGCAATTACAAGGGACCTGCTATACTAAATTGACGCTTATCGGGTTTGTGGCTTCACCGCTCCACTCCCGTGCGGACCTTTTCACGTCTCGCCTCCATTTTAGGGAAGCGGGTCGTGACAGTCTCTTTATAAGAGACTCAGCTAATCCGTTTTGGGTGTGAACATGTGCTACCGGATGTTCAACTTCAATACCCGTTGCCCGGCAATAGTCTTCGAAGACTTGTGAAGTAAATTCTCCCGCATTATCAAGACGTAGTTTCTTGATATGGTTATCGGGGTAATGAGCACGCAACCTTATTATTTGTGCCAATAGCTTTGGAAAAGCTAGGTTGCGGGTGGACAAGAGGCACACATAAGACCATTTGGTTGATGCATCAATCAGTACCATGAAGTACCGAAATGGGCCACTTGCGGGGTGAATAGGCCCGCAAATGTCGCCATGTATTCTCTCAAGGAAACCAGGAGACTCTAATCCCACTTTCAGGAGGGATGGTCTCGTTATTAGTTTTCCCTTGAAACAAGGGAGACATGGAAATTCACCCCTTTGAAGAATCTTCAGGTTCTTCAATTTGTGTCCACGGGATTCAGTGATGATGCGGCGCATCATTGCTGTTCCAGGGTGACCAAGTCTATTGTGCCAGAGTTGGAACTCTGGCAGTGATTGGCATGTCTGGTGCTCAATCATATTGGGTTCTACTGGTTGAATGTATGTTTGGTAGAGACCCGACGGGAGTCCCTTGAATCGCTCGCAGATGATCTTCTGGTCATATTTTTGGCGAGTTACAATTAGATATTCAACCTTATTTTCATCTCTGGTCTCTAAGTGATATCCGTTTAAACGGAAATCCTTGAAACTTACGAGATTCCTATTTGATTTAGGAGAGAATAATGCATTATTTATTTGAAGTCTTGTGTTATTTGGGAGCAATATAATAGCTTCACCAGTTCCTTCGATTATTTGGGACAGTCCTGAAATTGTGATAACATGACCGTCATATTTGTTTACGCTATTAAAATAGCAATGATCGCGAAGGATTGTGTGCGTCGAGGCACTGTCCACTAGGCACTCAGACATCATCTATATAAGCAAAAAACGAAATTTTATTTGAGCGAAAATGTAGATAACATTCGAAAATAAAAGATTGTACTAAAGCAAAATGAAGATACATCGAATTCTAAATGCATAGATAAAAGATAGTGCTCAATCGAGCAGGTCGTCGTTCTCGAAGTCTTTAGCAGTAAAGACAGTTGGCGGCAGTACACCAGCCAAGTTTGTCTCAGGTCGAGACTTCTGGCTCGCCTGGTATAAATCCTGTAGGTGGCGAGGAGTGCGGCAGTTTCTGGACCAATGGCCAGTCATGCCGCATCTATGGCATTTGTCCTCCCAGGTCTTCTTTGGAAGTGAAACGTGCTCGGTGTTCTTTCGCTTCCAAGTGAAGTTTCTTTTTTCCTTTATTGTTTTTGTTTGTCTGGGGAGCTGCACCTCTTGGTTGCTTTATTACCGCTTTCCCTTTAGTGTTTTTAGGCTTCCTCTTGTTTTTCCACTTCTGGGGAGAAACATGGTGGGCTTCAGGGATTGGGGCAGTGCCAGCTGGACGCAAGTTATGAGTTGCAAGCAGTAAATCTCGATTTTGCTCTGCCCTAAGTAGGCATGCGATCAGATCAGAGAATTTCGTGAAGTTGCGTTCACGATACTGCTGCATGAGGATTGCATCTTTCTCGTGAAACGAGGTATATGTTTTTTCCAACATGCGTTGTTCTGTCACATCTTCACCGCACAACTTCAGGCGTGAGGTGATGTTATGAAGTGCAGAATTATACTCAGCGACGGACTTATAGTCCTGAAGTCTGAGGGTTTCCCACTCATAACTGGCACGGGGTAATATAACATCAATTTGATGTTTATACCGTGCTTCCAGCGCTGTCCATAGGTCCTTTGGGTCTTCAACCGTTAAGTATTCGGCCTTCAAGGTCCGATCTATATGTTTCCTAATGTAGATTATGGCTTTCGCCTTATCTACATCGGATACAGTTGTTGTAGGGCTGCTGCTAGATGTAGCAGAAGCGTCGGCCGCTGCTGGGCCGAGGAAGGAGCCAAAATGGACCCAAGGAGGGCCATCGAACGCAAGTGGAACTTCAGGTCCACTCGCCAACTCAGGTAATTTGTCCCTGCAGAGTCAATGACTTCGAAATCGACGCTTGCCAATTTTGCCATTTATCTACGCAATTTAAAATGAGCATGAATTAATTAAAATTCAAATATTCATGCACAAAGAAATAAACAAGTAAAAATGCGGGGATCGGTTAGATACCCAAAATAGTACACAGTCCAAAGTTCGTTTACAGTCCATAAGAGAAAAAAAAGAAAAATACAACTTTGGAAACCCAAACTGGGTCCCTATATCTCCGTCTTCATATGCTGTTGCACCGAGCTTTGGCTTTTAATACAAATTTCCTCACTTACAAATTCTCTCAAAAGAAAAATAAAAGTGCAGGAATGTAAATAGGTATTCAATGGCCGATCCCGAAAAACACATTTTTACTTACTTAAACATCCACGCAGTTCTTAATATGCTACTGGCATAAAAATGTACAACCACACATATATCTCAAGCAAAACATATTTGTAAAGGAAACTAGAAAATATAAATATCTCGTAGACCACATGGAAACGTCATACACCGTTAGGTTAGATGACTAACGGCAGAGCGGTCTCAGGATCTTTGAGATAGTTATATTTTTAAAAATAGAGTCCTAGTAAAACATAGATTATAATATGCAAGAGGGATATATAAAATAATTTGTCAACAAGATTATTTTTGATTTTACTCAGGGGAGAGTCCCGTTAAAGAATTGGCTTCAGGCAATTATTTAGTAGGCTAAATATAATATTTGACCGTTAGGTAATGGGGGCTGCAGGCCCAATTAAAATATTTTGTGTTATTGATACTCACAAATGGGCTTCTGGCCCAACTATCAATTTTAATTAAATTTAGCATACTTTAGGTTGGGGAAAACCCAATAATCCCCAAAACCGTAAGTTTGTCCTCACAATCTCCACCATATTAGTTACTGATTTGGGTCATTGGCGGTGGCCAGAAAACCCCCCCACGCAGCAGCCAGAGTAAAATATCCCCCCTGCCGCCCCGCAAGGGTGGAAGGCGACAGAGAAGCGTCGGGGGGAGGCGATGCCGATCGGTCAAATGAACCCCCCGCTGGGGGGGGGGGGGGCGCTGCAGATCGGCCCCCCCGTCCGGGGGGCGCTGCGTGGGGGTGGGCGCTGTGCAGGGGGGGGCGCAGCTGTTGGGGGGTGGGCGCTGCGAATCGCCCCCCCGTCAGGGGGGGCGCTGCCGGAGGAACCCCCCCGCTGGGGGGTGGCGGTTCAAAGACAGAGATGGGGGGGTCAGCGACAACAGAGTCCCCCCGACTTAAAAATTATCATGTATTGTAATCTATGGGAAATAAAATTTTACCTCTAGATCGATGATCTAGGGACGACCGTAGATTAGAACCGTAGATAAAAATCCGAGCTCCCGAACGCCTTGAGGATGCCGCAAACGCTGCAACCAATAGATTCCTCGCCGCAACAACTATAGATTCCTTGCGCGTAGGGGATGAAAATTTTGTTGAAAAATTTGTGCTCAAGAGGAGAACACGTGCTGATAACGTGTTATAGGATAATTGGCTTTAAGAGATAGAGAGACAAAGTTTCATAGCCAAAGGAATGAGTAACCATGGCCATAGGCCATGGTTCTCTATATATTTATATAGGGGAGGAGATGAAAGGCCTCAAGGAGACCAAGAGTCCCCATTACTCATAGTAATGTGGACTAATGATAGTGGGTAATGAAGGAGGGGAGGCCAAAGGCCTCCCTCATTCATAACATTATTATATATATTTGAATTTCTCGCTTTTTGGTTGAGTTAAAATTATTCACAGATTTTGAAACCTTCTTGGTCGAAATTTTTAGTTACTATCTCGTAACTATTTTCTAACCGTTATCTTTCGTATTTCAGTTTTAAAACATTGTTACCATTTTGAAAATTCAATGTATCACTTTTTTCTAAAACTACGAAATTTATTTTTAACCACTTACCGTACGTACTTTTAGAGTATTTTCTAAATTAGAGAGAACTCCAATTTTTTTATATATCGGTCCTATGTTCATCGTGCTCATACTTCAAAAACCTTTGTATAAACTTATTTTAATTTGCAAAACAATCGCTACCTCACCCTACTCTTTATTCCTTCGTCTAACTTTTTTTTTCAGAGTTGCAATATTTTACCATCTGCTCGCTACTTCTGTATATTTTTATAAGTATAAATATATATGATACCATATTTTACACGTAATCCTTCTTTCATCTCTTTAGTTATTTTGAGCAATATCTTTGTCCCGCCCAACCAGCTATCTTCTTATCCCGCCTTATCTGAACTCGTTCTTTCCGATCTTGTTTCTTTTCGCTTTTGGTTTCGGTTTCCTTTCTATTGTTTAGACATTAAAGCTTGTCGTCGTCTGTGTCAACTCTAGTTTAGTAGTGGGCCCATTGGTTTTTGTGATGTCGTCGTGGTGTATATTTATAGATAGAGTGTGTGGACCTGTATGAGTGTACTGCCCTTAGGATGTTAATGATTGTCTCTTGTGTCATGTATGTATACTCGGTGTTACTCGTGATATATGCATGAAGTTGTCTGAATGATGGTATTCATATAGTTGTGGATAGCGTCATAGCAGGCAATTCCTTAGCCTTAGTCATTCATATTATAGTATAGCTTATTTTTTGGTTGCATGTGATTGTATCAAAACTTTTGTTTCCTTTTAAACCAAATCTTTAAAGTTTTGAAACTAGGCCACTATCCCAACCAATACCGCAACTCCACACGTCTTTCCCACATGTTTTTAAACATTCTTATCTTCTCTTTCCCTCTTCGGGAGTGTTATTTTTATTGTTACGATATTGTTAGTACTAGCTAATATTTGTTATAAGATTATGTTTGTGGGTAGGCATAGAGTGAGATGAGATATGTTGTACCGGCGGTTAGTTGATTTTGAACACAAGGCTATTAGATTAGATTTCTTTTGGATGAAAGGAATGAGGTGTCCAAGGCTTATCTATTTACTTTTAATTATACCAATGTGTAAAGGACCCAATGGAGAATTCTAGTTGGATGAGATTATGCACATGGAGATGAGTATTATAGGATCTGAAACTTGGACGAGTGGTAGATGGGAGTAGCTATGGAGTTATAGAATGATTTAAAGCGATCATGAAATGAGTAGAGCATTTAAAGCATCAAGACTTGATTATTAAGTTGACGTGAGAAGACATTGGGAATAACATGACGTGTTAAGATGAATGGATGGTTAGGTTGACGGATTTAATATTGGTTGGGATTAGTTATAGCGAGTAAGGATAAGATGTGATTTTGATAGTTCAATTATTTGGCGGATAAATTTATGGGACGACATGACGAAGTATGTATGGAGGACAATGCGATTGTTGATTTGCGAAAGGTGTTATAAGATATACAAAGTTTTTGTCTTAGATTGGTGATTGGCTAGAACATCATTTTAGCGATTGATTAATATTGGGAAGAGATTGAGAAATTTAAGGATGTTATTTTGCGATGATGTTTAGGGGAGTGGTATGGTATGAGAAGATGATTATTATTTTTTATGAGAACTTGGAGATGGAAATTTGAACGGCAGTGATGGGTCTATAGTTAAGTGTTAGGATGTGAGTTTAGCATTATCCAGTGAAAAGACGAGTAATGATGAATTGGTGAGGAACACTGGTTGAAGTTGTAGGGTTAGCGATCATTATTTGGAATATAGGAGTTGCGGGTATAAGGGTATATAGATATTATTATTAGTAGTCTAAGAGATTCTGAGGGCGGAATCATTTCTAAGGTGGGTAGAATGTAACGACCGCTTTTCGACCGTTAGTATTTTGCGTGTACGACTCTTTCGTGTGTGTATTTATTTTTGGCTTCTTCTTGGACCCGGACCTTATGTTGTGATATGTCGTTGTGACCATATGGAAGAATAGTTATTTGAGTGATTTTTAGTGAATGTCATTTTACGGGTCGTTCTCCCACAAATCAGGTTTGATTGTAGAGACGTTGTGACTTTAGGCTTAGTCGCCGGACCTTTTTATTTTTAGTTCGTTTTCCGTGAACCTAACACACGACCGAATCCCGTATTCTCGACTCTCTCGAAGGATCGAGCACCCCGATATTTTTTCTTATGATTTTTGGATATCAATGGGCCAACTTGCTTAATTCTACAAACTCATGCTTTGTTATCTTATTATTTCAACTTGAAATACTGTGCGGTTAGACTTGATTTTTTGTGTGCCTTAGAGCTGAGAGGTAATACACGTGAGGCTTTTATCAATTCAAAAAATAAGGAAAAGAATAGATCTAACTGTTGAACAAGTCTCATCTAGTTGCAACCGTACCCACAACCTCTCTCCACTTTCTCCTCTCACACACGTTTCCTCCCTCATTCTTTTCCGATATAATTAAAAACTAAACCTATACCTAGGGCTAACAAGTGATCACATGCCGCCTACCTCATATTTTCAACGCCTACCTCATATTTTTTTACCCAGCTCGAAAACCCTGCTATCTCATCCTCGTCACACACTCTCTCTCTCCCTGTACCTAACGGAGCAGACCCCCGCTCGCATTATAACTCAGACCACCGCGCCCCAACACTACATTCCCACGCCGCATATCGGACCCCCTGGGCAGCGTCGCTGTCTGGCCATCTCTTGCGTGCAGCAGCATCCACAAGCCTTGACAGCACCTCCCCTTGCTCGGCCACCATCCCATACCCTTGCTCCGACCGCAGCTCGACGGCAGACCACCCACCGGCCTCCCCCTGCTGTCCACGCACGGTCGCAGGCCTGTCCTTTCCCCTCACTGCATTCCCAGGTCGCACGACCCTCCACCCTCTACTGAAATCCGACCAGCCCCTCCGGCCACCTAGTTAGCATCCCTACGCCTCCCCGACGCTCGCTGCCGCAGCCCCCGTAGCTGTCGTCGTCAGCCCCAGATCCGACATAGCCGCTGCCCTCTCTGAAGACAAAGTTTTGTTACGCTACCCGTAGCCAAAATGATTCCGAGGCGATCCCGATGACCACTCCTTACTGCGCTATCCGCAGTCGGGGAATCGGAGCGAAGGTGACGTGATTCGTTGCCGTTTTCGGATCCGACGTCAAACTTACACGTGACCATCGAACCAGGTTGGTGCCCTATACTCGTAACAACCCAAAATATACGTCATCTGAACCCTAACTAACAATCAACAACTTAATATCTCTAAATTTACTTTTGTGCTCCTTTAAAATGTTGTGCTAATCTAGATCGTCGACATGACTTTTGATTGTGCACATAGGGTAGATGTCGACGTAGAGAACTGTAGAGTAAAATTTGACCATTGAACACCGTATCTTGGAACTGATAGGATAGTCACGTTTAACCTAGAGATGCACCTAATAGGATTGCTAAAATGTGACCTAATACCGTCCCCTTAATTCATTTCAGTGAACCCTACCCGGCACTCGGACCACGATTAGACGCTCCCGACGGACGGACCCTCACTGACGCGCCAATTCGACAGATGCTCCAGACAAAAGACGCACTCACCTCCGCCGGTAAGTGTTTACACTTGCGTACTTACGGCCACGTCTAGGCCATCTCCTTCTTAGATAGTTAGTACATTTAAGGAGAACCGGACGTGAAATGATAGGATCCGGGACCCCCTTGACATCTTAGACTTGACGACGAAGTCTAAGCACAAACAAGAACTGACACCATAGGGCTATTCTGTGTGTGAGTGCGTGTGGACTTTCTAGAATGAACAACTCCTCAACATCGGTCATGTCATGTCACAAAAAGCCTCTGGGTGTTTCAGACGCTCTTCATGCGAGAGTGATCTCTATGTTACAAAAAGCCTGCCGGCGTTGCAGATGCTCTCCACGCGAGAGTGATCTCTGTGTTACAAAAAACCTGCGGACATTGCAGATGCTCTCCAAGAGAGAGTGATCTCTGTGTTACAGTTTCACCTACGGGACGTTCGTCGCTCACCTAGCAGAGTGAAAGATATGCTACAGACCGTGGGGATAGAGGCACTCACCTAACAGAGTGAGTGGTCCTATACAGTGGTACAGATTCACCTACGGGACGTTCATCGCTCACCTAGCAGAGTGAGAGATACGCTATAGACCATGGGGATAAAGGCACTCACCTATCAGAGTGAGTGGTCCTATATTGTCTTGTCTTGAGCACTTGGGTTTGGAGTAGGGTTGAGCGGTCGAATGGAGAGAGGGTCTGGCTGTCCTCAAACTGTAAGGTGTGAACTCTTCATGACACACACGGTACTTCTTGTCTTGTCCTGTCCCGTCTAGCTTAGTCCCATAGCTGGTAGCACACGCTACGGCTTCTGCCTGTCGCGTTTTACTTTCATGCACCGCTTTACTTCTTGCATAGTATAACTGTCATGTCATCACAACAACATGTTAATCAACTAGTAAAATGTTGCTCTTAAATTACTTTACACTTGCAGTAGAGTCTCTCACCCATACCTTGTAGACTTTACCTGACGTACAGTTCCTTTTCTCTTGGGTGCTGTACATCCGGTGTCGAGCCAGAGTAGGTGGACGAGCCGGACATACCTGCGTACTTGGAGCCAGAGGACGTCGACTGAAGCACCTTCCTGACGAGGACCAGGCTTAGAGGTCTTTTCCGACGCTGCCTTATAGTGGTTACTACTTTTTAGCTGAGTGTGTAGCATCACTTTACCTTCTGCCTAGGTTAGGTGCTTCGCACCATTAGTTTCCTTTTCTGCAGTTTGTTGCCATGCTTAGGCTTCTTTTATTAGACTTGTCATATGCTGGATATCATCTCTTTTATAAAATGAATGCAACTTTCTTTCTGTACTTTCTGTTGTTTCGAATTTTAAAAATGCAAGAACCTGAAATTTTTAAATGGTATCCCTACAGACGCTTATTGGTTCCGAGCCTCACAACTCCGGCCTATGCGGACCTTCGTCACGTCTCGCTTCTGTCGTTTTGGGAAGCGGGGCGTGATAATAAGGCTCGAGCCTCACAGCTCCGGCCCATGCGGACATTTGTCTCGTCCTCGTACCCATTTTGGGAAGCGGGGCATGACAGCAATGGTGAAGTCATTTCGTGAAATAGAACATTGGCTAACATTAGTGTCAAAAATTGATTGTGAAATGAATTTACCCTTTTCTAATGTAACCTCAAGCTCACAACATTCTCCGTGAATTGTTGAATTTGTTGTTGTTGCAATTGTTGGAAGTTCATCATGTGTTGGAGTGTGGCGGTGAGTGATTGCAAATGTATTTGGTTGTCATGTTCCACTTGGCTTTGTTGATCAACCATGTTTACTGCCATCAAATTGATCTCTTGCATTCTTCTTGTTACTTCATTTACCACTCGTTCCTCAAGTGATTTAACACCGTTCATCGTGTTCACCTTAGTTTCATGGTTTGGGACTACCCCCCAACTTCGCATGTGCTCCGCCGTCTCTTCGAGATATTGCCAAGCATCACTTGGTGTTTTATCAAAGAACGAACCATTGCACATCACCTCCATTTGTTGTTTTGATGATGGAAGAAGTCAATCGTAAAAGAAGGCAATGGTGCTGCATTGATCAAAACCGTGATGTGGGCATTCTAAAAGTAAATCTTTGAATCTTTCCCACGCTTGGTCAAAAGTTGCATTATCACATTGGTTGAAGTTCATGATTTGCTTCTTCAATGTTTGAGTCCTGCACAATGGAAAACTTTCTTTAGGAATTCGGATTGTAACTCAGACCAAGTAGAAATAGATCTAGGCTTTAGAGCATTCAACCAATGTTTCGCCTTATTTTAGAGAAAATGAAAAAAGTTTAAGATATACTGCATCGGGACTAATTTTTCCATTTAGGCATATGGAACACACTTCAGTAAAAGTTCTCAAGTGTTCATAATGGTGCTCATTTTCCAAACCGCGGTAAATAGGTAAGAGTTGAATTGTTTTCGGTTTAATCTCAAATGATTGAGCATCGGTTTTAATATAATGCAAGAATCAGAAATACTCATATGTGGTATATATGTGTCTCTTAATGTCATGTTTATACCACGTGAAGTGTTATTGTTGTTGTTGTCGGCCATTTTTTATAAGGTCGACAAAGCAAAACCTTTGTCCCCGGCAACAGCGCGAAAAACTTGACATGGCGTAAAAAGATGCGCACTACTCCTAAGGATAGGAGGTCGTTAAGTAGTAATTCCTGGTGAGGCCAGGGTTAGATCGCAGGGACAATTTGTCTGTGTTCATGCTATCTCCGGATCAACACAGATGTGAGAGGGTGAGAGATAAAACCACCTTTCGAAGGCGCTGATTTAGATCAAAGGGGGTGTGTGTGATGGTTACCCAAAAGAACAAGAAATAAACAAGCAAAATAAAGGTTGGATGCAAATGAGAGGAGTGTGTGTGTGGATTGTGGTTTCATTAGGGAGTATGGCTTAGCTATTCAATCTCCAATTGATGACTCAACTCCACATCCATGTCAAGGTATGTAAAATCGGAAAATTTTCCTATTGGGAATAAAACCAAACATGTTTAGCTCAATTGTGAGGCTTTCAGGCCACACATCGGCTGGTATTATCTTGGAGCTTAGGTCAACATGTTAGCATCAAATGTAATTATTGGATTGATGATTTCAAGTATAAAGCATAATTAGTTAAACCTCCCGGTTTAACACCTTGCAGGCCTCTCTACGGGTAAATGCATGTAGATAATGCCTCGCGACATATCATCCTCCTTGGATCCCTCTACGGGTAATGCATAATGAAAAGAGTATGAAATTAATAACTGCAATAGTTACACAATCCTATGCCATGGATAATTGAAAGCTAATCATACAAATACTAATTACATCACAATCCAACACACAAAGAGAATAGCTACACTTGAGAGCAAAAATATTCACCATTGCATTCATATTCATAAGTTCATACATGGAGAATGAGACAAAATGAAATACAAAACAAGGGTTAAGAATGATATCATCAAATGGAAGCTATTCTCCTCCTCTATCAGATCCCAGAAAATGGGGGCAGAAATCCCCCAAAAACTATACAAAACCCTAATCTAAAACTAAGAGAGAAAACCCTAAAAATGGAAAGTTTTTGAAGCTAATGGTGGAGACTTGTAATTGCATCTGAATAATGGGGGTTTATATCCCCTAGGGTTCACATCTTATCCCTCCAAAATATCATCCAACGGCCCCACAACGATTGGAGAGAAATCGGGTTAAGAAAAACCCGATTCTCGTAACACAGATTCGGCAGAAAAAACCTGCGACAGGCGACTGTGAATGACACAGGCGCCTGTCTTTTGTGCTTCAGTTGCTTGCTACAACAGTGGACAAATCGATAGAGAGTTGAATTTCTTTCGCTCTTCAGGAGGAGATGAAACCGTCGACTACTCAGTTGTACATGCGCCTGTCAATCCTTCAACAGGCGCCTGTATTGCACTCTAGCTTGCTCTAGTTGGGGCTGCGAGATGACAGTCGATTGTCATTGTGAGGACAGTCTATTGTCCTGGCTCCAAATCACTTCTCCAATCACTTGATTTTTCCCCCTTCGGGACTCCTGAAAAATCCAGAAAAATACATAAAAATACAACTCATGTTTATAATGCTTTGGAAAGTGAAATTGTGCCGAAATAAAATCATATGCTCAAAAGATGATGAACTACGCAAATATAGTTAAGAGAGCATGATTCAATGAGTTATAAGTACAAGAGGGAATGATTATGGGGCTAAAATATACAATATTCAATCACAATCAGGGAGATCAAGGGCCTAAAGACTTGTGGCAGAATCTTGACGCTCCTCTTACACTGCCATAATTTTCAAATGTATAGGGGGTAATTGAGATACAAACGCAGATAATTTTGTAGTATAAACGCCGGAAAAATTGGGTTGTATCTCTTTGTTTGTCGTTGTATCTCTTTGTTTTGTCGTCACTCAAACCTTGTGGTCATAATGCCTGATGACCCCTTTTGATGGGTTAGACCTTTGCTCGAGATGGTCGGGCTTAAGCCGTTGAACCATGTTGGAAATAGACCATTTCATTCAGTGACAAGGGAGTGGTTCCCTCGACTTACGTCTGATGGTATAAGAGGGTTGTTCAGTGGCGAAGGGGTGGCCCCTTCGACTTACGACCGACGACACGACATGGTCGTTCAGTGGCAAAGGGTAGCCCTTAGAATTAATGCTGATGACAAGAGAGCATCATTTAGCAGCGAAGGGGTGCCCTTTGACTTACGACTGACGACACAAGAGAGTCGTTCAGTGGCGAATAGGTAGCCTCTTTGACTTACGGCTGACGATACGAGAGGCTCGTTTAGTGGAGTAGGGGTGACCCTTTGACTTACAGCTAATGATATGAGAGGGTCATTCAGTGGCAAAAGGTTGGCCCCTTCAACTTACGGTTGACGACATGAGAGGGTCGTTCAATGGCGAAGGGGTGGCCCCTTTGACTTTTCGCTGACTACACGATATGGTCGTTCAGTGGCGAAGGGTTGGCCCTTCGACTTACGGTTGAAGACATGAGAGATTCGTTCAGTGGCAAAGAGGTGGTCCCTTTGACTTACGGCTGATGACACGGCATGGTCATTCAGTGGTGAAGGGGTGGCCCTTCGACTTACGGCTGACGACATGACAGGGTCGTTCAGTAGCAAAGGGGTGGCCCCTTCGACTTACGGGTGATGATATGAGAGGATCGTTCAGTGGAGAAAGGGTGGCCCTTTGACTTACGGCTGGCGACATGACTGGGTCGTTCAGTGACGAAGGGGTGGGCATTCGACTTATGGCTTATAACAAGAGAGAGTCATTCAGTAGAGAAGGGGTGCCCCTTCGACTTACGGCTGACGACATGAGTGAGTTGTTCAGTGGCAAAGGGGTAGCCCCTTTGACTTACGACTGACAACGTGAGATGGTCGTTCAGTAGCGAAGGGGTAGCCCTTCGACTTATGGATGACGACACGAGAGGGTCATTCAGTGACGAAGGGGAGGCCCCTTTGACTTACAGCTGACGATGTGAGAGGGTCGTTCAGTAGGAAGGGGTGGCCCCTTTGACTTATAGCTGACAACAAGACATGGTCGTTCAGTGGCAAAGGGTGGCCCTTCGACTTATGACTGACGACTCGAGAGATTCGTTCAGTGGCGTAGGGGTGGCCCCTTCGACTTACGGCTGATGACACGACATGGTCGTTCAGTGGTGAAGGGGTGGCCCTTCGATCTATGGCTGATGACACGTAAGAGTCGTTCAGTGGCAAAAGGGTGGCCCTTCGACCTACAGCTGACGACACGAAAGATTTGTTCAATGGAGAGGGGGTGGCCCCTTCGACTTATGGCTGATGACATGCGAGAGGGTCTACATAGGTTTTATCAATATGAATCCGGTTCATCTAGACTTCCCCAAGGATCAGATCCTTTTACTGGAGTGTTTGATGGGATAGTTTTCATAGAGTTCATAAATGCTTTGTTTCGAAAATGAAGAAAAATTTATTTGATGAAGGACATGCTTTGTTAAAGAAAGTAAAAATCATACATGTATTTTTGAATTTCGTCGGGGTTTACTTTCGTCCCATAATTTTTATTCGACCTTGATCTTAGAAGCTCGCTAGTCGACCACCTTATTGACAGGGACCCCGTCATCTTGCCCTTTTGTTTTGAGGGCCCCTCCTTGCTGGGCTGATCGATGACCGGGTTTTTGGGATGCCTGTGCTTGACCAGTGCATCGATCTCCTTCTTGAGCGTACAACAATCGTTGGTATCATGCCTATAGTTATTGTGGTACTTGCAGAACTTGAGGTTGTCCATTTTCTCATATTTGCCTTTCTTGGCAGATTCTTGGACTAGTTCTTCTCGTGGGGCATAAGCGAGGACCTCCGTCTTAGACGCATTTTGCCTCAGATAAGTTGGGCGCTCCTTGCTCCGAGGTCTTCTCTCTCGGTCTCTTGTCCCAAGATTCCTGACGAGGGGTTCCCTGGGTTGGCTTTTACCGTCTGGTGTCTCCATGGTGGATAGGTGTGCCTTTCATAGTAGCTTCAGTCGGTTCCTCCGCTTCTTCAAATATTTTGAACCAATCTGTTATATTGAACATCTCCGTGAGGCTGTTAGGTGGAAACTGGTGGAGCACCCTCTACAAATGTTTGTCCTGCACTGCTTGAGTGAAAGCTGCAATGACAGTCACATCCGACGTGTCCTCCCCTTCAAGCCTTTCGTCGTTGAATCACTGGACGAAGGCTCGGATTGGTTCCTTTTCCTTCTGCTTGAATGTGAAGAGTGTAGGATTCCATCATGCGATGATGGATGATCGAAAGAGAACTTACGTTAGCGTACGCTGCGCTGTAGTCTCTGAACTTCGCCCTTGGATTCGCCAAACGGTCGGTACTTCATCACAGAGGATCGAAGCAGCGTTTCACCGTCTAAATCTCTACTTGGACGAAGAACTTTAATGGAAGGGAGATGAGGAAAGAAGATTGCCTTATGCAAACTTATGGCATTAAGGATTAGCTTTAAAAGCCTTACCCTTGGGTCCTATTTATAGGCCTAAGGGGTAGTTATTGTAGGAAATAACCATATATAAGCTTATTAGCCTATATTAGCACATTTCCTTATCCTCTTCCTTATGCACTTATCAAGTGCCTTTATGCACTTATAAAGCGACTTTTTCCACTTATCGAGTGGTCTTTTTCACACATGAAAAGGTTCCCTTCGCACATGCTTTCATGCACGCGACATCCAATGTCCGTATACCCTCATACATCCCCTCATGGGTGTATACATGTCGTCCATATCCAACATCTCCCACTCACACTTGAGGGGATTGTAAGGAAACATCTTTTCCTTTAGTTCTTCAATTTATCATACCGAGAAATAGGCCGTGTGACCATCATGCGCATAGAGTCCACTGTTGTGCACTTGTTAGAGATACACAACACTCTTTGGGGTGCAAAGTTTGAGTAGATCAACGCATGTTTTACCCTAGATTATTTCTTCACATTTCTTATATTTTATATTCAACAATTGAATCCCATCTTGATTACAATTGGCTGGCCAGCTTTGAATCTCTAAAGTCCAAATGTGAATATAAAATTAATCTTCCTCTTCTTGCGATCATTTCGATCTTGACTTGACTCGCTTTTCTAACATGCCCTGTCGGACCGAATTGACCATAGTCCATAAGCAACATGCTAAGGTAGCGATCACCCAGTCAAATCTAAAGGAACCAATTAGAGTCCATAAGGGTAAGTAGTTAAGACCCATGCGGTCTTTGGGTCTCACATAATAGTAAACACAATTACTATTCTAACCCAATGGTCAAATGCATACGTAGTATGAATACGTATTACAACATCACTCCTTTCCCAGGGAGTGTATGTCTTAATGATGTTGTAAGGATGATGGTCAGACACCACAATGTCTGACTTTGAGTCCCTTTTACTACTCATTGATCTCCTGGACCCACATCCCGCATAAGACAGATAAGATTTCAAAAATCTTCTTAGATCTTTTGTAAGCATCCATATGATGCAGATCTTTCATACGACCATTTTGTTTAAGTCATGACTCTAAATCATCCATCTGATGATTTTGACTTTAAACAGGTCTCATCTTTATCTTATCCGTCTGATAGAATAAAGGCGGTTGCTCATGTGAGAGAGCCAACCTCAATCTGTCCGACATACTAGAAAACATAGCTGAGATTAAAAGAAAATGTACACAAACATTTTCAAGAAACTCATATGCAATGTCGAAAAAGAACTTATTCTTTTATTAAATTTGATCTTTCATAGACATGAGAATATACATTGATACAACTCAGCTCTTACGCAATCCTTGAGATGATAAGTGTTTGTAAAACACATCTCTAGGGATCGCCTTCGTATGCGGATCCGCTATCATCTCATGCGTAGATATGTATCTTATGTCTACCTTCTTGTTCTTATCATAGTCTTTTGCAAATTTGTAGCGGATATCAATGTGTTTGGTCTTACAATGGAATTTTGGATCTTTGACATAGGCTATAGATGCTTAACTGTCACTGTATATTGGTACATCACCTGATTCACTTGCATCAATTAGCTTGTCTAAGAACTTCCTAAGCCAAACAGCTTCTTGGACCGCCATGCTAAATGCTACAAATTCGGCTTCCATAGTTAAAAGTGCGATACAGGATTGCTTTTTTGCTACTCCAGGATATTGCACCAGATCCGAGTAGAAAAACATGTCCTGAGGTCGATCATCGCTCATCGAGATCACCCGCCCAATCAGCATCAGTGTAGCCTTTGAGTCTCAAGGCATCTCCTTGATAGCATAAAGCATAGTCCGCAGTCCCTTTAAGATACCGCATTATCCTCTTAACCACTTTCCAGTGTGCTTGCACTTGTTTGGATTGGTAACGACTTACCATTCCAACGGCAAAACAGATGTCCGGTCTTGTACACATCATAGCATATATAAGACTACCAACGGTACTGGAATATGGAACTTTTTCAATAATTTTCTTTTCCTTTTGGTTCTTAGGACACATCTTCAAACATAAATTATCGCATTTGCTTATTGGAGTATCAATGGACTTACAGTCCTGCATATTAAAACGTTCTAGAACCTTCTTTATATAAGTCTCTTGTGAAAGAGAAAGAAGTTTCTTCGAACGATTCATTGAAATCTTAACTCCAAGGATATATGCGGCTTCTTCCATGTCTTTCATCTCAAATACTGATTAACGCCAAGCCTTAATATCCATCACAAAGCCCTTGTCATTTCCGGCTATTAAAATGTCATCTACATATAGAGACATAATAACATACTTGCTTTTGATCCTCTTGATATATACACAGTTATCTTCATCAAGCATGGTAAAACCATTTGATAAGACAACTTCTTGAAATCGTATATACCATTGCCTCGAGGATTGTTTAAGACCATATATGGACTTACGAAGTTTACAAACCTTATGTTCGTTTCCTTCTTTTACAAACCCTGTTGGTTGTTCCATATAGATCTCCTCGTCCAATTCTCCATTGAGAAAGGCAGTCTTTACATCCATTCGATGTAATTCGAGGTCTAAGCAAGCCACCAAAGCCAGAATCAAGCGAATCGAGGTAAAACGAACAACAGGTAAGAAGGTCTCTTCGTAGTCTATCCCTTCGTGTTGCGTAAAAACTTTCGCGACAAGGCGAGCTTTATATCTGTCTATAGAACCATCAACCTTATGCTTAATCTTGAGAACCCATTTGTTCCCAATAGCTCTACGTCCTTTGGGTAAGTTAACCAAGTCCCAGACTCGGTTAACTTTCATGGATTCTAATTCCTCCTTCATCGCTTCCATCCATTTGTCTTTTGCAGGGCAAGATACAGCCTGGTTGAAAGTAGCAGGCTGGTCATCTTCTTGTAGTAAAGTCATAAAGGTTTGTGAGAATTCATCCTCAAATCTTAGAGGAGCTAACCTTGTACGACTACTACGTCGTATTTGAGATTCTTCAAGTCCTTGGTGACTCGAATTTTGATCAATTCTAATATTACTCCCACTTGGAATGTGGTTAGAATTGCTCCCACTTGGATCATTAGTCCCATATGGAATAGGATTCGCATCATTCATATCATCCATTGGTGAAGGTGGAAACGTATTTTCGTCTTCACCAAGAATTCTCCCACTCGAATGAGGTAATCCTTCTTGATCATAAATCTCAAATAGAGATAAGTCTTGACTTATCTCGTCCTGTCTTGGAAACTCATTTTCCAAGAAAGTAACATTCCTCGACTCAAATTCAATCAGTCCTCCATTGTCTTCCTGACCAATGAAAACATAACCTTTGGAGTTTTCTGCGTATCGTATAAAGATACATTTCCTCCCCCTTGGCCCAAGTTTTCCATACTTATGGGAGGAAATATGTGCGTAGGATGCACACCCCCAAGGTTTTAAAATTCTTAAGTCAGGAGACCTTTGGTTCCACAACTCATAAGGAGTGGAGCTAACTGATTTCGAGGGTACGCGGTTCAAGATGAAAGCAGCCGTCAATAATGCATCACCCCAAAAGGTGATTGGCAAGTTAGCTTGCGCCATCATTGAACGGACCATTTCCATTAAAGTCCTATTCCTCTTTTCAGCAACACCATTTTGTTGAGGAGTATAAGGCATAGTTACCTGATGAACTATGCCCTTTTCATCACAAAGTTCTTTAAAACTTGTTGATTGATATTCACCGCCTCTATCGGTTCGCAAGACCTTAATCTTGCGATCTAATTGATTTTCCACTAAACTCATAAAGTTTTTAAAGCAGGTTAATGCTTCACTTTTGTGGGATATCAAATAGATATGTCCGAATCGGGTGAAGTCATCAATAAAAGTGATGAAGTAGGACTTCCCGCGTCTTGTCTTGACATTCATCGGACCACATATGTCCGAATGGATGAGCTGTAATGGAACCTCGGCCCTTGTGCCGGTTCCAAATGGCTTGCGACAAGATTTCCCTACAAGGCAATGTTCGCAAGTCGACATTTCGACCTTTGAAACATTGGATAGAAGGCCACGTTTGGCAAGTCTATCCATACGTGTTGGTCCAATGTGACCAAGCCTTGCGTGCCAGCAAATTACATCAGATTCACAAATTGAGGAATTTGTAACAAGGAAATTTTCATTAAAATTAGAGGAATCATACATAGTATTTAATACAATGAATCCCTTAAAACATACCCAGAACCAATTAAGGAATTATTACAAGATAGGTCCACATTACAATTATGAAAGAACCAACTATAACCAAGACACATTAATACAACCACAGATATAATATTCCTTCGAATATCTGGAGCGAAGAGGACATCATGAAGTAAGATAGTGCGGTCATTGTCCAAGACGAGCTTGCACGTCCCAACGCCTTTCACTTCAACACGTGTGTTGTTTCCTACATATATCCACTTCGTTCCTTGGGGTATCTGGTGATACTCTACAAAGGACCGTCTGTCCCTTGCTATGTGGTCGGTGGCACCTGAATCAATTATCCAAAAAGGATTAGATTCTACAAGAAATATTGAACTAGAAACATATATGTAACTAGCATTACAAGTTACCTTGTCACCTCCATCCGTACAAGAACGGGCATACTGACCTAACTTGTTGCACTTGAAGCACTTGATCCTCTTCAAGTCTTTCTTCTTGTGCCATTTCTTGTTTCCACCCTTCTGTTTGGGTTTCTTGGTAGACACTGGTTGCTTTTGCTGGTCATTAGAAAACTTCGAGTGATGTTTACGTTTCTTTCTCCCGTGTGAGGAACTAGCAACCATGTGCACTTCTGCACTAGGCTTGGCGGCCGCAAGCCGCTCTTCCTCTAACTCGAGGTGCTTAGAAACATCACTGAAATTCTTGATGTTCTCATTATGAGTGAGATGCATCTTCATTTGTTCTCATTTGATTGGTAGGGAACGTATGACTGCTTGGATTTGTTGCTCATCAGTGAGCACATGACCTGCCTCCTTTAACTCTGAAATAAGATTCGCCATGTGTCGCAGATGCATTCCCATGGAATGATCTCGACGCTTTTTGTACAAATCGAATCTTATAGTTAAAGAGCGAAGTTTGGTCACCGAAGTGCCACCAAACCTCTCCTCTAGCTTGGACCATATGTCCATAGCTAGGTCATGTTCTCGGAAGATTCGCATTATGTCGTCTGCCATACTTGACAGCAATGTAATGCGAGCAATCTTGTTCTTCCGAGACCAAGCATCAAAAGCTTCCTTGTCTCTTCTGTGTTAGGCCGTAGTGCCTAACTCAGGTTCAATCATTATGTTCTTCAGAGTTTCGAGCACATCTTGCTCCTCTAGAACATATTGTATCTTCATGGACCATAGTTTGTAATTATCGCCGTTGAGTTTTTCACCTTTGTTCAACTTAGCGACGATGTTCTTAGTAGCGGAAGACATTTTAGTTTTAAAATGCTGCAAAAGACATAAAAACAAGTTTGATCAAAAAACATTGCATAAATTTCACATTTGATAAGTTACTTTCGAAAAATATTGAAGATGTTGCTCTAGAATCGGAAGGGTCTCTACGATTTCAATCACCATCTAGAACAACTTTCAATATTTCCCCATCACTTTATCAAACAATAGTACTCTTATAGTACTTGCAGCGGAAAAGCGTTTTTGAAAACGTATTTTGAAAAACGTATTTTACAGCGGGAGGCAGTGGCGTGCCCCGGCCATTACCGGGGTCGAGCCGTGGCCGTGCCAATGCCGGATTCCCCAAAGTAGGGGGTTTTGCCGTATGCAACTGCGGCCGGTCCCGTATGGGCCGGCCATGCAGACCCCCCCATCCCTTTGGGGTTGGGGCCGAGGCCAGGGCACCTCTGCCCTGGCCGGCTGACCCTGGCCGATGCCAGGGCTGGCCTCTGCCCCCCTGGCAGAGGCCCTGGTCGGCCAGGGCGCCTCTGCCCTAGCCGGTCGGCCGGCCCTGGCCGATGCCAGGGCCGGCCTTGCCCCTGGCAGAGGCTAGGGCTGGCCTCTGGCCTGGCCCTGGCCTCGGCCAGGGCCAGCCTGGCCAGGGCCAGCCTGGCCCTGGCCAGAGAGGCTAGGACCGACCTCTAGCCCTAGCCGAGGCCAGGGTGCCTCTGCCCTGGCCTCGGCCAAGGCTGGCCGTGGCCCAGGCCAGGGAGGCCAAGGCCGGCCTCCGGCCCAGGCCATGGCCAGGGCCGGTGCCAGGGCCGGCCAGGCCCTGCCCAATGCCAGGGCCGGCGCCCTGGTCTAGGCCAGGGCACCTCGGCCCTGGCCTCTGCCAGGGCCGGCCAGGCCCTGGCTGAAGCCAGGGCCGGTGCCCTGGCCAAAGCCAGGGCGCCTTGGCCCTGGCCGGCCAGGGCCGGCCACGGCCCTGGCCCTGGCAGAGAGGCCAGGGCTACCTCTACCCTGGCTGGCCAGGGCCGGCCATAGCCCTGGCCGAGGCCAGGGTGGCCTCGGCCAGGCCCTGGCCGATGCCAGGGCCGGCCATGGCCTTGGCCGGCCGGCCTTCCCTTCTTGGAGGCCCCCCCTTCCTGGGGGAGTGCTTGGTTGTCATTGGCCGAAGCCAACCCCTTCCCCAATGAGGAGGGGGGGTGCATAGTGTCACACCCCGCTTCCCAAAAACGTGGAGGCGAAGCGTGAGAAGGTCCGCTCAGACTTGAGGCTACAAAGCCACGAGTCTGATAAGCGTCAAATAATACGAAGTAGCAGGTCCCTGTAATGTGAATCAGAACAACAACAATAATAATAGAGAAAGAGACGATAATTAAAATTATCAACTCAGAGTCCAGATATGAAATTCAACAACAGAAAAGCCACCAGGCAACAAAAAGAGAGTCCAAAGAAAAGGCCTAGCATGGCCAACAAAAGAAACTAACAGCAACGGTGCTACTCACTGACAACAACTCACAACTAATAAGGGAAACTGCGAAGGAAGCGAAGACTGGTCGCCGGTGTCCTCATACTCAACGTCAGCAACGGGATCGGGCACGAACTCCACAACTCGTCACTCTCAACTGCAACCTCCGGCTCAACAACTAACATGTGTCACCCAAAGAGAAGGGGCACATGTCAGCAAGTCTACAAGACTTGTGCAAGGAAACAAAAGGAAAGTGATAACAACCTAACAGTTCTAAAGTAAAGTATGACATGACATGTTATGCAAAATGAACAGCAAGTGAAGTAACAGCAGATTAGATCATGGCATGGGTTATAGCATGGCAGGTAAACATGGCATGGTACATGTAATGTTCACAAGGACAAGTACTGGTAAAATAAGCACGCCGTGCACAGAGATTCCGCCCTTTGGCTAGAGTGGCTGTACGGGCCAACTCTTACGCTCAAATGACCGTTTATCCCTACCCCTCCACGTGTGTCGAGCCAGGGCACTACCCCCGAACACGTAATGCTCGCTTCTGGATCACGAGCCAGGAAGTGTTTTTAACACGTATGGCGTAGGGTTATGCCCGCATAACGGGTGCCTGGCCGGTAACACGGAAACACGGATTTATACAAGGATTTGTAGCGTGTGCTACGATGCAACATGTGACATGATAAGTATAATGGATGCACATGACATTTTAATTGAAATGAAATTTGCGTATCGTTAAAGAAAAGTAAACATGACAGGCAATTGTATGAAATGGCATGACAGGGGAAATTCTAGCTTCGTTGTCAAGCTAGAATTGAATTTGCGTCTAGACCGCTATCATTTCATGGTCTAGTCTCTTTCACGCTAAAACAAGTATTGGCCTAAGAAGCATGGCCTAAAGAAGGGTTGACAAGTTTCACTTGCCTGGAACTGAAGTTGTTGTTCGACGTGAGTCACGGGATTGGTATCCTACGGTAATTGGGTTCGCTGTTATGGCAAAGCAACATTAGAAAGATCACTAAATCAAATTTCATAATAGAATCCTATATCGTCTAATGAATCGTTTTTAATTAGGGTTTCTAATTTACGGTGTGGGTTAAAAGAGGTTTAAGGGATAGATCCACTAACCGTAAGAGTAGCGAGAGAAAGACGCCAAAACAGATCTGGCTTCGGCGACGGAGAACGATCCCGGAAAGCTACGGCTGAAATTCGAGATCCGGCGGCCTAGAGAAGGTGGCCAGTGCAAGAAACGGCGAGAGGAAAGCTACGTGGAGGAAGGAAATGGTTTGAGGAAAGTTGGGGATGATTTGGGGAAGATTTTGGCTCAGAAAGAAAGAAGAAGGAATGAAAGAATCAAAGGGATTAAATAGAAAACGAAATGGCGGCTGTGACTTGACCTAGGTTTACTGGGCAGTTTAGTCGGTCAGAGAAGGATGGTCGACCGACTAGTTTAGGATCTAGTCGGTCGGTCGTCTAACTTAGACCGACTAAAAGCCAAATCGTGAACAGGGTTGGTACAGGTAGACAAATTTAGTCGGTCTGCGAAGGCCCGTCGACTGACTAGTTTAGGATCTAGTCGGTCGTTGATCGTTCATAGACCGACTAAGAGAGAAATTGGGTAGATATTAAGCACTGAGAATTAGTCAGTCAAGGAAGGAATCTTAACCGACTAGTTTAAGAACTAGTCGGTCGGTAATTGTTCTTTGACCGACTAACCGTAAACAGTAACTCGGACAGTACAGTAGGACTCAGAATTAGTCGGTCTGAGTACAAGTCCTGACCGACTAGTTTGGAAACTAGTCGGTCGAAGAATGAGCTTAGACCGACTAAACGTAAACAGTAACTAAGCTGAATTTTACTGACAAGAACTAGCCGGTCTGAGAAGGGTTGCCGACCGACTAGATGGCAATCTAGTCGGTTGGCTCTCCTTCACGAACCGACTAAGATGCACCAAAAGTGCCGAAAACGAAGCGCGAAGTTTCGGGAAGACTCCTATGGCCTCTAGGATTACTCTAGCTCTAAGATTAAGATGTTATGAAGTTAAACGCAAAGATTTCTAACGAAAAAACACACAAAGAGGGAAACATGCAATATTATTCAAATAAAATAGTCATTACAAAAACCGGTCGTTACACATAACCACCATTACCCGCATGGCCATGGTGATCATGCACCAAAGAGATCTTCTTCTCCGATGAGAAGTTTTATAACCACCATCTTCTCCGATGAGACACCCGTTCATCGAGAAAGTAGTTATGCTTCAATGGTCGTGTGCCAAAAAAAATAACATACCTTCACGATCGCAAACTTCACGCTCTACATGAAGAGAGTTCACATTCCATATTGAATGGAGACTCAGCATCCATGAGGAGAGCGAGTTTGGCGAGATGAACGGTCAGTTCTTCCCGTCACGGAGAGTTCTTGCCATATCCGTAATGACAAAAGACCCTAACGTGAAAAGAACAACTTTTGGCATTCTCTCCGTCACGATGCGCTCCTACCATATCCTTAATGGAAGGAAACTCATTCGCGAAAGAGACAACGCGTCATTCATCGGTGAGACCGGAGCGAACCCGTATGGCTTTGATACCAATGTAGGATTCCATCATACGATGATGGAGGATCGAAAGAGAACTTACGTTAGCGTACGTTGCGCTGTAGTCTCTGAACTTCGCCCTTGGATTCTCCATAACGGTCGGTACTTCGTCACAGAGGATCGAAGCAGCGTTTCATCGTCTAAATCTTTACTTGGATGAAGAACTTTAATGGAAGGGAGAAGAGGAAAGAAGATTGCCTTATGCAAACTTATGGCATTAAGGATTAGCTTTAAAAGCCTTACCCTTGGGTCCTATTTATAGGCCTAAGGGGTAGTTATTGTAGGAAATAACCATATATAAGCTTATTAGCCTATATTAGCACATTTCCTTATCCTCTTCCTTATGCACTTATCAAGTGCCTTTATGCACTTATAAAGTGACTTTTTCCACTTATCGAGTGGTCCTTTTCACACATGAAAAGGTTCCCTTCGCACATGCTTTCATGCAAGTGATATCTGAGGTCCGTATACCCTCATACATCCCCTCATGGGTGTATACATGTCGTCCATATCCAACAAAGAGGTGGGAGGACTTCCTCCTTGGACGACGACCCACGACGAATTGCCTGTAAAATAAATCGGCCAATTTGTCGAACGACCCGATATAGTTGTCGGGTAATCCATTGTACCAGCCTTTCGCCCGCTTGAATATGGTAGCATGGAAAGCTCAGCAGGCTGGCAAAGCAAGGAGTTTGAACTTCGAAAGAAAAGGAGCAGAGGTGATGTTCTCCTTCAATGGGGTCTGTCGAAGTGTGGACTGGATAAGTAGGGATTGCACATCCCCCCCGCCTTGCACGTATGTAGCTCCTGAGGATTGGTTTGGAATTTCCTCTCTCCTCCCATATCCACCTGCAAGATTGAGAGGGTTGTAACTTGGGGGGACCCGTATATTACCTGATCCAGGATGTTGCGGGTCGCTTTCTTATAGTTGAAGGGACTGTCTTTATAGTTGAAGGGACTGGGTCATCCTAGAAACCGAAGGAACGATTGTCATTCCCTCCTTTGCTGTATTGGTGAGATGTGGGGTTGTAATGTGTGATGCGATCTTTTGTCGATCTACTCTCAGATCTCGTGGATCCCTGAGCATGGCTGCGCCTCTTGTCGGTATCAGAGGTGGATTTGGAGGCAGTAGATTCTCATTTGTGGGTGGCAGATCTCCCATGCTTTGACGTATCAGAGTCACCAAAACACCGAGACTCTTGTCGACTCGCTCTGCAAATTGGTTGAACTGCTCTTGGGACACCTTAGGCACTTCGGTGGCCCTCCTAGGTCGTTTGGATAAGGACGTAGAATCTGCGGCATCCTCCACCTAGACGCTGTTCGCTTTTTGTTTCTCTTTTGGACCTTGGTGATGTCCGATGTTGCTCGGTCCATCCGACATAGCTTATTGGTTTCTTTGGGATGTCAAATTGGTTAAATTTCCCGCAGACCGCGCCAAACTGTTAAGGTCAAAAATGAAAGAAACAATTGAGTTACTGACGTGGACCCTTTCGTGTTGAGTCAAAGCCTCTTCAGTTGGTTGAGTGAACCCTAGGTTGGAAGAACCTGGGTCGTTGATGGATGGAGGTTAACTTGCGATGCTCGATCGACCCTCGAGCAGTTCGTGCATCGTTCGATCGTGGGTGTGAAGTTCAGGATCGACCCTTGTGTAGGGTCTAGAGTGGTAGGTCTGCACCACAAGGAAGCATCACGGGGGTTGGATATGGGTCCTGACCCAAATACCCTCTGATGCTTAAGTTAGAATGAAAACTTAAGGAAGAGAGGGAGCTTGGAGCAGCTGAGATCGAGCCACAGAGGTTTGTCTCAGATCTGACATCGCAAGCTCTTTTGTGGAAGAAATATAAGATGAAGTATGTAGAGTCTACGTATTAGATCTCGTACCGTGGGTGATGGAATCTCATGTATTTATAGACCTCCTGGGTTTTTTCAGTGACGTTGGGAGGATACCAGTCACAAATTATGGTGCCATGATCTCCCCCCTTTAATAGGAGTAATCGTAGCCCACATTCCTGCTACTTATGAGCACGCCTTCAATCCCACGTTCGATTGGTGGGAGTGCAACGTGCGACGGTAGGTGGAATTTGACTGAGTCAGTATCAGGCTTCTTCCGTGGGCTTTGTGGGCCTTAGGCACTTGTCGAACGAGTCATCTCGAGTGCCAGCCCGATGACTTAACAAGCCTTTATCGCATAATTGACTAATGCTTATGAAGTTATGTTTGAGTCCTTTAACTAAATTGACATAATCAATAATGGGGTTTGAAGGATTACCCACATTGCCGATTCTAATTATCTTTCCCTTTATGTTGTCCCCAGAGGTTACCTTTCCTTCGTCTACCATCTTTAGGGAGCTTAGCAATTTAGCGTTCCAAGTCATATGTGCAGAGCATCCGCTATCCATGATCCATAACTTTTTGAATTGTTCCTGAAATAAAAGATCTCAAATATATTGTTACCCACTAAAGAATTGGTCTGAAATGTTAGTCATAATTTTCTACTTCTATTTTAAGGCATCAAAATAATAATCATTATGTGCATGGATACCCGAAAGCAAATATAGCATATGAGATCAACGATGTTGAATCCAAATTCTATTTGGATTTGATTTTACACGAACAAAGAATTCATTATGAAATCCATGCATGTTTCTAACTATGTTACGAATATAAACATTCTTTTCATGCAAGCCTAAGTGTTTAGGCACCCATATCATATGATTTCTAGCATTGTGTGCAACATGTGATTTGTGCGAAAAATGTGATTTTTGATTGGTATTGTGAACAATATTCTCGCGTACCAAAGTGTGAGCATTGTGAGATAAAAAGATCTATTTTTATTTGCATGTTTACCGTACATAAAGGCATGATTGTTTCTAACATTTTTGGGTATATGAGCATGGTGTGGTGGAGTGAAAAGCTTTGGTATATGAGAAATCTTAAATTTAAGCATTAACTCCTCATGTTTGAGCTTGCTAGCATATATATCACTTTCAAGAATGTTTACATGCTCAGTTACAAGAGAAACATATAATACATGCTTTTTATTTAGAAGATTATGGTCATGTACTAATGTATCATATCTATGTTTAAGACATTTAAAATCATGCATCAATGTGTTGTGTCCATCATTATTGTGAATCAAGATGCTATGTTCATTTTTCAAACATTCGTGTTTATGCACAATAGTGTCGTAATTCGTTTCAAAGATTTGTAGTTGTTCTCTAATTTTTTTATTCCTTTTAATTTATTAAATTTTCAAGCTCAGTATGAAGTTGTACATATGCATCTTCAATATCAAATTCATCTTTAGAATCACCAACCTCAATGTCTTCTTGTTGATTCGCCATTAGACATATTTCATTTCGAAAGTTTTCTTCGTCGCTCTCTTTGATTTTTTGTGTCTCTATGTGTTATTCTTCAATTTTGAGTTCTCCATATTTTTCTTCCAATAGTTTCATGATTTGTTGTGGGGTCGCAGCTCCTGAAATCTCTTTAACAATATTATCAGTTAAACAGGAATAAATTAAGTGCATTACCTTTACGTCCATCGAGTACTCCATGTTTTGAGATGGTGTCCACATTGATTTGGAAATGGACAAAAACTTTGTAGATCTCTTGCATGAAGATACCGTATTCGAAGTTCTCGACTTCCAAGTATATCTCCATTCTCTTTCTCTAGGTAGAAAAGTTTGTGCCACTAAATTTGTACTTAATCAATGATTATTATATGCTTGAATAAAATATGAGTTGCTGCGGTATAAAAATATGCAAGCAATAATAATAATGAGGGTTAGAGATATATGATAACATCACAAACTCACAACGATTTTGTCCTGGTTCGGCCCAACCTTGGCCTACATCCAGCAACCGATCGACTTGCTCTCCGTGAGAGCAAACCTTGCCTCAACACAACCAAAGAGGACTTCGTACAAGCACCTATCTTCCTCTTGATTGGAATTTACAGACCAAGTTACAACCAACTAGGAATTTCCAAAACTTTCCCTAACACGTGGGAATTTCAATCACAAAGTCTTCTTCAAAGAATTTACATCAAATATAGAATTGCATACATTGATTTCCTAAAAGCCAATAGTATACATATGTGAATAAGTGGCTTAAGAAAAAATCGAGGAAACTCTTGATCAAATAATTGTCTATGCGTTAAAGCACAATTTGATCAATTGAGTTTGTCTTGAAAATTGATCTTCTAAAAATAAGCACTTGGGCTTTTAGAGATCAAAGATCAAGTTTTCGTTTAATCTTTGAAAGAAAAATATGATTTTAAAAACGCAAATATTAAAAAAAGCGACTTGTATTTTGAATCTCAATAGAAAAAGATTTTGAGTTAGACAAAAAACAAGTAATTCAAAGACTAAGTAAAATTGAACATAAATCAAGAGATATGAAATGAAAATTAAAGCAGTAGCTTTTTGAATATAATGAAAAACAGAAATTAGAGCCTTGAGCACTTTGAGCAATAGAGAGATTTCTTTTGATATGAAAATTGTTGTTTTTTAGAAAACTCTGAAATCCCAGCTATTTATATCGAAAATATTGGCACAAAATCTGCACAAAATCAGCGTAAAAACACCTCAAAAAATCAATTCCATGGCTAGTTAACGACTAGCATAAATCAAGGCAGTTGCCAAATCTGGCAACGGTTGACCCAGATAATTGGCTATTCTGGAAAATAATAACCTATCTCTCCCACATAGTCGACTATTTACTCAAATAATCGGTTATTATTTTGACAAAGAGTTGAGAGTAAAACACTGACAGATATAGTCGACTATCTGATAATAATAGTCGGCTATTTTAGGATACATGAGTTTTTATACTTAAAAATACTTGAAAAATAATTTACAAAAATTATATTAAAGTATTATACTAAGTAATATATTTTAAAATGATTTTTCCAGAAATTTTGTGTGTGTGTAAAAGATATACTACGTCTTTTACTTTTCTAAGTAAATTACTCACTTAGACACACATTTAGCTCTTGTTCTTCAATCTTTGACTTGAGCCGTTTCCTCTTGATCTTAAGCCTTCATATGCTTTGTAATTTTGAACCTTCATATGCTTCGATTCAAGGTTCAAGTGTAGACTTTTTGATTTCGGCTTCTAAGTCCTTCGATTTGCTTCACAATGCGCTTTATTATCCATGTCTACAAAATAATCTATATGCATTTGAAATAAACACATTGGTACACATATCATTTGTGCACATCATCAAAATCCACTGGGGTGGGTCTCAATATCCCAACAGTTGGAACATCTCGTTGAAATGTAAACTTAACACTTGACATTCCACTAGGTTTTGAGGTAACTCATAGTTGAGAGAGTGTGGAAGTGACTGTCGTTCATCTTCCTATCTTGCTGCCTGTGTTTCGAAATCCCATCCAACTGCCTTTGTTTTGGCGTACATGTCTCACTGCCTGTGTTTCAGCATCATCTAAGTAAGCGCACCTAGACAAGAGATGAACTCAATGGTTGCAAGCTATACTTTCCTGCTTGAGTCACATTTAGTTTAGTTAACCACTGTTAGCACAACTATAAATTGTTTCATTAAATACATGTCTTATTTTTCGTTACTGCTTTGCATGCCTTTTTGTTGTTATTGTCATTGTCTGCTTATCTTACTGTTGTTGTCACCTTGCATGCTGGTTGATATGTTGTTATTACCATGTCAGGTATGCCTTGCCACAGTTGTTACTTTTGTATGTTACTTATCGCAATTGCACGTTCACCTTTACTTTACTTTCGCACTTATATGACTTTCCGCAGTTACTTTTCATAGCCTATTTCATTTTCATACTTGTGCACTGCTTTTATTTCTTTTGCTAAAATTGTTGCGACTTACCTACGGTTTTCTGCTTCGTGGCACCGTCAGACGATGTGTAACGGTTGGTTTTCGATCGTTCCTTCCTCGTGCACGTGCCTTTGATCGTGCACGTATTTTATTTTAGACTTGTTTGTTTTTGAAAACTTTTGTGTGATATGTCGTTGTGATCGTCTCTGAGAGTATTAAATGGTGGCACTATTTTGGAACGACATTTCTCGGGTCGTTCTCCCACGATTTAATCATATTTCTCGGGTCGTTCACCCACGACTTTCCAATTTTTGGACGTCATCTCCCCAAATAATTTATAAGCCCGAGCCCAAGCCCTAGGTTAAGTCTTTTTCGCAACTAAACCCTAGCCGTCCAAACTGCAGCCGCATGCTACGACCGAGGCCAGCTCCCCTCCGCTGCAGCCCGCAGTGCCCGAAACCTCACATCCGCAGTGTCTGACCGACCCGCTTCCCCGCATCGCCCGCTTCTCTGCATCGCTGCAGCGCTCTGCGTTGCAACCCCCGCTCCCCAAGCGTCTGACCGAGAGCTCCGCAGTTTCCGACCGAGGAGTTACCGACCCCGCTGCTCCGTCGCAACGCTTGTAGTGGGGCCCCAAGTTCGTCTATTATATTCCAGAATTGAAACCGCGACCTGAGGCCCTAGATTGCTAGTCCTCGAACCATAAGACGTTACTTTCTTTTGCTCGTTATAATCTCATCATGTGATGTACGGTTCCTTCATGTTGAGTCAGAGTACCTGTTCCATAGTTTCTAGTGACACGATGCACATGTTGACGAAGGGGCTCCTGAGTTTGATGAGAATGAGTTCACTTTAGATGCCCCATACTATTAGAGTTTGAGTTGTGTGCGTGTTGTATTTTTATATGTATTTCATTCTGCATTTTCCGTTCATGTATTCCTGTGAGAGCTGTTTAGAGTGTATTGTATTTCAGATATGGATTGTAATAACTGGACGCTTATTTGAGTATTTAGTAGATCTCTGCATCGCATACTATATTGTTTTCAATGGTTAACTGCAAAACCTGCAAGTGTATCCAATAGTAATTGTCCCCAGAGAGAGAGCCGTTACAAGATCAAACAACGAAAGACTGAAAATTAAAATTTTTCTATACTAGCAATTGACATACCCAAATTTCTACTGTATACTAATATGAACAACTGAATAAAAACCATATATTTATGCGAGTATACTAAAGCGATACTCGCAGATCCAAAACTCTTTCAGTGAAGACCTGAAGCACCATGCTTTCCTTTCCAACCAGCACCGTAGATGAATCACGTGATGAAGAACACCTTCATGATTCACGAGCCCACCAAAAACACGAACCGCCCACCAACCTTTGTTAAAGCGAGGAAGAAGGAGAAGGAAAAACTTTTGATTATATATGTGAGATTCTTCAACTAAAGAGGTTTGAATATCTCTACAGAATGATACTTTCTCAAGAGGGATTGGTGTTTTCTAGAAAGCTGGGGCGACCGCTTTATATAACAGGCCACCCAAATCTAATTCGGATTAGGTATTCGTATTGAACTCAACCTTATCCCTAAAACACGCAAAGAAGAAGAAGCATCTATTATGAGTTCTAATTACATTCAATCTCTAGAATTTGAATTATATTCGGTTTATAATTGATTTACCAATAAAATCTTGTACTAGATTCGAATTCTGTATCATGTCACATCCATATTTGTCAACTAGTATCATATACTAGTCGACTAGTTAGCTGACTATGCCAACTTACGCATTTGGGCTTGACTAGTCGATTATGGTTAAACCATTAGTTGACTAGCCAGTTGTCTAGTCGACTAGTGGCAAGTCACTAGTCGACTAGCCCATGCTAAGTTGATAGACACTTCTTTAACCTTCTTCTGATCACAACGTACCCTTTGTGATCTTAGCCGTTTGATATCATATATACTCAAAGTTTCTTACTTCTCTTTTTTGTGAGGAGTTCATCATCAGTGTGAGACTCTAATAGCCCGATTCATACTTCAGTAGTGAACACGATCACATCATGTCACCAAGCAGTAGCGGCTCTAGCTAAGCATGTCGACCCCTGTTTTAGAACTGTCATTATCTTGTTTATGAAATTGGAATCTCTACGAGATAATCTGAACCTTACAGTGACAAATTCTATGCAGTTCCATCCATTCGTCAAGAATATGTGGCTAAGTGTCTAGAGTATGGGTTATAGTCAAACCCAACTTCTACTTAAACCCTTGAGTCGTATATGATCCCATTGTTATCGGTTGGATGATGCTTGTTAACTCTTAACAAGTCCATCTACTACCCTAGCCAGGGATTTACTATGGATCCATTTGACTCTATTTGCGACACTAACCTCATATACCAGAGGAGACGAATCTTGGCTAGATGACCACTCCATTCGCATGGTTCTAACTATACCCATTATGTACCTAGGCATCAGATGTAATGCTAATGTTCGGTAAATGCCAAAGTATAATCTTCCACATGTAAGGTCCTTTAGTGCATCTCTGATCATAAAGACTATACAGCACCTATTATCACCTAAGATCTTCTGTTGACACTCAAAGTATTAGAACCGTACAGAAGTATAGCTGGCGAGTCATTCTGTGAACTTGTTCTCTAACAAGCACATGTGCATCATCTAAGAGACTATTTATATGGTCCCAACAAGGGTTACACCATTCACTAGTAATGTACAAGTATACCCATCACTAAGACACACATATACAACTAGAGTTTATGAGCCAGACTTTAACAATCTCCACATTGGCAAGAAAACTCTTCCACGCCACTATAAAGATCAACAAGGTGTCACATACACCGCAACCATGATGAGTTCATCCACCAACCAACATCGTACCAATATCCACATGAGGAGAGGTGCTCCTCCATATATCTAGCACTAAGATATGTTTAGCATGTCTAGGCCATGCCTAAACTTTTCCATTGTCACCGGCTTGGTAAATACATCGGATATATTCTCATCAGTGTGCACCTTCTCGATAGATATTTCACCATCCTCGACAAAATCACGAACTCTATCATACATCACTGCAATGTATTTTTTCCTTAGATGATAAACATGATTCTTGGTCAAGAAAATTGCACGTTGACTATCTGAGAATATTTAGATGTTTGCTTGTTCCAACCCAAGTTCATTTACCAAACATCTCAACCAAATAGCTTCTTTGGATGCCTCCGTAGTTGCCATGTATTTGGCCTTTGTTGTAGATATCACAGTTGTGGATTGTAGCACCGACCTCCAACAAATAGAACCACTAGCAAGTGAGAAGAAATACTTGGTAGCAGACCTTCTCTTAACAAGATCCCTGCATAATCTGCATCGACATACCCAACTACAACACTTGAGTCATCTTTCTTCTCAAACATAATGCCCAACTCTTTGGTGTCTTTCAAATACCTCAAAATCCACTTCACCACATTCCAATGCTCTTTACCCTGATTTGACATATATTTGCAAACTATACCAACCACTTGGGCTATGTCCGGCCTTGTGCATATCATGGCATACATCAAACATCCTATCATATTTTCGTATGGTTCTACCTTCATCTGCTCAGTTTCATCCATCATCATTGGACAATGCCTTTTACTTAAAGCAAAATGAGAAGCAAGTGGTGTGGAGACCGGTTTTGCATCTTTCTTGCCATACCTCTCTATCACTTTAGAGATATACCTCTTTTGTGATAACCACAACTTTTCAGCATCTATATCTCTCTTTATCTCTATGCCAATATCACCATGGCTGCCCCTAATGTCCTTCATGTCAAACTCTTAGATCAACTTAGACTTGAGCTCATCAACCATTAATATGTGTTTGCATGCAATTAGCATTTCATCCACATATTGACGTAACAAGATATGAGAACCATCAACAAGAACCTTGAAGTAAACGCAACATCATACTAACTCCTACAATATCCAGCAACATAAAGGAGTCGAAGCATTTGTACCGCTGTCTTGGCGATTGCTTGAGCCCATAGAGAAACTTCTTCAATCGACAAACAAAATCATCCTTTCTGGCTGTGATATGTATATCGTTTCCTCCAACTTACCATGAAGATAAGCCGTCTTCATATCAAGTTGTTCAAACTCTGTCTCCATTGCCAAGAGTATCTTAATAGAATTGCGCTTTACAACCAAGGTGAATATTTCATCAAAGTCCACTCAACCTTTTATGAGAAGCCCTTTGCCACTAACCTAGCTCTGAAAGTTGGTTTGTTCTTTTTATGCAATGGTTCTTTCACCCTATAGATGCACTTGCAAGCCACTGGTTTATGGTCCTTTGGTTTAGGCACCAACTCCTACACAGAATTCTTGTGGAGAGATTTCATCTCTCCATCATCGCCTCCAACAATTCTTCTATTTCAAGTGGATCCATGACCTATTGGAATGAGTCTGGCTCACCACCACTAATGTGAAGATCATAATGAACCTCTTTCGCTTGCTCCCATCCAAGCCTATTAGGATGATTTCTGGTTCTTTTTGTCATTCCTTAAGCAATGCTATACAGAACTTCTTAAGAGCTCTCTTGTTACGAATCATGACTTGTACTACCCTCTTCCATTTATGAAGTTTGAGTTCTTCCCAAGTCATCCAATTCGAATAAAACTTCTTTTACCACTTTCTTTTCTTTTCCATCTCCTTCTTGTTGATCTTAAAGATCTCTTGATAGCATAAAAGCATCATCAAAGGCAACATCCCCTACTATACTATTTTTTTTCGATTGACCAGATCCCAAAGCTTGTACCCTTTCACCCTCTTTTCAAAACTAAGGAAAATACATTTATGTGAATCGGAATCAAGTTTGTACCTTTCATTATGCAGAAAATATGTGTACGCTAGGCACCCAAATACCTTCAGAAGAGAGTAATCCACTTTCTTGTCACTCTACACCTCTTCAGCCACCTTGGGATTAAGAGCTTTTGAAGGTGATCTATTCACACCTTAGTAAGCATGGTTAACGACCTCTGCTCAAAAAGACTTTGGCAACCCTGAATGTAGCATCATGCATCTAGCCATCTCCATAAGAATTCTATTCATCCTCTCAACCATACCATTTTGTTGAGGATCCTTTGCCACGATGAAATGCCTTTTAATCCATCTTTGTAAAATTGTAGAAACTTTACATCTATGTATTCTAACCCATTGTCAGTTCTCAAGTACTTCATCTTTCTTATCGTCTGGTTTTCAACTTCTGACTTCCACTTGAACTTGGAGAAGACCTCGGACTTGTACTTCATGAAATAAACCCAAACTTTTCTTGAGAAATAATAAGTATCACAAAATAGGAATATCCACCTTTTGACATAACCGGGCTTGGCTCCCACACATCGGAGTGAATGTAGTCAAGAACACCTTTACTTTTGTAGTTTATCTTTGTGGTATTTAAGGACACATTCCTTTATTTAGCCACCAAACAAAACTTTCATAGATCGAGCTTGCATGTCTTCATTCACTTGAACATATTTTGCTGGTGAAGTTTGTACATGCCCTTCTCGTGTATGTGTCCCAACCGCATATGCCACAACTTGCATTCATCACAATCATCCACTTTCTCTATTGTAGAGATTAGGCTCCACCCAAAATGGTGTCTCCCATGAGCTTGTAAAGATTATTGCCTACTATTGTACCTTTCATTAGTACCAAGACACATTTTCATTGAAAGTGCATCCCTTAGCCTCAAGCGTGCCCAATGAAATTAAGTTATTGCGTGCTGATACATGTCTCACTCCTCTCAATGTACAGACCACACCATCATACATCTTGATTTTTATGGTCCACATCCCAATTGTCTTACACGGTGCATCATTCCTCATCAACACCGAACCACCATCATAGGCCTCATAAGTGTAAAACCATTCATGATTTGGAAACATATGATAAGAACAAATGGAATTTAAAGTTCATACATAGGAAGAAGAGTTACCTTGAGAGACGGAGAAGCGATCCCCTTCAATTTTAGAAGCCATACTAGCCGAATCCTCATTTTTTGACTGCATCCCTTCCTTTTGTGCTTGTCACACTTTGTAATCTCTCTTAAAATGTCATTTACTCTTGCAACAGTAGCATACAATTTCTTTCTTGCTACTTGATTTGGACTGGGAGTTATAGTTCTTGTCTTTGCCTCTTTCTTTGCTTCTTCCTCTATTACTAGATTTCCCTTTTGACTATGAGATCTTCCATATTGGAATCATCCTTGGAGGATATTTCTTTGCGGAATTTGAGATTATATCGTGTGTCACCTCTTTGAACTTGAAATTCTCTATCCCATATAATAGAGTAGTTACAAAGCGTTCACAGGAGTCCTGAAGAGAACTCAACAACAAAAGTTACTTGTCTTCATCAACAAACTTCACATCCAACCTCAAGAAGTCGCAAATCATCCTATTGAAGATGTTTATGTATTTCAACACATCCTTGTCTTCCTCCATCTTCAACCCATGGAGTTCATTCTTTAAGTGTAGTTTGTTTGATAATGACTTTTCCATGTAAAGATTCTCAAGCTTATCTGATAGATCTTTTGCCATTTCCTAATCACTAACAGTGTACACGACATCATCTGAGAGATACAATTGTATTGTGCTTACCGCCTTTTCATCTAAATCGGCCCATTCATCATCTTCGATCTTTTCTAGCTTCTTCGACTTCCCCAAAAAAACAACCATGAGTCCTTGTTGTATAAGTACATTTTTACCCTTATTTGCCATAATCCGAAGTTGATTCGATCATCAAACTTCTCCATCTCAAACTTAATCTATTTGAAGGTGAAAGTTCCTTTAGAGGCCATTTGTCAAACATATTGTGTGTACCAAATTTCTATAACTCAGAACTTCAAAAATTGCTGAAATTTCTTCACTCAAAATGCACCAAATAAGTGGAAATAAGGATAATAGTAACTCAAGTCTGGTACCAATTGTTGGAACTTCGGCTCTTCGAGGTCGGCCACGAATAGAGATCGGCTCGGATAATACGCTCTACCGAGATGAGCTCTAGCAAGATGAACTCGACAAACTTGAGATCAGCAAGACTTCCACCACAAGAACACCTTGTGGATCTCCACCAATCAGCCCCATATAGTATATATGCAAGAGAAGACAAAAACAACAAGTAAGAGTGCACACAAGAGTGGAAGAGCAGTTACACATGCTTTATTAGAAGTTACCATCGAGTCTAAGTTGTGTTTTTCCTGTCGTTAGGATGGTGGGAGGACGTGAAGCTCGAGATGGACCATCAGCTGACGGGACCATACAGGGATTTAAGCCCAGATGGGGACACTGAATGCACAATGAGATGAGTACGTTTTGGTCTTTTGGCACCAATACGCGGTTTCCGATTTTACGATAATTTTTGGTAGATGTAACACGCGATCGGATTCCGTATATGTATCATGGGAGAATATTTCATCCACTATTCACACCTCCCCTTTCCCCTATCTCCACTCTCCCTATCTCTATCAAATCTCAACCCCTTACTTCTCCTTCTCCAATGCTCTCACTCTTCCATGGCCCCTTTTGTTTAGGTTATTCCTCTCTTGTTCTAACCCTTTTTGCATGAACCAAAAAACACTCAAACATAAAAGACTATTTATATGGTCCCAACAAGGGTTACAACATTCTCTAGTAATGTACAAGTTTACCCCTCACTAAGACACATATATACAACTGTACGTGTATGCGCCAAACTCTAACTGTTCTTTCCTTGTGATGGAAGCTTATAAATCTAGTTTCAAATATGTTAGAATATTGTAATTAATTAGTAATTGTTATGAATCAACATCTGGGGAGGAACCCACAGCTCTTTATTTATAGCCTGTAGAGAAGCGTATACAGATAAGATACAATAGATACGGTCTTATCTATATGATAAGTCGTGATCCCAACCGACTAACCAACTCGGTATTATCTTTTCACAACACTCCCCCTTATCCAGCCATAGGTGTGCACTCTACTCAAGAAAACTTCAGGATTCTGAGTGTAGTAGGAGTCTCACACGGGGTGGATACTTCAGGATCTTGAGTTGGTGAGGTTTGCCTCGTTAAAACAGTTAGCTATGGAAAACCTCGTGGGAGAAACCATAGTTAAGGAAAAAGAGTGCAGACACTCCCTAACTCCCCCTGATCTGTACACACACTCAGGCTTTCAGATCTCGTAGGCGCCTCATCCCAATTTTCTGTACAAACTTCCTAAAGGTCGTAGTAGGAAGGGCTTTAGTGAGCAAGTCTGCTAGGTTGTCATATGATTGTACTTGTCTGACGTCGATCATGCCATCTCTCTGTAGCTAGTGCGTCGAGAAGAATTTGGAGGAAATATGCTTCGTTCTGTTGCCTTAGATGTAGCCACCTCCTAGCTGAGCTATGCAAGCAACGTTATCTTCGAACATTGTAGTAGGTTCAAGATCCCTAGACTTCAATCCGGTCGTCACCAGGATATGATTTACAACTGACAGTAGCCAGACACATTCTCTGCTTGTTTCATGGATGGTGATAACCTTTGAGTGATTGGATGAGGTAGCCGTCATGGTTTGCTTAAGGGATCTTCAAGAAATGGCTGTCCTACCATGGGTAAACACGTACCCAGTCTGTGACTTTGCATTGTGGAGATCAGACCTGTAACCGGCATCAGCATAACCAACAAGTGCGGAGAATAATCCATTTTTGTACCCAAATCTGTAAACCCTTGGATGTAACGTAGAAGGTTCTTTACCTTGGTCCAGTGGCGATGCGTAGGAGCTGCACTGTATCTGGTTAGTAAATTTACTGCGAACGCTATATCGGGACACGCGCAGTTTGCCAGAAATAGAAGTGCTCCAATAGCACTCAGATAAGGGACTTCTGGACCAAGTATATCCTCCTCCTCATCCAGCAGCCGGAAAGGGTTTTTATATTCATCCAGAGATCGTACCACCATAGGTGTACTGAGTGGATGACATTGGTCCATATGAAATCTTTGTAACATTTTCTTCGTATATGTGGTTTGGTGTAATAGGATTTCGTCTTTTATGTTCAATCTGTAAGCCGAGGCAGAGTTTTGTTTTGCCTAGTCTTTCATTTCGAATGTTAGGCTTATAGATATCTCAGCGATCTGTTCAGGAGATCCAATGAGATTAAGATCGTCTACGTAGACTGCTATAATAACGAATCCTTTTCCATTTGCTCTTATAAAGATGCAAGGGCAGACTTCATTATTTTTGAATTCTTGTTGTACAAGGAATTCACTTAGTCTGTTATACCACATCCGTCCCAATTGTTTAAGGCCATTCTATGATCTTTGGAGATTAACAGAGTAGACGTCCCGAGCTCTATCTTTTAATTCAGTAGACATTGAAAATCCATCAGGAAGTTTCATGTATATCTCCTTGTCGAGATTACCGTATAGATATACAGTCACAACATCCATTAGCTGCATATCTAAACCTTCCTTTGCTGTTAAGTTTATTAGGAATCGAAAAGTGATCGCATCCATGACCGAGGAGTATGTTTCCTCATAGTCAATACCCAGTCTCTGGGAAAATCCTTGCGCCAAGCCGTGCTTTGTAGCATGCGATCTCATTATTTTGATTTCTTTTTCTCATGAATACCCATTTGTATCCCACAGGTTTGACACCAGTAGGTGTCTGGACTATTTGCCCAAAGACTTTGTGTTTATTAAGCGAGTCCAGCTCAGCATATATTTCCTGATTCCACTTTGGCCAATCATTTCCACGTTTGCATTCAGCAACGGAATGTGGATCATGATAATCATCGCTTTCGACGACGTGAATATCAATGTGAAATGCAAAGTCAACGACGACGACTGTACTCTTTCTGTCCAACACCTCCCCTGTAAGTACATAATTTAATGATATTTCAGTTTCTCTCGACAGTTTCTCTGTTGTGGATTTCGGGAGGGGTGAGGGTATAGACATGAGCTCATTTCTTTGTGGGGTATCGTACAAAGGTCTCCGGATATTTTACTTTTTCTTGGATTTTTATCCTAGGAGCCTGGTGGTCTGCCTCTTTTCTGTCGAGGTGCAGCCACTTCTGCTGCTGGTGGATTGCATCCATTCTCGGGGATGTCAATCCTAGCTAGAGTATTTGCATTAAAAATGTGTGATTTGATATTCTGGTTGTCAGTAAATGAGTCTGGCAATCAGTGGACAGTGTCCTGAATGTGAAGGATCTTCAGGATCTCACTTCACATTGTTTTGTTACCAGATCGTAGATGGTTAAAATTTTTGTATCCCACGTTATGATGTGCTTCGCACTAGATTTCTCAGTTTCTGGGCCCATTTTGGGAAAAATGGTCTCATCAAATTCACAGTCTTCAAGACGTGTCTTAAATGTGTCCCCCGTTTGGGGTTCTAGGTATCTTATAATTAAGGGTGAGTCAAACCCTACATAGATACCGAGGCGACGTTGAGGACCCATTTTGTCCTCTTTGGTGGTGCAATGGGGATGTAGACTGCGCAGCCGAAGATTCTCAGATGAGAAATGTTCGGTGGCCCTCCATATGCAAGTTGCATTGGAGAGAGACTCTGAACTCCAGAGGGTCATATTTTATTAACGATGCAGCATACAGAATTGTATGTCCCCATGTATCTATCGGCAACTAGAATTTCATTAGCAATGGACGTGCAATCCATTGATGTCTTTTTATCAGCGACTCTGCCAACCCTTCTGGGTGTGAACACGCGGCACTGGATGTTCAATTTCTATTCCCGTTGCCTGACAGTACTCTTGAAATGACCGGGAGGTAAATTCCCTAGCATTATCCAGACGTATTTTCTTTATATGGTTGTCTGGAAAATGCACCCGCAACTTTATAATTTGTGCCAGTAGTTTTGGAAAAGCTAAGTTGTGGGTTGAAAGTAGACACATATACGAATATTTTGAAGATGCATCAATCAGTACCATAAAGTACCGAAATGACCAACTAGGGGGTGGATAGGTCCACATATGTCTCCATGTATTCTTTCGCGGAAGCTTGGAGACTTGATATCCACTTTTAGTGGTGATGACCTTATTATTAATTTCCCCTTGAAGCAGGGTAGCAAGGGAATTCTCTCTTCTGAAGAATTTTCTGGTTCTTCAGGTTGTGCCCATGGGATTGTGATAAGATGCGGTGCATCATCACAGATCTAGGGCGGCCAAGTCTATCATGCCAAAGTTAAAACTTGGCTGATGTCGGGCACTTCAGGTGCTCTGTCAAGTTAGCTTCCTCTCTCTGAATCTTTGTATGGTAGAGGCCTGATGAAAGGCTCTCAAAACATTCAAGTATGGATTTTGCTCTATTTTCTTGAGACGTTACATACAATAATTCTTTTTCATTTACATTTGCTATTTCTAAATGGAATCCATTTAAGCGGATATCCTTGAAACTTAGTAAGTTTCGTTTGGAGTTCGGAGAGAATAGTGCATCTTTTATTTTAATTTCCGTTCCATTAGGAAGCAACAAGGTTGCATTCCCAGACCTTCAATTATATTCGATGTCCCTGAAATTGTATTTACAGAGCTTTTGTATGACACAATACTATGAAAATAGCATTTATACTGAAGGATCATATGTGTCGAAGCACTGTCTACCAAGCAGTCATGAGAGAGATCCATCTATAAAGATGAATAAAACATTTGCATTTCAGGAACATAAACTTTATTCATTCAAATTCAAATTACATAATATGAAAGCTCTCATAACATGAAATGTTCTAAACAATTTGCTAAGATAAAAGTAGAAAGCTAATCTAGTAGGTCATCAATTTCGAAGTCGTTAGCTGTAAACTTGACTGGAGCATCAGATGTCACCAGGTTTTTTCAGCTTTCTTTTTCTTGTTTTCTTTATACAGTTTCTGGAGATGCTACGGAGTTTAGCACACTCTGGACCAGTGTCCTTTCATGCCACAGCTATGGCACTGGTCTTTCCAATCCCTTTTCGGTGGAGGTGCGTCTTTCTTCGTGTTGTCATTTCTGCGCCAGGTGAACTTGCGCTTTCCTTCATTTCTTCGCTGCTGGGGGTGCATCATTCTTATTGTTGTCATTTCTGCGCCACGTGAACTTGTGCTTTCCTTCATTTCTTCGCTGCTGGACTTGGCCCCTAGCCCTTTTGTTCTGTCCCCCTTTCTGTGGTCTTTGTTTCTTTTGTTGTCTCTCTTCTTTCGAGAAGAAGAGGCATTTGGGCTTCTGGGAGGGGGCAGTGCCAGGGGCGCATGTTGTGAGTGGTAAGGAGAAGCTCTCTGTTTTGTTCAGCCATGAGTAAACATGACATCAACTCAGACTACTTGGTGAACTTTCGTTCACGGTATTGCTGCATAAGTATCGCATCTTTCTTTTGGAAAGGCGTGTACGTATTTTCCAGCATGCGATCTTCTGAGACTTTTTAACCACACAACTTCAGGTGTGAGGTGATGCTAAAAAGAGCTGAGTCGTACTCAGCTATAGACTTAAAGTCCTGCAGTCTCAGGTTCTCCCACTCGTATCGTGTCCTTGGTAGTATAACATCTTTCTGATGTTTATACCTGTCCTCAAGGGCAGTCCACAGCTCAAATGGATTTTCGACCGTTATGTATTTAGCCTTTAGGGTCTTGTCCATATGGCGGCGAATATAGATAATGTCTTGCGCCTTTTCTATATCGCTTACATTTTCATTCTTGGTCACAGCAGAAATGATGGACTTACCCCGCAGATGAAACTTCACATCGAGCTGCCAGCTCAGATAGTTTCTCCCAGATGCATCTAGCACTTCGAAATCGACACTTGCGATTTTAGCCATTTTATCTAGCAGAGCACAAATTTGCATGAACTAATAATTTAACAACAAACATTTTCATGCGGAGGCAATTTTAATATGAAGAGCTAATTGTGTGGATCAGCCAGTCCCACATAAATAAAAAGTTCAACGTCCATTACAGTCCATATTACACAAATGAAAGCTTTTTAAAAAGAAATTACAACTTTAGAAACCCCGTGGGTCCCATATAAGATCCTCTGCTTCAATAATGGCCTCCGTCTCCATGGAAAGTGGTCTTCGGTCTTGGACATTTACATAAATTCCTCACTACAATTTCTCTCAAAAGTAAAAGAAAAGTGCAGGAAAATAAAATGTGGGACTTAATAGCCGATCCAAAACCGCAATTAGCCATCCATGCAAAAATTTTGTGCTCATCAAACATTTTCAACATACATTTTCATTAAAGGCGTCACATGCATTTAAATTCGCAGAAAGGGATAAACAATTTAATTACTTAATAATTATTGGACCACTGGACAACGTCATACACTGTTAGGCTAGCTGACTAACGGTAGAGCGGTCACAGGATCTTCCTAAATATTAAGTTTTAAAAATATGTACAACCAAACATAGTTTATCCACAGCATAAGCCAAAATGATGCGAATCATATATTAATGATCCTACAAAGGAACTCATATAATGCAAAGGTTGTGCTAGTTGGGTTTATTCAAAAAGATTGAAAAAGAGCCCAATATATTGTAGAGAGATGTATGCCCTCGAGGCTATTTATCTTTGTAAGCATCTTGTTCATTAATAAAAGTATGCTTTCTAGTACCAATTGTCTGAGTAATTATCTATTTTATATTGCTTAGATAATTTCCTCAAACACCAAGTTAGGTCATACATGTTTCGAGATGTAAATCACGATTATGAGAAATGTTTGACCGATAGAAGCTTGAGTCTTAAAAGCGTTCGTGGTCGTAGATGCGTTGAGATAGGATATCAGCACATCGGACAGACCACTGTGTCTTTGTCTTGTTGGTCTCATAATCATGCGACTTGATGAAGTCAGAAACAAGACACATGTGCTCATTTTAGAATGAGTCCACTGAACGATCCACATAAAGAGTTATCAAATGGTTAAACATTAACTAACTATTATTAATAACTCTAGTGATGATAGGCTAGTTGGTCCTTAGGACTTGAGATCATTGTACGAAGACGTGCGTGAACAGTGTCACTTATGTCTATGATCTAGCTTCGAGGCAAGGTCTGCTGAAAGATCTTAGGCTGGGTGACACTTGAAGCATACGAACTGAGTAGTGATCAACAGAGGATTTGTCTCATCCATTAATGGGAAGTTAATGTCGTAGATCGGTACGGCTCTCAGTAAAACCTTGGCCAAGGTATGTTGTAGGATGTACAACATGAATGTACCAGAGACCGATGAACACTGACCGCTTCTAGCTAGTAGGGTTGATAGAGTTCCATACCCTAGGCTAGGCAAGTGACATAGTTAAGACGAAGGGACTATAACTGCAGAATTCATCACGGACACAGTCAGTGTGATTCCGACGACACTTTTGCCGACAAGTCAATCACATAAGTATGATTCTGAAATAGGGACGACACCTGCTGCTCGTGGTTACTGTCATCTAGGGACTTCGAGTCCCAACCTGTAGTAGATTCAGGCTGTAGGGTCTCACACCGAGTAGTATTCACGTCTTAGTAATAGGAAGATCGTTAAAGAGGAATGCGTTCGATGATATGGAATAATTAAAATCACAAGTCAGTTGTGAGATGTAAAGCTAAAGAGTTTAGCCTTTGGGACATATTAATACTTGGTATTATATTGACTTAGACGCATGGGAATGAAGGGGACTTCCTGAGAAATCCACTGGAAGAAACCGTTTCCAAATCGGAGCTCTAACGAGCCCAGAAACCCAAAAACAGTTGAGGAAAGGCCCTTATTGGGCTTGCGGGTCTGACTCGCACCTGGCAGGTCAGACCCGCCAGGAAATAGCTGGTTTGTGCTGTTTTTTTGTGAAAACGAGATTTGGAGTCTATTTTGACAATTGAGGGGTTAAATGAAATCGGAATTGGATTCCGTTTTTCCTATGCGATCGTTGTCTCGAGATCTTCGATTTGACAGGTCGTTTAAAATTTAAATGAGGATGGGTCGACCACCTATATAAATAGGGGTGCCCTCTCTTCATTATTTTTTTGCACTAAGTCTACAATTTGTGAAGATCCTGATTTTTGAGCGCGCACAATCTAGACTTAAATCATTCTTCCTCTTTAGTTCTTTCTAACCTCCAGTCGGGTCCTAGCAAGTCTACAAGGAGGTTTGGATCTGATCCAAAAATCTCTGACGTGGGTCTGTTCAAGGGAAACTTTCTTTGGCAAGTGATCGGCTCGAATATGCGGTGCGGCTCGGGAGGCGGTTCATCTTGAGGCGAGGCGAGGTGCAGTTTGAAAAGCGGCTCAGCTCGAGGCACGGTGCAAGAAGTCGGTGCAGTACATCTTGCCTATACCAAGGCAAGATTCCGGATGAGTCCCTTTTATTATTCCTATCATATTTTGCAGTAGTTAGATCTTTCTCGGGTTGGTTAGACCCAACCTGAGTCAGTAAATAATGAGGGCTAGGGAGCATGTTTCCTTAGGGTAGCTTTTATTATAAGAGTTTAATAATATTTTTCCGCTACTTCATTTATATTTTCGTTCGTCTGACTTAGGACGGGTTAGAATATATACCCTAAGGGACCTTGAAAATCCCAACATTGGTATCAAAGCCATGTCTACTTTGTTCTAATGCTGCAATGAATATGATATGCATATTAATTATGTGATAATTAAAACCTTTAAATCATATGATGATCTTAAGAAGATTAATGGTTTAATTTTCTTGCTTATTTAATAATCAAAAATTTAAATACCATGTTAGGTTAGCCAATAAAAATCTTATAATCATTATAAGATAATTTTAGATCTTTTCTGCTATCTATTAAAAATTTGTTTTAATGCCTTATGGATGATTAGGGCAGCAACATATCAATACAATCCTTATAGTTGATAAGGACTTAATTAAAGTCATTGAACAAATCCTTAAAATTCTGATTTTTAGGGATCCACTAGTTGATAATGATAACTAGTATTAATAAAAACCTTTAGTTGATAGTACGTATATAAATGACAAGCAACCTTCAATGGACCATGATACCGGTCAATGTCTTGGCGAAGTTTGCTGGATAACCCTAGCTCGACTAGGGGTTAAGTGGTCCTGTCTTAGTCAATTTCCTAGCTGTGTCCGCTAGATCGCAAGGATGCGAATCATTATTATGCAACGCTGTGAACTATATCTAGTCAAATACGTTAATAAATCTTTTACAAGATAATTCGTAGCTCTCTTTGTTTTAGATGTTGGGATATGTAGGATCCTGTTACAGTTGTTGAGCTACACTCAAGCTGTGACACGGTAACTTTACAGAAACCAATTTCTTCATACATGTGTTTTAACCCAAACCTTACAGAAACCAAATGACTAGGGGTAAAAATCAAATAGGGAGTCATATACGATATGATTGACGAAGAGTTCGTCTACCGACAGCAGAGTCAAATGACTTGTTGAGCTACACTCAAGGTCAGGCGACTCATGTTTGTTGGATTCCTGTCCCACTAAAATTTTAATTATGTTATGGCTTGTATGATCTTTGAAATAGTGGGAGAGTATAATTGGATAAAAACCATTCTAATTATATTTAAAATATTTTGAACACATGCTAACTATAGGAGTTCTAATCTTTGTAGCATGACGAGTAATACTAAATATATCCAAGATAAGAATATATTAACTGGTAATAATATAGAAGACTCGCTAAGAAGAATAATAACAGTACTAGAACAAATGAAGAAAGGGCATTTTAATGCCTCAACTTCAATAATGCAAAGTGTAATTCTTTCTGTGAATTCTAATGTATGGGTAGCAGATACCGTTGCGGGCTCATATCTGTAATCAGTTACAGGGAATGAGAATTATTAGAAAGCTCGAAAAGAATGAAATCGTTCTCCAAGTCGGTAATGCGGCAAATATTGATGTTGTAGCCGTGGGAGATCTAAAACACACATTAGCTAGTGGAGCTGACTTGCTTTTGAAGGAATGTTACTACATCCCAAGCTTCCTATGCAATATTATCTAAGTCTCGGCTTTGGTTAGAGAAGTTTATAATTTTGCTATTGTAGAGAGATGTATGCCCTCGTGGCAATTTATCTTTGTAAACATCTTGTTCAATAAGTGAAAGTATGCTTTCTGGTAAAATATTATTGAGTAATTTCAAATTATTAATTGCTTAGATTATTTCCTTGGATTCAAAGTTAGGTCACACATGTTTTGCGATGTAGATTGCGATTATGAGAAATGTCTGACCGATAGTAGGTTGAATCTTAAAAGCGTTCGTGGTCATAGATGTGTCGAGATAGGGATATCGGCACATCGGACAGACCATTGTTTCTTAGTCTAGTTGGTCTTATAACCATACGACTTGGCGAAGTCGGAGACAAGGCCCAGGTGCTCATTAGAGAATGAGTCAACTGAACGACCCAAACAAGAGTTATTAAATGGTTAAACATTAACTAACTGCCATTAATAAATCTAAGTGATGATAGGTAAGTTGGTCCTTAGGACTTGAGATCATTATACGAAGCTGGGCGTGAATGGTATCACTTAGGTCTAAGATCTAGCTTCGAGCAAGGCCTGCTGAAAGATCTCAGGCTGGGTGACACTCGAAGCGTACGAGCTGAGTAGTGATCAATAGAGGATTCGTCTCTTCCGTTAATGGGAAGTTAGTGACGCAGGTCAGTACGGCTCTCAGTAAAACCTTGGCCAAGGTATGTTGTAAGATGTATAACAAGAATATACCAGAGACCGACGTATACTAACCATTGCTAGATAGTAAGGTTGACAGAGTTCCATACTCTAAGCTAGGCAAGTGACATAGTTAAGAAGAAGGGCCTAAAACTGCGAAAATCATCACCGTCACAGTCAGAGTGATACTGTCGGCACTCTTGCCAACGAGTCAATCACGTAATCGATGATTTTGAAACAGGGACGACACCTGCTGCTAGTGGTTCCTGTCGTCTAGAGACTTTGAGTTTCAACCTGTAGTAGGGTCTGGCTGTAGGGTCTCACACTGAGTAATATTCACGTCTTAGTAATAGGAAGATTGTTAAAGAGGAATGCATTCGATGCAATGGAATGATTAAACTCACAAGTCAGTTGTGAGATGAAAAGGTAAAGAGTTTAGCATTTGAGACATAATAATACTTGGTATTATATTGACTTAGACGCATGGGAATGAAGGGGACTTCCTGAGAAATCCACAGGAAGAAACCACGTCCAAATCAGAGCACTAACGAGCCCAGAAACGTAAAAACAGCCGCGGATAGGCCCTTATTGGGCTTGCAGGTCTGACTCGCACCTGGCGGGTCAGACCCGTCAGGAAATAGCATATTTGTGCTGTTTTTGACGAAAACGAGATTTGGAGTCTATTTTCGACATTTGAGGGGTCAAATGATATCGGAATTGGATGCCGTTTTTTTTCTATGCGATCGTTGTCTCGAGATCTTCGATTTGACAGGTTGTTTGAAAGTCGAAACTCAGAAATGGATTCATGGTTGATTTTAGAAGTTTAGACTTCTAGTGAAATCAATCCCTATTGCCCATTTTATTGTCCCACATTGCTCATAGCAAGAGAGGAGGGGCCGGCTCCCTATATAAATATGGGGTAGCCCTCCTCATTGAAAAGTGCACCAAGTCTACCATGCAAGGAGCTCCTAATTATTTGAGCAAACTTGATCAAGACTTAAAATTACTCTTTTCCTCCATTAATTTTTCATGTCCTCCAACCGAGTCCCAGCAAGGCAACCGGGAGGTTCGAATCTGATTTGGAAGTCTACGACACGGGTTTACTCAAGTGAAACATTCTACGGCTATTGATGGGCTCAGAGACAAGGTGCCGCTCGGGAGATGATCCAGTTCGTGACGAGGAGCGATGCGATGCGGTTCAGGATGCGGCTCAGATTTTGGAGCGCAAGACGGTTCAGAACATCTTGCCTGATCCAAGGCAAGATTCCGGGTGGGTCATATTTATTTATGCATTTCATATTCTGTAGTAGTTAGAACTTTCTCGAGTTGGTCAGACCCAACTCGAGTCAGTAGGTAATCCTGGCTTAGGGATTTTTTCTTAGGCCAGTAATTATTAAATAGTTTTATAATTGGTTTTTTCGCTGCTTATTTAAATTTAGATCGTCCGACTTAGGACGAGAATTTTAAATTAGCGCTAAGGGACCTTGAAAATCCCTACAGTGGTATCAGAGCCAGGTCTATTCTGTTCTTATACTGCTTCTATATGAACTGTATGTTTAATTATGTGATAATTTGTTTAATGGCATATTCTTGTTTATATGATAACACAAGAGGAACTTACTAGGTTAGCCATTAATGAATTTTCAAATTTTATAAGATAAATTTTGACACCATGCTAAAATTTTAAATTGTTTAAAATTGCCTAATGGACGATTAGGATAGCCATTAAAAATTCTTCAAACTTTTATGAGATAATTTTTGGAGACTCTGCTATGTTTTAAATTGTTTAAAATTGCCTGATGGACGATTAGGATAGCCATTAAAAATTCTTTAAAATTTTATGAGATAATTTTTGGAGACTCTGCTATGTTTTAAATTGTTTAAAAATGCATATTGGACGATTGAGGTAGCAGCACATTTATTAAATCCTTATAGTTGATAAGGACCTAATAAAAATCGTCAAACGAATCCTTAAAATTATGAATTTTAGGATCCACTAGTTGATAAGGATTAACTAGCATTACTAAAAGCTTTTAGTTGATAGTATGCATATAAATGAAAAGCAACCTTCAATGGACCATGATACCGGTCAATGTTCTTGGCTAAGTTTGCTGGATCACCCTAGCTCGACTAGGGGTTAAGTGGTCCTGGCTTAGTCAATTCCCTGACCGTGTCCGCTGGACCGCAAGGACGCGAATCATTATTATGCAACGCTATCAACTATTTCTAGTCAAAAACATTAATAAATCTTTACTAGATAATTCATAGCCCTCTTTGTTTTAGGCGTTGGAATCTGTAGGATCCGTGTTACAGTTGTTGAGCTACACTCAAGCTGTTACACGGCAACCTTACAGAAACCAATTTCTTCATACATGTGTCTTAACCCAAACCGTCGCGTCGTAAATACACCGAGTGCCGACGTAAGTTAGGCCAACGATGTAGTCTAAGACTTGACCCAAACCGACGTGTCGTGAATACATCAAGTGCCGGGGCAAGTCAAGCTAGACACGAAACCAAGGGTCTGACTAGACTAGTCATTGTGATTTGAATGCGCACACTCATGATCACAAATGACTAGGGGTAAAAATAAAATATGAAGTCATATTCGATATGATTGACAAAGAGTTCGTCTACCGATAGCCGAGTCGAACGACTTGTTGAGCTACACTCAAGGTCGGGCTACTCAAAGTTGTTGGATTCCTGCTCCCATTTAATATTAATTATGTTTTGGCTTAAAGATATTTAAATTAATGGGAGAATGTAATTGGATAAAAACCATTCTAATTATATTTAAAATATTTTGAACACATGCTAATTATAGGAGTTCTAATCTTTGCAGCATGACGAGTAAGATAAATAATATCCGAGATAAGAACTTATTAACTGGTTACAATAAAAATAATGACTGGTCAAAGAAACCTATAGCAGAAAGGGAACAAATGAAGGAAGGGCGAGTTTATGCCTTAACTTCTAAAATGCAAAGTGTAGTTCTTTCGGTTAGTTCTAATGCATGGGTGTTAGACATCGGTGCAGGTTCTCACATCTGTAATCAATTACAGGGAATGAGAATCATTAGAAAACTCGAAAAGAATGAAATCGTTCTCCAACTCAGCAACGCATCAAATGTTGATGTTGTAGCCGTGGAAGACCTTAAACACACATTAGCTGGTGGAGCTAACTTGCTTTTGAAGCAATGTTACTACATCCCAAACTTCCTGTACAATATTATATCCGTCTCGGCTTTGGCTAAAGATGGTTATAATTTTACTATCAACGGAAATGTCATGAACATTTCTTTTGATGGTAACTTGCTAGGTTTTCGGACAATTAATAATGGTGTATACACTTTAAGCAATAAGGTTGTATTAAACGTTAATACAAGAAAATGAAAGGAGTCTAGTTTTAAGGAAACCTATCTTTGGCATTGTAGACTAGGGAGAGAAGAGACTCAGCAAGTTACATAAAGAGGGGCTCTTGGGCCTATCGAATTATGTGTCATTCGACACTTGCAAGTCTTGCCTCAAAGGTAAGATGGCCAAAACTCCTTTTGCAAGTCAAGGGGAGAGAGTTATCGAACTCTTGGGTCTAGTACATTCTGATGTATGTGGACCCATGTCTACATTAGCCAAAGGTGGATTTTCATATTTCGTCATGTTTACTGATGATCACTCAAGGTTTGGACATGTGTTCTTGATGAAACATAAGTCTGAAACCTTTGAGCGATTCAAAGAGTATCGTGCCGAAGTTGAAAACCAGACTGGGAAAAGTATTAATATCCTTCGATCAGATCGAGGAGGAGAATACTTAAGTCATGAATTCCTTACTTACTTAAAAGAGAATGTGATTCTCTCTCAGGTCACACCTCCTTACACACCTCAACATAACGGTGTGTCAGAGATGAGGAACCACACCTTGTTTGACATGGTGCGGTCCATGTAAGTGAAGCTGAGTTAACTACTTCTCTCTAGGGCTATGCCCTGGAAACTGCTATATACATTCTAAATAAAGTTCTGTCAAGATCTGTGCATATGACACCATATCAGATATGGACCTGCAAGAAACCTAGCCTTAATCACTTAAGGGTATGTGGTTGTCCTGCATATGTCAAAAGGCAGAATCCAGACAAACTTGAAGATAGATCTACCCTGTGTAAGTTCATAGGGTACCCGAGACATTCATTAGGTTATGTCTTTTACCATCCAGAGCAACAAAAAATTGTTGTCTCTAGACATGCCACTTTTCTGGAAAAGGAATTCCTTGTAAAGGAATCAACTGGCAAGGTAATTGATTTGGACGAATGCTCAGAGGAAGTACTCACTCAGGAACAACTATCGGAACTAGTGGGAGAGTCACAACTTGACATCTCCCAACCAGCCATTAGGAAGTCAAAAAGGGTTCCTCGAGTCCCCGAAAGGTACTACGGTTTTCTCGTAGACGGTAGGATTGAGGATAACATCATATTAGATGATGACCCTGTTAGCTTCCAGGAAGCCATAAAGAGTATAGACTCTAACAAATGGCTAGATGTAATGAAGTCTGATATAGATTCCATACACGTGAATAAGGTATGGACCTTAGAAAACGTGCCCATGGGAAATGTTCCCATAGGCTACAAATGGATCTTCAAGAAGAAGATTGGTGCAAATGGAAAAATAGAAACGTACAAGGCTAGACTGGTTGCAAAAGGATATCGTCAGATTCTAGGAATAGATTATGACGAGACATTCTCACCAGTAGCCATGCATAAGTCTATTCGGATCATACTTGCTATTGATGCCCACTACGACTACGAAATCTGGCAAATGGATGTGAAGACTGCTTTTTCTAAATGGTGATTTAGAAGGGCAAATTTACATGACTCAGCCAGAAGGTTTCGAAGTCAGTGGGAGTAAAAAAAAGCATGTAGGCTGCATAGGTCCATCTATGGGCTTAAGCAAGCTTCAATGAGTTGGAACATCCGCTTCGACAATACAGTCAAAGAGTTTGGTTTTGTTAGAAATGAGGATGATCCATGCATCTACAAAAGGACCAGTAATAATAATTCTTTAGTTATCCTCGTTTTATACGTGGATGACATTCTGATAATAGGTAACAACATAGAGATGTTGAAGACTGTTAAAAGATGGCTATTAACCAACTTCTCCCTGAAAGACTTGGGAGAAGCATCCTATGTACTTGGTGTGAAGTTCTATAGAGATAGATCTAAACAGATGCTAGGACTCTTCCAAACCAGGTACATTGACACCGTGCTAAAATGTTTTGGCATACAAAACAGTAAGGGTGGTTTAATACCAGCCAATCATGGAATAACCCTTTCCAAGAAGATGTCTCCATAGACTGACTTGGAAAAGGAACAAATGACCAAGATCACATATGCTTCTTCTGTGGGATCTATCATGTATTCCATGATCTGTACCAGACCCGATGTCTCTTATGCACTAGGTGTAGTAAGTCGATATCAGTCTAACCCTGGAGAGGAGCACTGGAAAGCGGTCAAGAAAATTCTTAAGTACTTGAGAAGGATAAAGACTTGATCTTGGTTTATGGAAGTGAAGACCTGAAAGTTGAAGGCTTCACAGATTCCAGCTTTCAGAGTGATGTGGATGATAGTAAATCGATCTCTGGATATATTTTCACTCTCAACGGAGGAGCAGTCAGTTGGAGGAGTTCCAAATAAGTCACTGTTGCAGACTCCACAATTGAAGCCGAATACATAGCAGCCAACGATGCAGCAAAGGAAGCGGTCTGGATAAAGACGTTCATTAACCAGCTCGGAATGGTGCCTACTATTGAAAGTCCAATACCGTTGTATTGCGACAACAATGCAACCATTAGCCTGGTTCAAGAACCGAGATTCCACAAGAGATCCAGACACATTCTTCGCAAGTAGCACCAGATACGGGAGATCGAGCAGAGGAAAGACATAGAACTCCTTAGAGTCTGTTCAGAAGACAACCTAGCAGATCCATTCACGAAGGTGCTGGCACGCGATCGTCTAGAGAGACTAGCGTGTAAATATGGTATGAGATACCAAAATAAATAGGCCTGAATGCAAGTGGAGATGTAGAGAGATGTATGCCCTCGTGGCAATTTATCTTTGTAAACATCTTGTTCAATAAGTGAAAGTATGCTTTCTGGTAAAATATTGTCTGAGTAATTTCAACTTATTAATTGCTTAGATTATTTACTTGGATTCAAAGTTAGGTCACACATGTTTTGCGATGTAGATTGCGATTATGAGAAATGTCTGATCGATAGCAGCTTGAATCTTAAAAGCGTTCGTGGTCATAGATGTGACGAGATAGGGATATTGACACATCAGACAGACCATTGTGTCTTAGTCTAGTTGGTATCATAACCAAACGACTTGGCGAAGTCGGAGACAAGACGCATGTGCTCATTAGAGAATGAGTCCACTGAACGACCCAAACAAGAGTTATTAAATGGTTAAACATTAATTAACTGTCATTAATAACTCTAAGTGATGATAAGTAAGTTGGTCCTTAGGACTTGAGATCATTATACGAAGCTGTGCGTGAACGGTATCACTTAGGTCTAAGATCTAGCTTCGAGGCAAGACCTGCTGAAAGATTTTAGGTTGGGTGACACTCGAAGCGTACGAGCTGAGGAGTGATCAATAGAGGATTCGTCTCTTCCGTTAATGGGAAGTTAGTGTCGCAGGTCATACGGCTCTCGCTAAAATCTTGGCCAAGGTATGTTGTAAGATGTACAACATGAATATACCAGAGACAGACGTATACTGTCCACTGCTAGCTAGTGGAGTTGACAGAGTTCCATACCTTAGGCTAGGCAAGTGACATAGTTAAGACGAAGGGACTAAAACTGCGGAATCATCACGGTCACAGTAAGAGTGATCCCATCGGCACTCTTGCCAACGAGTCAATCACGTAAACGATGATTCTGAAACAGGGACGACACATGCTGCTAGTGGTTCCTGTCGTCTAGAGACTTCGAGTCTCAACCTGTAGTAGGGTCAGGCTGTAGGGTCTCACACCGAGTAATATTCACGTCTTAGTAATAGGAAGATCGTTAAAGAGTAATGCATTCGATGCAATGGAATGATTAAACTCACAAGTCAGTTGTGAGATGAAAAGCTAAAGAGTTTAGCATTTGGGACATATTAATACTTGGTATTATATTGACTTAGACGCATGGAAATGAAGGGGACTTCCTGAGAAATCCACTGGAAGAAACCGTGTCCAAATCGGAGCTCTAACGAGCCCAGAAACGCAAAAACAGATGAGGATATGCCCTTATTGGGCTTACGGGTCTGACTCGCACCTGGTGGGTTAGACCCGCCAGGAAATAGCATATTTGTGCTGTTTTTTTTTGCAAAAACAAGATTTGGAGTTTATTTTCGACATTTGAGGGGTCAAATGATATCGGAATTGGATGCCGTTTTTTCTATGCAATCGTTGTCTCGAGATCTTCGATTTGACAGGTTGTTTGAAAGTCGAAACTCAGAAATGGATTTATGGTTGATTTTAGAAGTTTAGACTTCTAGTGAAATCAATCCCTATTGCCCATTTTACTGTCCTACATTGCTCGTAGCAAGAGAGGAGGGGCCGGCTCCCTATATAAATAGAGGGTAGCCCTCCTCATTGAAAAGTGCACCAAGTCTACCATTCAAGGAGCTCCTAATTATTTGAGCAAACTTGATTAAGACGTAAAATTATTCTTTTCCTGTATTAATTTTTCCTGTCCTCCAACCGAGTCCTAGCAAGGCAACGGGGAGGTCCGAATCTAATTCGGAAGTCTACGACGCGGGTTTACTCAAGTGAAACCTTCTACGGCTAGTGATGGGCTGGGAGGCAAGGTGCGGATCGGGAGGTGATCCAGTTTGTGACGAGGAGCGACGCGATGCGGTTCGGGATGCAGCGCAGATTTTGGAGCGCAAGACGGTGCGGAACTTCTTGCCTGATCCAAGGCAAGATTCCGCGTGATTCATATTTATTTATGCTTTTCATATCCTGTAGTATTTAGAACTTTCTTGAGTTGGTCAGACCCAACTCGAGTCAGTAGATAATCCTGGCTCAGGGATTTTTTTCTTAGGGCGGTAATTATTAAATAGTTTAATAATTTGTTTTTTCCGCTGCTTATTTAAATTTAGATCGTCCGACTTAAGACCAGAATTTTAAATTAGCCCTAAGGGACCTTGAAAATCCCTACAGCTATCAACGAAAATGTTATGAACATTTTCTTTGATGGTAAGTTTCTAGGTTTTGAGACACTAAACAATGGTGTATACACTTTGTGTAATAAAGTCGTATTAAATATTAGTACAAGAAAACGTAAGGAATCGGGTTTTAATGAAACCTACCTTTGGCACTGTAGACTAGGCCATATCGGAGAGAAGAGACTCATCAAGTTACATAAAGAGGGGATCTTGGGCCTCTCGAATTATGAGTCATTTGACATTTGCGAGTCTTGCCTCAAAGGTAAAATGGCCAAAACTCCTTTTGCAAGTCAAGGGGGAGAGAGTTATTGAACTATTGGGTCTAGTACATTCTGATATATGTGGACCCATGTCTACATTTGCCAAATGAGGATTTTCATATTTCGTTACATTTACTGATGATCACTCTATGTTTGGACTTGTGTTCTTGATGAAACACAAATCTGAAACCTTTGAGCGATTCAAAGAGTATCGTAACGAAGTTGAAAAACAGACTGGCAAAAGTATCAAGATCCTTCGATTAGATCGAGGAGGAGAATACTTGAGCCATGAATTCCTTGCATATTTAAAAGAGAATGAGATTCTCTCTCAGGTCACATGACTCTCCCTGAAAGGCGATACTCGCAAGTGTACGAGGTCGGTAAATAGTATACCCGGTAAGTACGGGATCGTATCCACAGAGATGGAACTAATCTGTAAATTCTCATAAATAGTTAAAGTATGTAAAGAATGGTTGAGGATTCTTACCACCCTATAGGGGTGAATGATTGTTTGGATTATTGGTTTATCTAAATACCCTAGAGTTAGGGTAATTTCCTAAGGTTTGGATGCAAGGGAGAGAAAGAGTGCGGGTGGAAAGGATATCAGTAGGATTACTCAATTGCTATGCTAAATATTAATTCCATGATAACTCGATCACTCATCCATTTCAAGGTATGAGGATAGGGAAATAAATCAATTAAGTACATATGTGGTGCACCAAAGGTAATTGCTAACTGGGTTCTTCCCCTAATTAAAGCTCATGAATCACTCTCACACCCATTTCAAGGTATGTGAGAGTAGTGCATGTAGGTTGTGGTGCGCAGTGCACAACCACCGTTCTGCGGCCCCTTTCGGGTAATGCACGATTCGATAGACGGGTCACAACCCAATTAGCAATTTGGGTTATCGGGTGAATTAAGCTTCTAAATTACTAATTATGGATAGAATTGGTCTCGTACTCATTTCAAGACAAGCAATACCCATTGGATACATAGATGCAACAATTACGAAGCACCACCGTTCTTCGGCTCCACCATGGATAGTATCAAACCCAATTACTTATAAGTTTAATTCACCCAACAACATGGATTAACAAGGGATGCTGGAAATTAATATTAGCAAGGTAATCAATACATCATACATCAATCCAAGACACCCACACAATGAATCTATCCTAGCATATCAAGAACAAAATCAGCATTCATAAAGATAGACATAGTTCAATAGAAAGGATGAAAGAAAATATGTATTAGAAAGAGGGTTGGAGATTTGTCACCAAATACAAGCTTCTTCAATCAGCAATCAATCTCAACAATAGCAAAAAACGAAATCAGAAAGCTCAAAACTTTCCAAAACCCTAATCTCCTTCTCAAGGAAGAAGTTGACCTAAAAATAGCAAAAGATTAAGTTCCATTTTGTTCTACCCTCATTACATCCGAATAGTAGTGTTTTATACCCCCTAGGGGTTACATCTCATCCATCCGAACCCTCATCCAATGATTCACAGCAACTGGAGAGAAATCGGGTTAAGGAAAACCCGTTTCTCGTAACCCAGACTACGGCCGAAAAACCCCGATCAGTCGACTGTCGAACAAACGACAGTCGACTGATGCGAAGATGACTGTCGTTTCTACCAAAGGGTGACATGCTACTGTCTTTAAAACTCACAGTCGCATGTGTGATCCACAGGCGACTGTAGTTTGCTCTTCAGTCGCCTGCTGCTGAAATGTCAAAATAACAGAGAGTTGGCTCTTTTTGCTCCCTCAGGAATCTGAAATTTCAGTCGATTGATGCGACGATGACAGACGACTGTAGAATATTACAGTCCACTGTCAATCCTCTTACAGGCGACTGTCGTTGGGCTTCAGCTTCTGTAGTTCCAGTTCTTTAAGGGCAGACGGCTGCTGTTGTTTGGGCAGTCGACTGTTGTTCCATCCACATGCGATTGCTTTGTACTCCTCCTAATGAGTTGATTTAGTCCCCTTAGGGACACCTGAAAAATCCAAAAAAATCCCTATCAATATAATAGACATTTATAATGTTTTGGAAAGAGAAATTGTGCCAGAAAAAAATCATATGCTCACAAATGATGAATTAGCATAAATGTAGTTAAGAGAGCATAATTCCTAGGTTATATGCACATGAGGAGACGATTATGAGGTTATAATATGCAATATTTATTCATAATCAGACCCCCAACTAGCGTTTTACTAGTCCCTAGCAAAATAAGTGATCAATCCCAAAATACAATGTTGACCCCATCCATGGATTATTGGCAATACTAAAGGGTGTTGAAATCATATATTTAAGGGCAAAGTTCTCAAGTCTATACACCCTTCCCTAAGACTATAACCTCATTCCTCTTACACACTCCACCATCCACACTAAGCTCTCGAGCTTATGGGATATAACACTTGCTCCCTCAAAAGATCATGGAAATGAGTTGTGGTTCAAATTTCATGCATTTACTCAAATTTCATGGCAATTTTTTAGCCTTATTCCAAGTACCATGGCAAAAGTTCATGCCTTATTCAAATGTGCACAAGTACACTTATTATTGTAGCATTTGATAGCATTCATTTGAGCAACTCCAACTTCCAAGTCACCATATTAGGATCCATAAATATAAGCCTAGCCGAATTTTTAAAATTCCTAAGGCTTAATCAATATATTGTTGATACTAAGGTTTCTACATCACTATAGGGTTCCAAATGGGTGGTAATTGCCATGAGCGTCAAGTTAAAGGGCCAAGTGTAAGCATGAAGAGAGACAATTTGTAACGACCTGAAATTTCATCACCTATATTTACGTATTTCAAAAATAAATTTTACTTTATAAATGTTAGTCGAGAGTTTTATAACAAAAATAATTTCAAAAATTCTTGTAAAAATATTTTGAAGTACTAGACTTATTATATTGTATTTCAGCAATTTCAGATTTCCTCAAATGCCCAAAACATTTCTGTTAAAATTCATCTACCAAAATTACCGTTTTGGCTCGATGAATTTATTTTCTATCCAAAAATTTTCAAAATGTCTTCAAACTTCTACAGTAGCATCCTATTATCATTTAAGGCTCTCCACATTAATTTCAGAATTTTCGGATAACGTTTCAGCCTAGAACCCGCAAACCCGCTTCCTAAACGTTTTAGCCTAAAACCGGTACTTCCGTAGCTCAAATCCCAAAAAGGATCTTGTATTCGCGATCCTCGCATCGATATGATCCTGTGGGTATTTTTTTGTAATTTTCGGAGTCGTTTGTGAAAATGGGCTTGTATTCCTCCGGTTTTCACTAATTACCGCCACTAATTACTTTTCTACAATTACTAATCAACTTTACCTTCTTACTTCTACCCTAAACCCTCAACCAACACCCTTAAACCAGCCTTCCCCTAGCTGGTGGTATTAAAAATGTTGGATCTCATCCACCCCTTTAATTTTTGTGTCTCCCCCCTTAATTACAAGTTTGCCATTCTTTAAACCTATATAAACCCCCTCCTCCCTTCACAAAATAGCCCACACTATTACTATATCTCTCTCTTTCTTATTTTTCTAAACTCAGCCCCTCTCTCTTGCCCAGCGCCTCCACGCACCGCCGGCTGCCTCCGTCGCCCTCGTCGCCGTTGCCGTCACTCACCGACGACGACGACGCCACCCGACGTTGCCTCCTCCGCCGTCCGACGTACACACACCCTGTCGATCGGAAACGAAGAGCGTGAGGTTTATTTCGAATGTATTTCGTTTTATACGAATACGTATTTTCGTATTTCGGATTTTTTAATAATTATTAAATGGGTAATAATGGTTTTAAATTCATAGTTAATTATATAAGCCTCAGAAAAATATGAAACCAGCTCCAGAAAATCAGAAATATTATTTCGGATCCAATGGCACTGGTCTCATCTTGATCAGACGCCTAGTGTTTCCAGAATAATTTTTCCAACTTAAATAAATTAGGTTTTAAAAGCTATTTTTGAGTTTCTAAAAAATTATAAAAAATACAGAAGCTTCTGAAAATTCTCCTCTTTTGCAGTAAAATCAAAATAATTATTTTAGGCTTACATAAAAATTTTGAATAATTTCCGACACCGTTTAACCGAGTTTTAAAAATCAAAACGACCTAATTATTTAAATAGGAAAAGTCGTGTTTTCTGACCAATTATTTTGTGTTGCAGGTACGGACTCCGGTGTACCAACTTCAAAGGAAGCTCTAGATCCTCTTCCAGCTTACTATGACGGTGTTGATTTTGGTAAGTCACGACAGGTCCTAAACTCAGAAATCCAGTCTTGTGCTTGTACGAACTTGTAGCACCACACCACTACGTGCTCGAAGCACGGAAGCATACGACACCTTCTTGTGTTGGACTTGTCTTTGTCCTTTGTATTTGACACGGTTTACTTAGAAACGTCCCGTGGAACAATCATGTAAAGAACTTGTACTCGACACGTCACCGGGGTTTCGGGGTAACTCACAGTTGCGAGAGTACGGGAGTGACTAGAGTTCGATCTACATGTCAAGCTGCCTATGTTTCGGCCTCCTGTCTAGCTGCCTGCGTTTCGGCAAACCATCCTGCTGCCTGGGTTCCGGCAATCGTCTGGGTAGCACCCAGGCAAGAGACGAACTGAACGGTCACATATTGTACTCTCCGACTTGAGTCACGTAGTTCTAGTGGAGCTTGCATGATTACTTCTTTACAGTCATGCACTTTACTTTCTGCACTTGTACAGACATTACACCGTACTTTACTTTACTTCCGCTTGTCATACTTGTACAGTACTCCTTTTCTTTGTTTAGAATCGTTGTGACTTACCTTCGGTTCCACTTATGGCACCGGCAGACGACGACCTGATCGAGGAGATTGCCCCAGAGTACGAGGAGCCTGTATACGACCCAGAAGCTGCAGAGTTTTAGCTGTTTTGTGCTTGAGTGTGTGTTAAGAGATGTATTTACTTTTCCGCATTTCCTTTCCGTGTTTCCTTCATGTATTCTGGTGAGAGAGTGCTGGTTGATTTTGTACTTTAATTTGTGGACTGTAATAACGTTGTATGCTGGCTGAGTGTTGTTGGTACATCTCTGCGTTGTGGCTATGCTGATTTCACTGGTAAACTGCGGAACCTGTGAGTAAATCAAATAAGTAACGGGCCCCTGGGAGCGGGTCGTTACAAGTTTTGTGGCCCATGCAGGTCCGTGCAAAATACCTCGTGAACAGTGTAGCAAAACCAGGGTGTATCGTATACGATACTCAACTAAGCTGACATTTCTATGGATGCAGGTTCGACACTCGAAAGACGGACGTGAACATCTCGGAGAGCCCCAATGGAGTTGACCTATCCTACCTTAATAAAAAGTCATTAACAAAATTTTGATAGGATTAATTAGTTGTATTAAAAAAAAGGAGAAAATCTTTCTGTGTCGGTGGCACTCATATGAATGATAATCTTTCTTCAATGGACCATGATACCGGTCAATGTGCTTGACTAAAGTCTGTTGGATCGACCTAGCTAGACTGGGCATAAGTGATCCTGGCTTAGTCACTTCCCTGACCGTGTCCGCTGGACCGCAAGGACGTGAATCATGATTGTGTGACGTCATCGATTTTCTCCACTATCAACCTTCATTTATCTTAATAACCTTTCGTTGACCTTCTTATTTATAGTCTGCTTGAACCCTAGCTACGTTTATTTTAAGGAGGGTAGAGTTCGAGTTTTCGATCATCAGAAGTTCGAACTCCTCAGCGGAAGCAGATCGAAGGACGTTCAGAAGTATTCGAGGATGATGCTGGAGATTTTGAGACGAGGCAAACGTGACGTGCACGTGAACGTTATTGAGTTTTTGCATCCTTCTGGAGCTCGTATTTCTTTGCTAACCCCACTGTCGTCTTGTACCCGATTTTTCATGGGTTTGAATTCTTTCCCACCTACCACCTCCACCTCATTATTGCCTTTTTGTCTTCATTTTCCCCTCGAACCCTGTTCCTGCCTAACCCTACCCTACCATATTGCCTACTTTCGGCGCCCTCTTTAAACCCTCACCCCTTTCCTCTCTTTTTAAACCCCCCTCTCCTTCCTCACCAAATCATCCCACGGCGTCCCCTTCGCCCCGGCCTCACCCTCTCATCCACCCCGCATCTCTCCCATCGAGACCACCCATCTCGCCCCGAGCTCCTCCGGCCTCACCCGAAGCTCCACCCCATCCCGGAGGCCCCCGCCATAGATCGACAACCCGTCGCAACCCTCGCCGCCGCAGATCGACAGCCGCCGATGGCCCACCGACGACCTTGGGGATTGTTGGGCTTAGTGACAGCCCTCACCGCCACCCTCGCTATTGCCGTGTGGTCGGGATATTGGGAACCCGCCGCTCTTGGTATTCTTGGGAGCTCCTTTTTCTGGTTCTTCCCCCTTGAGGTGCCCAGCTCTGATTTCCTCTTAGGGCCGCTCCTTCGTGTTTGTGGGTTCGTGAATTTTTGGTCGTTAAATTGCTTAGGGCTGATGATGATGGCAGTAGATATCGACCATTGGTGTTGGCACCTAGTATTATTGTCGACGATTATTGGCTTGCTTTTGGCCTTAGGTTTTGATTTTGGATGTCCGTATTGTGCTCGGATTTGGGAGACGGCTAGGATGTGTGCTTCTTGTTGGATGTTATTGAGATTGCTGGAAAAAGTGGTAGTGATGATCTTGACCCGCGAGAATTGGCCTTAGATTTGCCTTTACGTGTCGATCTGGATATTGACTTGTAATTTGGTAGCATGGCAGATGAAGTCATTTGTGTTCGGCTGGTTAAGTTGTAGCAGCGCGAATGCATTAGCTTTAGGCCTTACGTTTATGTATGCTATGGCGATGATTTGCTTGGCTAGGTACCAGTATTCATTAATGCCATGAGTTGTAATTTTAGACTTTGTGATCTTTATGTTATGTTGTTCAATAAAGCTTGCTATTGACTTATCACCTCAGGTTCCGAGTTCGAACCTGATGTCATCATCGTACTAGCTCTCATTTTCATGTAGTGCCATTATCTCATGTTTTGGCTACGTGATAAATCTGAAGTAACTATGGTGATGATACTAGGTTAGGAAACTAGTTACGGTGATGTCAATAGTATGTATTTGTGTATTCAACTTTTTGTTTTCTCGATGCTGTGATATCACATTATATTTCGTATTATATTTTCTATCATTTATTTGCTTGAGCTTCTTCATAACATCAATTACTTACTTTATTAAGTTTGAAATTCCGAGGACGGAATTATTTTAAGGAGGGTAGGATGTAACGACCTGAAATTTCATCACCTATATTTACGTATTTTAAAAATAAATTTTACTTTATAAATGTTAGTCGAGAGTTTTATAACAAAAATAATTTCAAAAATTCTTATAAAAATATTTTGAAGTACTAGACTTATTATATTGTATTTCAGCAATTTCAGATTTCCTCAAATGCCCAAAACATTTCTGTTAAAATTCATCTACCAAAATTACCGTTTTGGCTCGACGAATTTATTTTTTATCCAAAAGTTTTCAAAATGTCTTCAAACTTCTACAGTAGTATCCTATTATCATTTAGGGCTCTCCACATTAATTTCAGAATTTTTGGATAACGTTTCAGCCTAGAACCCGCAAACCCGCTTCCTAAACGTTTTAGCCTAAAACCTGTACTTCCGTAGCTCAAATACCAAAAAGGATCTTGTATTCGCGATCCTCGCATCGATATGATCCAGTGGGTATTTTTTTGTAATTTTTCGGAGTCGTTTGTGAAAATGGGCTTGTATTCCTCCGGTTTTCACTAATTACCGCCACTAATTACTTTTCTACAATTACTAATCAACTTTACCTTCTTACTTCTACCCTAAACCCTCAACCAACACCCTTAAACCAGCCTTCCCCTAGCTGGTGGTATTAAAAATGTTGGATCTCATCCACCCCTTTAATTTTTGTGTCTCCCCCCTTAATTACAAGTTTGCCATTCTTTAAACCTATATAAACCCCCTCCTCCCTTCACAAAATAGCCCACACTATTACTATATCTCTCTCTTTCTTATTTTTCTAAACTCAGCCCCTCTCTCTTGCCCAGTGCCTCCACGCACCGCCAGCTGCCTCCGCCGCCCTCGTCGCCGTTGCCGTCACTCACCGACGACGACGCCGCCACCCGACGTTGCCTCCTCCGCCGTCCGACGTACACACCCCCTGGCGATCGGAAACGAAAAGCATGAGGTTTATTTCGAACGTATTTCGTTTTATACGAATACGTATTTTCGTATTTCGGATTTTTTAATAATTATTAAATGGGTAATAATGGTTTTAAATTCATAGATAATTATATAAGCCTCAGAAAAATATGAAACCAGCTCCAGAAAATCAGAAATATTATTTCGGATCCAATGGCGCTGGTCTCATCTTGATTAGACGCCTAGTTTTTCCAGAATCATTTTTCCAACTTAAATAAATTAGGTTTTAAAAGCTATTTTTGAGTTTCTAAAAAATTATAAAAAATACGGAAGCTTCTGAAAATTCTCCTCTTTTGCAGTAAAATCAAAATAATTATTTTAGGCTTACCTAAAAATTTTGAATAATTTCCGACACCGTTTAACCGAGTTTTAAAAATCAAAACGACCTAATTATTTAAATAGGAAAAGTCGTGTTTTCTGACCAATTATTTTGTGTTGCAGGTACGGACTCCGGTGTACCAACTTCAGAGGAAGCTCTAGATCCTCTTCCAGCTTACTACGACGGTGTTGATTTTGGTAAGTCACGACAGGTCCTAAACTCAGAAATCCAGTCTTGTGCTTGTACGAACTTGTAGCACCACACCACTACGTGCTCGAAGCACGGAAGCATACGACACCTTCTTGTGTTGGACTTGTCTTTGTCCTTTGTATTTGGCACGGTTTACTTAGAAACGTCCCGTGGAACAATCATGTAAAGAACTTGTACTCGACACGTCACCGGGGTTTCGGGGTAACTCACAGTTGCGAGAGTACGGGAGTGACTAGAGTTCGATCTACATGTCAAGCTGCCTATGTTTCGGCCTCCTGTCTAGCTGCCTACGTTTCGGCAAACCATCCTGCTGCCTGGGTTCCGGCAATCGTCTGGGTAGCACCCAGGCAAGAGACGAACTGAACGGTCACATATTGTACTCTCCGACTTGAGTCACGTAGTTCTAGTGGAGCTTGCACGATTACTTCTTTACAGTCATGCACTTTACTTTCTGCACTTGTACAGACACTACACCGTACTTTACTTTACTTCCGCTTGTCATACTTGTACAGTACTCCTTTTCTTTGTTTAGAATCGTTGTGACTTACCTTCGGTTCCACTTGTGGCACCGGCAGATGACGACCTGATCGAGGAGATTGCCCCAGAGTACGCGGAGCCTGTATACGACCTAGAAGCTGCAGAGTTTTAGCTGTTTTGTGCTTGAGTGTGTGTTAAGAGATGTATTTACTTTTCCGCATTTCCTTTCCGTGTTTCCTTCATGTATTCTGGTGAGAGAGTGCTGGTTGATTTTGTACTTTAATTTGTGGACTGTAATAACGTTGTATGCTGGCTGAGTGTTGTTGGTACATCTCTGCGTTGTGGCTATGCTGATTTCACTGGTAAACTGCGGAACCTGTGAGTAAATCAAATAAGTAACGGGCCCCCGAGAGCGGGTCGTTACACAATTAATTGCCTCTAGTACATAAAGAGACAACACACCCTAATTTGCCAAAATCCACTCCAAGAATACATTTTTATCAAAGTTGGGAAGGATCACCACATTTAATCAATGGGTCTAACAAAAAGCTATAGGTTGCAGAAATGTTGGTGATGGATGGAAATTTTTTTATTTCATTCAATTTATTCACAAAAAGGATGAAAATAATAAAAAGATGCTCAAGAAGTTTCTACATCCTAGTCCACACCCCCAACTAAAAATAAACATGGTCCTCAATGTTTGAAGAGTGAGATTAAAAATATGCGTGAAGATGGATAGAATAGGACAAGAAAGATTGAGCAAGAGTTATTCATTACTAGATATTACTAGATAGGAAAGTTTTGGAACGAACACACCTAGTTGGTTCCACCTGGCGGTGGTTCTGTAAGCTCCATGGTGACCTTGTCTTTACTCCATGGCTCTTGGTAATGCTTTAAGCGTTGGCCGTTCACCTTGAATTCATTGCCGTTTTGTGGGTTGGTAATGGTCACCGTGCCATGTGGAAACACCTCCCGAACAATGAAAGGTCCACTCCACTTCGAACGAAGCTTTCCAGGGAAGAGATGAAGTCTTGAGTTGTAAAGTAGCACTTTCTCCCTCGAGGTGAATTCTCTCCTTAAAATGATTCGATCATGGGCACATTTAAGACTCTCCTTCACAAGGTTGGAATTGTTGTATGCCTCCCTCCTTATCTCTTCGAGTTTCATTAACTGGAATTTACGAGAAGTGGGGGTCGATTTCACAATTAAACTTTTTAATTGCCTAAAAGGATTTCTGTTCAAGTTCAATGGGCAAGTGGCAAAATTTTCCAAAAACTAAGCGATATGGGGACATACCTAAAATCGTTTTGTAGGAGGTACGGTATGCCCGCAATGCCTCGAGAAGACGCATGCTCCAATCCTTCCTTGATGGATTCACCGTCTTTTGTAGTATGTTCTTGATCTCCTGATTGGCCAACTCCGCTTGTCCATTGGTTTGGGGGTGGTATGTTATGAAAACCTTGTGTTTCACCCCAAACTTTTTTATTAAGCTTGCGAAGAGGCGGTTGCAGAAATGTGACTCTCCGTCGCTTATCATAGCCTTTGGCATCCCAAATCATGCGAAAATGTTTTCTTTCCTGAATTTAAGCACGATAGCCGCATCATTGGTCCTACAAGGAATAGCCTCAACCTTTTTAGATACATAATCTATAGCAAGCAAAATATATGTGTATCCAAAGGATGGGGGAAATGGCCCCATAAAAGCAATGCCCCAACAATTGAAAATTTCTAATTCAAGAATGGGGTTTAGCGGCATCATATTTCTTTTAGTAATTCCCCCCAACTTTTGGCAATCTAAGCATGATTTACAGTATGTATAAGTGTCCTTAAACATGCTAGGACAATAAAAACCACATTGTAGAATTTTTGCTACAGTCTTTTGGGCGAAAAAATGACCACCGCACACACCTTCATGGCAAAAGTGTAAAATACTATCAAACTCATGGTCTGGTATGCATCTCCTTACTATTTGGTCATTACAATACTTGTAAAGGTAAGGGTCATCGAAAAAGAAAGATTTTACCTCAAAGATGAACCTTTTGTAATCTTGGTGAGACCAATAGAAGGAGTCTTACCAGTGACCAAGTAGTTTATTATGTCGACATACCATGGGAGTGTGTGGGAGACCGCAAAAAGATATTCGTCAAGAAACGAATCATTCAATAGGATGGTTACCGGCTCCATGCTCATCGTTTACCGTGAAAGGTGATCGGCAACATGATTTTTTGCTCCCTTCTTGTCCTTGATGGCGATGTTGAATTCCTGTAAGAGCAAAATCCAACGGATTAGTCTAGGCTTAGCGTCTTCCTTGGAAAGGAGATATTTAAGAGCGGCATGGTGAAGATTGTAATTGGAATCCCAATATGTAGCTCCTGAATTTCTCCAACGCGAAGACACCGGCTAAAAGCTCCTTCTCCGTGGTGGTGTAGTTTCGTTGAGCCTCATTCATGCTCTTGCTTGCATAGTAAATCACCACAGGGACATTGTCCTTGCGTTGTCCAAGCACGGCACCAACCGCATAGTCACTAGCATCGCACATGATTTCGAAGGGTGATGTCCAATCTGGCACCTGAAGAATAGGTGAATATGTGAGCAAAATTTTCAACTTCTCAAAAACAAGTTGACAATCATTATTCCAAGCAAAATCTACATCATTTTTCAAAATCATGCAAAGAGGCAGAGATATAGAACTAAAATCTTTTATAAACCTCCTATAAAAACCTGCATGTCCAAGAAATGATCGAATATCTCTTACACAACGAGGAGTGGGTAGCTTTTCTATTACCTCGATCTTGGCTTTATCGACGTGCATACCTTCCTTGGATACAATATGACCGAGGACTAAGCCTTCGGTGGTCATGAAATGGCATTTCTCCCAATTCAAGAGAAGGTTTTTCTCGATGCACTGATCTAACACCAAAGCCAAGTTATCTAAACAATTAATAAATGAGCTACCAAACACAGAGAAATCATCCATGAATACCTCCACAATCTTTTCAACTATATCATGGAAAATGCTAAGTATGCAACGATGAAAGGTTGCAGGGGCATTACATAGGCCAAATGGCATCCTCCGGAATGCAAAAGTGCCAAAGGGACAAGTGAAGGTGGTCCTCTCTTGTTCTTCGGGTGCTATTTCAATTTGATAATAATCGGAGTAGCCATCAAGAAAGCAATAATATTTGTGTCCAGCCACACTCTCTAGGATTTGATCAAGAAATGGGAGAAGGAAGTGGTCTTTACGAGTCTTAGAATTAAGCTTTATATAGTCAACGCACATGCGCCATTCCATGGTGGCTCGCATGGGTACTAGCTCATTGTTTTCATTTTTAATAAACGTTAGCCGCGATTTCGTAGGTACAACTTGAATGGGGCTAACCCATCTACTATCGGCAATGGGGTATATAATACCCGCATCAAGAAGCTTAAGGATTTCACTCTTTACCACTTCCTTTAGGTTAGGATTTAACCTATGTTGCATTTCTCTAGTGGGTTTGGTGTCATCCTTTGAGTAGATGTGGTGCTTACAAATGAGGGGGTCAATACCTTTAATGTCGGCAATTGTCCAACCAATTGCCCCTTTTGAGTTTTAAGCACATCTAGCAATTGCATTTCTTGCTCATTAGAAAGTTTAAACGATATTACCATGGGGAATGTGCAGGATTCCCCAAGAAATGCATACCTCAAATATGGCGGCAACGGCTTCAAATCCAAGGATGGGTGCTCTAGCTTCGATGGCCTTTGGTAAGGCGTGTCCAACGGTAGTGGCTCAAAAGATGGCATCCACTTAGTGACTGTGCCAACTTCCTGCGAAAAACACTCGGTGTCAATATTTTCACAAAAATGATCAAAAAAAATTAAGCGCTTCAAAAACTCCGCATCAAAATGCTCTTCAACTAGAGTCTCAATCATGCAAGCATCCTCAAACTCACCATTCCCCCGATGGCAACTTACAAGCATTAAAAATGTTTAAGTCAAGTGTCATGTTGCCAAACAAGATTTTAAGTTGACCATCCCTACAATTGATTATAGCGTTACTTGTGGCTAGGAATGGTCTACCTAAGATGATTGGGGTTGGTGTTTTGGTTTGAGGCCCAAGGATATCCAACACGACAAAGTACACCGGGTAGTAAAATTTGTCCACTTGGATAAGCACATCCTCTATGCTACCCTTAGGGACCTTGATGGATCTATCGGCCAATTGGAGAATAATGGAAGTAGATTTTAATTCTCCAAGTCCTATTTGCATATACAAGTTATATGGAAAACTGTTAACACTCAAACCTAAATCAAGGAGGGCTTGCCCTATTTTTTGGGTTCCTATGATGCATGTGATTATAAGTGAGCCGAGATCCTTGTATTTAGGAGGGGTGTTATGTTGCATAATAGCACTAACTTGTTGCGTTAGGAAAGCTTTTTTCTTAACACTAACATTCCTCATAACGGTGCACAAATCTTTTAAAAATTTAGTATATGCTGGAATTTGATTTATTGCATCAAGAAGAGGAATATTAATTTGACATTTTTGAAATATTTCACGGATTTCGGATTGAAACTTATCTTTCTGTGGAGGTTGAAGCCTTTGAGGGAATGGTGCGAGAGGGAGGTACGGCTCGGGCTCTCCAATGACGATCTCTTTGGAATGGTTGCCTTTGTCCGATCTTCCCTCTTTCACCTCTTCATTTGTGGTGGCCTCATTCTCCATAACTATCTCCGCTTTGACTCTCGGTGGCTCCGGCTTCTCAATTTTTCGACCACTCCTCAAGGTTGTCGCCACTTGACAAGACTTGACGTTGGGTCCTCCCGATGATGAATTCATGTTAGGGTTGGGGACTGGTTGTGTCGGAAGCTTACCCTTCTCTAGAGTTGCCGCAAGCTTCGCCAAGTTCTCGTTGAGTTGTTGAAATTGTTGTTGATGTTGCACTTGAGTTTGTTGTAGTTGTTGCTACCGTTGAAAATAGGCTTGATTTTGTGTTGTTTGCATTTGGATGAATTGTTGCAATGTGTCGCTCAGAGATTGCACTTGGGGTTCACTTGTTTCATCCCTCCTCCTTTGGATGCATTGTTGATTGTTGTTGTTATTGAAGGGTGGACGATACGATGGTTGAGCTTGTTGTTGTCTTTGGGATCCCCAATTCAAATTTGGGTTATTCCTCCAACTCGGGCCTTGATTGTGGGAATTGTTGTATCCTTGCCCTTGGTTGGAATTCGCCACATAATTCACTTGAGTGGGGTCTTGAAGTACTTCCTTTGCTAGCGGTAGGTTAGGACATTGAGCGATACCATGGTCTGCGCTACTGCTAAGGTTACATATCCCCTCATTACCAACCGTCACGACCTTCACTCCTTTCAACTGCAACCCTTTAAGTCTCTTGCAGATGATGGCCTCCATTCTTGCTTCTAAGGATTCCTCTTGAGTCAATGTAAGGAGACCTCCACGGGCCAAAGGTTGAGATAATTCTCTTCTCTCAGATTCAGGAGTCGCCTCCCAACTTCATGCATTCTCCGCTATGGACTCTAAGTAGTCCCATGCTTCCTCCGGTGTCTTATCCAAGAATTTTCCGTTGCACATCATTTCCATGAATTGCTTCATGGATGAGATGAGTCCGTCGTAAAAGAAACCGATGAGACAGTATTCATCAAATTCATGGTGTGGAAATGCTAGTAGCAGCTCCTTGAACATTTCCCAAGTGATATCAAAGCTTTCGTTTGGCTTCTAAGAAAAGTTTGCCATTTGTCGCTTTAATCCTTGAGTCATGTGCAAGGGAAAAAAAACTTTTTCAGAAATTCAGCTTGCATTGCTAATCAGGAATTAATAGTATGAGAAAACAGTTTAAGATAAATGGTTTCATTGCTAACCTTCCCATCAGAACATGTGAGGCAGACATCTTCGAAATCCTTTATATGTAAATAAGGGTTTGCCTTCTCCATACCATGAAAAGTGCGGAGAATTTGAAATATCCCAAGTCTTGGGATAAATGAATTTGTGTCAGCTGGAAGCACGATGCATGAGCTGGTAGCAGACCTACTCGGCCTCAACACATATCTCAAACTTCGATCACCCTCATGTTGAGAGTGATTGTCCTCACTATGATTGGTGTTGTCATTACCGTTAGTGTTGGTGTTGTTATCGGCCATGTCTAATTTCTTTCTAGTCTATGTGTTCGAGGAGTCCTTAACCACATAAACTAGACAATTGAGTTCAAGCCAAAACTTTCCAAGATTAGCCAAATTTTTTAATAGTTTTGATGAATATAAAAATTGAAGAACAAACTCGGATATCCATAATGATTATAAACAGTAGAATAGAAAAATCTCACCAAATTTTCACGACAAAAACCAAAATGTGAAATAAAGATATGTCGTCCCCAGCAACGTTGCCAATTTGCTTGACTCTCCCTGAAAGGTGATACTCGCAAGTGTACGAGGTCGGCAAATAATATACCCGGCAAGTAAGGGATCGTATCCACATAGACGGAACTAATCTGCAAATTCACACAAATAGTTAGAGCATGTAAAGAACGGTTGAGGATTCTTACCACCATATAGGGCCGAATGATTGTTTGGATAATTGGTTTATCTAAATACCCTAGAGTTAGGGTAATGTCCTAAGGTTTGGATGCAAGGGAGAGAAAGAGTGCGGGCGTAAAGGATATCGGTAGGATTACTCAATTGCTCTGCTAAATATTAATTCCATGATAACTCGATCACTCATCCATTTCAAGGTATGAGGATCGGAAAATAAATCAATTAAGCACATATGGGGTGAACCAAAGGTAATTCTAACTGGGTTCTTCCCCTAATTAAAGCTCATGAATCACTCTCACACCCATTTCAAGGTATGTGAGAGTAGTACATGTAGGTTGTGGTGCACATCGCACAACCACCGTTCTGCGGCCCCTTTCAGGTAATGCATGCTTCGATAGACGGATCACAACCCAATTAGCAATTTGGCTTATCGGGTGAATTAAGCTTCTAAATTATGAAATATGGATTGAAGGGGTCTTGTATTCATTTCAAGACATGCAATACCCATTAGATACATAGATGCAACAATTACGAAGCACCACCATTCTTCGGCTCCTCCATGGATAGTATCAAACCTAATTACTCATAAGTTTAATTCACCCAACAACATGCATTAACAAGGGGTGTAGGAAATTAATATTAGCAAGGCAATCCGTACGTCCTACATCAACCAAAACACCCACAAAATGAATCTAGCCTAGCATATCAAGAACAGAATCAACATTCATAAAAATAGACATAGTTCAATGCAAAGGATGAAAGCAAATATGTATTAGAAAGAGGGTTGGAGATTTGTCACCAAATACAAGCTTCTTCAATCAGCAATCAATCTCAGCAATAGCAAAAAACGAAATCAGAAAGCTCGATAACTCTCCAAAACCCTTATCCCCTTCTCAAGGAAGAAGATGACCTAAAAATAGCAAACGATTAAGTTCCATTTAGTTCTACCCTCATTACATCTGAATAGTAGTGTTTTATACCCCCTAGGGGTTACATCTCATCCATCCGAATCCTTATCCAACGATTCACAGCACTGAAGAGAAATCGGGTTAAGAAAAACCTGTTTCTCGTAACCCAGACTGCGACTGAAAACCCCGATCAGGCGACTGTCGAACAAACGACAGTCGACTGATGCGAAGATGACTTTTGCTTCTACCAAAGGGCGACAAGCGACTGTCCTTAAAACTCACAGTTGCCTGTGTAATCCACAGGCGACTGTAGTTTGCTCTTCAGTCTCCTGCTGTAGAAATGTCAAAATAACAAAGAGTTGGCTCTTTTTGCTCCCTCAGGATTCTGAAATTTCTGTCGACTGATGCAAAGATGACAGGCGACTGTAGAATATTACAGTCGACTGTCAATCCTCTTATAGGCGACTGTCGTTGGGCTTCAGCTTCTGCAGTTCCAGTTCTTTAAAGGTAGGCGGCTGCCGTTGTTTGGGCAGTCGACTGTTGTTCCATCCACATGCAACTGTTTTGTACTTCTCCTCTTGAGTTGATTTAGTCCCCTTAGTGACACCAGAAAAATCCAGAAAAATCCCTATAAATATAATAGACATTTATAAAGTTTTAGGAAGTGAAATTGTAAAATCATATGCTCACAAATTATGAATTAGCATAAATGTAGTTAAGAGAGCAAGATTCCATGGGTTATATGCACAAGAGGAGACGATTATGAGGTCAGAATATGTAATATTTATTCATAATCATCACACTTCCTTACACACCTCAACATAACAGTGTGTCAGAAAGGAGGAACCACACCTTGTTAGATATGGTGCGATCCATGATAAGTGAAGCTGAGTTAACAACTTTCCTCTGGGGCTATACCCTAGAAACTGCTATATATATTCTTAATAAGGTTCCATCAAGGTCTGTGTCGATGACACCATATCAGATATGGACTAACAGGAAACCCAGCCTTAATCACTTAAGGGTGTGGGATTGTCTGGCATATGTCAAAAGGCATAATCTAGACAAACTGGAAGACAGATCTATTCTGTGTAAATTCATTGTGTACCCGAGACATTCGTTCGGATATATCTTTTACCATCCATAGCAACAAAAAATTGTTGTCTCTAGACATGCCACTTTTTTAGAAAAGGAGTTCCTTGTGAAGGAATCAACTGGCAAGGTGATTGATATGGACGAATGTTCGGAAGAAGTATTTACATAGGAACAAATGTCGAAACCAGTGGGAGAATCAGAACCTAATATCTCACAACCAGTCGTTAGGAAGTCTGATAGGAATCCTCGAGGCCCTGATATGTACTACGGTTTTCTCGTAGACGAAGGGATTGAGGATAACATCATATTAGATGATGATCCTATTAGCTTTCAGGATGCCATAAAGAGTAGTGACTCTGATAAATGGCTAAATGCAATGAAATCCAAGATAAATTCCATGCATGTGAACAAGGTATTGACCTTAGAAAACGTGCCCAAGGATAGCACTCCTATTGGCTGCAAATGGATCTTCAAGAAGAAGATTGGTGCAGATGGAAGAATAGAAACGTACAAGGCTAGGCTGGTTGCGAAAGGTTATCGTCAGATTCTAGGTATAGATTATGCCGAGACTTTCTCACCAGTCGCTGTGCACAAGTCTATTCGGATTGTACTCGTTATTACTGCCCACTATGACTACGAAATCTGGCAAATGGATGTAAAAACTGTGTTTCTAAACGGTGATTTAGAAGAGTAGATTTACATGACTCAGCCAGAAGGTTTCGAAGTCTGTGGGAGTAAAAGAAAAGCTTGCAGACTACACAGGTCCATCTTTGGACTAAAGCAGGCTTCAAGAAGTTGGAACATCCGTTTTGACAAGGCGGTCAAAGAGTTTGGTTTTGTCAGAAATTAGGATGATCCATGCAGCTATAAAAAGACCAGTAATAATTCTTTAGTTATCCTTGCTTTATACGTGGATGATATTCTGATAATAGGTAACAACATAAAGATGTTGAATTTTGTTAAAGAATGGCTGTCAACTAACTTCTCCATGAAAGACTTGGAAGAAGCATCCTACATAATAGGTGTAAAGATCTATAGAGATAGATCTAAACGGATGCTAGGACTCTCCTAAACCAGGTACATTGACACAGTGCTCAAACGGTTTAGCATGGAAAACAGTAAGGGTGGTTTAATACCAGCCAATCATGGAATAAACCTTTCCAAGGAGATGTCTCCAAAAACTGACTTGGAAAAGGATCGCATGAGTACGATCCCATATGCTTCAGCAGTAGGATCTATCATGTATTGCATGATCTGTACTAGATCCGATGTCGCTTATGCACTAGGTGCAGTAAGTCGATATCAGTCTAATCCTGGAGAAGAACACTAGAGAGCAGTCAAGGCAATTCTTAAGTACTTAAGAAGGACTAAAGACTTGTCTTGATTTATGAAAGTGAAGAGCTCAAGGTTGAAGGCTTCACAGATTCCAGCTTTCAAAATGATATAGATGATAGCAATCGATCTCTAGATATGTTTTCACTCTTAACGAGGAGCAGTCAGTTGGAGGATTTTCAAACAAGATACTGTTGCAGACTCCACAATGGAAGCCGAATACATAGCGGCCAACGATGCGGCAAAGGATGCAGTCTGGATGAGGAAGTTCATAAACTAGCTGGGATTGGTACCTGCAATTGAAAATCCAATACCGATGTCTTGCGACAACAATGCAACCATCAGTCTGGTTCAAGAACACAGATTCCACAAGAGATTCAGACACATTCTTCGGAAGTATCACCCCATACATGATATAGAAAAGAGAAAGAAATAGAACTCCTTAGAGTCTGTTCGGAAAACAACTTAACAGATCCATTCACGAAGGCGCTGGCACGCGATCGTCTAAAGAGGCTAGTGTGTAAATGTGATATAAGATACCAAGATAAATGGGCCTGAGTGAAAGTGGGAGATGTAGAGAGATGTATGCCCTCGAGGCTATTTATCTTTGTTAACATCTTGTTCATTAATGAAAGCATGCTTTCTGGTACCAATTGTCTGAGTAATTATCTAATTTATATTGCTTAGATAATTTCCTTAGACTCCAAGTTAGGTCATACATGTTTCGAGATGCAGATCGTGATTATGAGAAATGTCTGACCGATAGAAGCTTGAGTCTTAAAAGCGTTCGTGGTCGTAGATGCGTTGAGATAGGATATCGGCACATCGGACAGACCATTGTGTCTTTGTCTTGTTGGTCTCATAATCATGCAACTTGATGAAGTCGGAGACAAGACACATGTACTCATTATAGAATGAGTCCACTGAATGACCCATATAAAGAGTTATCAAATGGTTAAACATTAAATAACTGTCATTAATAACTCTAGTGATGATAGGCTAGTTGGTCCTTAGGACTTGAGATCATTGTACGAAGACGTGCGTGAACAGTGTCACTTAGGTCTATGATCTAGCTTCGAGGCAAGCCTGCTGAAAGATCTTAGGCTGGGTGACACTTTTAGCGTACGAACTAAGTAGTGATCAAAAAAGGATTCGTCTCTTCCGTTTATGTGAAGTTAATGTCGCAAGTCAGTACGGCTCTCGGTAAAACCTTGGCCAATGCATGCTGTAGGATGTACAACATGAATGTACCAGAGACCGATGAACATTGACCGCTGCTAGCTAGTAGGGTTGACAAAGTTCCATACCCTAGGCTAGGCAAGTGACATACTTAAAACGAATGGACTATAACTACGGAATTCAACACGGACACAGTCAGTGATTCCGACGGCACTTTGCCGACAAGTCAATCACGTAAGTATGATTCTGAAACAGGGGCGACACTTGCTGCTCATGGTTACTGTCGTCTAGGGGCTTCGAGTCCCAATTTGTAGTAGGGTCAGGCTGTAGGGTCTCACACTGAGTAGTATTCACGTCTTAGTAATAGGAAGATCGTTAGAGAGGAATGCATTCGATGAAATGGAATAATTAAACTCACAAGTTAGTTGTGAGATGTAAAGCTAAAGATTTTAGCATTTGGGACATGTTAATACTTGGTATTATATTGACTTAGACGCATGGGAACGAAGGGGACTTCCTGCGAAATCTACTTGAAGAAACCACGTCCAAATCGGAGCTCTAACGAGCCCAGAAACTCAAAAACAGCTGAGGAAAGGCCTTTATTGGGCTTGCGGGTCAGACTCGCACCTGGCGGGTCAGACCAGCCAGGAAATTGCTGATTTGTGCTGTTTTTTGCGAAAATGAGATTTGGAGTCTATTTTTGACAATTAAGGGGTCAAATGAAATCGGAATTGGATTCCATTTTTTCCTATGTGATCGTTGTCTTGAGTTCGTCGATTTGACAGGTTGTTTGAAAGTCGAAACTCAGAAATGGATTTATGGTGGATTTTAGAAGTTTGGACTTCTTATGAAATCAACCCCATTACGACATATTATTGTCCCACATTGCTCGTGGTAAATGAGGATGGGCTAGCCTCCTATATAAATAGGGGTGCCTTCTCTTCATTGTTTTTTGCACCAAGTCTACAATTTGTGAAGCTCCTGATTTTTGAGCATGCACGATCTAGACTTAAATCATTCTTCCTCTTTAGTTCTTTTATCCTCCATTCGGGTCCTAGCAAGACTACGAGGAGGTTTGGATCTGATCCAGAAATATCTGGCGTAGGTCTGGTCAAGTGAAACTTTCTTCGACAAGTGATCGGCTCGGAGGCGCGGAGTGGCTCGGGAGGCGGTTCAGCTTGAGGCGAGGCATGGTTTGGTTCGGAAAGTGGCTCAGCTCGATGCATGGCGCAAGAAGTCGGTGCGGTACATCTTGCCTATACCAAGGCAAGATTCCGGGTGAGTCCCTTTTATTATGCCTATCATATTTTGCAGTAGTTAGACCTTTCTCGGGTTGGTTAGACCCAACCCGAGTCAGTAGATAATCCGGGATAGGGAGCATGTTTCCTTAGGGTAGCTTTTATTAAAAGAGTTTAATAATATTTTTTCGCTGCTTCTTTTATATTTTTGTTCGTCCGACTTAGGACGGGCTAGAATATATGCCCTAAGAGACCTTGAAAATCCCTACATATATGACATGTTATACATAAAAGGAAGAAATTTTCATCCACAATTTATCCCCAAAAGTCCCCAAAAGTACTCTTATAGCCCCATAATTTATCATGATTTTTATAATGAATTTTTAGGCAATAAGAACCCTTTTTATTTAAAATTTTAGCCTCAAAAAGCCTTTTAAATCTTATTTTAGCCCTCTCCCTGTTTTTTCGAAAAAGGAAAACTGGCCTGCGGGCCTGAAGCCCGCAGTGTGGCTGCGGGCTTCAGGCCCGCAGTCTAATTTTTTGTGTGAAAAATAGGCATGCGGGCTTCAGGCCGTCAGTTTTTTGTATGGGCTTCAGGTTCAAAACGAATCTGGGGGGAACTGTTGGGGGCAGAGCGCCGCCCCCCTACGGGGGGGGGGGGGGGGGGGGGGGGGGGGGGGGTAAAGTGGCGGCTACCGGAGCGCCACCCCCCACGGGGGACAAAGGCGGGGCCAGCACGCCGCCGCCCCTTCGCCAGGGGGGGGGGGGGGGGGGGGGACGATTGCGACGGGGCACCGCCCCCCTTTCGAGGGGGGGGGGGGTTCAACTGCGGTGAGGCGCCCCCCCCCCCCCCCCCGCCGTTGGGGGGAAGGAGTTTGTCTGCGGCAACACGCCCCCCCCTTCGGGGGGTTCGACTGCAGCGAGGCACCACACCCCCTTCGGGGGGGGTCATGGTGCGCCGACAGCGACCTCTCTTCGCTTCAGATGGGGGGGGATACGTAAGAGGGGACGGGCGAGTGGGGGAGCGGCCGGTGGCAAGGCCACCGGCGGGGCTAGAATAGGCTTAAAACCCCTATTATACTCTTATTTTTAGAATTATAAATATGTTAAAAACATGATTTTTGGGTGATTAGTCCTGATTCCACTTCGATCTTGCGAGATCTATGAAAAATACTATCATACGTATGATAAAAACGACATTTTAGCAAGATTAACCTCTATATTCCTCCTCCGGATATAGCGACGGTTGAACGAAACCTACGCAGATGCCGACGCTCGTTTGATGAAGCTTGATGCCGTGCGCGTTGATCTCCCGCCTTTCTTCTCTTCGCAACGATCGATTTTGTGTGGAATTTTTGTTTAGAGGCTCGTGCTGATAACGTGTTATGAATCAACATCTGGGGAGGAACCCCCAGCTCTTTATTTATAGCCTGTAGAGGAGCGTATACAGATAAGATACAATAGATACGGTCTTATCTATAAGATAAGCCATGATCCTAACTGACTAACCAACTCGGTACTATCCCTTCACAACAGTAATAACTTTTTATTATTGTCCAAATTTCCTTCACGAAAATATCGGGTAGGTTGGTCCTTTATTATTTTTCGGTTTTTATGTGAAAGAACGAAATACATAAGATAAAATTGATGTGACTTATTGTAATCAAGATTCAATTTTGTAGATTCAATTTTAGAAGATGTTATAAGATACTTTGGACTTTAGATATAACCGTGTACAACAAAAAAAATACTTGATACGTGTGGTAGCATTTTGATGAGCAAGAGAGGTAGGGTCATTGTCAAAATACAAAAAGAAAAGTCATTCAAATAGACAAAACTGAATAAAAAAGGTAACCATTATACTGAAATTTTGTATCATATTACATATGATGATACTTCTTTCCCTTTTCATCTCAAGATATCAGAGTCTGAAGTATGCTTTTTGAGCACTGTTCGAAGGGGAAAAAACAAAATAGAATACTTTGTGTAATCAAATGTAAGCTTAGTGCATTTAAAATACCACTGATGATGCCACACTGTAAGAGACACTAAAATAAAGTTAGTTTAAAATTTTATGTGATGGCCTCCTCACACTAAAATAAGCCACTTCGGGCGTGGATCCGACTCAGCATCACAAAATCCGAGTGCCCACTTGCATGCTCTCGTTGGTGATTCCAGAGTAGGGCATGCAAGGATAAGTTTCATTAGTGTATTCTTAAGTTCGATGTTAATCAGTACAAAACGCTGGCAACTTTCCTTGAAGACAACTTTAATGATGTACTGTTGTGTGGGCTTTTACTTATTGTATGTCAATTTGTGACAGAGATAGAAGCCGGCAGATGAGATGGTCACGTTGCTGCTATTCCATGCAATTACGTGATCTTGAGTTTATTTCCCATTTACATCGCAGGACAAGGGCACGTATACGTGAAAACAAAATGATACGATGATAGTTGCGTAAATTGTTGAAAGATATATTATTAAGGGATTAATATAAAGCGGGTGGCACTTGATCTAATGGATCAGGTGCAAGACACAAAAAGGTGGGAACCAGCGAGTACAAGCCCATGCGTGGCTTGTACTTCCCACCTTTTTTGTGTCTTAGCACCTGATCCATTGGATCAGGTGACACCTTTTCTACATTAAATCCTATTATTAAAAAAAACATATCCGATACTTATGTCCACCATGTCATTTTACATGAACCTGTTGGGGAGATGAGAGATAACGATCACCTCAATCGATAACCGTGTAGAATTCCAGGATCGTTGTGACAACACACAAAGCAGACGACGATTCGCTACAAAACCAGCAACACAAGCAATAATATGATAGCAACGCAAAACAAAAGAAATCGCGCACCTGACACCAAAGATTTATACTGGTTCCATCCGCTTCTTGGTGTACGTCCAGTTGAAGAGATCACTAATGCTTCAATCTCTTTGGATTACCCGGTATGTCATTTGGTTGAAGGGAAACAACCAAATCCGCTAAAAAATCGGAGAAGAAAATATGGAGAAAACCTATCAGCCCAGCCCCCCAAAGCACATTGTTTGCTATCTGTATATTCCACTGTGATTCTAGGAGAATATTGCACACTTTTTCCGAGTCATTAGATGACATTTTGTCCATATAGCATGTTCATTTGGTTTCAAATATATGTATTTTTTAATATCATTTAATATAGGGCATATCGTTTATTTATATACAAAATACCATTTTATGAACCAATTTATGTCTCCTATTATTCTCCATGTGAAAGAGAGATTTTTCTAGTTTTACTGGAATTTTTCCTATATTTTCTGGAGCTTGTAGCATTTTCTAGGAATTAAAAAGGCCATGAATTAATGGATTTACAAAAAGAAAAAAGAAAATAAAAATATTTATGTAAAGATATTTTGTAAGTATACATAAATAAAGTATATTATGTGTATATGTATACGTGGATCTTTGTATATGTGAACTCCTGTGAATAAATGTGATTATTACATAGGTACTCGTATAGATATATGTCATAAGTATACTTAGTGAATATAGTTGTGTTTGGATGTCTTGATAATTGTATATGTGTCTACTGGTTATAGTAAGCTATAAATAGATATGAAGTGGTGTGCATCTTGAATATGTAATTATGTATTGCCATTGTGAATACGAGTGCATCCGTCTATGGTTATGTAAATAATAAGTTTATATATGACTGTTGCATGAGTAAGATATAAGTGAATAAGTGAAATAATATGTATGAAGGCATATGTGTGAATTAGTATATACATGTGATGTTATGTATTGGATGTAGCTAAGACATATATAACTACATTGTATTGAATTGACATTGTATGAAATAAATAAGTGTCCATTGCATGCAACTATCTTATTTTAGTAATGTATGAAAAGATATACATATAGTTGAGATAGAATGTATAATGGTAGAAGCCTTTAGGAGTGAATGGGTATGTGTATTTGTATTATATGATACACTTGTTACTAAAGTATATATGATTAGTAGAGGGATGTGAATGGATAGTGATATATGTATGATGTATTGCTATATATATTAGATATAGACATAAGGTATTTGTGTATATGATGAATACTTGAATAGGATATGGTGTATACTAAATGTATATATTCTTTGGTGGGATATACAATATGATGTATACATACCCACTAAGTAATGTATGTGCAAGGTGATACATGTATAACTATAAGTGTATATATTAGTATTCCTGGTTGGGTAACCCTTAAGGATATTTGATTTTTAGTTAAACCCATGACCTTAGAAGCCCGAGGACGGACTTTGTTTTTAAGGTGAGTAGAATGTAATACAATGTATTCACATATACAGGTATTATATATGTACTAATCATAACATGTGCCCGCGGGTACGGTTCATTTAAGATTTTCCCCCGCGAAATCTTTATTCCCCAAGAAATTATTTCCACAGCCAAAATTGCACGGAACAACAAATTAGCGTAAAAATATTTAGTGGCACAGACGCTTTTGGCATGAAACAACAAATTCGGCGCTGGCGCCTTCGGCGCAGGACTACAAATTAGCGTATAAAAATCAACGTGGACGCATTCGGTGCGCGGAACAACAAATTAGCGTAAAAAATTTAGCGAAGGTGCCGAACAATAAATTCGGTGTAGAACAACAAATTTGGCACGAGCGCTTTCGGCACAGAAATTATTCTCATTTTGTTGCCACATGCTTCGAAGAGACGGTGGGCCCCGCGTTGAGGGAGAGATCATTCGATCTGTAGCGACATTCAATCTATAGCATTTAGTGCAAGTTAAATTTTTTCCCCAAATGCATTAATTGCGTGCACTCTCCTATTCTCCAGAGTGCACGCAATTAATGGGCGTGACGGGAGGGACATCCGCTTTCTCCTCAATAATGATAGGCCTTTCAGTGGCCTCTTCTTTATTGCTGTCATCAACAGCTTCTTTAATGGTGATCTTCTCCTTATTAAGCATCGGGACCATGACGGGGTCAGTCACCTGTCCTCCACATGTGGTTAATGAAACCACGACATTAGCTTGAGCTTTAGGATTAGTCTCCGGCTGGGAGGGCAATATTCCCTGATTCTTCAGAAGCTGCGACATTTGCCCCCTCAGTTCATCAAGTGAAGAATTTATATTCTTGAATTGGTTCGATGTATCCTGATTAAAGCGGATCTGGCCGCTCATGAACGTCTCTAGTGTGGCTTCGAGATTAGACTTGGGTGGAGCCGACGCATAATTCTGCTGAGGCAACCGGTTGTACTGATACCCTGGCGGCCTGTAAGGCCCAGCTGGCCTAAAGCCGCCCTGCTGCTGGTTCTGCTGCTGCTGATGCTGCTGCTGAGGAGGGGTTGGAGGCCTCTGAAATTGCAGAGGTTGCAGCCTTTCACTTTGCTTTCCATAGGAAACCCTGGGTGCTTCCTGGCAGCTGGATGCTGCCACTGATTCCATCCCTCTACTTGGACGTATTGCATGGTCTCAGAAGTCTCAGCACCATCGTAGTGGGTCTCACTAGGGATATATCCCGGATCTACTTATTCTTCCACAGGATGATACGATGTGCTGGGCGAAGCGGGGATGGAGTCTAGACGCTGCTCAATGCGGGCCACTTGTTTGCACAAGGTCTCGATGTGAGAATCCAAGTGGCTAGCGGCCTTAACCTTGGGAGTCTGGGTCACAACGGTCCGTTCATCGCTCCATTGCTGAGTGTTGGCCGCCATGTGCTCCAACAAGTCAATAGCCTCCTCAGGAGACTTATCAAGCAGGGCGCCCTGCGCCGCAGTATCGATGATCATCTTGGTGCTAGGCTGGAGCCGGTTGTAGAAGCTATGCACCAAATCCCATGATTGGATCCCATGGTGAGGACACTGATGTTGGAGGTCCTTGAACCTCTCCCATGCCTCGTAAAGTGACTCCTGTGGGAGCTGCTTGAAGTTATAAATAGCTCCGCGGATCCAGACCGTCTTCGATGGTGGATAAAACTTATCCACAAATGCAAGCGCGAGCTTCTCCCAGGTGGTGAAATGGTTGGGAGGGTGGGCCCGAAGCCAATAGGAGGCTTTATCTCTTAAACTAAAAAGGAAGAGCCGCAACTTCACAGCGTCATCACTAACGTCCTTTGCCTTGAACGTATCACACTTCACCAAGAAGGTGTCAATGTGATGGTTGGGATTTTCATGCGGATGCCCGTGGAAGGGATCCTGCTGCATCAGATTAATCAACCCCATCTTGAGCTCGAAGTTCACTACCGCCAGTTGCGGTCTTAGGATGGAGGAGTTATTCCCAAAAGTTGGTTTCATGTGGTCCCTGATGGACCCGGTGCAACGAGGAGGAGGATTGTTCTCTGCCATATGAGCAGAGGGAGATGAACTTCTGCTAGAGGCTCTCAAAGCCCTCGCTGTCTTTTCGATCTCAGGATCGAATAATAATTCTCTGGTAGATCCCTTGTAGCGAATGTTCATGCACCAACAAAACTCAGATAAATACCGTCAGTAGCACCGAAATAAATAAAAAGAATAAAAATGATGGAAAGGTAAGAGATGATCGAAGTGCTAGCAACCTTCACAAAATAAAAACAAACTGAGATAGAACACTACTGCCGTCCCCGGTAACGGCGCCAAAAACTTTACGCAACCGTAACCTACACCTAGGTTCCACCTGGCGGTTTCACGATCGCCTGGCGTGGTATGGCCCCTAGGCTACAATTTTGGGCTCAATCCGCAAGCAGACGGTGTCGAGTTATAGTATAAAAGATGTCGAATCCCATATGGACGGTGATAGTGTCAATGGTTTCTCAGTTTATTTCTAAGTCTTGAAGTAAGATAGCTATCGGGGTAAAAGATTTGATTTGGGTGTTGTTGTTGTGATACTAATAAAAGGGACTAGGGCTTTAGGGATCATCACTAGGATCGTTGGGGGTCGATGTTGAGATAAGATCCTAGCATTGCATTAGGGTTAGGGAATTAATCCCCCAATTCGTACCACTCTCGTGGGTTAGAATTTCAAGGTATTTCAGTGGCTCTCGTTGACGCAATGGCGGTAGCCGTCAACGTAGCGGTATAGTTCGTCGATGGATCCCCTCAAGCCGCAAGCTAAGCATGGTCGTGCTTTGGTTGGATCCACCGATTTCCCTATTTGAATCCCTAGATACCCCTTAAGCACATCAATTCCACAGACCGTGGGCATGATCTCAGTACGGATTATCTACGGATTCGGTAGGATCTACCGAAATACAATCCTAAGTCCCCAATTCAATGTAGGGATCCAGATCTACATCTTTCCCTAGGATCCCAGGCTAACACATCAACCCTAGAATAATCTACTCACATATGGCGATAACAACAGATGAAGACATCATTCTCTGAGATGAAATCAGTATAACAATCAAAGAAGTAGGGATAAAAGACTTACAGCGAGAAATCGATGGAGATTGCAAATTATAGATCCAGAAAATAATTTCAGATTCCGAACACAAGAACAATCAAGAATAAACGTAATAATATCAAGTAATTGATCAAAAATCCTATTACAAGAATTAATCTCAGAAAATCCCTACAATAATCGCCTGAGCTCATCGTTCAAAACTATTCAAAAACGCCTCCAAAAAATGAATGTCCTTCAGTCCTCCCACATCTCCTCGCTTCAGTCGCCTAAGATCGCGCACATCGCGGCTTCAGAAAAAATTCCAAAAATGACCCTGGAATTGCCGACCGAGTAGATGACTCGGTCGAGCAATTCGCTGCTCGTTCAGTGGCTCGGTCCGAGCAGAGGAGCTGCTCGACTGAGCATTACAGGAAATGGAAAAGATTCAATGTTGCCACTCTGCCTACCCGGACCGAGTAAGCTCTGCTTGGTCCGAGTAGGGGTCGAGTCGGTCAGATGCTCGGGCCGTGTCGTGGACAGCTTCAGCTTGTGGAATCTAGGCGACTTGACCGAGAAGATGAGCTGCTCGGTCCGAGTCAGCCCGTATCAGCTCTCTTCTCAATTTGAAGATACTTGGTCGAGCAGCTGAGTTGCTCGGACCGAGTATTTTCTGGGAAACTCTGTAGAGGGCTCCTGGGGCTCTCTCTCTCTCTCTCTCTCTCTCTCTCTCTCTCTGCTATCTCGCTCTCTCTTCTCGCTCGCTTGCTCTGCTATCTCGCTCTCTCGCTCTCTCGCTCTCTCTCTCTCTCTCTCTCTCTTCCTCTAATGTCTCCAAAAGTGTGGCGAACTCCTCCAGAGCCTCGCCAATAAGCTCACGAGCACGTCGTATGTGTCCATACCTAAGTGGGGTCCCAAATCACTCCAAAATCCCTGAGAACTCACAAAACACTACGAAACTCGAAGATATCGTCAAAAATGCAATATCGTAGTAAAATGAGGGATTTGGATGCGAAAATGGTATGAGATGCAATGAAATGATGATATGAAAATAGTAGAAAATATGGACACATCAGATCCCTCTACCAAAACTGAAAATTGGGATATAGTTGTATGTGAATATAACTGTGTGATTATGTGGCTATGCCATGTATATTTCTATGAGGTACTAGGGCTTGTATTTATAGTTATAGTGGTATATGAAATATTTCTATAAATAATTGTTAGGTTGCTTCTATACTTGTACTTTATATGGGATAGTATATAAATGCGTTATAGGATGCGTATAATTATTTATACGGATTATGCAGTAACTACATTATATGTGAATGGATCTGTTTGTACCACTTGTATGAGAATATGTACATCATGTGTATACTAGTGTATGGATATGTAGTGACATATGATGTGTAATTCTTTGAGACTGAATGACTATAGTTGTATGTATAATTGTCAGTTTTTATACTTATGTGCGTAAGTGATAAGTTCCATCTGTTAGTATACATATGGGTATAAGTGTATCAATAATAGGATGTACCTAGTTACATGTATGAGAATTATGCATAAGTCTATGAATGGATTTGTAAATACCACTTACATGAGAATAAACGTACTATGTGTATACTAGTGTATTGTGTGTTACATATAGATATGTGGTGATGGATGTATGATGCTATAAATTATGTATATAAAGGATTAAATGATTGTAAGTGTTTATACACATATGCTTAAGTGGTGTAACTATGTGTAGTTAATTAATAAAACGTATGATGTAGCATATTCAAGTGTATTATAGGGTGTACGTACTTACTATATGTGTACTAATAATTGACTAATTTGAAATTTACATAGGTATACTAGTGAAGTGTCGTGTGCATTGAATATAATGTATGTGGTAGTATGTATACTAAAAGTTGATATTAAGTAACCCTTATTAGTGATACAAGTATTTGTAAATAAATGCATCCTTGATCGTATCCTTGTAATTATATACAGATGAACCTAGGTATAACAATATATACGTTTAAGTATGAATATGTTAACACTAAGACTTATGAAGTGATTGCCATGTGGTTATATATATATATATATATATATATATATATATATATATATATATATATATATATATATAGAATAATGGGTATCATACGCCATATGAGAGGGTGTCTCAAATGCCCTCTCACATAAAAGGGGCAAGTACAAGCCCACATGGGCTTGTACTTGTTGTACTTGACTCCCTTTATGTGAGAGGGCATATGAGACACCCTCTCATTTGGCGTATGATACCCATTAATCCCATATATATATATATATATATATATATATATATATATATATATATATATATATATATATATATATATAAATAAAACAGGGATGTTATCATGGGTTTTTGGATAAGAGTTGTTGGATAAGTGATTTTGGTTAAGAGAATTTGGATAAGTGATAAGAGAATTTGGATATTGTGTAATTGTGTAATACATTTTGTTGGATAAGGGATAATGGATAAGAGAATTTGGATATGAGAAATTGGGAGATGAGAAATTGGTTTTTGAATTTTGTATAAGGGTTGGTTGGGAATGGTTAAGATAAGAAAACTTGAAATTTGGGGGGAAATGTATTTAGAGGGGGGAAAACCAAAAATTTGAAAAAAGCTCTGCCTTATCTCTCCCAAAACAAACCCAGCCCGTGACCTTTTCATCTCCCCTCACCCCGACGCTCCCCTCACCTCCACCCACCCCCACATGAAAAAAACATCAGAACCGCTGCTCTCCTCCCCTATCTCCCCTCACCCCGGTGCTCCACTCCCCTCATCTCTCAACCGATCTCTCAACCGCACTTCCACACACATGGTGAGATTCCTGTGGATTCTAGGGTTTCTTGCTCTGTGCGTCTCTATGCACCCACAGATCCACCGGCATCCGCCCGATCTCTGACGCTTACTGATCCGCTGCTCTCGAGCTCTGTTCTCCTAGAGAAGGATCGTACGCAAGGTTCAATTTTTTTCGCTTTTACCCTTCTTATGGCATTCTCAAAGCTTCTGATCGTTCTGATCTTTCTTGAATTCTATAAAATTTCAAAGCTTTTGATCTTTCTTGAATTCCAAAAATATTGTTCCAATTCTATACAAAGCTATGTTGGGTTGGCTTCATGAATTTGCTCAACAATAGGTAGCCCATTTGTTCTTTTTGGTTGTTGATTGTGGTTTTTATTTCAAAATTCCATCTTCTTCTTTATAGATGCTTCTTCTTTATTTGTAGCCCATTGATGTCACGATATAGATAGCCCATTGATGTCAAGATATAGATGCTTCTTCTTTATTTGTGAGAAAATTTTACTAACAGCATTCAAAACAGAATGCCCATTCTATTGTCATCTGTTCTATTAAGAACATGAACAACACAAATTTTTTAATGATATAATTGTATGCAATATTTTTTAAACAAATGAAATAAATATTGTTCAGTATATTCCTATAGATGTGTATTTTTCATCATGGTACATCATACACAAACTGGAAACAAATTTGTTTTAGCATATGCTATATGAATGTTTAAAACGTTTGTGAATGTTTACTAGGATTTTAATCAAATTTGCACATGGTAATTCATTGGTTTACTTTGCACTAAATAGCTTCATCATTTAGATATGTTTACTAGGATATTAAGAAAAACAAATCTCTCTAGCGTAAATGCAATTTCATGAAAGAGAGAAATTAAAGAGGAGAGTATAGCCTAAAGGATGTCCCTAATTTAATCAAAGTGAATACATAAAAATTAATAAATTTTTATAAGATCGAAGTTTCTGTGTAACCAAACCAACAAGCGTACCACCACGACAAGAGTAACATTTTTTTACTTAATAACGACACCACCCAGTGGGATAAACGATGAAGTCTTCAGCCTGCAAAAGTACTTATTTTAATTACTCTAGGGATGAAGTCTGCAGTTCAGATCACCACCAATTCTGGTATGTCAACTCACCTCTCAGCAGTTTTGATTTGTTTTCTTAAGACTAACATTGGAATTTTGTAGGGAAGATACTGTGAAGAGTACACAACTTCTTAAAATCATTTTCCTTATTAAAAACGTCTCTAGATTGTTAAAATATCATTTTGTCTCCAAAAATGTAATGTTAAAAATAGAATTTCATTTCTGAAATTGATACTTGAGTTGCATAAGGTTAAAAATACAGAAGGATATGTTTGTGGATAATGATAGTGGTGATAAAGATAATGAGGGGTCTTGCATAGTTTAAATTGATATTTTAAGAATGATATTTGTATGTCATTAAAAATAAACTTGCAAGGTTCGGTTCGTTATCATGCAGGCTAAGACTCGAGAATTCTACTAATCATTATGGTAAATTTTTAATTTTTAATTTTACATATTTGGCATTGATTGATATTCAATCTGATTATTGATTTGGTTATTGTATTGAAGGTTTTCTGATGATCAAAATACATGAGTATATCGGGACCGATAAGTCCAGTTTCTAGCATGTGTCAGATTTCTTTGTTGGCAAGTTGAAGGAGAGTTCATTCGCTTTGGATCTTTGAGAGTGAGATTCATTTTGCCCTTTTATTTTTTTTAAGTTATTTTTTAATATTACGTGATATCACAGTCTTAGATTGTCAGTTTATTTGGAGTTCTATTACTTATGCATATAAGTCTATTAGTCGGGTCATTCTGAGAGTATTCTTGCAGAAATATATTCATAGTATTTGTATGGAATTGAGTGTGTGTTGATTTAACTTTATTGTTCTAATTATTTTTTTAAGATGTACAAAAGTAATAGTGTATTTACATGCAATAAGACTTTTAATGCCAAGTATTTATATATTCATAGTTTCGGTAGAGGGAAATCTTAGGGGACAGTTTGCCTATGGTTGAAATTTTAGGGATCGAATATTTTGATTGTGTTAAAAAATTTGGGGGAGAATATTTTGAGCGAGCTTGCAAATTTGTTGTTGAAGATTATGAATGTGTTTGAAATTTTTGGATGGTAAGATTTTGAATATGATTGCAAATTTTAGGAGAGTGAGATTTTGAACGATGTTAAAATTTTTCGGTGGAAAATTTTTGAATGTGGTTTACATTTTCGAGTGAAAGATTTTGAATGTTCCGCTGACTAAGGGCATGTGTAATGACAGAATTAGGGACAAACTAATTGTGTCAATATCGCTTTTTCTGACAAAATTGTGTCACATAATGTGTATAAATTGCAGAATTAGGGACGAACTAATTTGGACACTATCAGTAACAAAAATAGATACACGCTGTTATATTTTGAATGTTAATTTTGTTTGAAATTTGTCAGTGACCTTTCCTATTCCTTTTCACTTTCTTCAATTAATTCTATCAATTTCTTTGTGAAAGCATGATGATTTGTACATTTTTTGTTGTTTCATTTCACGCTTTTTTTAATGTTCTTGGTTCAGCATATTCCTGGAACTAAGATGGTTTTACATGGTCTGAAGAAGCCGCAAGAGCGTGCAGATCTTATTGCTTATCTCAAGGAGCATACAGCTTAAAAACCACCCACTGTTTACATCTTCTTCTTGGTGCCTGAGACTAGATCCACATTATTTTGGCATAATAAGGTTTCTTATGACACGGAATGATGGAAGGTCATACATATTTGGATGCAGAGCCAGGAGATGGAAACACTTCTATTCTTTATTATTGAGCTGTTTTGTCAATTTCACCTTTTGGATCTTTTGCCTGTCAATGTTGATAATTCATTTTGTCCTTTAAATCTTTCTTACTAATTTGAGGTAAAATGAGGTGAGGGAATATATGCTGATTATGACTGTCTCGCTTTTTACTAATCTCGCTTTTTACCCGTAACAATCTCAATTTGAGGTTGCATCTATATGTTGATTATGACTGTCAAAGCATTTGATTAGGGTAGGTCACCAAATTCAGCTTTTTGCCAAACTACGGATATTTTTTACAAATGAATAAGAACACCAAGTAACTCAACAACGTACCAAACTGGAATGTTATACTCTGGAATTTGTTTTGCAATGTTATTTTAATTACTTTGCTAAAAATAACACAAGAGAATACATCAGTGAAATAATGTGTTGAGTTTATCATCTGGTTCTCTTGCATTATTTTAGAAAATCCTTCAGGACGAGGGACTATCAGACATTGTTTTCACCCCTGTCATTGATTAGACTCTAGCATCTTATTATTTTGTTATCCTCTGGAATTTGTTCAATTACATTGCTATGATTTGCAGGTATATAATCCCCATGTATGCATCAGCTAGGATTCATACGATTATGGTTTTCATAGTTGTCTTTGAGAGATTTTTAGGCTTCTCCTTACTTGCATGGCATATGGCTATTATAAAATTGCACCAACAAAGCATATAATTTATTTTGGCTTTTGAAAAAGAATTTAGTTGTGAACATGATAACTATGGTTGGGGAATGTATAACTATGGGTATTATGTGGTTGTTGGTTTTGGATCACTCCGGCGCCGTTGGGGAATGTAAGAGTACTACTACCGTTGGGATGTGGCAAGCTAAAGGTGACAACTCTGAAGATTGAACTGCTTATATATGGTTGTTTGTTGATTTGTTGAATGAATGGTATTCGTAGGTTTATTTATGAATTAGTAGAATGAGTAATTTTGATTTAGATTGGTTATAGAATCTAATTTGGGTTTAGATTTGTGTAATTTGGGTTATGGAATTTCTTACAATGACGAGCATAATGGTTATAGAATCTGAATTCACCTTGAAGCAGAGAACTATTAGTACTCTTATTGAAAAACTATTAGTACTCCGATCGCCTTCTCAACTTTCATTGTTCAACTTTGCAAAGTTCTGTTTAATTCATATGGGAGCTTTGTTTAATTTCATAGCCCGTGCACGGTTCTGTTTAATTCAACTTTGCCAAAATGCCCTCAGGGTTAGGCATCTTTATGGAATTTATCTAAGAAGTGGAGCTCAAAATCCTTCATAAGGGAGTGAAGTGATCAAAGGGTATCTATCTGTTGGAATACCAAATGAAGCTCACTGTATTTACACCCAAAACCTCACCAATAGAACCCAACAGCCAATACTTGCTTCGGTTCTCAAAGCATGTGCATCTCTTTCCCCTACATTTCTTGGAAAATGCTTGCATTCAGAATCCATCAATGTTGGGGTAGTCCATGATGTTGTGATAGGTATTGTGTTTATTTCCATGTACTCTAAATGTAGTGACCTTACTGATGCATGTAAGTTGTTCCATGAAATGCCTGTTACAAATGAGGTTCTATTAGATGTAATTTTTCTATGTGGATGTAGTTATTCTATGTCTGATACATTCCTAACAAATTTTAAGAAACACACATAGAAAATGTACTAAACATAATATGCGTATAAAATTGTGTTACGTATGCCATTATAGTTGCACTACACTGGCATCATTTAATTTTGTTGTCATTCAGATTTTTTTTTTGGGGGGGGGGGTTTGAATTTTGGGTTTGAATTATGAATTGTGTGAGAACTAAATTTCGAATTTTAAACCAAATTTTGTCAAAAAACCTTTCTTAAACAAAATTTTCAACAACACTTAATGTTCTTTTTTCTAGCCTCCCTTAATGTTCTTTTTTCAAGGTCCTTCATCCAAATTTTCAACAACACTTCTAAACTGTTTGTTTTCACATTTGATGTGTAGGTTTTTTACTTACATGATCTGGGCCAGTGGCAAGTAGTTTGGGCCATTATTAGTCATTACTTTACATGTATCATCCTTTTAAAATGTTTACATTCCTACATTGGCAACCAATATTTTGTTGAAGTTTATCGTTATGGATATTTTGCCCTCTAAAAAGAATTTGCAAAAAATTGATATAGAAATGATAAACGAAAATAATTAGATGTGCCAATATATTTAATTGTGTTATTTTTATGTGGATGACAGAATACCAATGAAACATGCTAAAAGAGATATGCAGGATCTGAGCTTCAACATACCCATGCAAATCTCAAATATTGTTCTGTTGCAAGCCCATGTTTCACATATCAACCTGAAAAGAAAACCCTGCATGTCCATACAGAAAGATTCAAAAAATATAAATGTATGATGAAAATAAGTGAATCCTGAGATGCAAACAATATTGTTCTGAGAAGCAATATTTTTCTGATATCAATAATGTTCTGAGAAGCAAACATAACTTTGATGAAGGTTAATCCTGCATTATTTTTTATTATAACATGTTGCTACTATGTAGAAGAAATATCAAAATCTGATTTTAAAAAAGGCTATAGTTCAGTAGTGAATCCCAACACTTGGAGCAACACAATTTAAAAAAAGCGTACATTGTTTCCTGAGGGAGCTCCTGTGATGTGTGAGAAGCATGGATCTGGGATTGATGAGAGCACCATGAGGCAAGCAATGATTTCTAGAGAGCAAGGCCATTCTACTAGCAAGTATCAGTATGATTGGGAGTGGATTGATGAGTAAAATGCAAAATATGAAATTTTTTCTTCAATCTTGAGCAAGTTGTGATCAATAATTGGTAATTTCTGCTAAGAGTTTACCAAAATTATTTTTTGTTCAATCTTCAGCAAATTTCAGAGAAGTCAACATATTTTCTGATGTCATTCAGCTTATCCACGGCAGACAATTGGCTAAATTTTGCCTGTGTGGCCACAAGAAAGGCCAAGCTATGAAAGTTGGAGGCCTCGAAGCTTGACAGACAATAGGCACAGAAGTCTTCGACAATGGAGCAATGTTCGTAGTGGATCAACCTACAAATTTGATTGACGCGGTCGCGGTCGCTGCCTTGGAGATGCTGTTGGTGGTGTGACAAGGCAACAAAGGAGATGAGTGGAAAGGAAATGAGAAGTGAGAGGCCGAAAGGAGACCCATTTTACAGAGCTTTTATTTTCTTTTGTTCTAATTTTTTGGCATTTACATATTTTGTAGGAGCTAGCTAATAAATTCATTCAATGAAGTTGTCGGTTTTGCATTGATGTATCCAATTCATTAGTTCTAAAAAAATAAAGTGCATATTTAAACTTGAAATAATACCAATTTTATGCAAAAACCCATCATTTAATTTCAGATTACCATGTGCTTAATTGGTATATTTTGAAGAGAATATCTCCTATGCTTTATAAATTTTGGAGTATGTGTGTATTATGGTGTATCTAGAATTCTTTCAGTGTTATAATTATATCTCATTAACAAAAGACATGATTATCATATTCCTTTGTAAACAAATAGATTGATAATATGTAATGTGACGACTTTATTTGTTGCCTTCCATCGCTATGTTTATATCAGGTACTCTGAATAGAAGTAGGACAACTTTATTTGTTGCTGGGCAAATAGAAGTCGGTTACGCACAACTGATTCAGGTACTCCCAATGCTTCTCATACTGCTACTGCCTATGCTATTGATTATTGTCAGACAACATATCTCAACTGTCACTGAAAATGTTGACCACATGTGATTAATTTTTTGATAATACTCTGAATTATAGTTTTTGTTTGTATAAATCTCAGGGATGTTGTTAAGGTTTTCTTTTCCAACAAGATATGCCATATATTGGCTTCATTTTTTAAAAGAAAAATTTAAATGAATGATTATTCTTCTGTTTGTTTTGCACCATATATTAGAAGGTAATGAGTTTGAAGTTAAAATTTAAAAATGAATCAAAGCATCCCAATTTGACTATTTGATGGTTGCACTTCAGGGGGTTTTAGAGTTCTGGCATACTACTAATACATTGATATGCTTTTGGGATGGTTCTATTTTCACTTTTAGCATGTAAGTTATATGGAATTAAAGAATTCCTTGCTGTGAGGGCTTATTACTGATAAGAGAAACCCTCAGGGTTAAGAATTCACCTCCAAATAGATTGTGTGCTATGTGTAAGAAACCCTTTTTGGGAGGCACTTGAGGAACCCCATTAATTAACAAATTCATGTTTGACAGTTAAGATTTTAATCATTTTATGTTGATAAATTCATATGCTTATGCTTTAATTTTTCATGTTTCCATAGAGCAATTGAACTTATCATCATCATCATCATCATTTTTGAATTATTATTTGCTCCTAGGCTGACAGTGTGAGATTGAATTACTGTTAATTTTGTGTGATGAATGGTCGAGGATGACACAAGCGTGTCTTAACAATTGAAAGTTGGGATCTTATTTATATCATTTCAAAGTGAATTTCTGTTAATTTTGTGTGATGCTGGTAGAGTTATTCTTCATATATGAAACATTTATTGGTGCTATCCCTATTCAATTTTGATAACGGGCATCTGAGACTCCTACCTTACAGGTGCTAGCATATGACAATTACCTATTCAACTCTACAATTAACAATTGAAAAAAACTCAAAATGGTCATTTGGCAATTTACATATGTGTGGATGCATTTGACATAAAAGAGTTTTTGGCTCGCTTTCTCATTTTATATAATCTATGCAATAAAGATCTTTTTGAACTATTCCATTTTCCATATCATTGTAAGATGCCACTCTACTGTTGCACAAAAGTGTTCATGAAATTGATATACCCCTTCATCATTTTATTCCAAACTTTCACATAGTAGGGGTAAACACCAGTTATGTTTGTAGCATGACTTGGACCTCTAGCCTCTTTAATTACAAATGACTCTATTTACTGAGAGAATTATTTTCTGTTATTATGCATATGCATTTAATTCTTCTTATCCACTTTTTGTGTAATAACTATGGCTAATAGTCCATAAATGCTCCGGGTATGCTCCTATGATTAGCCAAGATTTAATTATTGTTGACAGGTTTCTCCAATTTGTTATGAAACTTTTCTGTATAGTCATTAAGATCTATATATTGTAGCTGTCATGCAAACTATGTTTCTATCCTTTTGTTTGGTTTATGATAAATATGTTTCTCTCCTTTCATTTAATTTAGGATTGCACTTTTAATTTCAAAGTTGGAGATATGTCTGAAGGTACTTTCCCCTCACAAAAATATAGACTCACAAATAGTGGAGATCATAAGGCGATCAATACACATGAATGTGTCATGTTTGTATTTGTTCTAGAGCATGTTACTGAGCTTCCTTATATGTTTGGTGTTTGATAATGTTTGGTATGCTTACTAGACGCTATCATACAAGTAGACTATATGCCAAGAGAGAACATAATTTTTTCAGCAGACATAAATACCACCCAACCTCAGTTTCATAAGTAAGATTTTGTTTATTCATCATTGATCAATGCGCATGATTTGGACTTCTAACTTAATGTTGAATGTGCAGCTCCAGACCATGTTTCACCTCCAACTGGAGGTCCAGAGGATACTACAAGATCAAATCAAGGTGAAATATTAAAAGATCAAATATATTGTTTAAGGCAAGAATTATACATATTTAGGCCTTTGCACCACACAGGTACATATCCACTTGCAGATGAGGATAGAATCCCAAGGGGAAGTACTTGTAATCAGTGCTGAGAAATGCCCAAGTAATGCTAGGAAGTTATGGCTTGAAATCTGTGGAAAATTTGGAAGCTGAAAAGCCTGAGCTCTCACAGCTGGTCGCTGCAGTAGACACCGAGTGCACGACCCTTCGTTCTCGGAGGCTACCCCTGTTCATGAACAAATCCTGATCAATGCGGACTGCTCGATTGAGAGTTGCCTAGCATGATCGGAGAGACCACATCAATATAATCATGAGACCAGTAATCTAAGTTATTTTTGTAATCGAATCAAGAGAATCCAAGGTATTGCAGGGAGTGTTGATTTCTCAGAAGAGATTGATCTCAAGAAGTGAAGTGATGACGCCTGAAGATGCCTCAAAATGAACTGATTAAGAAAATGCCAAATGGCAGTTGAGAATATCCTTACGGTTCTTTGACAAAGTGAATCATAATTATGATAATGTGTTATCAACTAAAATGTTTGGTTTATTACATTTGTTTAGTGTATGACATGAGCAATAGCTAAACTACAGATTGTAAATATTGATACAGATAATTTCTGTGTATTTGATAATCTTTGAAGATGTTCACAGATTCTTAGTGTTTTAATTTTGCAGTGTTGATGTTGGCTTTTATATTCTGTTGTTGATCAATTTGCTGCAATTACAAAATATTTCATGGATTATTTGATGTGTGTGAATAGAAATCTTTCATTCCTATTTGGTATACTTACCGCATTATAAACTCATGCTAGAGTACAGTTGATTAATGGTTTATGGGTTCCTAACAGCGAATAGATGAAGATATAACATGACTGTGGCATATTAAGTAATTAGTAGTTCTATGGTTCTACGTTGTCGGATAACTTGGGAAACAAAATGTGCAGATATGGTAGTGAGAGCTTCATGCATTTACAGCCTTGGTTGGAGGTGTTGATTCATAGGAAGTAATCAATGCATGTGGTTCCATAAGCTATGCATAGTCTCTTTCAAGAAAGTTGCCCTCATAAGATTATTGATGTCTTTGTTTCAGCTCATCATGAAACAGTTTAGGCCAATAAGTGACTTTTATAAGTGTTTGACATTATAGTTGAAAACATGTTCTTGACTCACGGTATGCAAGAAATCATAACTTTGGTCCATAGTTGAAAAATCTTATGTTTTCTCCCTTTTGGTGGTGGGACTTCTATGCTTGGGGTGGTATTATCACCGTAAGTGATCAAAATATAGAGCATATAAGTGTTTTGAAGGCTTACAAGGCAGATGCCAGTATTGGAGACTATTTTTCATTTATCAACAATTCTTATATCAGAGGTTTAATGTACATAATGCAGACTTAATCATCGACATATACCTAAGGTCCATGCTATGATTATCATACTTAATGTGGTTTTGATGTGTAAGCAGCTCGACACATCTCTGTGAAGGAAACCAGTCTTGGTTTGCAATCAGGTCATATTTAGCGCTCTTTATGCCAGTATCCGACAACAACCAAAAAAATGAAGGCATTTATAAATCTAATTCCATACCAAATACAACTTGCTTTAATATGGCCTAATTATGTTTAACTTGATGTGGTATACAGTTAGACAACTACCCTTTACTTCTCAGAATTCTGATTTATTTTTATATCATCTCTTAGCCCGTTGAAGAAGCAATCAATACTCCATGTTTCTTTTTCAGAGCATGAAGTTGAATGGAAGGTGGAATTTCTTAAATTTAATTTAAAATTCTTGGGGAAACTAAATCTTGATGGAGCTAAAATTTTAAATTTTGGGAGAAATTAAATCTAAAGAGAGCTAAATTCTTTGGGAAACTAAATTTTAGTTTGAATGTGCTTAAAAAAATTTGTTAGGGCGAATATTTTGAAAGCCACGGTAATGTTTTGGGGTTATTTTGAAATTGCTGCAAATATCTTTTGAAGCTGAGATTGTAAATGAGTTCAAATTTTTCAGAGGAATATTTTGAATGCTGCGTTGGATTGCTCTTTGTGGAATAGAGTTTGTGAAAATTTTGAGAGAAATACTTAACATTTTGGTAGGAACTAAATCTGTAGGGAACTAAATTTTGGGCGAAGTAAAATTTTTTGAGGGAATCAAACTCTCAAAGGGAAGTAAATTTTGGGGTCTAAATTCTCTATGTGGAAGTAATGGGCGAACTAAAATTAGGGGGGACTAAATAAAAAATGTAGGGAACTAAATTCTCTGGGAAGAACTAAATTTTGGGGGAAACTAAAATTTTTATGTGAAACTAAATAACGATTATTGTGCTTTAATCATTGTTGTTTGTTAAAAATTATGGGATCCAAGATTTTGAGAGGGAATATTTTAAATGAACCGTGCCCTAAATATTTCTATGCTAATTTGTTGTTCTTTTAAATTTTGGCTGTGGAAATAATTTTTTGGGATCAAAAATTTCGCTGGAGGAAATCTTAACTGAACCGTGCCCGCGGGCACGGGGTATGACTAGTATATATATATAGAGCATATTTGAAGATATATAGATATGTACACATACTTGGAGTGTCGTGTTATTTCGTACATGAATATATATATATTTATGTATTTCCATATGAGTATTTAAGTAATAGCATGTGTCCTTGAATATATACTGTAAGACTCTATACTAGTGAATGTATAAATAGTGATATGGAGTCGTAAATGGGTATATATGGTTTTATATATGTCCTATATAATATCTATGTACGTAAAGATATTTTGTATGTATACCTAAATAAAATATATCAATATGTAATGTGAATGAGGATATGTGTTTATGTATACGTGGATCTTTGTTTATGTGAACTCCTGTGAATAAATGTAATTATTACATATGTACTCGCATAGATATATGTCATAAGTATACTTAGTGAATATACTTGTGTTTGAATGTCTTGATAATTGTATATGTCTCTACTGGTTATAGTAACCTATATATAAATATGAAGTGGTGTGCATCTTGAATATGTAATCATGTATTGCCCTTGTGAATACGAGTGCATCTGTCTATACTTATGTAAATAATAAGTTTATATATGACTGTTGCATGAGTAAGATATAAGTGAATAAGTGAAATAATATGAATGAAGGCATATGTGTGAATTAGTATATACATGTGATGTTATGTATTGGATGTAGCTAAGACATATATAACTACATTGTATTGAATTGACATTATATGAAATGAATAAATTTCCACTGCATGCAACTATCTTATTTTAGTAATGTATGAAAGGATATACATATAGTTGAGATATAATGTATAATGGTAGAAGCCTTTTGGAGAGAATGGGTATATGTATTGTTATTATATGATACACTTTTTTTACTAAAGTATGTACGATTAGTAGAGGGATATGAATGGATAGTGATATATGTATGATGTATTGCTATATATATAGTAGATATAGACGTGAGGTATTTATGTATATAATGTATACGCTAATGGGATATGGTATATAATAAATGTATATATTCTTAGGTGGGATATACACTATGATGTATACATTTTTTTGGAAAGTTAAAGTATACTATAAATAACATCAACATATACATAGGTGCAGGGTAGGAGAAGACATTTTAGGATGTGGAGAGGACACAAGCGTCTTCACACATCACTAATATATCCCCATCCCACGCCTGGACCTCAACTAGTACAAAGAAACCGAAGCATAGCATCCCAAAACAATAAGTATAGCCCAACAAGAGGGACCCAATATGCTCGGCAGTAGACAGGAACCGACCAAAGACTGGTGAGGTGATACATGTATAACTATAAGTGTATATATTAGTATTCCTGGTTGGGTAACCGTTAAGTCTATTTGATTTTTAGTTAAACCCCTTTCCTTAGAAGTCTAAGGACGGACTTTGTTTTTAAGGTGGGTAGAATGTAATACCCCGAATTCACATATACGGGTATTATATATGTATTATTTAATTGTATTCGTACAAGTAGTATTGTGATATTATTTCAAGAATTTTTTCTTTTAATTTGCAATGGGTAAAATTATTATTATTTTTAATGAATTTTGTAATATCTTTTGGGAAATATTAAATGAGATATATGAGAAGATATACTTGTATGTGAGGGGAGTGTGAGGTATTATAAGTGGTATTTTTCATTTTTTGGAAGCCTATTTTTTAAACCCCTTAAAACACTTAACACCTCATGCTTAAGGTGTCAACACACCTTAAGCTCCCACCAATTCACTCAGCCACATGGCAAGTAAAGGGGAGTGGGAGAAATGATGAGGATTGGATTTTCTTAGGGGAGAAGAAAGAAAAGAAATAGAAAAGAAAGAAGGGAACTCAGTTTACTTTTTCTCCCCCTCATGCAAGAAACTCATAATCATCCAGTCCTCTTTCCCTTTACACAGCCGCCATGGAGCTTCATCCCTCCTTCCTCCAACAAATTCCCCTACACTCAAAAGCCCCTCCTCCACCAGAGCAATCACCTCTCACAACAATTATTGACAGCAAACCCTAGCGAACCAATATTGGAGCTCTGGGAAGCTTGAGTAGGAGAGCTAAGCGTCAAAGGGTCTTCAAGGAGAAGAAGGGCCCCAGAATTCTAGGTGGACTACTGATGTATGGTTCTAAATAAGTTAGATATGAATCCTTTAGAATCGCGTAGGAAGTGATCTTCGTCGTTGTCAAACTCGACAGCAAATGAAACGACACGACCATATAGTCATTTCCATACGACCGTGTGGTGGTCGTCAACATAATACAGTCCTAAGAATGACAGTGTAGAGGAAGTTCATATGGTTGTGTGGCCAAACCCATACGTTCGTGTCGCACTTTGAGGTCGCACTACAAATACTCATACGACTATATCACCTAAAATTCATATGGACGTATGGATTAAACTTTACGGCCATGTGGCCTATAGCCCATACGACTGTATGCCTCTTCACTTCTCCTGAGCCACCCAAATCCATATGGCCGCATGGATTTCACCGTACAGCCGTGTGGATTATACCCTGAGCATTTCTACATGACCGTATGAAATCTCATACAGCCGTGTGACTTAAACTTCATACGGCCATATGGAAAATTCCATACAGCCGTGTAGTCCCAATTTTCCAGTTCTGTCAGAGTTTCTTATTTACTTGTTTCACTGTTATACCCTTTATCTAACTACCATGACATGAATGCTAAGTGTAGTTTATATATCAATAATGTTAATCATAAGCAAGAAATGTATGATGATGCTATTTTTGTTGAGTATTGGTGTTTCATACCAATCTTATTTGATGATGATCACAACATTATGTTGTTGCTAATGACTCTCATGGTTTAGTCTCACAGTTTCATTCCTAGATTATCTTTCTTGGAGACTAATCACTTGGTGAAAGTATGGACATCAAGTGGAGAAGGGCCAAAGCTTGGACTCAAGGAGTGCCAAAGCTTGGAGATGATGGAGAGCTTCAAGGCATCAAGATTGAAGACTTAGACTCTAAGAAAAGCAATGTAATCCATGTAATATTTACTTTATTGCTTTCTCTCTCTTTTGAGTCTAGGTTAATGTAATGCCGTGTTAGATGGTTTACTCATTCATGCATATGCATTTAACCATCTTAGTGAGCCTTAGGATTATCATAGAATCCAACCAAATTGGTTCACTTAGTCCAAAGACTCATTTGGGGTCTCTGGCTTTCCATCAGTCGCTTGCTAAAGGATATACAGTCGACTGGGTGATTTCCAGTCGCCTGTAGATCCTTCTACAGTCGCCTGATATGCACAGCTCAAGTCAACATTTCAATTGACTCAAACTTGAGCTTTACGCATAGTCGACTGCTGCTCAGTTTACAGTCGCCTGTAGATTTACAGTCGCCTGGTAATTGGCCAACAGTCGTCTGAGTAGCGTAAGTGCAATCTCTGCATCTCTCTGTTTTTCTCCATCTTATACTACAGTCGACTATTGAAGGTATTACAGTCGCCTGACTATAAGACAGTCGACTGTATTATTGACATCAGTCGCCTGTATGCTTATCTGAAGAAAGAGTGTAGCTCTATGTTTTATTCCATCCCCTGCAGCAGTCGCATGCTGAAGGGTTTATAGGTGCCTGTCATGTTTCCAGTCGATTGTATTGTCTTCTTCAGTCGACTGTCCTGGCTCAGATTATAGCCGTTGGATATTTTCTAGCCGTTGATCAGTCAAATGTCTTATGATCATCAGTCGACTGTTCCTGCCATTTTCGCCCAGTTTCTAGCCTTTGCAGAATTGATCTTTTGTCTGTTTTCTTGGGTTTTGGGGTTTGATATACGGTTCATATATATATGGGTGTGCTTCCATCTCTTATACTTCTTGATGCTATTGAATATCTCAAGAGATCTATAAGCACTCTCAAACTCCCTCAATTCCCTCTTTTGAGCTCTCATTCCTCTTCATGCATTGAAGTCCAGCTCAATGGAATTCATCCAAGTGCTCTCAAGCATATCTCAACACTTGGAGATCCTCTTCCTTGCCTTGAATCCATTTATGAGTAAGCATCTCAAGGCATAGGTAAGAGTATTTATTTTACTTGGTGAATTTGTAACTCTAATTCTCTTAGTGGGAATTAGTCTTTCTCTCTTTGTGGGAGTTTATCTCTTTGCGGGATTAGGATATTCTCTTAGTGGGAATAACTCTCTTTGTGGGAGTTATTCTCTTTGTGGGAGTTTAGTGTCCTAGTGTAGGGCTAACCCTAATTCTCTGAGTGGGAGTTAGTGATTCTCTGTGTGGGAGTCTTGACCCTCGTGTAGGGTTGGTTGGGTCCTTGTGTAGGGCATAAATCCTCTTTGTGGGGTATCCCCTTGTGAGATTTGTATTCACTTCTCTGTGTGGGAATATAGTGAATATTGGTGAGGCTGGACGTACCCAAGTTTGGGGAACCAGGGTAAAACTTTGTGTTTGCGTTTGGAGTGATTGTGTCAATTATTTCCTCTTGCATTTATAATTCCGCATTTGCAAGTTTAATTTTAATTGGACAATTTTATTGCCATTACACGATTTACCCCCCTCTAGTGTGTGTTGTTAGTATGGAAAGGGTAAGGCGATCCTTACAATTGTTATCAGAGCGAGGTTATAGCATACTGCAACAATGGCATTCAACAACTCATACACGTCTCATGAAGAAGGTCATTCAACCGTCCGACCCCCGCTCTTCAACGGAACCAACTATCCTAGTTGGAAGATCAGAATGATGATCTACTTGGAGGGTCAATGTAATGGCTGGTACTCACTATTCGTAATACGGCTGTGTGTATAGAAATTTCGGGTACCAGATTGGTTTTGTTGCTATGTGTGTGAGTCGTGTCGTTGAGTCGATAGGACCGTAGCACCTTGGTTGCATCCTTAGCAAGCCAACCCCCGACGTGTGCCCAACTTGGGATTACTGTCGCATTTGGACCCCGTATCCTTTGTACGCGTATTTTCCTTGAAGTTCGTGTATTTTTCTTAGCCTTATCTTTCATTCGGAACACATGATGTGATATGTCATTGTGACCCTCTCGAAGAGTATTTAATTGTGGAATTATTTTGGAACGTCATTTCATGGGTCGTTCTCCCACGATTTGACTTTGTTTGATGAGACGTCGCGATTTTCACTTTTGTCGTGATGCCTTTTTATTTTTAGTTTCGTTTCTCGTCATCAAAATTGTGATCCGTCTTCTTAGTTTTGTTTCTCTCGACGGTACGGTCACCCCAGTATTTATTTCAAAATTTTAGAGCCTCGTTTGACCCACTTTCACTTTTTCCCCAGTTTAATATTGGTCAACTCTAAGTTTCACTTGGCTTTATCCCATACTAATAAATTTTTATTTCATTATACATCCCAAATTATGTTGACCCAGCCCTATGTCTTGGCCGCACACAACACATGAGAGAGAGGGTGATTGGCTTATTATTATATTATAACAATAATAATAGCTTATAATTAAACAAAAAGTTATAAGACCCTACCCACGTGAGCTTCTCCCTTTCCTTATAAATAATTAAACCTAGGTTACAATTTCCTTCTCACAGCAAGAAACGAGCCGCCCCCTCATTTTTATTCACGCAATCAAAATTTCTCAGCGTTGCATCTTTCGCGTACACAACACAAAAACCCTAGGAGCCCTTCGACTTAACCCTCGTACACCGACCTCAGACCATCGCCGAACTTCCCCCGACCGAACCCCGACGACCGCAGCAGCCGGACCCTTCGCCGGCGTCCCTCAGGCACCGCAGTTGCCGGTTTCATTGCAGCAGCAGTAGTAGCCGCCGTAGCGGCTGCCGCCACCACAGACCCCCTCCGCCGTGTCGCATCGCCCCAGCGACGTCCGGCCAACCAAGTTTCCTGTCGGCCCTTTTCCGCCCTCCACCCCGTCGGAAACTGCCTGTATCAGCGCCATAGCCGCTGTTTTCACAGCAACTTTTCCCTCCGTGCACGGCGATGTTCGATCCCCTAGCCGCTGTCCTCGCGACGATCACCCCGGTAGCCTCTTTGAGGATCTCCTCTTCGCAACGGTTAGTAACGCTTCAACATTTTATTTCCAGCTTGCAAATGATTTGGGCAGTGGTCATTGAATAGTTTTTGGACTTAATAATGATGTTAACAGCTAAATCTATAGGGTGGAATGCCTTGTATGCAACTGCGTTGTTGTTAATATAGGTTGCTTGATAGAATGATGTAAACTTTACGAACCAGTAAGTCAAATTAATTATCATTAATTTTGTGTGGTGGACCCCGTTTCGAGATGGAACCTAATCATAACTTTTATCATTAGACGTCTTAGGATTATTTGATAATTCTAGCCCCGTCGTAACGATCTAATTCGAGCACGTGATTTATCACAGAGAACCGGTCGTTTCGTTCCGTGCGCACTACATGAATCCAACCCCTGACGGCGCTACCCGATGTCAGTGTAGCTCTCGCGTCGTGTGAGGGTATATTTCTAACTGTAGGAACCCCAACCATCGTATGTTAATTCAAGATTAAAAACGATTATCTTTATTTCTTTGTAACTCACTAATCCAACTTAATAATACGGGACTGTAGGCTGATTGTTGGACTGAGCGTGGGAGCTCTGGACGTTGTGAATCTGTGATTGGACTTTGAGAATTGTGATTCCAGCACGTATTCCAGGCAAGTGAAACTTGCCAACTTGTGTTTAGGCCATGTTTTAGGCCATCCCTCGTTTTTAGCGTAAAAGAGACTAGGCGACGAAATGATAGTCGCCTAGACGCAACTTCAAGATCTAGCTTGACAACGAAGCTAGATCTGACACCCTGCCATGCCATCTATACATTTTGCCTGTCACGTTTAATTTCCATATCTGTACGCACTTTATTTGTATCCTTGCCATGCCATGCATCATAACATGTCATTCCATGCTTGAATGTTTGCTTTCGTAGCACACGCTACTTGTACTTCCTTGTTGAGGCTAGGCACCTGCGTTGCAGGTACAATCCTATGCCAAGTACACTTCTTGGCTCGTGAACCCGAAGCGGGCTACATGTGTTGGTCAAAAGCCAATGCCCGATTACACATGGAGGGGGTAGGTTTAAGCGATCACTTGAGCTTAGGAGTTGGCCTGTACAGGCGCTCTAGCCAAAGGGCGTAAACTCTGTGCACGACGTGCTTACTTGTCTTGTAAATCCATGTGAATGTTTTAGTAGCTTGCTACCCTTGCCTTGTCATACTTGTTGCACTTCTTACTTATTGCATCCATGCCTTAAACTGCCATGTCACCGCATATTTTAGAACTGCTAGGTTGTTTTCCCTTTCTTTTAGTTTCCTTGCACAAAGTCTCCTTGGAGACTTTGCTGACATGTGCCCCTTTTCTCTTTTGGGCGTCACATGTTAGGTTGTGAGCCAGAGTCCGTTGTCGAGAATGAACATGTTGCAGGTGTTGAGTTCGAGGACAATGGAGATCAGTCCTAGAGCTCTTCTTGTTGTTGCTGCTTTCTGCTTAGTCGCTGTTAGGCTGTCGGTGCGTAGCACCTCTCTTTTCTTATAGATGTTATGTATTAGGTTGGCCATGCTTTAGGCCTCTTTTCAGACTCTTGTACTTTCTTTACGACTTGTCTCCGAATGTTTGGAATAATCTGGATGTTATTGGTGGAGTTTTATTTCTGCTTAAATTTATTAGTATCTTTGTTTCGCTTCATGGTTGCAAGGACCTGGTTATTGGAAGTGTCTTTTTTTCAGACGCTTATCAGACTTGTAGCCTTACAGCTCTAAGTCTGAGCAGACCTCATCACGTCCCGCCTTCCGTTTATGGGAAGCGGGACGTGATAGATTTTGTTGGTAGCCAATGCAGGTCCTTTTGCAACTGCGAATTATCGGGACACCGATAATAATAAAAACATTCATTAATTATTCGAAACATTCGAGTCGTAAAATCTGAGTCTAATAAGAGCGTTTTCCGTGTCTTAGGTGGCTGTAAGACGCGTTGCCCGAGCATCTATCTCAGCTTAGTAGGGAAATCCATAGATCAGGACTATAGTAAGACTTAGTTAGACGTCTGTGCTTACTAGTTAGAGGCCCCTGATTGTTAGCTAGACTCCATGCTAGAAATTGATATATTCGTCTTAGGAGTTACCTTAGTGGTTCTTGCCTAGCTCTGACCGTATTAGACTCCTATAATTTCTTTAGTTGTTCGCTTGGGTTCATCGATTTCGGGCCAAACCGAACGCAGTTCATTACAGTCTAGTTCCTTAGAAAGTCTTAGCGCTAAGTTTCCTAATCTTTAGTTGGTCGACCGTAGGAGTTTCCCGTAGATTTTCCTGAGTCATATCCTAAGCGTGTTTACGTTTCGATCATGCGACCATATTCCTTGCCCTCGATTCACGAGATCGCCTCATGACGATCGTCGTTAATTTTCGAATCTCTTCGTAACAAATCTTGAATCTTCTGAAAGTATTTTCGATATTCCTCATTCGCTAATTTTAAACTCGTTCGAAAACTTTTAATATATATATACTTAGACTTCATGCTCTACCATTGACTTAAATTTATTCTTTTGAATTTCGAAACTTTTGTCGAGACTTTTGATTACTATTTTATAATATTTTTCCAGCCTATACTTTTCATACCTATATAAATACCTTGCCCCTTTTCATATATTAATTTTGTTCTGAACCGTACTTCTATATTTCCTAATTCGATTTATAATCTTCTTTTCTTACTTATGCCATTAAAACTTATTCGAATAACTCATTGCGCTTACCTTTAATATATTTTTCTAAGTTACATGGGACTCCAGCATTCAGCGTGTCGATTTTATACTCTTCATATTTCTACTTCAAATTTTTTGTAAAATACTATCTCCTTTTAAACTTATCTCCAATTTCAAAACAATTCATTCACCTCCATACTCATTATTCTGCGCCTAATCCTTATGTCGTGATTTAACTTTCATGCTACCCTTCTACGTTTTATAAGGATATTATTATATTTTTATTTTATAACTTATATTTTATTATATCCTTATTTCGTATTTTATATCTCTCTTCCATACTTAATTATTCTGAACTATATTTTGTTCCATCCAACCAAGATATTCCCTTATATGTCGCCTCATCTGAACACGGTCATCCCGACCTTGTTTCATTTCAATTTCAAATTCGGTTTCCTCACTATTGTTTAGTTATCATATTAGTGCTTGCTATTGTCTACGTTAACCTTGGTATAGTATGGTGGGCTCATTAGTATAGATTGTGATGTCGTTGTAGTGCATATAATTATATGGTATATATGAAGTTGTATGTGTGTTAGTATTTATAGATATGTGTGTGGATAGCTATACCACTATAGTGACGTCTGTGTATATAAGAATCAGTGTTAGAATATCTAATGGGGTGTATGTAGTTGGAGATACTTAATAATGGTTGAAATGATATGTTGGTAACATTGTGTGTATATTAGGTATAATGATACTAGGGTACTTATAGTTAAATGTGCATTCCTATTATTTGATCTATATGTTAGTACGTGTGGGCGTGTGCTCGTACGTAGGTATGTGCTTACTATATGAATATGTGTGATACACGTACGGTAATAGGGTTATAAATTTTGTTTGGTATTGCTTGCCTTTACGGGATGTTGTGTGTGCGTGTATACCTCGAGGTATACACGATTATTGAATGTCGTAACTATATATGGATAGGTATATGTAGTGGTATACTAATTATATATATATTGATATAGTGTTATATTACACACACACACACACACACACACACACACACACACACACACACACACACACACACACACGTGACTATACGATGAATGCATGTGTGGAGGGGTGTATCATGATTGTGTACATGTACTGATAATGTAATATTATTATGGTTGTCAAGTGATTGCATTATATGGTGTTATTTGATTAAATATAAAGTTGTGATTGATATTTATATATGTGTGTGTAGTACGTTGGTAGGTGTGTGTATATATATATTAGAGTGTTGTGTTTGTGTAGGTATAAGTATTGTGTTATGTATATAGAGTATTCTGATATGGGTTTTGAGTCTCACGCAAGTTTGAGTGGGTATACTCTAAGTACGTTGTTACATATGTTTGTAGTTTGCGTATAGTACTATGAATATAGCGATGGATGATATATGTATAGTGATAGGATTGTTTGTGCCTGGTTGTGTTACGCACATGATTGTGGGTGGCTATACCAGTATGTAGTTATAGGTGTTGGTCTTGTGGTATACTTATTTACTAAGGACTTGCTTGTGTGAATGTATATGTGCTAGCTAAACTAAGTGTGTAGTTGTGCTAAGTATATAGTGGTACGAGTAGTACGTATGAATGGTATATTAGCGTGTGTGTGTATGCACCATGCACGGGTAAGTATGTGCTTAGTTATAGGTATTTGTAATTATGGTACGTGTGATGAGTCTTGAATATAGTTATATGACTGTATGTGATGTGAATATATGGTGAAGTATCTGCGTGCATTTGAATGACTATATACTTGTCAAATTATAGCAATGGTGAATGTAAATTAGATATGGTAAACTTGATTTAATAATGGTATGGTGTGATTATATGTGTTGATGTGTTTGGTGTTAGATGTATACTAGGAAATATTAGGGAGTAGTATACCCATGTTTGTTTTGTGCATAGGTAGTTATCTATACGTGAAGTACTACGAATGTATGTGCTGATGTGAACTATTATTTGTTTTTGAGTATGTGTACCATGGTATGTAATAAGTGTTTAATAGTTATATAAGGATGTACGTGACTATATGAATGATTGAAATACGTGTATGAATTTGACTGACTATGATAGGTATAAGTGTATAATGTGCGTGAATATATACATGTTAGTAGTGTTAATGTTTGACTACCTAGTACATATATAAGCACTTGTAATGACTATACCTGGTTTGAATTATAGTGTGATGTGATTGGGATAGCTATTAGTCTGGCTAGAGATAAATTTATAATTAGAAAGTCCGAGGTCGGACTTTTTCCTAAGGTGGGTATGATGTAACTGCCGGTACTTACTATTCGTAATACAGCTGTGCGTATAGAAATTTCGGTACCTGATTGGTTTTGTTGCTTTGTGTGTGAGTAGTGTCGTTGAGTCGATAGGACCGTAGCACCATGGTTGCATCCTTAGCAAGCCAACCCCCGACGTATGCCCAACTTGGGATTACTGTCGCCTTTGGACCCCGTATCCTTTGTACGCGTATTTTCCTTGAAGTTCGCGTATTTTTCTTAGCCTTATCTTTCATTCAGAACGCATGATGTGATATGTCATTGTGACCCTCTCGAAGAGTATTTAATTGTGGAATTATTTTGGAACGTCATTTCACGGGTCGTTCTCCCACGATTTGACTTTGTTTAATGAGACGTCGCGATTTTCACTTTTGTCGTGAGGTCTTTTTATTGTTAGTTTTGTTTCTCGTCGTTGAAATTGTGATCCGTCTTCTTAGTTTTGTTTCTCTCGACGGTACGGTCACCCCAGTATTTATTTCATAATTTTAGAGCCTCGTTTGACCCACTTTCACTTTTTCCCCAGTTTAATATTGGTCAACCCTAAGTTTCACTTGGCTTTATCCCCTACTAATAAATTTTTTATTATATTATACATCCCAAATTATGTTGCCCAGCCCTATTCCCCCAGCCCTATGTCTTGGCCGCACCCAACACATGAGAGAGAGAGGGTGATTGGCTTATTATTATATTATAACAATAATAATAATTTATAATTAACTAAAACTTATAAGACTCGACCCACGTGAGCTGCTCCCTTTCCTTATAAATAATTAAACCTAGGTTACAATTTCCTTCTCACAGCAAGAAACGAGCCGCCCCCTCATTTTTATTCACGCAATCAAAATTTCTCAGCGCCGCATCTTTCTCGTACGCAACACAAAAACCCCAGGAGCCCTCCGACTTAACACTTGTTCACCGACCTCAGACGATCGCTGGACTTCCCTCGACCGAACCCCGACCACCGCAGCCACCGGACCCTTCGCCGGCGTCCCCCAGGCGCCGAAGCCGTCGGTTTCATTGCAGCAGCAGAAGCAGCCGCCGCCGCAGACCCCCTCCGCCGCGTCGCATCGCCCCAACGACGTCTGGCCAACCAAGTTTCCCGTCAGCCCTTCTCCGCCCTCCACCCCGTCGTAAACCTCCTGTATCAGCGTCGTAGCCACGGTTTTCACAGTAGCGTTTCCCTCCGCGTGCAGCGATGTTCGATCCCCTAGCTACTGTCCTTGCGGCGATCACCCCGGTTGCCTCTTTGAGGATCTCCTCTTCGCAACGGTTAGTAACGCTTCAACATTTTATTTCCATCTTGCAAATGATCTGGGCAGTGGTCATTGAATAGTTTTTGGACTTAATAATGATGTTAACAGCTAAATCTATAGGGTGGAATGCCTTGTATGTAACTGCTAGTTGTTGTTAATATAGGTTGCTTGATAGAATGATGTAAACTTTACGAACCAGTAAGTCAAATTAATTATCATTAATTTTGTATGGTGGACCCTGTTTCGAGATGGAACCTAATCAAAAATTTGATCATTAGACGTCTTAGGATTATCTGATAATTCTAGCCCCGTCGTAACGATCTAATTCGAGCACGTGATTTATCACCGAGAACCGGTCGTTCCGTTCCGTGCGCACTACAGGAATCCAACCCCTGATGTCGCTACCCGACGTCAGTGTAGCTCTCGCGTCGTGTGAGGGTATATTTCTAACTGTAGGAACCCCAACCATCGTATGTTAATTCAAGATTAAAAACGATTATCTTTATTGCTTTGTAACTCACTAATCCAACTTAATAATACAGGACTGTATGCTGATTGTTGGACTGAGCGTGGGAGCTCTGGACGTTGTGAATCTGTGATTGGACTTTGAGAATTGTGATTCCAGCACGTATTCCAGGCAAGTGAAACTTGCCAACTTGTGTTTAGGCCATGTTTTAGGCCAACCCTCGTTTTTAGCGTAAAAGAGACTAGGCGACGAAATGATAGTCGCCTAGACGCAACTTCAAGATCTAGCTTGACAACGAAGCTAGATCTGACACCCTGCCATGCCATCTATACATTTTGCCTGTCACGTTTAATTTCCATATCTGTACGCACTTTATTTGTATCCTTGCCATGCCATGCATTATAACATGTCATTCCATGCTTGAATGTTTGCTTTCGTAGCACACGCTACTTGTACTTCCTTGTTGAGGCTAGGCACCTGCGTTGCAGGCATAATCCTATGCCAAGTACACTTCCTGGCTCGTGAACCCGAAGCGGGCTACATGTGTTGGTCGAAAGCCAATGCCCGATTACACGTGGAGGGGTAGGGTTAAGCGATCACTTGAGCTTAGGAGTTGGCCCGTACAGCCGGTCCAGCCAATGGGCGTAAACTCTGTGCACGACGTGCTTACTTGTCTTGTAAATCCCTGTGAATGTTTTAGTACCTTGCTACCCTTGCCTTGTCATACTTGTTGCACTTCTTACTTATTGCATCCATGCCTTAAACTGCCATGTCATCGCATATTTTAGAACTGCTAGGCTGTTTTTCCTTTCTTTTAGTTTCCTTGCACAAAGTCTCCTTGGAGACTTTGCTGACATGTGCCTCTTTTCTCTTTTGGGCGTCATATGTTAGGTTGTGAGCCAGAGTCCGTCGTCGAGAACGAACAGGTTACAGGTGTTGAGTTCGGGGACACTGGAGATCAGTCCTAGAGCTCTTCTTGTTGTTGCTGCTTTCTTCTTAGTCGATGTTAGGTTGTCGGTGCGTAGCACCTCTCTTTTCTTATAGATGTTATGTATTAGGTCGGCCATGCTTTACGCCTCTTTTAAGACTCTTGTACTTTTCTTTACGACTTGTCTCCGAATGTTTGGAAAAATCTGGATGTTATTGGTGGAGTTTTATTTCTGCTTAAATTTATTAGTATCTTTGTTTCGCTTCGTAGTTGCAAGGACCTGGTTATTGGAAGTGTCTTTTTTCAGACGCTTATCAGACTTGTAGCCTCACAGCTCCAAATCTGAGCGGACCTCATCACTTCCCTCCTTCCGTTTATGGGAAGCAGGGCATGACAGTCAAGACCTATGTGACATTACGGAGGTACCATTTGAGAAGCCTACTACTCCTGCGGCTTCAAGGACAAAGGCGGAGCAGGACTCGATCAAGTACAATGCGAGGGCTATGAATGCATTCCATTGCGTCCTCTCAGTAAATGAGTTCAACCGCATCTCCGTGTGCAAAACGGCCAACGAAATTTGGCATACTTTGGATATTTGTCATGAAGGGACTACAAAGGTAAAGATATCTAAACAAACTGTGTTTAGATATAAATATGAAATGTTTAAGATGCAGTAAGGCGAAAGCATTTCAGAGATGTTCACAAGGTTCACTGATATCGTGAACGCTTTGGAGGGACTCTGGAAGATAATTTCCCAAGTGGATCGTGTAGAGAAGATCCTTGACTCTCTCACACCTCGTTGGGAGTCAAAGGCCAACAGAATTTTGGAGTCATATGACACGTCCAAATACATTGTTGAGGAGTGCATTGGTAATCTCATGGCGTATGAAGTGAAGCTTCAACACAAGAAGGAGATTCAACCATCAAAGCCCGAGAAGTCGGAGAAGATCAAGGGGGTTGCATTCCATGCCAAGGAGGAGCCAATCAAGTAGAGGAAGAAATTCCATCGAGAAGCTTCTACTGAAGAAGATGAGCTAGAAGAAGCAAGTGGAGAAGAAATTGAGGACCTTGCCGAGCAATTCAAGACATTCCTCAAATGCAAGCAAAGTAAGTCGTTGTCAAAGTTTTCCTCCAATTCTAACAAGGTTCCTACTTGTTATACTTGCAATGGAAAGGGTCACTTATCCACCGAATGCCCTTCCAAACCGAACAAAGAAACTTACAAGGGTAAAGGGAAGAAGCAATGGAAAGGGAAGTCCAAGTCCAAAAATCACAAGAAGGGACTTGTCGGGACTTTTGATGATTCTAGAGAGGATACATCTATTAATGAAGAGGAGGATGCAAAGGACGATGCTCATGCATTCTTTGAAGCAATTAATGCTCCTACACTAATCCCCTCTGGCTCAAATGAAGATGAGTTGGAAGCATGGCTCAACTCTTTCAACTCCTATGAGGAATCGTGCGTCATAGCTTTGGAGGAGAAGTCTTCATCAAGCTCTAGCAAGGATGATGATGAGATCGAGGAAGAAAAGATATCATACGAGGAGCTCAAGAATAACTTCGTCTTGGTCTCCGAAAAGGCTAGTAAGTGCATCAACTCTTACAATAAATTAAAAGCGAAATATAAGATTGCTAAGAGTAGATTGCATGAACTAGATATTGCTAGTGTAATTCATGATGAAATGCATGATTGTGACACTTTTGAGAGAGACACACTTCTCTCTCAAGTTAAGGAATTGAGCCTAACTAATGAAAATCTTATTGCTCAAAACCTTAGCTTAGAAACTCGCATTCAACAACTTACGTTGGAACGTGAAGAGGAATCCCGGAAGCTCAAAAGCTTTGTGTATTCTAGGGATTCACTCCACGATTTGTTGGAAAAACAAAATCTGGCAAATCATAGAGGAGGTTTGGGTTATATTCAAAATGTGGTACCCAAACCCACCTCTAATTCCTCTTATGGTGCAAATACAAGAAATATGCTAAAGCACCTAAGAAGAATCACCATGCTTTCTTGTACAACAATAACATCAACAAGAAGCATGTAGATCACGAGGTAATGAGGAAGAATGAAAACTCTTTATTTTTTGCTAAGAAGCAAAATCCTCATTCTTTGCATGCCAAGAAATTCGTTTCTACACCTAAGCATGCCACATCCACCCCTCTTGCAAAGGCAAAACCCTTGCCTAAGAAATCCTTGAGTTTATGGATTCCCACTAAGGTTAGTGTGCAAGAGAGGGATATTTACATCAACTCTCTAGTTAGGGATGTGATCACCTCATGCGATTACATTAGGAAGTCAAACTCCTCTAGGGTTTGGTTCCCTAATGTTTAGGTTCCTCACACATATGTATATTGTATTGGTATTGTGCTTGAATGTTTATTTTTTAGCATACCCATTGTTTGTGTGTGTTTCATGATTTTGAAAATGTGTTCAAACTTATTTTTTTTCATGAAAATGGGGACCTTGGGGTTTATTGACATGCATGCATTTTTTGATCCATGTGTATGTCAATAGGGGAGTAAATATGTTGTCTGTTTAAAATATTTTAAAACATATTTTAACACTCATTTCGGGGGATGTTTGAGATCATTATTTACAATTGGTTATTTTTGGTCTCAAACTAAACCTCTTAGACATTGCCAACATGTTCATGTTTTATTTTGTTTTGGCAATATCTTTATGTATCTTTGAAGCTTGATTTTTCCATATCTATTGCTTTGATACACTTTAGGCCCATGGCTCCATTAATTGTATAATTGATATTAGATCCTAGAAGTCAAAACTTGACCATTTCTATCATCTAGGGGGAGCATGTGATAGTGATTGATACCCACTAAAATTTTCAAGGTCACATCTTGGTTAACATGACAAAGGGGGATATATTTGATGTCCTTCTTTTTGACAATGTCAAGGGGGAGAGATATATGCATTATGTAAATATATATGGGGAGATATATTCATATGCATATGGGGAGAAATATATCTATGGGGAGAGATATATGGGATTAGATAAACCTTTCATGTTTGCATGATTTTGTCCATTACTATTGGTTTATGTAATCCATGCCTATTATATGTCACCATGATCTTATTTGGTAGAATGAGTATTTAATATTGTGTAGCTCATTGTATAATTGGTGCATATAAGTAGGGGGAGCTCATTAGCATTGTGCTTTAATTCTTTGTGTTTTACAAAATGTGTGTCATCATCAAAAAGGGGGAGATTGTTGAGTATTAGTGTTTCATACCAATCTTATTTTGATGATGATCACAACATTATGTTGTTTCTAATTACTCTCATGGTTTAGTCTCACAGTTTCATTCCTAGAATATCTTTCTTGGAGACTAATCACTTGGTGAAAATATGGACATCAAGTGGAGAAGGGCCAAAGCTTGGACTCAAGGAGTGCCAAAGCTTGGAGATGATGGAGAGCTTCAAGGCATCAAGATTGAAGACTTAGACTCTAAGGAAAGCAATGTAATCCATGTAATATTTACTTTATTGCTTTCTCTCTCTTTTGAGTACAGGTTAATGTAATGCCTTGTTAGATGGTTTACTCATTCATGCATATGCATTTAACCATCTTAGTGAGCCTTAGGATTATCATAGAATCCAACCAAATAGGTTCACTCTGTCCAAAGACTCATTTGGAGTCTCTGGCTTTCCATCAGCCGCCTGTTGAAGGATATACAGTCGATTGTAGATCCTTCTACAGTCGCCTGATATACACAGCTCAAGTCAACATTTCAACTGACTCAAACTTGATCTTTATGCACAGTCAACTGCTGCTCAGTTTACAGTTGCCTGTAGATTTACAGTCTCCTGGGAATTGGCCAACAGTCGTCTGAGTAGCGTAAATGCAACCTCTGCATATCTCTGTCATTTCTCCATCTTAAACTGCAGTCGACTGATGAAGGTATTACAGTCGCCTGAATATAAGACAGTCGACTGTATTATTGATATCAGTCGCATGTATGCTTATCTGGAGAAAGAGTGCAGCTCTCTATTTTATTCAATGCCCTGCAGCAGTCGCCTGCTGAAGGTTTTACAGGCGCATGTCCTGTTTCCAGTCGACTGTATTGTCTTCTTCAGTTGGCTGTCCTGGCTCAGATTATTGCCGTTGGATATTTTCTATCCGTTGATTAGTCGACTGTCTTATGATCATCAGTCGACTGTTCCTGTCGTTTTCGCCCAGTTTCTAGCCGTTGCAGAATTGATCTTTTGACTGTTTTCTTGGGTTTTTGGGTTTGATATAGGGTTCATATATATATGGGTGTGCTGCCATCTCTTATACTTCTTGATGCTATTGAATATCTCAAGAGATCTATAAGCAACTCTTAAACTCTCAATTCCCTCTTTTGAGCTCTCATTCCTCTTCATGCATGGAAGTCCAGCTCACGGGAATTCATCCAAGTGCTCTCAAGCATATCTCAACACTTGGAGATCCTCTTCCTTGCCTTGCATCCATTTATAAGTAAGCATCTCAAGGCATAGGTAAGAGTATTTATTTTACTTGGTGAATTTGTAACTCTAATTCTCTTAGTGGGAATTAGTCTTTCTCTCTTTGTGGGAGTTTATCTCTTTGTGGGATTAGGATATTCTCTTAGGGGGAATAACTCTCTTTGTGGAAGTAACTCTCTTTGTGGGAGTTTAGTGTCCTAGTGTAGGTTCTAACCCTAATTCTCTGAGTGGGAGTTAGTGATTCTCTGTGTGGGAGTCTTGACCCTCGTGTAGGGTTGGTTGGGTCCTTGTGTAGGGCATAAATCCTCTTTATGGGGTATCTCCTTGTGATATTTGTATTCACTTCTCTGCATGGGAATATAGTGAATATTGGTGAGGCTGGACGTACCCAAGTTTGGGGAACCAGGGTAAAACTTTGTGTTTGCGTTTGGATTGATTGTGTCAATTATTTCCTCTTGCATTTATAATTCCGCATTTGCATGTTTAATTTTAATTGGACAATTTTATTGTCATTACACTATTCGCCTCCCCTCTAGTGTGTGTTGTTAGTATTGCAAGGGTAAGGCGATCCTTACAATTTTGAGTACAATGTTATGAGTGTTGATTACATATTAACAAATCCATGTTGAAGCAATAGATTCTGGTAAACATTTCGTTGTTATATGAGACTTTATTATGCAATTAAAAAAAGGAAAGAAAGCATATGATGATGATGATAACTGTGATGAAGTGCTGTATTATTACGAAGAATCTGAATAATGAAAGTAAGATTGAGAATGAGAACAAGAGTTTGAAGTTCTCAATCCATTCAGAAATGGGTAAGACTTTAGACATGGGTTTGAAGGGGAACATGTGTAAAGAATAGGTCTTAAGGAGTGGACAAAGTGGAGGCTCTCACTTTCACTCCTTAGCGAAGGAGTTAGCTAAGTGCGGACATAGCTTGAGTCTCATTCGCACTCTTGCCTGCCGACAAGGGGAGTGTGCAGAGTTAAAGAGGCCGGTGGTGTACTCGTGATGCACCATGACGGTAAATGATGGTTTGCTCCATTTTCTACTGAAAAACTGAGAATTTTCACACACCCGTACCTTGCTCCATTTGGGTTGGGAGTTACGAGAGGCCCCTCCAGTGCCCGTGTCACTAGTTGAGGTATCACCTTTTACCCACCCTGGGTGTGGTCCTACTCCTTAAGTATTCTATTATTTACACGGGTTCCCAAACATGTAAAGTGATAACTTAAATTAATTGCAATTCAAATGTTAAATGTTGTTATCTCATGTTTACTTGTTTCTTTGTTACTTTAATGCTGTTATCTCATGCTGATCTATTCCAATGTATACTTTAAAGTTATTACTGCATGTTAACATGTTTCTATGCTTATATTCAGCACTTGCATGTCATGATATGGTCACTCATGTATGTTCTAGTAAAACCTTTACTTTTGTTGACCACCCTTCTTAGATAGCTAGTCCAGTTCTAAATTGGGTCCTACATAGCTTAGTTAGAAATCCTACTAGGTCACGTGTTGACGTGCCCCATTTACTTTTTTCAGGTTCTAGAAGCAGGATAGCCAGAGCTAGACTCAGGTGCTACTCAGAGATAGATCCTCAGAGTGTAGTTTGGTCTAGTTATTCTTCCAGGGGTAATTAGAGAGTGAGTTGTACTTTTACAGAGTGTGAGTGCTTTCCTTTTGGGTTCTTTGGGGGCATTTCCTAGTTAACTTTTTAGTACTCAATTCAGAGATGGTGTATGTAAAGATGTATCATTGTATTAATAAAATGAAATATTTCTACTTTGTTTAATTCTCTATGATATCTGTGATGGAGCTTTACTTATACTTCCCAGCACGTGCGTGGTGACCTGCAGATCAATGATAAAATTCCTTGTGTTTATGTTGTTACTTCTTTCTCTCTAATTTTTTTACTTGTTGCTTGAATTTTTATTCTGCTGCATCTTTTATTCAAGATTAAATATTTTTTTGATTAAGTACAAATTCGAGGCAACTTAATTTGAGACATAGGCAACAAGTAGAAGGATTTTTATTTTCCTGAAAAAGTTTATTATTTGTGACAACTTTTTTCAACTCCCTTTTAGTGTTGTCTACCATCTACAGGGATCCTCCAAATAACACCTTAATGCCTTGAATCATATATGTGATGCCATAGTCTAACCTGGATCAAACTTATTACACTAATAATTTTTCCATGCAGCCTTAGCCAAGGACTTACTATGGATTGATGCCTACTCCCTAAAACACTGACCTCCCATGCCAGAGGAGACGAATCTTGTCTTGACCGTCACATCCTTCGCATGTTTTGGATTACACCTAGTGAGTACCTAGAAATAATTATATCATTGTTGTTTAGTAAAAGCCGAAGCATAGTCCTCCTATTATAAAGTTCTTTATCACGTCTCAAGTCTAAAGACTAACATTCACCAACTATCACTTGAGAGTGTCTAGGGATAATGAGTGTATGACCATCATGTAAAATCTTCTCGTTGAGTCATTTTGTAAACTTATCCTCCAACAAGCACATATACTCTGTCACACAATGTCTCCACATTGAATGAGTATCCGACCAGTTATTACCATCTTAATGGTAAAGATCAGTGCACACTGGTCTATCTGAAATATCAATGTTCTTTCTTGATATTCTTATGACCAGGAACATTCTACATTGTGCTTAAGCAAATAATTACATCTTATTATCATGATCACATCATGATCTCAATCTGCTCATACAATCTAAGGGCTTTATATGTGTAATCATATATTAATGTATACGAATATGCAGTATGTACATGTATCAAGAAATTACACAAATAAAATTACCAAATAGCATACTATTATTTTGATTGAGATTAACAATTACAATAATTGTCTTAATGGTATATATATCCCAATATTGTTAAATCCTATTCACACATTAATGTTGTCAATCGATGATGCAACACCATAGTCACCATAAATCAAACGTATTACTCCACATAAGTTTAGCCATTTCACATTGGCTAAGGACTTAATATGATTCCATATCAACTATATGTGCACTAACTTCTCATATTGAAGAAGATGAAATTCATCGTGGCTGTCACCTCCCTTTGTATGCTTTGAACTATCTCGGTGAATACCTAAAAAACAATTGAAGTGTCGTCAATTAGAAAAGGACAAAGTAAAGACCTCATATGTGTAAGGTTCATTAGCATGTTTCAGGTTTAAAGACTAACCTATACCCACCACCACCTAAAAGATTCTATTGATAGTGAGAGTATGTTACCATGTAGAACATTCTTGATGAGTTATTCTATAAACTTGTTCTCCTACAAGCATATGCACACTGTCTTATGATGTCTCCATATTGAATGGTTATGGGAACAATCATTACTATCTTTAAAGATTAGTGTACACTAATATATTCAGAATATCAATATCATATCTTAATATTCCATCGATCATGAACATTCTATTTTGGGCTTAAATGAATGTTTATGTCTCATTTTTATAATCGGATATTGATCCTAATTTTCTTGCATAATTTAAGTACTTTATTAATGTAATTAAATATTTTATGTATCCTATCATATACTCATATAAGTAATCACAATGATAAAGAATACCAACTAGCATATTAATACTTCAAACAAGAAGTGTCAGTTACAATAACTATGTTAATGGCACTCATTATCTAACGAAAATAGATAGCCTATAAAATTTTTTTTGCAAATAACGTTTTAAAATTTCATGTGGATCAAATCTACTCAAACCCTTCTAAAGTCAACATGGCACGATTACTAGGGCAATAATATCAACACTTGGCTCTTTCCTGGGCAACATTGTCCTCCAAAAAAAATCTTTCCATAAGCATCAGTGAACAATATATAGCTCATTTATCTTTTAGGGCTTTGGCCTAAGGCGTAGTGTTTCAGCATACCTTAGGTAACATCATCATTCCCAGGCAATAGTCCATCCTAAGTGCCGATGCATCAGCTTTCGTAGGTGACCCTTGCATGTAAATTATGAATTTACTTTTCTTTATAGTTTTTTTTGGAATTTTCAGAAGTCACATATGAACGTTGATTTTAAAAATATTGCCATTACGGGCTTGAATTTTTTTTCATCCCAAGCTTGAGATGTTTGTAATAAAAATATAGCATGTAATGGATTGATTTTTCTTTCACCCCTGTCGGGCCTTGCAAGTTTCATAGAATGGTTTTGATTTTGTCATGGAAGACATGGATTTATGAAATTTTTTCCCATCTGGGGTTTGATCCTTTTTATCATTGATTCCATACCCTTAAGGGATTAAATTCTTGCCTCACCTGAAAGACAAATTTTTTGATTTCTTTGCTTAGGGAGAGAGGGGAACTAAACTTGTACTTACAAGTGAGATCCACCCATTACTGGGAGAAAATCAAGACATTGCTCTCAATATGAGTTATCCCATGTGATGTGAATACCTCAGTTCATGTTCACTAGGGCCTTGTAAGATGATGGCTTTATACCAATCAAAGATCACTTCCACATTTGTTAAGGGCTTACATAATGGATGAACCATTAAAGCCATATTTCTAGATGCCCGACCCATATGATCAGATACTATACTTCACGTGGTTAGACGAACCTACATGGCCTTCTCCCTTTGAAGCCCTAATACCATAAGGATGGTTGCTTGGCTGCATATGGCTGGATGCTAGGCTAAATGTGATCAGATTTTCTACCGTATGTTGATTACTTTCTTCAAGCTTTGTTCAATCTATGAAACTTATGTATATTGAACTTCGTATGTGCTAGTCTCGAGGGTTAACTTATAACATTTCTAAGAGCACCTTTACTCTAACCTCAGGCTTCGAATCAAAGGTGAGGGGCGTTATACATGAATATTTTGCTATTATTTTTATGGACTAATAAACATGTCAAGCCCTTAGAGAAAAATATCTCACGTATGAAAACAAAGCCGAACAGTTGGTTGAAGCTTTGCCTCACCTCAAAGATAAAAAAATTTCATAAAGGGGAACAGTCTTACCAGAGTCCTAAGTCAGTGAGAATAATTATAAGATCAGTTCTTCCACAGAGCTTCATATAAGAGTCAACTTTAGCATAACTTGAGTCATAAATTAGGATTTCTCAGCTGAATCTCTACACATATAAATGTGGTTAGAAAACAATAGCCATTGTATGCTTTTCTCTACACCTTCGCAATGGACCTAAAGCCCAAGCATTACTTTCTATTTTTCTCAGCATTATTTTCTCAATAAGTACTATACTAACTTGAGCGTCAAAGGGGTTGATGGGAGAATCTGTCACACTTTAGATGTGATTGTCTGTGCAGATTATGAAAAGGTTAGATTTTCTCCTCCTCTGGGGTCTTACCGACAAGTACATATTTATTAAAAAGTTTGAGCACTGAGCCCTGTTGGGATCCTGGGATGTCAAATAGATACTAGAGGGGGTGAGATTAGTATCTTAATAAACTTAAAACTTCCCTCTAGTAATCTACCTAGAATATAAAATGGAGTTACCCAAATATAACCTAATAACCAAAATAGCTTGCAATAATCAAAGTAAATACGGAAGCGAAAAACACAATGCAAGCACAAATCACAATCACAATGAGATAATTACACTGGTTCCCCAACTATGGGTACGTTCAGCAACATGTCCTCAATGAGGACCTAATTCACTATACTTCGGGATTACAACACGTCTCAAATGGGACTTACATTTCAAATGAAACAAATCTTCCAATGCAATGGACAACACCTCTCACAAAGAGAGAAGAAAGAAATAAAGATTACAACGCTTACTCTTTTTACCTCCTTTTACCTATAACCTTAGATGAAGCTCTTCTTGTGATGAAGTGAAGGCTATGGTGATCTCCAAATAAAATCTAAGTAAGGCTTGTTGGAGATGCATGTTTTGGCCAATAATTTGAAAAATAAAAGCTTAATTGTAATAAAATGAATTTGGTGCTTAAAAGCATTGGTTGAGGAAAATTAAGTTTTCTTCTTGGAATATTGAACAATTAATAGCTCAATAAATTCTGCCACCAAACACATATTTAAAGAGTCCATACTATGCACAAAACAATGCCCAAAATACCCTTCATACAGCTAGAAAAGTGGCTACAAAATGAGGGTAAAAATGAAAAATTTTGGGGCTATGAATAGTAAAGTAGTCGGCTCTGTTTGGAAATTAGTTGATTACTTTGGGGACTTCTGGTGACCAGAGTGCACAGCTCTTCTCCCATTCAAATCAGTCGACTAAAACATAAAATTAGTCGGCTACTTCACTAAAACTTGGGTTTTAAGCTTTAAAGATTCATGCAATTATTTCAAAATAATTGTATACTTTAGGAATATAATTTAAACCTTTTTGAAAATCTTTTGATGCTATTCTAGTGTGTGAATGAGAGCTTCATGCAAGGCTTTACAAAGCTAAACAAAATGAAGACATATTCATAAATTAAATATATTGAAGTCCAAATCTTCTTCTTCATTCATCTTGATTTAGCTCTAATGGTTTATGCCTTTGCTAGCTTATCACACTATATTTCAGTGCATCTCCTTGATTTCTTTTGAATTTATCTTTGAAGCACTTTGTTTACAAATACAATCAACAAAATAATTATTATGAATATGTTGCACATCATCAAAACAAGCTAGGGATACACAATATCAAACATTCTCCCCCTTTTGATGATGACAACATATTGCATAAAAAATATGAATTTCCACTGCAATGCATGAGTGTATGTGTTCTCTCCTATTATCTCTTTCTAACACTTATCTTCTCCCCCGTTGGCACTATCAAAAAGAAATATTCATTCTCCCCCAATAGACGTTCATATAGGGATAATATGTCAAGTGTTGTGCATCAAAAAAATTTGATACTACATGTAGAGATATAATTTTTCGTACAAAACTTTTGTGCAAGCTCCCCCTAAATATGTGCACCATTTGCAAAAATGAATTTCTCGCAATTTTTGCACTTTCTTTGAAATTTACTTGGAGCAATTAATTAACCCCCATCAAGTTTTAGAACCTATAAATCAAACATACAATTTGGTCCTCTTTACTTTTCCAGTCTATGGGGTTAGGAAAAAATCGTACATTGGGGAACCAAACCCAATTTGATTTTGATTTCACATCACACATATACTTATAATCTCTACAATAATGCACATCAATCATGAACCTAGAAATATATTCATCTTTCAGTTGAAGTTTCTCATATTTAGGAATGCAAACTTAGATGGAGCCATTTCTAGACCTAAGAGTCCTAGTGTGCTCAACTTTATGCCTATCATTTTGTGTACCATATCCTAGGCCAAATTTACTATTAGATGGCATTTGATAGATAATAAAGTAATCTAATTTCTCTTTGCCCTTATTGAACTTATTCACATTTTTATACTACTCATCATATTTGGTCTTAGTGGTAATCAAGAGCTTATCTAAGTAATCTAACCTAGTATGAAAATCTCTAATCTCTTTACTAAGTACTCTATTTCTAGAAGTCAATTTTAAAATTTCCCCTCTTCTCCATATCTACAATCGGATGCAATCACAATGAATCTTTTTAAATTTACTATGTTCTTTAAGCAATGATTCATATATGGAAAGTAACTTCCTAAACATAGCATCATCCTCATCAATAATATCATTATCACTAAAAGAGGATTCAGATTCGGATTTGCAATTTACCACATTTTATCATGAATTCCCATGAAGCACATGCAGTCTTTTTCCTTTCTTTCTTTCGTTTCCTTTTATTCTTCACTCTCACTAGATGAGTCATCGGAAGAAGCATTTGAATCTTGATCCCAAGCCGTAAATGCTTGTTTCTTGGGCTTTGGCCATTTTGCTGATCCTTTGGCTTTATCTTTTTCATTGCCCTTCTTCTTTTGTAGTGGACATTCCTTAATGCATGTCCTAGTCTATTGCAGCCAAAACAAATCATATCATGAGATAATCGTTGCTTATTGAAATTTCACTTACGTTTGAAAAAGTTCTTGAATTGGCTTGTCATAAGGAAAATTTGCTCATCATCGGATTCTTCCTTCTTTTAATGTAGATTTGAGAGCTAAGCATATCTTCTTCCTGACTCCCTCCTTGTCATGTTTTCGTTTGAGTAAGAATTCATAATATGTGAGATTTGCAACCAAGTCTTCTTACGTCATTTTTGATAAATCATTTCCTTCATCAATTACCGATACCTTCCTTTCCCATTCCGGTGTGAGTGACTCAAGTTGCTTTGTAACATGATTACTTTGATTGTAGCTCTACCCAAGTGCCGCAAGTGTGTTAATGATCTCCGTGAAGCAGGCATACATCTTCGTGATTGACTCTCTGGTCTTCATCTCAAAATCTTGATACCTACTCACATAAAGAGATGTTTTAGAAATCTTAACTTTACTATTACCGTCATATGTGGCCTCAAGTATTTTCCAAACTACATGAGCAGTGGTGGCACATGCTACATGATTACTCTCCGTGTTGTTGAGTGCATAAAGTATTGTATTTATCGCCTTGAAGCTCAACATGTCTTTATCCTTCTCGACCTTGGTACATTCATTTGTTGGCTTTGTTGGTGGCACATATTCACTCTCAATATGCTCCACATGTTGAAAGAGGTAGACTTGCAATAGATGCAGATGCAGTTCTTTCATGTGCTGTGATTTGTTCCATTTAGCATCGGTGGATGATTGGTCGATTGTCCTTTGGGACACCCATCATTGTCAATGCTTGTTGATGTCATCCTATAACGGGGCTCTGATACAACGTGTTGAGATCCTGGGAAGGTCAAATAAATACTATGGGTGATTAGTATCTTAATAAACTTCAAACTTCCCTCTAATAATCTACCTAGGAGTTATCTATATATAACCTAATCAACATAATAGCTTGTGATAATCAAAGTGTAACAACCCGCTCTCAGGGGGCCATTACTTATTTGATTTATTTGCAGGTCTACATTTAACCAGTGAAAACAAAATAGCCACGACGTAGAGATGTACAAAAATACTCAAATTGTGTTCAATTATTACAATCCATACTGTACAAAATGTTCCAACAAAAAAGCATGACAGAAAGAAAGTACATAAGTGAAAATAAATCTGAAAGCTGCGGTCTCAGGGTCGAACTCTGGCACTGTCAACTCAAGACCATCTACCTCCACAGGCGCATCGTCTGCAGTGCCATGAAGATGGGACCGTAGGTAAGTCACAATAATTCTAAACATAAAAAAAGCAGTGCACAAGTGTGACGGCCTGTTTCTATCGTACTTTCTTCGTGCACGTGCTTTTGACCGTGCACGTAATTATTTTAGACTTTATTTGTTTTTGAACACCTTTGTGCGATATGTCGTCGTGATCGTCTCTGAGAGTATTAGATTGTGGAACAACTTTGGAACGACATATCTCGAGTCGTTCTTCCGCGATACTATCTTATTTGATGTGACGTCGCGACTTTCTGTGTTGACGCCAGACGTTTCTATTTTTAGTTTCGTCTCTCGACGTTGAAATTTAGATCCGTCTTCTTCACTCTCTTTCTTTCGTCTCCCCGAACACCCCAATATTTATTTTACAATTTTTGGACTTAATTTGGCCTATTTTCTATTTTTAGCAAGTTTTAAATAATTTTAAAACCTATTTGTATAAGTGTTTTAATTATAATAAAAATCCTATATTATAATAACGCCCTAAATAATTTTCTGACCAAGTTTCAAAATTTTTGGCCGCACCCATCCTTGCGTGAGGGAGAGGAGAGTAAAATTTGATTTATTTTAATTTTTAAAATATTTTAATTACTTTTCTTAAAACCCTAGACCTAACCCTAACTCTTTTCTATTTAAATAAACCCTAGGCTAGGTTATTTTCACAGCCACACAAACCATAGCTGTCAAAAACACCTCCTAAGCTTCGTCGCAACATTGCGACAGCCGCCCACGCATTCCCCGTGCACGACCGGAGCCCGCTCCCGCATCGCCCGCTTACAGCGCATCCGCTGCAAGCCCCCCGCAGTCGCCCGCACCGACCGAGGCCATCTCTCGGTCTGACCGAGAGATTTCCCCGCACTACCGCTTCGTCCGCACCGCTGCACCGTCGCCCGCATCGCCAAGCGCCTGACTGAACCGCCCCATCGGTCTGACCGAACGCCCCGCTCCGCACCCCGCTCCGCTCCGCACCCCGCACCGTTGCAACCCCCGCCTCAGTGTCCGACCGAAGACTTCGCCCGCACCGACCGAGAGCCGCTCCGCATCGCCCCCAAAGCGCTGCACGCCCACACCCGCCGTGTCCGACCGAGGGATCCGCTCGGTCTGACCGAGGGAACCCCTCGCACCGCACAAGGCCCCGCCTCTGCTGCGCTACAACTCGCCTGACCGAGAGCTTCTCTCGGTCTGACCGAGGGAAACCCCCGCACCGGCTGTGTCTGACCGACGGCCGTTCGTCGCAACGTTGATTCTTCCACACCAACTCCTGTGGTGGGCCCCCCAAGTCCTCCAAAAGTGTTGTGGGTTCCCCATTGACCCCTAGCACTGCTGTGGGCCCCACTAGGGTGTGCTACTTCGTGGATTTGCCGTCTATGATGTTACGACACGTCGTAGGCCTTCGTCGCAAGTTCCAGCTTTTGGGAAATCGTGCGTGGACCAGATCTGACGCTGAGGAGTTCTCCGTTCAGACACGACTTCCATTCTACGACAAACTCCGGTTAAGGTTGGTTCCCCGAAACTCGTAGAAACCCCCACAATAGCTGATTGAACCCTAAACTAAAAATCGACAATTTGAACTAAAATTTATTTTCCAACACCAGAAAAATGTTGTACAAATCTAGAATCGACGAATGGACTTTGTTGACTGTGCACATAGGATTAGATCGTCGATTAGGCTGAAACATCGAAAAAGGGACTTTTGACGAATAGGATAGTCCCGATAACCTAGAAACGAACCCTAATATGATTTGATGAAATTGAGACCTGACACCGTCGCCACAGCACTGTTTCAGACGGACTTCCGCGGACAAGACGCTTGGACGAGAAGCTTCGAGAGGACGACACACTCGCCATCGCAGGCAAGTGTATCCACTTGCACTTTTGGGCGTGCTTAGGCCTTAGTTGGTTAGAACTGATAATTGTGAACAATTAGAACCAGACGTGAAATGATAGCGTCCGGGACGACCCTTGACGGCTCAGACTTGACGACGAAGTCTGAGCCTGACAACAACAACTTTTGACATCGTAGGGCTATCATGTGTGTGCGTGTGTGTGGACACCCTAGAATAACTCTTCCCGTCTTGACACGTCCCGTCTTGTCTTGCACAGCCTGCGGGCAATAGGGCACTCTCCGAGTGATCCCTTGTACTGATTCACAGCCTGCGGGCAATAGGGCACTCTCCGAGTGATCCCTTGTACTGATTCATAGCCTACAGGCAATAGGGCGCTCTCTAAACTAGAGAGAGTGATCCCTTGTACTGATTCACAGCCTGCAGGCAATAGGGCACTCTCCAAGCTAGAGAGAGTGATCCCTTGTACTGATACACAGCCTGCGGGCAATAGGGCACTCGCCAAGCTAGAGCGAGTGATTCCTTGTACTGTTTGTCTTGTTTTGTCTTCCTTGGGGTTAGGGGTTGGGTTGAGCGTGCGCACGGCAAGAGGGTCTGATCTCCCTCGAACCGTAAGGCGTGAACCCTTTCGTGTCTCACTTGTCTTGTCTCGTCTTGTCCCGTCACGTCCCGGCTCATCTTGACATCTGTAGGTTAGTCCCGTAGTTGGTAGCACATGCTACGACTACTACCTGTCCCGTTTTACTTTCCTGATGCGTTACTTCCTGTTGTGTTACTCTGTTATAACCACAGCATGCAAATCAACCAGTAAACTGTTGTGTAATAGAACCACAGCATGCTAATCAACCAGTAAACTTTTGTGTAATAGAACCTCAGTATGCTAATCAACCAGTAAACCGTTGTTTAAAGTTCGGTGCACTTGCAGTAAAGTCTAACCCTTTTTGTAGACCCTACCTGACGTACAGTTCCTTCTTTTGGTGTTGTACGTCAGGTGCTCAGTCAGAGTTCATGGACGAGGCAGACTCATTGGAGTACGAGGAGCCGAGGACGTCGACCCAGAGTACGTGCCCGACGAGTTCCAAACCTAGAGGTCTTTTTAGTCGTCACTTTCAGAGGTTACTTCTTTTAGTTGCTTTTAAATATTTTTGTTGCCATGCTTATGCTTCTTTTTAGACTTTGTACTCGTTGGATATTATATCTCTAATTTTAATGAATGCAACTTCCTTTCTGTACTTTCTGTTGTTTCGAACTTTATTAATGCAAGAACATGAAACTTTCAAAATGGTACCCCTACAGACGCTTATTGGGTCCGAGCTTCTCAGCTCTAGCCTAAGCGGGCCTTAGTCACGCTTCGCCTCCGTATTTTTGGGAAGCGGGTCGTGACAGGTTTTAGGGGTGGCCCATGCAGGTCCTGTAAAAAGGTTCGGAACAATAAGAATACCGCATTCATTTAATATCCATGTACATGTCTAAATTAGATTTATCTAGTCTTAGATGGTAGAAAGACTTAGATAGACATCCAGGTTTGATAGTCTAACACCTTGGTTAAGATTTAGTCATCCTCGTCCTAAGATACCTTAGTAGCCCACACCTGACTATGACCGTGTTAGATTTCTAGAGCCCTTCTTTTAGTCGTTCGCTCGGGTCCATCGACTTTGGGCCCAACAGAACGTAACCTGGATTCTCTTAGGAACCTTCCCTTAGATCCTAATTATAGTCTAGCTCATTAGGATGTCTTAGAAGCTGAGTTATCCTGATCTTTAGACGACCCGATAATTAGGACCCCTGACTTCTAGCGTCTCTCTAATCATTACACTTCTGTGTTATCGATCGTAGGGTCCCATCGTAGCCCCCTTGCATCTTATCCTATGTGTAACCAACATGCGATCATTTTCCTTCCTTCCGATTCACGTGATCGTTTTCGGACGATTATCGTTGATCCTTCGAATCCCTTCCTTGGCCTATTCTGCTCCCCCTAAAATTATTTTCGAAATTCTGTATTAATTTTTTCGCTCAGCTTAAATTCTTTAAAAACCCCTATATTATATATTTTAAAATTTCTTTTTTTTGTTCGGTTGAGTTAAAATTCTTTCACTGATTTTAAAACCTCCTTGGTCGTAAAATTATTTTACTATCTCGTGCCTATTTTCAAATTGGTATCTTTCGTATTTCAATTTTAAACCTTATTATCACATTCTATAATCCAATATATATATATATTACTTTTCTAAACTACAAAAATTATTTCTAACCACTTACCGTACGTACTTTTAAAATATTTTCTAAACCAAAGATAACTTTAAATGTCTTCTTGTATACGTATAAACATCTCTATGTTCATCGTGCTCATACTTCAAGAATCTTTGTTTAACTTACTTTCATTTGCAAAGCAACCGCTACCTCACCCTACCTTATCTCCTTCTCCACATTGTAATAATTTTACCATCTGCTCACTTTTCTCTACATATTTTTATAAGTATAAAGTATGCGGTATCATATTTTTGTGTCTTGAATGTGTACCCAGTGTTAACCATGATATGATTGAAGTTGTCTGAATGACGGTATTCATACGTATATGAATAGGGTCATAGCAGACAATTTCCTTAGACGTAGTTTTTCGCGATTATAGAATAGCTTATCTTTGACTGCGTGTGATTGTATCAAAACTTTGTTTTTCTTTTAAACCAAACCTTTAAAGTTTTTAAAATTAGCTCACAAGATCACAAATCAATTATCCTTCCTCATCCATTACCACGACTCCAAACGTTTTAAAAATGTGTCACTGGTTTTAAGTTTCCCTTTCTCTTTTTCTCTCTCTCTCCATTTAGAAATGTTATGTTATGGTTGTTATAGTTTTGAGACTAGCTATGATTGTTGTAGGATTTTGTTTGCTGGTAGGCTCAGGGAGAGATGAGATTTGTTATAGCAATGATTAACCGCTTTTGGAACAATAGGATATTGGAATAGATTTCTTTCGGATGAAAAGAATGGATTGTCCAAGACTTATTTATAAAACTGATGTGTGGTGAACTCAATGGAAAACTCTGATTGGATAAAATTATATACTGGAAGAGGAGAACTTATTAAACATGAAACCTGGACAGGTGATAGATAGGAGAAACTGCGGAGTATAGTATGAGTTAGGATGATCATGAGAATGAGTAGAACATTGTAAGCATCAAGACTTGGTTGTCGAGTTGACGTGAGAAGGCTTTGAGAATGATACGACGTGTTGAGATAAATGGGTGGTTAAGTAGTCGGACTTAATTTTGGTTGGGATTAGTTATAGGGAGTAGGATGAGATGTAATTCTGATAGTTCAATTATTTTGGCGGATAAATTTATGGGAAGATATGACAAGGAATGTATTAAGGACACGATGGTTGTTGATTTGTGAAAGGTGTTATGAGATAGACAAAGTTTTTGTCTTGGATTGGTGGTTGACTAGAATCTCATTTTTGGAGATTGATTAACATTGGGAAGAGTTTGAGAAATTTAAAAGATGTTATTGAGTGATGAGGTTTAGCGGCGTGGTATGGTATGAGAAGATGATTATTATTCTTTTGTGAGGATTTGGAGTTGGAAATTTGAACAGTAGTGATGGGTCTATAGTTAAGTGTTGAGATGTGAGCTTAGTCGTGGCTTTGTCCAGTGAAAAGATGGGTTATGATGGATTATTTGAGGAACGGTGTTGAAGTTATGGGAATTAGAGATTATTGTGTGGAAGATGGGAGTGATAGGCTTACGTGCTTATATATATTATTATTATTATTATAAGTGATTCTGAGGGCGGAATCATTTCTAAGGTGGGTAGAATGTGACGGCATGTTTCTATCGTACTTTCTTCGTGCACGTGCTTTTGACCGTGCACGTAATTATTTTAGACTTTATTTGTTTTTGAACACCTTTGTGCGATATGTCGTCGTGATCGTCTCTGAGAGTATTAGATTGTGGAACAACTTTGGAACGACATATCTCGAGTCGTTCTTCCGCGATACTATCTTATTTGATGTGACGTCGCGACTTTCTGTGTTGACGCGAGACTTTTCTATTTTTAGTTTCGTCTCTCGACGTCGAAATTTAGATCCGTCTTCTTCACTCTATTTCTTTCGTCGCCCTGAACACCCCAATATTTATTTTACAATTTTTGGACTTAATTTGACCTATTTTCCATTTTTAGCAAGTTTTAAATAATTTTAAAACCTATTTGTATAATTGTTTTAATTATAATAAAATTCCTATATTATAATAACGCCCTAAATAATTTTCTGACCAAGTTTCAAAATTTTTGGCCGCACCCATCCTTGCGTGAGGGAGAGGAGAGTAAAATTTGATTTATTTTAATTTTTAAAATATTTTAATTACTTTTCTTAAAACCTTAGACCTAACCCTAACTCTTTTCTATTTAAATAAACCCTAGGCTAGGTTATTTTCGCAGCCACACAAACCCTAGCCGTCAAAAACACCTCCTAAGCTTCGTCGCAACGTTGCGACAGCCGCCCCCGTGCACGACCGACCGCCGCCCCCCCGCATTCCCCGTGCACGACCGGAGCCCGCTCCCACATCGCCCGCTTGCAGCGCATCCGCTGCAAGCCCCCTACAGTCACCCGCACCGACCGAGGCCATCTCTCGGTCTGACCGAGAGATTTCCCCGCACTGCCGCTTCGTCCGCACCGCTGCACCGTCGCCCGCATCGCCAAGCGCCTGACGGAACCGCCCCATCGGTCTGACCGAACGCCCCGCTCCGCACCCCGCTCCGCTCCGCACCCCGCACCGTTGCAACCCCCGCCTCAGTGTCCGACCGAAGACTTCGCCCGCACCGACCGAGAGCCGCTCCGCATCGCCCCCAAAGCGCTGCACGCCTGCACCTGCCGTGTCCGACCGAGGGATCCGCTCGGTCTGACCGAGGGAACCCCTCGCACCGCACAAGGCCCCGCCTCCGCTGCGCTGCAACTCGCCCGACCGAGAGCTTCTCTCGGTCTGACCGAGGGAAACCCCCGCACCGGCTGTGTCTGACCGACGGCCGTTCGTCGCAACGTTGATTCTTCCACACCAACTCCTGTGGTGGGCCTCCCATGTCCTCCAGAAGTGTTGTGGGTTCCCCATTGACCCCTAGCACTACTGTGGGCCCCACTAGGGTGTGCTACTTCACGGATTTGCCATCTACGATGTTACGACACGTCGTAGGCCTTCGTCGCATGTTCCAGCTTTTGGGAAATTGTGCGTAGACCAGATCTGACGTTGAGGAGTTCTCCATTTAGACACGACTTCCATTCTACGAAAAACTCCGGTTAAGGTTGGTTCCCCGAAATTCGTAGAAACCCCCACAATATCTGATTGAACCCTAAACTAAAAATCGACAATTTGAACTAAAATTTATTTTCCAGCACCAATAAAACATTGTACAAATCTAGAATCGATGAATGGACTTTGTTGACTGTGCACATAGGATTAGATCGTCGATTAGGCTGAAACATCGAAAAAGGGACTTTTGACGAATAGGATAGTCCCGATAACCTAGAAACGAACCCTAATAGGATTTGATGAAATTGAGACTTGACACCGTCGCCACGGCACTGTTTCAGACGGACTTCCGTGGAAGAGACGCTTGGACGAGACGCTTCGAGAGGACAACACACTCACCATCGCAGGAAAGTGTATCCACTTGCACTTTTGGGCGTGCTTAGGCCTTAGTTGGTTAGAACTGATAATTGTGAACAATTAGAACCGGACGTGAAATGATAGCGTCCGGGACGACCCTTGACGGCTCAGACTTGACGACGAAGTCTGAGCCTGACAACAACAACTTTTGACATCATAGGGCTATCATGTGTGTGCGTGTGTGTGGACACGCAAGAATAACTCTTCTCGTCTTGACACGTCCCGTCTCGTCTTGCACAGCCTGCGGGCAATATGGCACTCTCCGAGTGATCCCTTGTACTGATTCACAGCCTGCAGGTAATAGGGCACTCTCCGAGTGATCCCTTGTACTGATTCACATCATGCGGGCAATAGGGCACTCTCCAAGCTAGAGCGAGTGATCCCTTGTACTGATTCACAGCCTGCGGGCAATAGGGCACTCTCCAAGCTAGAGAGAGTGATCCCTTGTACTGATACACAGCCTGCGGGCAATAGGGCACTCGCCAAGCTAGAGCGAGTGATCCCTTGTACTGTTTGTCTTGTCTTGTCTTCCTTGGGGTTTAGGGTTGGGTTGAGCGTGCGCACGGCAAGAGGGTCTGACCCCCCTCGAACCGTAAGGCGTGAACCCTTTCATGTCTCACTTGTCTTGTCTCGTCTTGTCCCGTCACATCCCGGCTCATCTTGACATCTGTAGGTTAGTCCCGTAGTTGGTAGCACACGCTACGACTACTACCTGTCCCGTTTTACTTTCCTGATGCGTTACTTCCTGTTGTGTTACTCTGTTATAACCACAGCATGCAAATCAACCAGTAAACTGTTGTGTAATAGAACCTCAGCATGCTAATCAACCAGTAAACTGTTGTGTAATAGAACCTCAGTATGCTAATCAACCAGTAAACTGTTGTTTAAAGTTCGGTGCACTTGCAGTAAAGTCTAACCCTTTTTGTAGACCTTACCTGACGTACAGTTCCTTCTTTTGGTGTTGTACGTCAGGTGCTCAGTCAGAGTTCATGGACGAGGCAGACTCATTGGAGTACGAGGAGCCGAGGACGTCGACCCAGAGTACGTGCCCGACGAGTTCCAAACCTAGAGGTCTTTTTAGTCGTCACTTTCAGAGGTTACTTCTTTTAGTTGCTTTTAAATATTTTTGTTGCCATGCTTATGCTTCTTTTTAGACTTTGTACTCGTTGGATATTATATCTCAAATTTTAATGAATGCAACTTCATTTCTGTACTTTCTGTTGTTTCGAACTTTATTAATGCAAGAACATGAAACTTTCAAAATGGTACCCCTACAGACGCTTATTGGGTCCGAGCTTCTCAGCTCTGGCCTAAGCGGTCCTTAGTCACGCTTCGCCTCCGTATTTTTGGGAAGCGGGGCGTGACAACAAGTATGACAAAAAGTAACTACGTACAAGCGAACCAAAGTGAAAAGTAAAGTACTGAACAACAACTGTACATAATTGAATAGTAACGGAACTGAAAGAAGAGAAGAAACTGTACAGTAGTGGTGCAAGTATAAGGCAGGCTAAGCAACTAAAGCATGCTACCGCTGTTGTTATAAGTGCGGCAAGTAAAGTACTAATGACTGCACATGTGTAGTAGGTAAAGTGTATGTAATGCGTAAAGTAAAGGTGATTGTACAGAAGTTCATGCAATGCGTAAAGTAGAGGTGACTATGCAAAAGTAACTACATTAGAACTATGTGACTCAAGTCGGAGAGTATAATATGTGACCATCGAGTTCATCTCTTGCCTGGGTGTGCTTACCTAGACGAATGCCGAAATGTAGGCAGCTAGACAGGATGCAAACATGGGCTGCAAATTTATGTTTGCCGAAACACAGGCAGCTAGACAGGATACCGAAACACAGGCAACTAGACATGTAGATGAACTCTAGTCACTCCCACACTCTCTCAAACTATGAGTTAACCCAATACCCCAGTGAAGTGTCGAGTGTTATATGTGAGCCTTCACAAGATGTCCCATACAATGTATCACACGATGCTAGTCAAACCAAGACCACTGGTTGACGTTCTTATTGAAAACCAGAAAGTTAGAAACTCTTTTCAAAGCAGGCTGGGCGAAAGCGAAGTGAGGATAAAGACAAGTACAACAACTGTAATACTGATTTACATGCTTTGAACATGTGGTGGTTTCGTTAGCACATAATTACCCAAGTTGATGGTTGTGTTACAACCACCAAAGTTGAAAGTTGGCAAAGTAATCGGTAGTTGATTACTTTCCTATTAGATTAGGTCAAGTAGCCGTTCTGAGGCTCGGGCGGGTTCGAAAGGCAGGGTTTTTGACGGTCGGACCCAATCATAATATTGAAGGCTGGGACCTATGTGACGTCTTAAGTTCGTACGCATACACTTATCTAATTTTCTAAATCTAGAATTGATCGTGACTTACGGATTTTGAGGTTGTCGTAGCAAGCCGGGACTAGATCTAGAGCTTCCACAGGAGTTGGTGTATGGGAATTAGTACCTGCAATCACAAGAAATACTTAGTTAACGAATACACTATTTTCTATCTATTTAACTTGATTGTTTCGATTTTATAAATGATTGAAAGATGTCGAAAAAAGTTCTAAATTTTTATATAGGCTAGATATGAGGAAAATAATTTTACTGAAGGAGGAAGTATTTTTCAGAAGATTCTGGTAATTTTTTATAATTTTTAAAAGCTCAAAATAGGTTTGAAAACTAATTTTAATTAGTTATCGTATTTATTCAAACATTTCTTATGGGTGCAATACATATCATAATATTTCTAGTGAGCTGTCAAAATGACCGTATATCAGTTTACGTGAAAATAACAAGTAATGGATTTTTAAATGAAAACAACGTATTTATATTTTAGGCTTAAAAATTTATTCTGGAAAAATACTCATCTGATTGAGATGAAACTAGCGCTATTGGATTCAGAACTTCATTTCTGATTTTCTGGAGCTGGCTTTGTATTTTTCCGACACCTATATTATTTACTATTAATTTTAGACCAATAAATCCATATTATATAAATTTTAATATATTGCAAAACACGTTTATACCGTATTTTCGTATGAAAATACGCTTTATAAAAATACCCTTATCTTCGTTCGAACGCTGTATGGGGGCGGGGGCTCACTTGCGCGGGCTCGTCGACGGCGGCGGCGAACGGGGCGACGGAGGTGGCGGGAGACGCGGGTGAGGGCTGGGCGGTGGCACGACGCTTGGAGGCTTCCACGGCGATCGGAGACTGGTCTGTCGAGGCTGCATGCACATGGTGGCGTTGTCGAAGTTCGTCGGTGGCGTGCACCGAAGCGAGGAGGAGAGGAGGGCAGCTTAGCGGGGTTGCATGGAGGCGGAGGGGCACTGCTGTGTCTCCGGTGATGGACGAAGTGGCGGAGGATTTGTGGGCGGCGTCATGCATGGCAAAGGGGCTTGTGGCGCTGTCGTGAGGTGGCGGAGGGCTGAGCAGCTGGTGGGCGGCTCGGGCTATGTCGATGGTAGGAGGAGGAGGAACTATGGGGACGACGGTCGTGGGAGGCCATGGGAGGCCGTGAAGCAGCGGCGAGGGTCTCAGAGTGCGGCGAGGATCATTGGGGGCCATTGGCATCGGAAAGAGAGGGGACAGCAGCAGTGAACGGGGTGTTGGTGGACGAGGTGCAAGAGGGGAGTGCACGAGGTCAGTCGACGGGGGGTTGCCGTCGATGGCGGGTGGCGGCGGCCTTGCGGCGGCGCACCACCGGGGGAGGGCGAGAGAGAGCGAGAGTGAGAGAGGGAGGGAGTTAAGAGCAGGAGGGGTTTGGGTTCGGTGAGCTGAGTGAGGGAGAGAGCCCGGGTTGGGTGGGTTCGTGTGCGCGGGCTGTGGGGGATTCAAAAGAGAGAGCTGGGGAGAGAGATGGTGGGGGCTTGGGCTTTGATGATGAACGGAGGGGAGACGACGTGTGCCATGGGTTTAGTTTGAGAGAGGGAGGAGAGAGCTGAGAGATGGGTTCTCTTTTGGTTGGGTTTGCTGAGAACGAATGTAAGGGGAGGGGTTATTATATAGGAATATAGTATAATAACATATTAATAGGTATTACTTACATGTAATTAAGAGTTAGTTATACTTTTTGACTAGTTTTAGAAATAGGTGTCATCGATTTCCTCGTGGGGCTGCTAATGTAAGGGGTTAGGTGAGTAAATTTTTAAAAGTAAATAATTAAGTAAAACATGATTAGTAAAACGTCATTAGTAAATACGAAATTACGATTTTGCCCTTGAAACGAAACGTGTCCGAAAAATTACAAAATCAGTACCACGGATTGGTATCGTTGCCAGGATCACAAATACGAAGTCCATTTTTAAATTTGAGCGATGAAAAAAATTAGAAAAAAATAATTTACTCATTTTTGAAATTGTTTGAAACGTTTTGTTACGGAAATACGTGCCCAACGAAAACTGGCCGTTACACAAAGTAAATGTGGAAGCGAAAAACACAATGCAAGCATAAATTCCAATCACAATGAGACAATCTTTAACGTGGTTCCCCAACTTTGGGTATGTCGAGCAACATGTCCTCAATGATTACCTAATCCACTATACTTTGGTATTACAACATGTCTCAAATAAGGTACACGTCCCAAATGGAACCACACGTCCAATGCAATGGACAGTACCTCTTACAAAGATAGAAGAAAGAAATAAAGATTACAACTTACTCTTTTTACCTCCTTTTACATATAGCCTTAGTTGAAGCTCTTCTTGTGAGGAAGTGAAGGCTATGGTGTTCTCCAAATAAAGTCTAAGTGAAGCTTGTTGGAGATATATGAGTTTTAGACAACGATTTGGAAAATAAAAGCTTAATGGCCAATGCAATGAATTTGATCCTTAAAAGCTTTGTACGAGGAAAATTGAGTTTTCTTCTTGAAATATTGATCAATTAATAGCTCAATAAATTCGGCACCAAACCTTTATGTAAAGAGCCCAAACTATGCATAAAACAATGCCCAAAATACACTTCAAACGGCTAGAAAAGGCTAGAAAATGAGGGCAAAAATCAAAATTTTCTGGGTTGTGAATAGTAAAGTAGTCATCTCCTTTTGGAAATTAGTTGACTACTTTGGGGACTTCTAGAGACCAGAGTGCACAGCTCTTCTCCCATTCAAATCAGTTGACTAAAACATAAAGTAGTGGGTTACTTCACTAAAACCTGGGTTTTAAGCTTTAAAGCTTTATGAAATTATTTCAAAATAATTTTATACTTTAGGAATATAATTTAAACTCTTTTGAAAACGCTTTGATGTTATTCTAGTGTGTGTGTGAGAGAGCTTCCTGCAAGGCTTTAAAAAGCTAAACAAAATGATGAAAATGCATAAATTAAATAGATTGAAGTCCAAATCTTCTTCTTCTTCATTCATCTTGCTTTAGCTCCCCTTGCTAGCTCATCACACCATATTTGGGTGCATCTCCTTGATTTCTTTTGAATTGATCCTTGAAGCACTTTAATCTACAAATACAATCAATAAAATAATTAGTACTAATATGTTGCACATCATCAAAACAAGCTAAGGATATACAATATCCAACATGCACATTCTACATTGTTTCCATCATCTGGAAATGTCACGGGATTGATCAAGAACAGACAATGAAAAACACAAACAAAGAACACGCAGATTTACGTGGAAACCCCAAGATGGGGAAAAACCACGGGCAGACAAAAGAAATTCACTATATCGAAAATCTGGTACAAAAGGAAAGGAAGTGCGATGGCTAAAAAAAGGAGGTTAAAGCCGAAACCCTAGATTACATCATATTTATATGGGCAAAATTAGAAAAGTCCATACCGCTACCACCACAGAGGTTAAATGTCGCACCGCGAGCTCTTCGGGTCGAGTCAAAAAGCCGGATTCATGGCACACACTCTAATCGGTAACCACATTACAAAGACACATACTGAAGCAGTTTTGAAAGTTAAGTCGGACACAAAAAGCTGAGCATTTGAACGTTGAAAATAAAGTCAATATCGCTTTCAACATATAATCCGCTCTTTATGAAATCATGGAGCACAACATCTACCAATGCACCAAAACTTTGAAATTGTAACGACGTTTTAAGGCACGATTCCATGATATAATTTAGATTCACGTCCTTTTCTTGAATTCAAATCGGGTGTCAAGTTCTTTGTGATGGGGTAAGGAAGGAAAAAAATGGGATTGGGTTCACCCTCTTCTTTTAAGTTTCTTTTTCTTGAATTAGTCTTTGCCAGTTATCATCCACCTAATCCGAATCCCATTTTCTCGGGAAGGCATCCGAAAGTCGCTGTAAAAGATGGAGACATGAGGGAGGGGGTGGACGCCTCCCGGACCGCAAACGTCCTAGTCCTAGGACTGCATGCATAGTGTGCATGCATGAAGATATGATGAGTAACGTGTGACCTCATCCTAATCGCACGTTGAATGAATCAGTCACCCTCGTTGTCAATGAAATGATTTATAGCAAACCAATGAAGCGTTGATCACTTGGCTCGCAACGAAAAGGACCGAGATATGATCACTTGGGTGGCAACCAAGTGGGCATAGTTATCTCATTATCGTATTGTTATTTGTTCGTGCATAAGATTTGTACTGCAAAGCAATATATGTAAGAAATGACAATTTGTTACCTTCTGTTAGAAAATGACCCCCCATTACTTGGGAGAACATGCTCGGGTGGCGAGCAAATAACGGTAGCACCGGCGGTTGGCGGAGAGACTTCTGGCGGCAGTGGAGGCGGGAAATCTTCGTGAAGAAGAGGATAACTTGAAACGCAACACTATGAAGATTAAGCCATCGGCGGATGGGAGTGATTGTCCCGAGATGGCTGAGACTATGGAGGATATGGAGTCTAAAAAGGGTGTCAATCAGCGGGAGGGAGACCCTGCGCTTGGCTTGGCGCCGAAGACCTTTAAGGAGTGCATACTTGGGTGATGTATTTGCCAAGGTGCCGCCCTCCTCCATGGATGTAGACTCAACTGACATGGATGATGGCGTTGTCGTTGCGCCTATGTGAGAATGGGATATGTTTACGGGTGTTTTCTCACCACGAGCTCGTTGACCTTCGCCTGGACGGTCAACGTGGTCAAAGAGTCGAAGGGATCCCTTGGTCACGCCAAGCTCACGTGCTCTTGGCGTGGGTGCGTGTAAGATCCGTGGCTGAGCAGATGCTTCTTGGCGGAGCGTCGTTCTTCGATCGACGTGGAAACGAGGGGATGTCTTGGTTCCAGGTCGGGTGCTTGGCGTCGGCTGGACGAGCGTCAAGGAGTATCCTCGGCGCCTTAAATGCTCCCCGGTCTTGACTGACGTCGGCTCGCGCTGATGACACGTTGGTCTGTTCCGCTACGAGGGAAAGCCTCGGCGCCTCGGTTCAGCTCCTTCCTGGACAGACGAGAAAGCTCGTCAGGGGGCCGGACCTTGGTTCCGGCCAAGTCCCCTCCGATGATTAAGTCAGGTCAAGGTCTGAAGGGAACTCGGTGAGGTAGGTATGACTCGAGGAGAGATCGATACGCTGAGCCTCAATCCGAACAAAGGAAGGGGAAATATGGCGAAAGCAAGGTCGTTGATGGTGTACCTCAGTTTGCGATACCTGGGATTCGATCCCCCTTCTCGGTTGTTCCTGCCATCCCCTTATAGGGCCCGAGCCACGATTGCCCCCGATCCACGTCTTTCGTCCGCCTCCACTCACACCCCCCTGGATCCGCCTCCTTCAAGGTGCCTGCGTGCGTCGTGGGGAGCGTTGATTAACGGGCTCCTTAATGGTCATTAAGGTGCCGCGGATTCAGGGGAACGGCTGTCTCTGGCGAGCACGAGCTGATCGTGCGTCCCCTGGGCTAGGCCGGTCCGACTTAGGGTTTTATCCGTGGGCTTTGTTTGGCTGGCCCAATCTCACTCGTGGACTACCCGTTCATGGCTGGGTCTCGGGTCTCTATTTCTTGGGCTTCTCCAAAATAGTCGTCTCAATTGCCCCCATCGTCCGAGCCTTTCGGGGTCAGCCGGTTCGGTTCGGGCGATGTGACTGTTGGGGATTTAACAGGCGCGTCAGTCGAGGCCAGCCAATTAAATGGGGGTCATCATGACGCGGTCCGTTCGAACTCCTCTTGGTGTGGGATTCGAAGCGCCGTCGGCCTCCAAATTCTGCAACGTGGTCCGATGCGATCGTCTTCGTGACGCGAGGGATGGTTTCGGGGAGATGGTATAAAAGGAGGCCTTCGCCCATCGTGGGAGGGTATTAACTTCTTCGATCGTCATCCCTTTTTCTCTTCCTCCCTCGGTCCTGCTCAAGCTCTGCCTCATTTCGTCCTCTTCAACCACTGGTTCGTGTAGGGCTAAGGAGGCTGCCGACCCCGGTCCTGCTCTCGGATCCGATACTGTGGTGCGCCGTCATGGGGGAGAGCTCTCGGGGGTGCCTCCCGAGGTACTGGAGCGGCCCTCATTGGTTTGCGCCACCTCAATCGGGGACCTGCGATCCAGCTATCTTCTTCCCCCGTGCTCCGCCCGGGCTCTAGTGGTCGAGGAGCGGGTCTCCCTGGTCCTCAGGAAATCGGGGTGTACGTGCTGAGCTTTCGGTTCGGGCTTCGGTTCCCTCTCCATCCTTTCATCCCCGAGTTTCTGCGTGCTTACGAGGCGGCCTTATGCCAATTCTGCCCCAATGCCATCGGCTGTATTGTGGGGTTTGTCGTCCTCTGCGTGCTGAAGGGGGTTGATCCGTCTCTCCGACTCTTCGACCAATTCTACCGTCTGAGTCGCCACCAGACGGGGGCTTGGCTCTATATAAGCACTCGGCCAAACAATAGCCTGGTGTTGGGGTTACCGAGCTCCCTGAAGCGCTGGAAGGGGGAATATGTCTTTGTCGGCTTCCCATCGGAATTGGACTTCCCGACCACTTGGGGGGCTGCATGCACGTTGGTTCTCGAGCTGGGCAATCCAACGAACGCCGAACTCAAGGCGGTCGATACCTTGTTAGCGGTCCCAGTTAAGGAGCGGAGGATCGACGTTCTCTTCTCTGACCTCAATCTATGGAAGACCGTGTGGCATGTCGGTGAGTTTTGTCGGAACCTGACGTTTCGAGGTCCTTCCCGCCGATCCTGATCCCTACTTCTCCCTTCCTGTGCAGGTGGGTTTTCCCCAAGCTCTTCCCCAGCTTCCCCTCTAGTCACAGTCCCGGTCCCCAACCCACGGAGAAGGGATCACGTGTTGGAGGTTCGGAAGAAGCAGAAGGTCGGACCTTCGGGGGTCGGGTCCAAGAGAGCAAGGGGGCGAGCTCCCCCCTCTCCCCTGGAGGATGCTCCAAAGAAGGCCCGTGTCCTAAGCACGGAGGCTGGTGCTCCTCCGTCCGAGGGTCGGGGTTAGATCTCCCCGGCCGAGGTCTCTTGGTCCTGGGCTGGGCCCTTGCCATCGCTGACGGGCCCTCTTCCCGAGGCATATGAGCGGTATCTCGGTGCGTTCTGCTCAGGTCCAATCGACCCCCCTTGGTCAGATGAGGGTTCGCTCCGTCCCCGCTTTCCCGTGGGGCTGAAGGAGTCGGTTTTTTCCAACTGCAGGGTGGCGGCCAGGCTGGCCGAGAACTGCTGTCTTCCTTCGAATCAGTCCATGCTGGATGGGGTGAAGGGCGACCGCCTGGCCGCCTTCGTGGTTCAGGAGGGTCAGCAGGTGAGGATTCTTACCCTGTTCCAGGTTGTGGCCTTTGTCTTATTCCTGTCTCTTGGTGCAGCTGCCTTCGGTTGGGCTCTCAATAAGGCGCCAATTCGCGGGCCTCGCGCAGTCCAAGACCGACTTGGTGCGAAGATCCATGGCCGAAGGGGGCGATGAAGAGACGAGTCAACTAGCCGAGGCGTGCATCAAGTCTTTGGAGACTCGGGTGGCCGAACTCTCAGCTGCCTTGGAGAGGTCTGACCGGGAGAAAGCTCTAGCCATGGTTGGGAAGGCAAAGGCGGAGGATCGAATCACCAAACTTATGGAGACCGCCGAGGCGAAGGCCGAGGCGGGCGTAGGTGCCAACCCGGTTGTTGTAGCCGGAGCTGCAGAGCTCAGTGACCTCCTGGATGCGGCTGAGGAGAAAGAGCGTGCTTTTCTGGCCAAGCTTAATGCTAGCTCCAGGGAGGCCGAGATGGAGCGGGTAGAGCATCGACGTCAAGTCGCTATCCTCGAGGATCGGATCCGTGAGTTGGAAGAGGTGGATCCCGACCGGATTGCCTAGGACGCCGTGGAGGAATACGCCACGTCTTTTGTGGCCAAGGCCATATTCGACGCGTTTGAAAGGGATAATGAGAAGGATGGGCCTTCTGGGCAGGTTGCCGTTGGTCCCGATGGGGCTCCGGGAGCGGACGAGAGGGAGAGGACTTAACCTCTTAGCGTTGTCCCTTTTTGCTAACCCGCGCTCGGCTTTTTGTAACGCGTCCCCTTCCTCTTTTTTGCTGGGAAATAAAGTTCCATTTTTTGTGAGTTGCCGTCCTCAAGGGTTGTCCTGTCTTTGAGTCCTTTCGGCGATTGGTTGTCCAGCCTGTTGGAGGAGTTACCCCAGCCTTATTGTGGGTTGGGTCGGTCGATCAGCTGGGGAAGCTATCCCTCAGACTTAGGGCCGACCGATACTCCGACATGCTAAAGGAGTTGCCCCCAGCCTTACAGCCGGTTATGTCGGTCAGTCCGCTAGGGGTGCGACATCGAGCCTTACAACTGACCGTTCAGGACCACTCGCTGGGGGAGTTGCCCTCAGCCTCACGGTCGTCCCCTTGGCCGACCTGCAGGGGGAGTTACCCCCAACCTTATGGCCGGCCCTATGACCTACCAGCTAGGGGAGTTGCCCCCAGCCTTACAGTTGATCAACCGATCGACCTATCGGGGGAGTTGCCACCAGCCTTATGGTCGGGCGGTGTCGTCCAGCCTGTCGGGAGAGCTACTCCCCGTCTGACGGCTGGGCGACGGATTGACCCGCTGGGGGAGTTTCCCCCAGCCTTACGATCGATCCCCCTGGCTGGCTGATCGAGGGGTACCCACGTCAAGCCAGTAGGTTGTGCGTTGAGCCTGCTTGGGGTCGGTTCTCTAGACTTGCGATCGATTTGTCGAGGCGCTCTTCTAGTGAGGCTTTCCTCATCCCAGATGAGTCTCTCGAGGGAGTACAGATTGGAGCAGGTGGTTCTTGTTTCTACATACTTTTATTCAGATAGCGGGAAGGTGGAGGTACATTCGTGACTGATCTCACTGATAATACTTGCACAGGTGTTTGGCGTTCCAGGTGTGGGTGAGGACCTTCCCTTCCGAATTAGCTAGCCGATAGGTTGCAGGTCCGAGGACTTCAATGACCTTGTAGGGGCCTTCCCACTTCACTGCCAGCTTCCCTTTACGGGTGATTTTGGGACTGAAGGCCACCTTCCTGAGGACTAGATTCCCTTGGCGGAAGCTCTTCCCCCTAACCCGAGAATTGTAATAACGGGCCACCTTCTGTTTCTGCCGGATGATGGTTGCCAAAGCCTGCTCTCTACACTCGCCCAGGAGCTCTAGGTCGAGTTCCAAGCCTTCTGTGTTCCTCTCCTCATCGAAGTTCTTTATGCGGAGCGACTCCTCGCCCACCACGATCGGGACCACTGCTTCGACGCCGTATGCGAGCATAAAGTGGGTTTCACCCGTGGCCTGCTTGTGGGTCGTCCTGTATGACCAAAGTATTCCCGGGAGCTCCTCCGGCCATTTCCCTTCAACGTCCTGCACCTTCTTGCGGAGGGGCTCTATGATGCACTTGTTGGTGGCCTCTGCCATCTAATTGGTCTGAGGGTGTGCCACTGAGGCGAAAAGGAGTTTGATCTTCCACTCCGCGCAGAAGTCTGGTAGGCCCAAAATAGTGCTTCTCTCAAGCGCAAGAGTCCGTACAAGTAATATAATCTGGGAGTCCAGATGTCGAATCCTCAAGAGAAAATCTGTTGCAACCACAGCTTAAATCAAATAGAAATCCAACGAAAAGAAGCTAACCACTTATGGTGACGATTATTTTAATGGGTTTGATCGTGGTGAACACTGCGAACAAAGAAAATTCGTGTATGAAAATATCGATGAAAAGTATGCACATGGTATGGGTTCATTCGGGTCCATGAGTCGTATTAATTTGGTTGACGAATATAACACAATGAATTCTCTTTTTGAGAGCAATTCACCAAGAAATACCTAATATAACTCAATGAATTCTCCTTTTGGGAGCAATTCATTGGAAAATACCCTTTTGGGGGTTCAAGCACAAAATTCAATAAGATCGTTGCTAAAGTTTTATTCTTTTAAATACGATATGAAAGTCCCTTTTGGGAAAATCAAAACTCACTCTTGTGGGGTGATCATCTAATCTAACACGTTCTTTTGGAAAATGAAGAGAAGATTTAATAACAAAGACTATAACTTTATCAACGTTAACAATTTAGCACAACGAATATTCAACCAAACGAACACAAATCATATCCCCTAACTACACCATACCATGCACAATAAGAATTTAGCTACTCATGGTGCAAGAAAAATCAAGTTTCATAGCAAAATACATCATTCTAATAGCAAAATATAATAGAAAAGCACCAAATACGGGGTATAAGTTTAAGAATTTATCACCAAATATCCAATATAGACACCAAAACGCTCTGGAAATAAGAAGAATAGTCTCTGGAATTTTACAGAATTTTTTCCTGGAGAAATACGACTCCTAGAGCCCCCAATACGCCCCGAATACCCTCAAAAACCCTAGAAATACGTTATATAGAGGCATTGCCGGTTTAAGGGGTTAACGGGTCAAAACCCTCACCCGAAATCGACTTAAACCCACTCCGCCAGCCGCTTGAAATCCTATCCGTGCATCGCAAGCTGGATCAATCCTGATGTCTCCACGTGTGCTTCAAGATGTGTGCTCCGCTCTTTGATCCGATTTCGTTTCGGAATTAAATCACCCGTTGGATCTTGATCCAACGGACCTTGCTTCGCCACGTTGCCCCGTTCGCAGCGGCTTTCGATTTCGAATCGGAGTGAATGGAAACCGTTCGATTCGGCGGAAAGCTCCTAGGATCACGCCACGTAACATGTGGATGATCGCTCCGCTGCGCGCGCTCAGCGTCGTTGCTTCGTTTTTCTGGCTGTTGGATTGTGATCCAACGGCGCCGAGTTCGCCGCGTCGCCAGCTGTTTTGATGCGTTGGATCTGGGCGGGATTCTCTCCGATGCTGTCGCGTGTCGCACCAAGATTCGTGCTGGCGAATTTTAAACGTATTTCTGTCGTATTTCTTCAATTAAATGGTATTCTGCATTCAAAAATACACAGTAATTAGCACAGATCTCAGAAAAATACAAATAAATAGTCGTTGGAATCATGAGATCGAGACCAAGCTATGAAAAATATAAAAAGTGCAGAAATATTTAGTTTATTGCTGTTTTGTGCTCAAATAAGGTGATTTCTCTAATAAATGATGATATACAAAATACGAATGTATTAGAGAACAATATAGCATCACATGAGCACAAAATAGGGCTAAATAGGGGGTTAAATACGTAATATTGAACCCGAATCACACCCCCCAACTAGCGATTTGCTAGTCTCTAGCAAAAAGAGCGATTAATACAGATGATTAATAAAACAATAAATTCTATCAATCGCTTATGGCATGGCTCAATAATACACTTTCTAACATGATCTAGACTATCAATATACACAATCCATGCACAAGATCAATCACATGATATTTTCTCTAATTTAATTTGAATAAATAGCATGCAAGCATCGTTTTGTGCAAGCGAAAGTATAACACGTTGTTATATTCTAGTTTTCTTGTTTCCAAGGAATTGGTATCTCTAAAAGATCGTTTAAATCATGTGTATTGAAGTTGCTTAGTATATTCACAATTTCTTTTCTTTTATTAGTTCCGCATAACGTGCATAAAGCAACATTTGTGAAAAATGTATAACTTGGATCGCTCCATCAAATGAGTGAGTTTTCGGTCAATGGCTCCCAAATCAGGCGATAATATGGCATTAGGCCAAAAAGGACCCCTCGGACTGTACTACTCGAGCCAACCAAGTTATTTATTTTAGTGACACCTTTATTCATTTTTTCTTCATTCATTTCTTCTTTTCTCTCTTTTTTTTGTAAGCAACTCAACACCCATTCTTCGAACAAAACATTAATAACAAAGGCCAAATTCCTCTTCAACTTGAAGACTTTTCTAATAAATCGTGTATACTTAAGCTTTTTCATCCTCGTAGCATGCATGAAATAAATTCAAACTATTTCGAGATATTAATCATGGACATTGAAAATTTTCATGAATGTCATATTAACGGTAATTCCATGAAGAGAAAAATAATTAACTCAAGCCACAAAAAAAATTTTAGAACTCAATTAATGCGTAATCATCCATATTTGTGGCATATGAAGGAGTTTTAAATGATAAGACATGGTGATTTATTCTTCTCAAAAAAATTCCTAAGGTCTCATACACACCCCCCAACTAAAGATGGACATTGTCCTCAATGTTGAAAGGGGCACGAGTTTATTCAAGCAAGCATCCTAGAAAGCATTTGAAAACTACACTACCGGAAAGAACACACCGTGATCAAATGGCAGATCCCGAATCTTTAATTGTGGAGGAAGTTGTTCAATTTGCTCCTTGCGCTCCTCGACGAGTAATTTTCCTCCAATGACTAAACTGGATCCCAGCAACGTAACTCCCAGCGTCTCAATAAGATGTTCTCTGGTATCCTGCAAGAGATGAGTCACGTCAATCCATTTTAGTCTACGATTCTTCTCAATAAAAGTATTCCAAATGTAGTCGTCAAAATAGTTGAAATAAGTTAAAGCAAGTTGACGACTATTCCCTGAAAGATATGCACTACACTCGGTATGATGCTCGATCGTTGGGGAGAGGGGTAAATGATTTTGGGATGAACTAGAGGAGGGCATGGTTCTGACTCCATGGCGATAATCTCAAAACCCTTGTCCCTAGCTGTCTCCTCCTCTCGTTCATCCAAAATTGCTAGCTCGTCCTCTCTTTTGCACAGACTTTCTGCCATGTAGATATTTTTATTCGTGTCCTCAACGTGACATGGCTTGCTCGATTTTCCTGCGATAGAAGATAAACTCGTATTAGATTCTTGAAGTTGAATTTCAAAAGAATTATTTTCTTCTAAGCAAGTGGCAATCAGAGTAAGATTTTCAAAGGATTTCTGAATCTGCCTACTCCGAGCAAGGAAATTCTCTTGGAATTGATGGGATGTAGCCTCCTGTGTATGAATAATCAAGTAAACTTCCTCTTTCAAGGATTGCAAAGGTACGTCTACGCTTTGCTCCCCTTGATCGAGGCACGAAGGCTCCGTTGAATCGCACTCTGAAGTCTCTTCCATGGTTTCTTCATTTTCTTGCAGAGACTCCATGTATTCCCACGCCTCTGTCGGCGTCATGACTCCCAAAACTTCCTGCAGTTGTGGTCGTAGTCCATCTAAGAAGGACTCCATAAGCTCTTCCTTTGTGTACCCATGCTGCGGATAGCTCGATATTATGTCTGTGAACCTCCTCCAGGCCTGAAAGAAAGTTTCACAATCAGTCTGATTAAAATTAACAATCTTGAGCTTCTCCATCCTATGTTTGTGTGCATTAGCATAATCTACATCATACAGATTGTTTGTGAAATAGAAATTCATATACTCTATTTTTACAAAAATAAACAAAAATTTATGAACAGTAAAGTGGAAAGATCTCACCGAAGGTCCCCTAAATGAAATAAACTGTGGTAACAAACCATTCCTCCCCGGCAACGGCGCCAAAAACTTGGTAGGCCCAAAATAGTGCTTCTCTCAAGCGCAAGAGTCCGTACAAGTAATATAATCTGGGAGTCCAGATGTCGAATCCTCAGGAGAAAATCTGTTGCAACCACAGCTTAAATCAAATAGAAATCCAACGAAAAGAAGCTAACCACTTATGGTGACGATGATTTTAATGGGTTTGATCGTGGTGAACAATGCGAACAAAGAAAAGTCGTGTATGAAAATATCGATGAAAAGTATGCACATGGTATGGGTTCATTAGGGTCCATGATTCGTATTAATTTGGTTGACGAATATAACACAATGAATTCTCTTTTTGAGAGCAATTCACCGGAAAATACCCAATATAACTCAATGAATTCTCCTTTTGGGAGCAATTCATCGGAAAATACCCTTTTGGGGGTTCAAGCACAAAATTCAATAAGATCGTTGCTAAAGTTTTAGTCTTTTAAATACGATATGAAAGTCCCTTTTGGGGAAATCAAAACTCACCCTTGTGGGGGTGATCATCTACTCTAACACGTTCTTTTGGAAAATGAAGAGAAGATTTAATAACAAAGACTATAACTTTATCAACGTTAACAATTTAGCACAACGAATATTCAACCAAACGAACACAAATCATATCCCCTAACTACACCATACCATGCACAATAAGAATTTAGCTACTCATGGTGCAAGAAAAATCAAGTTTCATAGCAAAATACATCATTCTAATAGCAAAATACAATAGAAAAGCACCAAATACGGGGTATAAGTTTAAGAATTTATCACCAAATCTCCAATATAGACACCAAAACTCTCTGGAAATAAGAAGAATAGCCTCTGGAATTTTACAGAATTTTTCCCTGGAGAAATACGGCTCCTAGAGCCCCCAATACGCCAAGAATACGCCAAAACCCCTAGAAATACGTTATATAGAGGCATTGCGGGTTTAAGGGGGTTAACGGGTCAAAACCCGCACCCGAAATCGACATAAAACCGCTCCACCGGCCGCTTAAAATCCTATCTGCACATCGCAAGCGGGATCAATCCTGATGTCGCCACGTGTGCTTCAAGATGTGTGCTCCGCTCTTCGATCCGATTTCGTTTCGGAATTAAATCACCCGTTGGATCTTGATCCGACGGACCTTGCTTCGCCACGTTACCCCGTTCGCAGCGGCTTCCGATTTCGAATCGGAGTGAATGGCGACCGTTCGATTCGGCGTAAAGCTCCTAGGATCACGCCACATAACAGGCGGATGATCGCTCCGCTGCACGCGCTCAGCGTCGTTGCTTCGTTTTTCTGGCCGTTGGATTGTGATCCAACGGCGCCGAGTTCGTCGTGTCGCCAGCTGTTTTGATGCGTTGGATCTGGGTGGGATTCGCTCCGATGCTGCCGCGTGTCGCACCAAGATTCGTGCCGGCGAATTTTAAACATATTTCTGCCGTATTTCATCAATTAAATGGTATTCTGCATTCAAAAATACACAGTAATTAGCACAGATCTCAGAAAAATACAAATAAATAGTCGTTGGAATCGTGAGATCGAGACCAAGCTATGAAAAATATAAAAAGTGCAGAAATATTTAGTTTATTGCTGTTTTGTGCTCAAATAAGGTGATTTCTCTAATAAATGATGATATACAAAATACGAATGTATTAGAGAACAATATAGCATCACAGAAGCACAAAATATGGCTAAATGGGGGGGGTTAAATACGTAATATTAAACCCGAATCAAAGTCCCTGAACCCAGCGGAGTCGAATTGCTTCCCATTGTCCATGAAGATGGCTCGGGGGATTCCAAACCTTGAGATGACGAAGTTCCATACGAAGCTCTTTGCCTTCTTCCAGGTGATGTAGGCAAGGGGTTCTGTCTCGATCCACTTGGTGAAGTAGTCCACCGCTACGATCAAGTATTTCCTCTGCCCTCAGCCAGAAGTAAAAGGTCTGAGGATGTCGAGCCCCCCACTTTGCGAAAGGCACAGGACTAATTATTGGGACGAGTTCCAACGAGGGGACGAACCAAGTTTTGCAAACCTCTGGCACTCCTGGAACCTTTGGACGTACCCTGTAGCGTCGTTGACTAAGGTTGGCCAGTAATACCCTTGCCTCATGGTTTTCTGGGTGATCGTCTTGCCTCCATGCTGATTCCCGCAGATTCCCTCATGCACCTCCCGAAGGGCGTAGTCGGCCTCCCGAGGCCTGAGACACTTGAGGTAGGGGAGGAGGTCAGTCTTCGTCCAGCGCCTTCTATACAGTGCCCCTTCATGGATCACATATCAGAGTGCTTTTCGCTCCAAGGATCGACGCTCGTCCTGGTCCGTTGGTACGTCTCCGCTGGAGAGGTAGCGGATGATCGGGTCCATCCAAGTGGGGTCTTCGTCGATGACCATTACTTCTCTCTCCCACGTGCTGGGGAACTGGAGATTCTCCACATAAATGGATCGACCCAATTCCATGGTCGAGGAGGAGGCCAGCTTGGAGAGAGCGTCGGTGCGGGCGTTCTCTGACCTGGGAAGTGGAGGGTATCAGCTTGCTTGAATTTGGATAGCTCAGTTTTTGCGGAGGCAAGATAGTTCTGCATCGCCTCCTCTCGCAGCTTGTAGCTCCCCTGCAATTGGTTGATGACGAGCTTCGAGTCACTGAGGAGGCGTACGGCCTCGGTGCCGAGTCCTCTGGCCAGCCTCAAACCGTTTATCGCGGCTTCATATTCGGCCACGTTGTTGGTGGCTAGAAACTCGAACCGGAGCGCGTACTCGATGATACCTCCCTCCGGAGACCGAATCACGATTCTGGCTCCGCTCCCAGACCGGGTTGCCGATCCATCTACATGGACGACCCATGTGTCCCGGTCCCCTGAGTGGTTGGTAAGGGAGAGGTCAGCCGAAAGGAAAGACAAAGGTTTGTGGTTTATCGTATCCGGTCCTTTGTCCTTTGGGGGGGGTATCCTCCTTCAATGTTGCAATCGACTATGAAGTCGGCCAGGGCCTACCCTTTTATGGCCGTGCGCGGCATAAATCAGAGATCGAACTCGCTCAGTTCCACCCCCCAATTCAACATCCTTTCCATCCGGTCGAATTGCTTGAGGTTCCGTTCGAGTTGAGAATTCGTAACGACTAATATCGTGTGGGCTTGGAAGTAGGGTCGGAGTCTTCGGGCCGAGAGAACGAGGGCGTATGCGAGCTTCTCCATAGGTGTGTACCGTCCTTCCGCGTCTTTCAAGAATCGTCTGGTATAATACACCGGCCTCTGCACCCTGTTGTCCTCCCTAATTTGCACCGAACTCACCGCCTCACCTGTACATGCCAGGTAGAGGCTCAGCGACTCTCCCTCTCGCGGCTTGGAGAGGAGCGATGGACTACGAAGGTACTCCTTGAGGTCAGCAAACGCTCGGGTGGTGTCCTCATCATAGGGTATCTTCTTCCTTTTGGCGGTAGGCTCGGCGATTGCTCTCCTCAGGGTCTTGAAGAATGGGAGGGACCTCTCCACTGATTTGGACAGGAAATGCCCCAGAGCGGCGATGCATCCATTCAGCCTCTGTAGCTCCTTGATTGTATTTGGCTCCCACATGCTGATCAATGCCTTGATCTTGTCGGGTTGGCCTCAATGCCACGATTAGTGATCATGAACCCCATGAACTTGCCAGATCTGACCCCGAATGTGCACTTCGTGGGATTGAGCCGGATGTTGTACCTCCGCAGCCGTTCGAAGGTCTCCCTGAGGTCGACGATGTGATCTTCTGGATCTTTCGATTTGACGAGCATGTCATCGATGTAGACATCCATGTTCCTCCCTATCTGGGAGTCGAATACCTTATTGACCATTCTCTGGTAGGTTGTTCCCATGTTCTTCAAACCGAAGGGCATCTTCTTGTAGCAAAAGGTCCCCCGGTCCATTGTGAAGGAGGTCTTTTCTTCATCCTGAGGGTCCATCTGGACTTGATTGTCCCCGGAGTAGGCGTCCATGAAGCTGAGCATCTCGTACCCGGAAGCGCTATCCATGATATGATCGATGCGGGGAAGTGGGTAGTTGTCCTTGGGGCAAGCCTTGTTGAGATCGCTGAAATCCACACACATTCGCCACTTCCCACTGGACTTTCTGACCATCATGATGTTGGACAGCCACTTCGGGTACCAAACTTCCCGGATGAAGCCGGCATCGAGAAGGTGCTCCACTTCCTCGGAAGCTACTTTCCTTTTCTCGCCACCCATGTTTCGCTTTTTCTGTCTGACCGGCTTGAAGTTGGGGTCAGCGTTCAGCTGGTGCATGATCACCCGGCGGTCTACACCCGGCATGTCATCGGGTGACCATGCGAAGACGTCGATATTGGCCTCCAAGCACTCGATCAGCTCGTCTCTCAAGCTGGGGATCAGCCCGGACCCAATGGAGACGAACCTCTCTGCGACATTGGTGACAGGGATCAGTTCTGGCTCTTCCCCGGGAGTGGGTCTCGGTCCATACCTCAAGTCAAAGGAGGCCATTGGATCGTCAGGCTGCTCGACGGGCTCCTCGTCGTCCAGCTGGTAGCAAATCTTCGGCCTCCCTGTGTCGCCCTTGACTTGGCCGATCCCCCTCGGAGTCTGAAACCTGATTGTCTGATGGAGGGTCGAGATCACTGCACCGACCGTGTTGAGGAGCAGGCGACCGATGATGCCGTTATACGCTGATCCGATCCTCAGCGCCACGAAATCCATCGTCAGAGTCACCGAATCAGGAGGACTCCCGAGTGTGACCGGGAGGTGGATCGCCCTGATGATTGGTGTGGAGTGACCGATGAAGCCGATCATCGGCCCCGAGCTCGGCTCCAGGTCCTCGTCCTGAAGTCCCATCCTCTCCAGAGTCGACATGAAAAGGATGTCGCACGAGCTGCCGGTATCGACGAGCAGTCGCCTGACCATGGATGTGTCGATGAGAGATGAAACCACGAGCGCTTCGTCCGATCATGGCTTCTCCCCCAAAGCACCCCCTCCCTAGTTGGGAGGGGTGGAACAGGGTTTCTGCCCTCCTCATCGTAGTCTTCCGCTCAGTCGGTCCGGGGTCGACCCGCACCCCAGGTTCGGGATACGCGTCGAGTAGTCATGGCCCCGTCCCGTCGCCAGCTATACGGTCCCCGTGCCTTTGCCACGGCTGTATTCTTCCTTTGCTGCCAGGGCGAGGCCGTGTCATTGTTAGGTGTGGTTGTTCTTATGTGGGTGCATGTTCGTTCCCACAGACGACGCCAGATGTTTACGGGGGTTTTCTCACCACGAGCTCATTGACCTTCGCCTGGACAGTCAACGTGGTCAAGGGGTCGAAAGGATCCCTTGGTCACGCCAAGCTCACGTGCTCTTGGCGTGGGTGGGCGTAAGATCCGTGGCTGAGTAGACGCTTCCTGGCAGAGCGTCGTTCTTCGATCGACATGGAGACGAGGGGAAGCCTCGGTTCCAGGTCGGGTGCTCAGCCTCGGCTGGACGAGCATCGAGGGGTAGCCTCGTTGCCTTAAATGCTCCCTGGTCTTGACTGGCGTCGGCTCGCGCTGATGACGTGTGGGTCCGTTCCGCTCCGAGGGGAAGCCTCGATGCCTCAGTTCAGCTCCTTCCTGACAGAAGAGAAAGCTCGTCAGGGGGGCCGGACCTTGGTTCCAGCCAAGTCCCCTCCAATGCTTAAGTCAGATCAATGTCTGAAGGGAACTCGATGAGGTAGGTATGAATCGAGGAGAGATCGATACGCTGAGCCTCAATCTGAACAAAGGAAGGGGAAATATGCCGAAAGCAAGGTCGTTGATGGTGTACCTCAGTTTGCGATACCTGAGATTCGATCCCCCTTCCCGGTTGTTCCTGCCATCCCCTTATAAGGCCCGAGCCACGATTGCCCCCGATCCACGTCCTTCGTCCGCCTCCACTCACGCCCCCGTGATCCGCCTCCTTCAAGACGCCTGTGTGCGTCGTGGGGAGCGTTGATTAACAGGCTCCTTAATGGTCATTAAGGAGCCGCGGATTTAGGGGAACGGCTGTCTCTGTGGAGCACAAGCTGTTCATGCGTTCCCTGGGCTAGGCCAGTCAGACTTAGGGTTTTATCCGTGGGCCTCGTCTGGCGGGCCCAATCTCACTCATGGGCTTCCCGTTCATGGCTGGGTCTCGGGTCTCTGTTTCTTGGGCTTCTCCAAAATAGTCGTATCAGGATATCATTTCCATATCTCCGGCATTTAAACATCGGCTACGGACGAAATGCAACAAGGCTATGATCGTGAAATTTCTTGGACGGAATATCACACTACATGTGCTCGAAGCTCGACTATCGAATCTGTTGAAACCTAAAGGTGAATTGGATTTCATTTAATTGGGTGAGGGGTTTGTTATGGTAAAATTCCACTACAATGAGGACCTACGTTATGCCTTGGAGGAGGGTCATTGGCTCATCTTTGGCCATTATCTTACTATTCGCCGATGGGTTCCGGACTTCTCTCCATCGTCGGCAACAATAGACTCCATGGATGTGTGGTTTCGTTTCTGCACTCTAAAGTTGGACTCGCATACCCAATTCGTTCTCAAAGATAAATTTGTTCGTGTTTGTGTAGAAATTGATTTGAATAAACCACTGAAGACGCAAGTATTCTTTGAGGGGCGTTGGCAGCCGGTGCGGTATGAAGGTTTGGGCATGCTTTGCTTCAAGTGCGAAAGAGTAGGGTATAAGGACCCTTGCCCATCTCAATTGTCTATTTCTCCGTAGGAAACCCCTATGACAGCTCAGGGGGAGTCGGAGCAGGCTGGGCGGACTTTCTCAGCGGTAGTAACGGCACCTTCTACTTCGGTCCAGTCCTTGTCGATGGGTTTTGGCACTTGTCTGGTTGAGGAGATCACCGCCCTCGTCGACCGATCAGTAAGGAGCTGGCAGAGGCCTCCTGCAGTGGTGGGACGATTGCTTCATCGGGTTTGGGATTCGTTGTTTTGTCGGATGTAGTTGGGGGGGGTGGGGGTTGATGTGGCCAATGTGACGGTGGAGATGACTGTTGGGACTGAGGCTGTCGCCGCTTCACATAACTCAGGGTCGTTGCGACGTCCTTATCCATATGCACATTCTATCCCAATAGTGGTATGGGCCTTATGTTGGCCCATTTGTTGTTAAATCAAAACCACTAATTAATTCTTCAGAAAAAGCTCGTGGGCTTTGACAGTCTTCTAAGATTTAGTTTTTACTGGGCTGCCTCAGGCTTTCACTTTTTCTCCAGCGGTTGATGTGGGCCCAGGTAGGGTTGGCCGATCAGACGTTTCTCTGTAGAAGAGGGTTTGACCGCGGGTGCCAGTGGTGACTTCTTCTTCGAATGTTGTTAAGTGTATATTTTGCTTATATTTGCATCTCTTCATTCATGCATTTTATATTTTTATTTACATCTTTCACGTACTTTTCATTTGTTTTTGTTTGTTTTCATTCTTTTGGGATGTTTTGTGTATTTCAGGATAAAAGAGTACAAAACGACGCAAATAGATGATAAGAGATGAAGCGAAAGTGACATGGCAAAGATCGGAGGCTATTATAAGAAGAGAATAGGAAAAACATAGGTGACACAGTAGTGCGTGACAACGCACGGCCGTGCAACCACATCAGTCCAGTGAGAAGAATTTAAGTGTCAGCCGCACGGTAGTAAACTTCACTACACGACCATGTCATTGAAAGACATAAGGCCTTTCTACTAGACTGTAGCCACATAGCCGTGTCGTATATCCACACGGCCGTGTGGTATATCCACACGATCGTGTCAACTATGCAGAAGACGGCGCCTAGAGCTGAAGGCATCGACACAACTGTGCTTAATTTCAAAAGTGAGAGAATGGTAAAGAATGAAGCTTTTCTCTTGATCTCCTAGCTATCACTTTCTCAAATTATATTTCAGTCTAAGAGCGCATTGTGATGATTCCAACGCATATTTATTTGTAATTTTTTGAGCTCGGTTGTATTTTATACATTTTCTGGAATTAGGGCAGCGACGCTTGAAGTTCTGCACGGCCGTGCTACTTTCGTGCACGACTGTGTGGCCGTGATTTTCAGACTTCAAACCTGATTTGTTGCTAGGTTTTGGGGTGTATTTAAAGGTTTCTTATGGGCGATTTTAGGGGGCTTCTTTTAGGTTTTCTTCTCCCTTTTGGGGCTGCTACTCCAGGAATTTGTAAGAGTTTTATTGTTCATCTTTTATAATGAAGATTTGTCTTTTATTTCTGTGATTAGTCTTGCTCTTAATTCTCTCTTGCTATCTTACGATTTCATATATGTGATGTTTTATTTGATGCTTAGTGAGTAGATTTTCTTGCTAGGGCTAATCTGAACCCTAGTGTGGATCATTTATGTGGGTTGATCGCCCCAAAGATCATTCTATTAGGATAATGCTTGGATATAGATCTGGAAGTGTTTGATATTAATTCCATCATTAGGATGCTATTCAACCCAAGCCACCAATGAGAAATTGGTGCTTGATTTGGTACCCTTAGTGATGGATCTAGTTTCCAATGATTTGGCTGCGATGAGACATCAGGGCTAGGGTGTTAGAGGAACTAGAATTAGGACTGTCGACGAGACATCGGAGTCCCGATAGAGATCCAGGAAATATTCCGTTTTTCTCCCATGAGTCATGGGGAGAATGAGGATTCAAACTAAACCATCATCGATAGCATTATTCACTTAGATTGTGAAGCTAGATCGAACCTCATTTTTGATCTGCATTAGTGTGAATGCTTAGTCCTGTCATTTTCCATTTTCTTATATTTTTAGTGTAATTACTTATGCATGATATCATCTGCGTAGCTAATTAAATCCATAAGTGATCGGTAGTCAAACCGCTGCATTCATGTGTTCAACCCGTGGGCTACACGACACTGTACACTTGCGGTAATTATAACTTCCTATCAAGTTTTTTGCGTTATTACCGGAGATGCACTCGGATTGATATCGATTTGATTGTGTATTTTTTAGACTACGCTTACAAAAAAAATAAAAGAAAATTTTTAACCCCCACATGTTTACTACTCATTTGTTTTATTAACAATCTTTCTCTAGTTCTTCCATTATTACAGCCATGAGAACTTGGAGCTGTGATGTGGATGCCAGACGAAACTTACACTAATGATTTTGATGTCTTGGCATACCATGGTGTTCAGATGGGAGTGTATGACTACTTTTCATATGTTGCAGAGAGTTGTAGGATTTACAGACTTCAGGGACATGCCGCTAATATCTACCAATGTAACACCATCCCTTATGACCCAAACCCATACACCTACAACCACTACCAAACCCATTTCCATCAATATCCTCCACCATATATGCATCCGACGGAAGAAGAAGCATGCCTTGAAACTATGATGGCAAATTTCATTGCAAACCAAGGCTTACCGACAGATTCTTTACCACCTCATCCAGAAGAAGAAGCACGCCTTGAAATCATGATGGAAAATTTTATTGCAAATCTAGGTCTACCGATTGATGCTTCCTACATCGTTTCGATCTACACCCACATAAAGCGAATAGCCCAAAATTTGAGCCGGACTTCCCAATCACAAGAGCATTTGGAGCAGAATTCATGGGTCAGATCCATAAGACCACACCAAGGGAGGGAAAGTACTTGGAAGGACCATTCGGCCTGGTACATACTTCCAACATCCTTCTATGGTATGGCAGAGGAGGATAATCCTAAGTCTGACGCATCACTGGCCACTTGCACTACAGGAGGTATTCTGTCCAAACATTATCTTTTTAATTATGACATAGATTTATCCCCTTGTGCAGGTGATACCATTGGCATACATCATGCTGGCGACATCATCCAAAGCTACACTTCAGAAGATGACGGGATAGATGATGTTGCATTTTCTAGCAATGGGGAACACATGATCAGATACTATTCAAATCTCTTTGATGGTTGCGTGGACCATGTCAGAATCTCAGAAGTAGAAGAGACCATGCCACCCTCTTCTTTTGATCGGGTCCCCTATTTTTATTGGTGCATGAGCATCGAGAGGACTACGATGCACATGCATGTCTATGAGGGCGATAAGAGTTCGGGTATAAACTTGGCGATTGATTTCAACAGACCCGAACCATGTCCGCCTCCATTATCACCGCCACAGTCTCTCTCCATTCCTCCAGAGTCTGAGTTTTGCATGATGCCATTCAGGGAGATTTCTTGGATCCTACGTAGTCCTTCTCTGAATCTCAAATTTTACTTCATTCATTTTTAGGTTTAGATATCTATGACACAACATGTATCATGTAGGACATAGATACACATGCACCGGAGGCATGCTTAGTTGTGCCATCACCCGACCATTCTAGAGATGAGAAGAACGATGATCTAATCGCACCTATCCTCGAGAGTAGCGAGATTTCTCCAGTGAGTAACCGTCAACTTGCTTTAGAGTTTCCTACACATATTGACAATTCTCTCTAGATTAATTTCATATATGGGAATGAATTTTCTTATTGGACCACCACATCTCGTCTTTTACAGGTAACAGGTGGGCAAATTCAAGAGACGCTGGGAACTGTGTCACTGGGGCCCAATGATATTCATGGAGTAGAGAAGCTAGCTGAGCCACGAAAGTTACAGGAGGAACAACTGCCTGCACCATTAGAGATCCTTGATCCACCTTTTGATCAGGTGCATCCTGACCAAGTATTGTAATTATTTACATGCTTCTTAGTATATTATTTTAATAATCTCGTCCTCCTCTCGACAGCGAGAGGAGCATAATAGGACTTATGTTTAATAATAAATCCCTCACCCTTCTATCACCTCACATGTTATCATTTAGACCCCTAGAATCCTATATGTCAACCACCCAATTTTAGCTCTGATTTCGACAATATTTCCTCCCCTGCCATACATGAGCCCTTGATATTAGCGCCCTTTCTTTGTTTAGGGTGATACTTCATTGTTTCTTGGGGACTACCACATAGCATCCCCCCCCCACTTCCTCACCCCCCACATATCTACCCCATATATTTCCTATTCCTCTTGCATTGAGGACAATGCTTAGTTTTAACTTGGGGTCGACGTCTCACTCCTAGCTTGGGGGAGGAATCCACCACACCACCTGCATCATCTTCACATTGCATCTATGCATCATGCACACATCCACATTTGTACAAAAATTTGATGTATAGTTCGAAGAAATGATCCATCTGAAAATTTTTCTCGCATGCAATTTTAGATATTTACTTGAATGGATTAATATCCTTTATGCAAGTTCTAGATAACTTTATGGCATGTCTTCTTCATTTTTCTCCGCATGAATCCATTTTTAATACTCCCTCGTGAATAAACACTAGCTTTGGTTTTATCTTCTATAGGCGAGAATGGTGATTTATTTCAACTATTGGGATGGACAAGTTTAGGTTTCACCTATCATGTAGAGTAGGCCTAAGCTTGATAGGAATTGACTATAGACATAGAATAGTTGCTCCTTAGACATGTGTGGTTGGCATGCTTTGAAAAAAGGGAAAGAAAAAAATGATGAATACACAAAAAATTGGAATAAGTGCATCGTTCTTCCAGTCCCACCAAGTAACTGGGTCTCCGTGTCTCAGGAATCATTGGAAACTCGCGTTGAAAAGTGAGATATGGGGGAATGCACTAAATAAGAATAATTAGCTTTAGGTTATTCAAGAGAGTAGGCCCAAGGGGCACGTCTTGACCCAATGCCCTAGGTTAGTGTGAGTCAGGAGTCATTGACCGAAATCCCGCTACATGAATCACCTAGGCCATATGTATCTCCAAAAAATGTATTTATATTCATATAGAGCATGTCAATCACCATGGCTTAGGATGTACTAGCTTGGCACGACCAATCCTAAAGAGTTGAGGCCTAATGATACACTTTTGGGTTTCTACATTCGCTAGTGTAGGACAATGGTTGAACTTTGTCAAAGATTTCTTCGTGGTCCTAGTCTTTTTCGCGGGCATGTGTGTTAAATTTGAAATCATGTTGGGGATGAACATATTTCTGAGTCATGTGCCAAATAAAATTGACATAGCTATGCATGTAAGGATTGAAGTCTATATATGTGTCTTGCATGCGTAAGGTGATCCACAAATCACTTAGCAAATTTCTCCACGTTCTTCATTTCTTGTCTTGCTCGGAGACGGGAAAAAGTTTATCTTGGGGGAATTTGTTAAGTGTATATTTTATACATATTTGCATCTCCTCATTAATGCTTTTTAATATTTTTATTTACATCTTCCACTTATTTTTCATTTATTTTTGTTCATTTTCACTGTTTGGGGATGTTTTTTGTATTTCAGGATAAAAAGCATACAAAACGATGCATGTAGATGATAGTAGAAGAAGCAAAAGTAATACGACGAAGATCAGAGGCATTAAGAAAAGAGAAGAGGCAAAACACATCAGCCCAGTGAGAAGAATTTAAACATCAGCCGTATGGCTGTGCAGCTTCACTACACGGCCATGTAAATAAAAAGACAAAAGGCCTTTCCACTTGACTGTAGCCTCACGGCCATGTGGCATATCCACATGGCCGTGTCAACTATGTAGATGATGGTGCCTGGAGCTGAATGTATCGACACAGCCATGCGCATCAACCATACAACCGTGCTTAATTTCACAAGTCAGAGAATTTCAAAGAATGAATTTCTTCGGTTGATCTCCTAGCTATCTCTTCCTCAAATTATTTTTCAAGCCTGTTGTGATGATTCCAACACATATTTATTTGTAATTTTCTTTGCTCGAACACATATTTATTTGTAAATTTCTTTACTCAGGTGTATTTTATACATTTTCTGGAAGTCAGGGCAGTGACACTGGAATTTCTGCACGGCCATGCTATTTTTGTGCACGTCTGTTCACGTGCGTTTATTGTCACGACCCGCTTCCCTAAAATGGAGGCGAGACGTGAAAAGGTCCGCACGAGAGTGGAGCTGTGAAGCCCCAAACCCGATAAGCGTCAATAAAACATAAGCAGGTCCCTGTAACCACAAGCGGAGCAACAATAATAATAAAAGGAGAGACAGAAATAAAATTCTCATATCTCATAAATTGTCCAACATGAAAATAAGTTCAACATCCAGAAAAGCCACCAGGCTAAAAGAAAGAGTCTAAGGCCTAGAACAAGTCCAACAAAAGCAACAACGTCACAAAGTATAGGTGCTACGCACCGACAACAAAACAGCAGTCTAAACAAAAGGAAACACAATGAAGACACTAGGACTGGTCCCCAGTGTCCACGTACTCCCCGTCAAACACAAGCTCGGGCTCGGCGTCAGCAAACACCTCGTCCTCAACAAGGTACTCAGGCTCATGATCTAACATGTGTCACCCAAAAGAGTAAAGGGGCACATGTCAGCAAGTCTAAAAGACTTGAGCAAGGAAACTGAAAGTAAGGCAACTAGCAACCTAGCAGTTTTAGTATGCATGACATGGCAGTTATACATGAGTGCATAAGCAAGACATGGTGAACAATAAGTACAAGAGAACAATTAACGGGACAAGACAAGAGTAGCCAAGCTACTAACAATCTCGATCAATTCACTATTCACGTTTCACTGTTGTTTGTAGATGTTTACGCCCTTCAGCTGAATGGTACAACATTCACGCTGATCGGCGCTAAACACTACCCCACCCCAGAGTTTACGCCTTACAACTGTAGTTGCTGATCAGGCAGACCCCCAGTTGAATGACCGCTTAACTCTTACCCCATCCCACACGTAAACACGCCAGGGTCCCTGTACATGAGCCCAGCAAGTGAGCCAGGGTTGCCCCGCACGAGAGCTTGTTTTCCTTGTTCACAATTCAATATCGAGTGTTGGGGTTAGCAACTCATTATGCTCGCTTCTGGTCATGAGCCAGGAAACACAAGTATTGTAGCGATGCTACGCAATCACGGGATCACTTAAAGAATGCAATGACATGACATTTAATTTGCGTACCGTTAATGGAATTTAAACATGACATGGTAATTGTGCGACATGATAAATGTCGGATCTAGCTTCGTTGTCAAGCTAGTTCCTAAATTTGCGCCTAGGCGAGTATCATTTCGTCGCCTAGCCTCTTTTATGCCTACAACAAGCAAAATGGCCTAAAACATGGCCTAAACCCTAAGTGGGAAGTTTCACTTGCCTAGCACCGGGGATGACGATCACGAAGGTTCGTCTCGCGGATGCTAATCTACGGGGAAATCGCTGTTATGGGGAAACAATCATCAAAACAACATTCATTTCATTAGGGTTTCATAAAAATACAAATAGGTTATGAAAACATCAAGAGATCGATTTCTTACCGCGAGGAAGCGGAAGAAACACTCCGGAGAACCTAGGGACCAGATCTGGAAACAAATGGAGAAGTTTGGAGAACTAGGGTTTTTGGGGGATTTTGGGGATTTGATGAGATTTTTGGGGAAGATGAGGGGTAGAATGTGTTGAGGGATGGTTTGGATGATGGAGGATGAGCTTGGAATGAAGGAATAAGGGTTTGGGGAAGATGGGGGCTCAATGGGGGAGAAACTAGGGTTTTGGGTCGAGTGGAGGAAGAAGAAAACGTTTGGGAGGGGTTTAAATTGGATGGGCTGGCGGCTGTCCAGAAATTAGGGTTTTAACACAGGTTAGTCGGTCAAAGAGCAACCACTGACCGACTAGTTTGGCAACTAGTCGGTCGGTCGACCAACGCAGACCAACTAAGTGTAAACAGTAACTTCTGAACGAAAATAGGATTTAGATTTAGTCGGTCAAAGAACAACTGCTGACCGACTAGTTTGACATCTAGTCGGTCGGTGAACGTTCTTAGACCGACTAAGAGTGAACAGTATTGATACCAAAAATTTAGTTGAAGAGTTAGTCGGTTAAAGAAGCATTGCTGACCGACTAGTTTGCAACCTAGTCGGTCAACCAACGTTCTTAGACCAACTAACGATAAACAGTAACTTCTGAGAAATTTAGAAAGCCAACTAGTCGGTTCAAGATGGATTACCGACCGACTGGATCGTCATCTAGTCGGTCGGTGCCCCTTCTTACAGCGGCTAATAAGCACCAAAAGTTCCGATACGGAGCGCGGAGCTCCGGGATTGATTCCTAAGACTCTTAGGCTTGATCTAATAGTAAGATATGACCGTTATGAAGCCCGTCACGAATGACATACTCCGAAATCGACAATCCTAAGGAAGAAACGAGAAAACACGACGAAACGATCGAAAATGAAAGTTACGGAGACGAAAACCACACATGAGGAGATAATCCATCAAAACATATATTATAATATAATAAATCCAGATACATGAAAACCAGTCGTTACATCCTCCCCAACTTAAGAAAAATTCCGTCCTCGGAATTTCCAAACACTCACGTGTCCGGAAACAAAAGTGGGAAACGCTCTCGCATCTCATCCTCATTCTCCCAAGTAGACTCTCCAGGTGAGCCGTGTCGCCACATCACCCTCACAAGATTGACAATCTTGTTTCGAAGCGATTTCTGACGCCTGTCCAGAATCTGCACTGGATGCTGGTCATACGTCATATCGGGGCGAACGGTAATCTCCGAAAAATCCACAGCATGAGATGGATCTCTAATGTATCGACGAAGCTGCGACACATGGAAAACATTGTGAACTCCTTCAAAAGATGGCGGCAAGGCTAGGTGATAAGCTACCTCGCCAACTTTCTCCAGAATGTCAAACGGTCCAATGTATCGCGGGCTCAACTTCCCTCGCTTCCCAAAACGAATCACACCGCGATTCGGGGAAATCTTCAAGAACACATGGTCGCCCGGCTGAAACTTCAAAGGACGACGTTTAGCATCCGCCCAATGCTTAAAACGGTCCTGAGCAATCCTCAACCTCTTCCGAATGTTCCTGACAACCTCCACAGCCTCCACGATCAACTCAGGTCCCAACAGCTCCCGATCACCAACGTCATCCCAACTCAATGTCGATCGACATTTCCTCCCATAAAGAGCGGCGAAAGGCGCCATGCCAATACTCGCCTGGAAGCTGTTATTGTAGGAAAACTCCACCAAATGTAGATGGTCCTCCCACGAACCCTTGAAATCCAACATGCACGCCCTCAGCAGGTCTTCCAAAATCTGAATCGTCCTCTCAGACTGGCCATCCGTCTGTGGATGGTACGCCGTGCTGAAACTCAGACGCGTACCCAAACTCTTCTGCAATCTCTGCCAGAACTGAGATGTGAACCTCGTGTCTCTGTCTGACACGATACTCACGGGAACTCCGTGAAGTCGCACGACCTCCTGCACGATTCACGTTACATCACTATCCAAACTAGGGAAAATGAAATAAAAACGGAGGGTAAAAGAATTTTACCTCCATATATCTCCTCGCTAGCGCCACAGTGGACTGTCCCACTCGGAACGGAATAAAGTGCGCGGATTTGGTCAATCGATATACGATCACCCAAATCGCGTCATTCTGCTTCGGACTCCGAGGTAGTCCAGTCACGAAATCCATAGTGATGTGTTGCCACTTCCACTCCGGAATCGGAAGCGGTTGTAGCAACCCGGTCGCACGCTGATGCTCCGCCTTCACTTGCTGGCAAACCAAGCACTTGGCTATACTCCGAGCCACACTCCTCTTCATACCATGCCACCAATAATTCAGACGAAGATCCTGGTACATTTTGGTGCCACCAGGATGCACAGAATACGGCGAACTGTGTGCCTCCACCATCAACTCCTCTCTGATATCCCCAGCTGGCACACACAACCTGGCTCCAAACCTCAGCGAGCCATCCTCATGAATCAAAAAGTCAGTCCGCAGACCGGCTTCCACCTGCTCCCGAATCTTCACCAGCTTCGGATCCTCAGCCTGGCCAGCCTTAATCCGATCCACGATCGTCGACTGTACCTGCATGTACATCAACGATGAAACCGCCCTAGGAAGAACAATATCCACGCCAGACTCGCAAAAATCCTGCTGCAATCTCCACTGCGAGGTCAAAATCATCACCGCGGGAAGCCTACTCAGCGCATCAGGAACCACATTCACCTTGCCAGGGTGAAACTGCAAATCAATCTCATAATCCGCCATAAGCTCCAACCATCGACGCTGTCGCATGTTGAGCTCCTTCTGAGTAAAAATATACTTCAAGCTTTTATGATCGGTGAAAATCTTCACTTTCTCACTCAGCAGGAAGTGCCTCCAAATCTTAAGAGCAAACACAACGGCATCCAACTCCAAATCATGCGTCGGGTAATTCTTCTCATGAACCTTAAGCTGACGAGAAGCATACGCTACAACATGTCCGTGCTGATGCAACACGCAACCGAGACCCTTGCCAGAAGCATCGCAAAAGATCTCAAATCCACTGCTGCGATCAGGCACAACAAGAATATGGGCAGTCGTCAACCTCTCCTTCAGAATACCAAAAGCACTCTCACAATCACCCGACCAAACAAAAGGTACATCCTTCCGCGTCAACCTGGTCATCGGCTCAGCAATACGGGAAAAGTCCTTAATGAAACGCCGATAGTAACCAGCAAGTCCAAGGAAATTCCGAATCTCAGACGCAGACGACGGAACATGCCACTCTCTGATGGCCCTAATCTTCTCGGGATCCACTGAAATACCATCTCCAGTCACCACATGCCCGAGAAAAGCAACTCTATCCAGCCAAAACTCGCACTTCGAAAACTTAGCATACAAACGATGCTTCCTCAAAATCTCCAATACCGTCCTCAAGTGCGAGGCATGCTCTTCCTCTGACTTCGAATAGATCAGAATGTCGTCAATAAAGATAACGACAAACTTATCCAAAAAGTCGTAGAAAATCAGGTTCATCAGATTCATGAAAACTGCGGGCGCGTTAGTTACGTCGAAAGGCATAACCACAAACTCATAGTGTCCATACTTCGTCCTGAACGCTGTCTTCATAACATCTCCCTTCTTCACCTTCAACTGATGGTAACCACTCCTCAAATCCAATATAGAAAACACCCTCGAACCTCCAAGCTGATCAAAAATATCATTGATGCGAGGCAACGGGTATTTATTCTTAATGGTCACCGCATTCAACTCCCGATAGTCCACGCACATGCGACGTGAACCATCCTTCTTCTTCACCAGCAGCACCGGTGCTCCCCACGGAGACACACTAAGATTAATATAACCCTTCTGCAAAAGCTCATCCAACTGCTTCCGCAACTCTTCCAATTCTACAGGTGCCATACGATACGGCGCCTTCGAAATCGGCTGCGCACCTGGAACAAGATCAATAAAAAATTCTAAGGCTCGATCAGGTGGCAACCCAGACATCTCCTCGGGGAAGACGTCGCCAAAATCTCGCACCACAGCTGGCCACTCCAACTCCATCTGCAAAGCCACAACCTCCACCGGCCTGGCCCGAAATCTGACAGGACCAAGCGAACTGCTACCACGACTGAACTCGAATACTGGATGTCCGGGAATCTCGAACACCACCTTCTTCCTCCTGCAGTCAATCGTAGCATAGAAGCTCGCAAGCCAGTCCATCCCAAGAACTGCATCATAGTTGATGATGTCGTGGACAATGAAATCAGCGAAAAGCTCATGTCCACAGACCACCAACGAGCAAGAATTGCAACCACGATGCACCGAGACCACGCTATTCCCTGTAACGATATTCCAACTCTTTGGAAGAGGGGACATCGACAAGGAATGCCTCTCCACAAAGCTCCGAGAAATAATGCACATCGATGCACCAGAGTCAAAGAGGACTCGTGCAGGAAATGTGCACACCAAAACCACACCTAACAAGCAATTAACAATCAAACCCTAGTCTAGCAAACAACCATGTTCAAGCAAACAACACAATCTAACATTCAAACCAGCTAAGAAAGTAACTGCTAGATTGAGGATTACCTGCGATAACCTCATCCACAGCCTCGCTCTCCACAGCGGTCATCAGAAAAGCCTGCCTCCTCGGCAGAACAGCCTGCTGAAAAGCCTACCTCTGTGGAACAAGAGCTGCTCCACGACCAGCAGGAACAGACGCTCGCTGCTGCAACGGCTGTGCTGCAACAGGTGCCCTCCGCAGTGGACCGGCATGCCGACAATCCCTCGCGACATGGGAAGCATCACCACAAACCAGACACTGGCCCAAAAACATCCGACATTGTTCCTTGATGTAGCCAGGCTTGCCGCAGAAATGGCAAGTCTTCAGAATAGGCCCTCCTGGCCTCTTAAACTGAGCGGGCTGATTAGGATTGAAAGCAGGCCTAACCACCGCTCTGGCCTGTTCCATAGGCCTCTTCCCAGCACCAGAAACATGCCCTCTCCTCTGACTCAGGTTCAGCTCCTGCCTCCTGGCAGCGACCAAAACCTTCTGATAAGAGTCTAGATCGGAGGAAGACACAAAACTCTGGAGCTCCAAAGCAAGTCCCTGCAGGAACCTCTGAGCCCTCTCATCAGCATCCTGCACCATCTTCGGTGCGAACCGACTCAGCCTAGTGAACTCTTGGTGGTACTGGTCCACCTTCAAGCTCCCTTGCTTCAGATCAATAAAGCGCTGCAGCATCTCCTTCTTTGCAGCCTTCAGAAAGAATTCCTCATCAAACCTGGACTTAAAGGTAGCCCAAGCTATCGGCTCCACCAACATCTTCTCTTCCGCATCCCACCAGTTCCGAGCATTATCCTTGAGTTGCCTCTTCGCTAAATCAACCCATCCAGCCGGGGTGATCTTGGCCATCTTCAGATTGTCCTCGATGTTTCGAATCCACTCATCGGTAGCCAGAGGACCCTCAGACCCATCAAAATATGTGGGACCCAGCTCCCGAAATTGCTTCGCTCCCGGCTCAGAGCGAGGGGCATCCGGAAGAGCCCAGGCAGCTTGAGCAAGTGGAGCATTCTGGACTTGCAGGAGCACGCCCTGCTACACTTGCATCATCTGGAGCATCATCCGCATCATCTCCCCATTGGTGGGTTCCCGCTCAGGCTCCTCATCATGAGGGAGCGCACCACTACCCCCACCACGGGTGAATCGCCTTCCTGCCATCTAGTGACACAGAAAACGAAGCAGATTAAACTCATAGCTTATGACTAGGACGTCGAACTTAGTTTATTGGACATTCTAATATTATTAACGTTATTCCGACAATTCGCAGTTACAGAAGGACCTGCATGGGCCACCAACAAAACCTGTCACGACCCGCTTCCCTAAAATGCAGGCGAGACGTGAAAAGGTCCGCACGAGAGTGGAGCTGTGAAGCCCCAAACCCGATAAGCGTCAATAAAACATAAGCAGGTCCCTGTAACCACAAGCGGAGCAACAATAATAATAAAAGGAGAGACAGAAATAAAATTCTCATATCTCATAAATTGTCCAACATGAAAATAAGTTCAACATCCAGAAAAGCCACCAGGCTAAAAGAAAGAGTCTAAGGCCCAGAATAAGGCCAACAAAAGCAACAACGTCACAAAGTATAGGTGCTACGCACCGACAACAAAACAACAGTCTAAACAAAAGGAAACACTACGAAGACACTAGGACTGGTCCCCAGTGTCCACGTACTCCCCGTCAAACACAAGCTCGGGCTCGGCGTCAGCAAACACCTCGTCCTCAACAAGGTACTCAGGCTCAGGATCTAACCTGTGTCACCCAAAAGAGTAAAGGGTCACATGTCAGCAAGTCTAAAAGACTTGAGCAAGGAAACTGAAAGTAAGGCAACTAGCAACCTAGCAGTTTTAGTATGCATGACATGGCAGTTATACATAAGTGCACAAGCAAGACATGGTGAACAATAAGTACAAGAGAACAATTAACGGGACAAGACAAGAGTAGCCAAGCTACTAACAATCTCGATCAATTCACTATTCACGTTTCACTGTTGTTTGTAGATGTTTATGCCCTTCAGCTGAATGGTACAACATTCACGCTGATCGGCGCTAAACACTACCCCCACCCCAGAGTTTACGCCTTACAACTGTAGTTGCTGATCAGGCAGACCCCCAGTTGAATGCCCGCTTAACTCTTACCCCATCCCACACGTAAACAAGCCAGGGTCCCTGTACATGAGCCCAGCAAGTGAGCCAGGGTTGTCCCGCACGGGAGCTTGTTTTCCTTGTTCACAATTCAATATCGAGCGTTGGGGTAAGCAACTCATTATGCTCGCTTCTGGTCACGAGCCAGGAAACACAAGTATTGTAGCGATGCTACGCAATCACGGGATCACTTAAAGAATGCAATGACATGACATTTAATTTGCGTACCGTTAATGGAATTTAAACATGACATGGTAATTGTGCGACATGATAAATGTCAGATCTAGCTTCGTTGTCAAGCTAGTTCTTAAATTTTCGCCTAGGCGAGTATCATTTCGTCGCCTACCCTCTTTTACGCCTACAACAAGCAAAATGGCCTAAAACATGGCCTAAACCCTAAGTGGCAAGTTTCACTTGCCTAGCACCGGGGATGACGATCACGAAGGTTCGTCTCGCAGATGCTAATCTACAGGGAAATCGCTGTTATGGGGAAACAATCATCAAAACAACATTCATTTCATTAGGGTTTCATAAAAATACAAATAGGTTATGAAAACATCAAGAGATCGATTTCTTACCGTGAGGAAGCGGAAGAAACACTCCGGAGAACCTAGGGACCAGATCTGGAAACAAATGGAGAAGTTTGGAGAACTAGGGTTTTTGGGGGATTTTGGGGATTTGATGAGATTTTTGGGGAAGATGAGGGGTAGAATGTGTTGAGGGATGGTTTGGATGATGGAGGATGAGCTTGGAATGGAGGAATAAGGGTTTGGGGAAGATGGGGGCTCAATGGGGGAGAAACTAGGATTTTGGGTCGAGTGGAGGAAGAAGAGAACGTTTGGGAGGGGTTTAAATTGGATAGGCTGGCGGCTGCCCATAAATTAGGGTTTTAACACAGGTTAGTCTGTCAAAGAGCAACCACTGACCGACTAGTTTGGCAACTAGTCGGTCGGTCGACCAACGCAGACCGACTAAGTGTAAACAGTAACTTCTGAACGAAAATAGGATTTAGATTTAGTCGGTCAAAGAACAACTGCTGACCGACTAGTTTGACATCTAGTCGGTCGGTGAACGTTCTTAGACCGACTAAGAATGAACAGTATTGATACCAAAAATTTAGTTGAAGAGTTAGTCGGTTAAAGAAGCATTGCTGACCGACTAGTTTGCAACCTAGTCGGTCAACCAACATTCTTAGACCGACTAACGATAAACAGTAACTCCTGAGAAATTTAGAAAGCCAACTAGTCGGTTCAAGAAGGATTGCCGACCGACTGGATCGTCATCTAGTCGGTCGGTGCCCCTTCTTACACCGGCTAATAAGCACCAAAAGTTCTGATACGGAGCGCGGAGCTCCGGGATTGATTCCTAAGACTCCTAGGCTTGATCTAATAGTAAGATACGACCGTTATGAAGCCCGTCACGAATGACATACTCCGAAATCGACAATCCTAAGGAAGAAACGAGAAAACACGACGAAATGATCGAAAATGAAAGTTACGGAGACGAAAACCACACATGAGGAGATAATCCACCAAAACATATATTATAATATAATAAATCCAGATACATGAAAACCAGTCGTTACATTTATATTTCATATATTCACGCACGTTTTCTTCCGTGTTTTTCCGCTATTTACCGCCGTCTTGTATTCGTTTTATCATGTTTTCTTGTTTTCTTTCACTTTTCTGTGTTTTTGTATATTTGCAAGATTTTACCGGCGTAGGGGACATAAAACGACGATATCATGAGTACCCGGAGCAACGGGAAGAGTCACGCGTGATCCAGGGGGTCAAACGTTGAATATCGCATCTTTCAGCCCCTCACCCGACCGGTTGGTCACTTCCAACCGATCGGGTGATGCACGCGTGCACCACCCGGACACAAGTTGGAGCGGCCAAGAAGTCACCCGGTCGGTTCAGAGACCAGTTCAAACGCCCCAACTCTCTGGAATTCTGATGCTGAATGCCAACCGATCGGGTGACCTTCACCCGATCGATTCACCTGTAGCCGATTCTCCGAAGCCAAGACATGGAGAGATCAACCGACCGGTTCACCCGACGGCACGAAGATCCAACCGATCAGTTTCAACCCTCAACCGACCGTGTCGTGTGACCGGGTGAAGTCCTATTCTGAGCTGTCGAAGAAACGAAGCAGGTCACCCGATCGGTTGACTTTTCAACCGATCGGGTGATATTGTATTCTATATATATGACCCCAAGGTTTTCCAGAAACGGGAGTTGTTATTTTTTGCTGTTTTCTCTCTCTCTTGACGGCTGTAATTTTTCAGATATTTGTAAGTTTTTTGATCTTTGTCAAACTTTAATATAGTGTTATTAGCATTGCTCTTACTGCTTTTCAATCAACTGATCATGATTTTTACGGTCGATTTCGATTTAGCTTGCTTTTTACTAAATTTGTGTGAGTAGTTCCCAAATCTGGGATTTTGGTGGAAACCCCTTCGTGGGCTCTCCCCGATGTGTCCATAGGACTAGGAAATCGATAGGGATTAGGAATCTACCGGTTACGCGGGGTGTTTTATTGTCATCGACGGGAAAAAGACCGCCTTTGACCATTGGGCCAAGGGGGAATAAACTTGGCAGTTGACTCCCTAGCCATAGCTCACGCCCTTAGCATAGACGTCGAATCCTAGCACGCAGGAGCGGCAGGATGAGGCGTTGGGAGTTATCGTTGGGAGCTTAGTACTCTCGGAGTCGGTCAGTGTTAATGGACACGGGAGTGCCCACTGACCGAACCCGGGAAGTCCGGCGTATCATCCTGGGCACCGACCGGAATATTGGGCCCATGGGACGCTGGTACCACTTTTAGAGGCAACGTCTCACTATTAGACCCTAATTCCGATCGTTATCCTACCCGTAGGCCGTATCGGCGAGAATCGCACGATAGGGTGGAAACCAGAGTCCCGGGTTTTTCCTTTATATTGTTTATCCCTCGCATTCCATTTTCATGGCAACCCATCATTCGATTCGGGCTAGCTCGCCCATAGGGTGAATTTGATCCTTCTTGACACAAGCACAACCACGCCTCCCTGAGTTCGACCCCCAAGCCACACTACAACACTGTGCGCTTACGGTTACAAATATTTAAATCTCACACCCCCAATTACTTATTGCACACATTCAGACGTGCAAAACCGGGGGACGTCAAGCTTTATGGTGCCGTTGCCCGGGAGACAACGTGCTTGTTATTTTAGGATTTCATGAACCCTTGAGTCTAGATAACATCTCCATCTCGCGGTAATTTTCGCATTCTTCTTTTTCCTTTTTATTTTCTTATTTTTATTTCTATTTTTTATTTTTTTTATTTTACCTGTTTCTTTCCCACTTTTTGCTTCACGGGTGTTTGTTGTTTTTCATGCGTAGGAGTTCAAGAAGTCTGGACGACTTGATTCCCGCTGATCCAGAGATAAACGCCACCCTAAGGCGTTTGGCCGCCGAGAAGCGAAGAAGAGAGGATCATGAAACCATGGTGGAGAACACCCCACCTCACAAGTCCCTGCTGGAGTACTCGATGCCATCCATCGAGTCCACCTCCGCCATCCGTCCTCCTGCTATTATGACGCAAAGCTTCGAGCTTAAACCGTCTTTAGTGACGTGGATCAAGCAGGATCAATTTTCGGGTGCATCCATGGAGAGCCCCATTGAACATTTGGACTCCTTCTTGGAGAAATGTGACACCTTCCGGATAAACGGTGTCACAACTGAGGCGATCCGTCTGAAGCTATTCCCATTCTCTCTACGAGATAAGGCCAAGCTGTGGCTTAGGGGGAAGGACCCAAATACGTTCAACACTTGGGAGAAGCTTTCAAACGCATTTTTGACGAAGTTCTTTCCTCCGGAGAAGACCATGAAGCTGAGGAGTGAGATCTCCTCCTTCTCCCAAGCCAGCCACGAGTCTCTGCATGAAGCCTGGACAAGATTTAAAGAGATGCAGCGAAGATGTCCCCACAATGAGCTCCCCAAGTGGCAGATCATAAATCTGTTCTATAATGGGTTGAGGGACAATTTAAAATCTTCCATGGATGCCGTGGCTGGAGGGTCCTTTATGTCAAGAAGTGAAGAAGATGCTGGGAACATTCTTGAAAATATGGCATCCAACAATGAGCGGTGGTGTGACGAGAGAGCCACCCCTAGATCTGGGGGCATCCACAGGGTCGAGAACGTCGACAAATTATCCAGCAAGTTTGACTTGCTATCGACCCAGATCTCCGCATTGATGGTAGGAGCCGGTGGTGCCGGTACGCAACATATTGCCACGGTGGAAACAGAAGTCATGGGGGAATTCGACGGTGGTGACATCTCACCACCGTTGGACCAGGCGAGTGCACTGTTCTACAATCCTACGGGAAATACGTCGTATCCACCATGGACTAGTTCCAACCCGGCCTACTCTCCTAACAACAGGAATCATCCCAACCTTAGCTACCGGGCACCGTATCAACAGCCGACTCCTCAGCAACAACAACAAAGATATTAGCCGGCTAGGCCTCAGCAGCAGTAGTTTCAGCAGCAGAATTTTTAGCAGCAGCAGTCTCCACAACAATATCAGTAATATGCCCCAAGGAATCAGCAGCCCATCCAGCAGCAATATGGCCAGCAGAGGGCCATCTCTCCGGTTGAGTCCCTCTTGACTCAATACATCGCCAACCAGGAGAAGATAAATCTGAAGCTGGAGATGGGACAAAGAGTTCTCACTGATCAGGTAACCCAGCTGGGGTTACAAGTGGCGAACCTTTAGAGGCCGCAAAATCTATTACCGCCACAGCTGGAGGTGAACCCGAGGGGGGTGAATCAGACCTTGGCACTCACGCATGAGCATGAGAACGTGTCCACTATCGTCTTGAGGAGCGAAACGCAAATCCCCACAAGAGTGCCCCCCAAAGGACCAGAAGCACCGTTGGTCGTGGAACGACCAATTGAAAAATTAAATGACGACGGTGCTTCGTCGCCAAAGCCAACTACTCCGGAGGGAGTCCAAGAAGAGAAGAAGAAGAAGGATGAGGAAGAGAACCTCAGAGTGTTCAAGCCCGTGTGCCTTTTCCACAACGGCTTGCCCAAGCCAAAATAAAAGAGTGGCACGTTCTTTGCCATGGTCAAAGATCTGAGCTTACAAATCCCCTTCCTTTAAGCTATCGAGACGATTCCCTCCTACGCCAAATTTCTAAAGGACTTGGTGACAAGAGGATCCAGAAAGGAGAAGGTCGTATTAACGGCGGAGTGCAGGGCCCTCATTCAGCGTGCAAATCCGCCCAAGCTTAAAGACCCAGGAAGTTTCTCCATCCCTTGTTCGATTGGGGAAGTGCGAATCCAGAGGGTGCTCGTCGTTCTAGGAGCAAGCGGCAGCTTAATTCCCCTATCGCTATACAGGAGAATAGGGATGGGAGACTTGGAGCCCATCAGAATGACATTACAGCTTGCTGACCGTTGGGTCAAATACCCGGTGGGGGTAGTTGATGACCTCCCTGTTGATGTGAGAGGAGTGCAAGTGCCGGTGGATTTTGTGGTGATGGACATGCCGGAAGACAAGCATACCCCTATTATCCTTGGACGGGCATTTATGGCAATCGCCGGTGTGCTAATAGACGTGAAGAATGGGAAGCTTTCCCTCAACGTCGGCCAAGAAAAAGTCGAATTTGACTTGGGGTTGTCAAGGAAGCACCCCGATCCCCCGGATGACCCTAGTATCAATGTGCTGGAGTTGGAAGAAGAGAGAGATGTAGAGGCAAGCTCCTGGGAAATTCTCTCGAGAAATCCCCCCGATAGCTTGGGGGACTCAGAAGAACCAGTCGGCCCGAAGAAGAAAGAAGTTGCTGATGAGGCGATCGCCCAACATGTGATCCCTCCTGGATTCCCAAAAGCTCCTCCTACGAGGATAAAAGGCAAAGAGCCCATGGGGCTCACCAGGGATGAGATCCAGGTCCTCAAACGAGTGGCGATGGACGCCAATATGAAGGAGAAACCCCCGGACCCCGTCAACAAAGGGAGAGTCATCAAACAAGTTTTCTTGTCACCACCGACTACAACAAAGGGAGAAGCTGAAGCGATGCCAGACTTTGGGCATCACCCGTATCGCCCACCTTGAACATCATCAACGGGCGTCGAGCTAACGACGTTAAACAAAAGCGCTTTATGGGAGGCAACCCATGCTCTAAACCTTTGTTTCCAATTTTTAGAACTATTTTTAACTTTATTTAACTATTTTTAATAAATAAATCCATTCGCAAGAACTTCCGTTGAGGGACTTAGGCCATTTGTGCACTTTTGCAGAAAACAAGGCCCCAACCGATCGGTTGATAACTCAACGGATCGGTTGGGATGTATCAGCTGACGGCCGTATCAGTCACTCAACGAACCGATCGGGTGAAGGCCTGTGAAACCGGTTGGCAGACCGGGTGAACTGGGGGTGAAGTCTCGGGAAATTTTCAAACTTTGTCAACCGATCGGGTGATGAGAAGCATGACCGGTTGACAGACCGGGTGAGCTGTACCAAACTCTCAGGAAAATTTGTGGAGCGGCCAACCGATCGGGTGAGTAATCAACTGACTGGTTTGCCTGTAGCGTCTCTTCAGCTGAAAATCTCGCCCTAATAGTCAACCGATCGGGTGACAACTCACCCGATCGGTTCGACTTAAACCCTATAAATAAACCCCCACCCCAACCGTTCATTTCCTCGCCCGATCTCGCAGATTTCGTCGTCGTTTCGTCTCCCCTGCTCTCCCAACGGCCGAAAAACTTCTCCCACGACCTACACGCCCCCTCTAGCCCCTCTCTCCACCTACCCCTTTCATCTCTCCATCATTTTCTCTTCCTCTATTTCTCACATTTCTCTTTCTCAAGCCCTAATCCCCCCATTTTCGGATTTTTCGCTGAAGAGAAGTGCCGCGGCTCCACACTCCATCCGATTGCACGGTATTGGGGTCAATTTCAAGCAAGGAACTCCAACCTATGCTGGGTAACTTCGCTACACTGCTCAATTTTACTTTTTACCCTAGAATTTCTACTCGCTTGATTGTTTGTGTGTGCGTGAATTTCTACTCACGCACCCATTTCGGCCCGGGATCGTGATAAGGGGAAGGGTATCATGCAGGAGGATGAACCATCTTGAAAGAGACGCAAACAAACACATCCTCCTCCCAATACACCACGTGCACTATCACTAGCTCCTCCCCCACCTGTTATCCCCCCTCCGGACCCAATGATGGGCCCGCATGGGTATCAATTTCGAAACCAAGAGCACAAAGACTTCTACCATCGACTTGATGCTCGGGGGCATCTATCGACCAAGTTTGCCCACACCCAATCGCTTATCGATCTCGGTGTCTTCACCGAGGTCGAGACTCTTTTCGCGAACTTAGGTTGGTTAGCCTTCCTGAACATCACCGCGTTGTCTTACCCGTCCCTCACCCTAGAATTTCTTTTCTCACTCGTTTGTGAGTCGGGGTCGACCGTCATTTTCCAGGTGCGTAACAAAACCATCCGCACCAACCTGAACACGATCAACAATATATTTGGTTTCCCCATCCTCGGGGACGACACTATCCGACACTACGGATACCCACCCGAATTCGACGTCGATAACTTTTGGTTTCGCCTCACCATACTCCCTCGCTATCCCCGAGGTAAGGCCAAGGCCTCCTCAATCATCCATCCTATATTCCGTCTGGCCCATCGGATGATATCCTCCGCATTTTTTCCCAGGGATGAGTCAGGCACTCTGACTATCCCTGATCTTTTCATTCTATGGGCCATGACTTTCCCTTTCGTCCGAGACAATGATGGGATTAGCTTTAGGGCCCCTACTGTCCCTGTCCATGCCGGCGACTGGCTTATTTACAAGCTCCTCGAGATTAGTCGGGCCGGCAAGGGCAAGCTTTGCTGTGGGGAATAATCACTGTCATTGCTTCTTATCCCCAATTTAATATCCACATCCCCCGTGATCTTCCCACTGCCGCAGGACCCTCACGTCTAGATCTTGATGTCCTGCGGCATATTCATATGATTAAGCCCCGCCATGATTGTCGTTTTGATTTCAACTACGGCCACCCCCCAGCCCCTACACCATTCTCCCCAACCCCGCTTGCATGACTATTGCTATAGTGGGAGATTGGACTTTTCCGCCCGATCCCGAGTTTCTAGCGGGGTTGCGCCTTCCTTTCTAGCCCCAGGACACCCGCAGACCACCTTCCCCTACCGCCCGCTTAGGCAAGCAGGATATTCCTGCGTCCCGGGGAGATATCGGGGCTGGCCCGAGTCACACCACTCGTGCTCCTGGCCCTATCACTGCTGAGGATCTTTCTGCGGCCATCTCCGGCCTTGTGTCTAGTGCTGGTATGACCACTGCCGCCGGCACCACTTCCACATCACTTCCCGGCACCACTTTCGCTTCACGTCAGTCCGCTTCTTTTGGTCTCCATCAGGCCTCAGCTCGTCTTGCTCTCAAGGCCGAGGTCACTGTTCTTCGTGCTCTTGCCACTTCCTCTGTCCCCTCGGACCCATCACCGTCCTCCTTTCTCACTCACTCACGTTTCCTCGCACTTGAGAGGAACGTGGCCGCCATCCTCTGCCTTCTCACTCACGTCCTCGGACCACCACCACCCACACTACTCCCCTCACCACCACCTTCACCACCTCGACGATCGTCACCTCCCTCATCACATTCTTCTCCTCCACCATCCCACCCATCCCCACCTCCTTCACCCCCACCTAGGTGATCATCTCCACCTCCCACATCTAATCCCATCCCCGTATCCACTTCTCCTCTTACGACCACTTCTGTCGCCCCCACACCACCTCCTCCGTCCTCCTCCGTCACTGCATATGTGCACCGCAAGAAATTGCAGGTGCGCTCCAGATCTCTCCCACCGCCACCCACTACCGTCACCATCACGTCTTCTCTCCCCATTTCTATCCCTTCTACCACCGCCTTGATCGCCGTACTTCCATCACCACCCACCTCCACCGACACTCTACCCATCATTCACACCCCCACTCCACCTATTCCTCCACCTCTTTCCCCACTTCTACGCACACCCCCGCCTCCCCCGACCACCCATCCACACTCTCTTCCGAGGAGGGCGAGGACTCCCCATCTCTTGCTTTTTGATTTCATTTTGTTTTCTGACCTCCCCCTTGCATATCTCTTCATTTTCACGATCATATCATCTTGCTAGCATTGTCACGTTTAACTTGGGGGATGTCAAATTTTTTGGGTGTGCTGTCGTGTTTCGTTTTTCTTTGTGTGTTTGTTTATTTGTCGTGTCGTGTGATTTTCCTTATTTTATTTTATTTTATTTTCTGTTTATATGTCGTGCGGTGTGATTTTTATTTTTATTCTTATTTTCAGTTTCGTTTGTGTGATTTTCTTGTCTTTCGTATCTTTTTGTGTCTGTGCGTATTCCCCCCTTATTTATTGCCCTCCAGTATCTAATTCTATTGTATTAAGGGCAATGCAAGTTTCAGCTTGGGGGAGTCGCACTTCGTGCGTCATTTGTCTCTTTTTCTTCGTTATTTGAGTTGTTTTTCTCCGTCTTTTTCTTTTTCTTTTTCTTTTCTTCTTTTTATCTCTTTTTCCTAGAGATGAACCCTATGATGAATTGCCACAAAATCACACACACCTAGCATGGCATCGATAATCACATTCACTAACCCTAGGATATCGAGTCCTCTTGTATTTCATGCACTGTGGGTCCACTTAGCTTTTTGTGAGTCGTGCGTCGTGCCTAGCTGTTTGGTGTGCTTCTACTTTGTGATTTTACTTTATATACCTGTCCAGGAATGACCCTAGACTATCATGCTTGGATTTGAATAGCGGTATTTGTTTCTCCTGTCTGCTTCTGCATGATATATATATATATATATATATATATATATATATATATATATATATATATATATATATATATATATATATATATCGTATACTTCATTTCGCATGTGTCGGGATTCCACAATTAAGGACTAGGATAACCCATTTAGACCATGCTCTAATTAGCGAGAATAGTTTCATTTGCCCAAGTGTTTAGATTCCGATTACTTTTTTGTTTTACTTGGTGTAAATCCCCTCGTCGTGTACCGTTCTCCCACTTGGGAGAGTACACATGTATATAGCCGAAAAACCCAAAGATCCAAAAAAGGAGAAAAGAAAAGAAAAGCCCAAAAAGAAAAGAAAAGAAAAAATTGTATAGCCAAAAAGCCAAAAAAAAAATACAAATACCCAAAACTAAAAAAGTATATGAGTGTGAATATTTTCCTACTTACCTAGAATAAAGGGAAGGTGAGAATTTGCACCTAGTGTTCTACTCCACATCATCTCAACCCCCATCGTTCTCGAAAACACTTGGCTTAGGAACTTTTTAGCTATTATCTAGGCTATAGTGTGGTGATATCCTTGACCCTAGTTGTTGAGTCCCTGACGCATGACATGTTTCGATTCTTGCTCTATTCTCATGCATGCTTGAGCTATATATTCACCGCTTAATTCGAATCGAATCGATATTTGGGTCATTTCTTGGATTTGTGTATATCGAGCTGTATTGCACATCGTAGATAGTGACACCGACTACTAGCACACGACCACACTCACTCGCGCTTCATCGCGTGGGCCCACGGCACTTATCTGGACTCATATTCCTTGGTTTAGTGATGTGATTTGTCGTTTGCTTGCTTGGTGTGTCGTTTTTGGTTTTGTTGGCCCTGACAGGCAATCTAGGATATAGAGTTCTCTTTTTCTCTCTTTCTCTCTATTTTCTCACTCCGAGCTCCTACTCTCACTCGTCTTCATCGAGGACGAGGAAGAGTTCAGCTTGGGGGATTTTGACGTGCTTTTATATTTCATATATTCACGCACGTTTTCTTCCATGTTTTTCTGCTATTTACCACCGTCTTGTATTCGTTTTCTCGTGTTTTCTTGTTTTCTTTCACTTTTCCATGTTTTTGTATATTTGCAGGATTTTACTCGCGTAGGGGACATAAAACGACGATATCATGAGTCCCCGGAGCAACGGGAGGAGTCACACGTGATCCAGGGGGTCAAACGACGAATATCACATCTTTCAGCCCCTCACCCGACCGGTTGGTCACTTCCAACCGATCGGGTGATGCACACGTGCACCACCCAGACACAAGTTGGAGCGGCCAAGAAGTCACCCGGTCGGTTCAGAGACCGGTTCAAACGCCCCAACTCTCTGGAATTCTGATGGTAAATGCCAACCGATCGGGTGACCTTCACCCGATCGGTTCACCTGTAGCCGATTCTCCGAAGCCAAGACACGGAGAGATCAACCGACCGGTTCACCCGACGGCACGAAGATCCAACCGATCAGCTTCTACCCTCAACCGACCGTGTCGTGTGACTGGGTGAAGTCCTATTCTGAGCTGCCGAAGAAATGAAGCAGGTCACCCGATCGGTTGACTTTTCAACCGATCGGGTGATATCGTATTCTATATATAGGACCCCTAGGTTTTCCAGAAACGGGAGTAGTTATTTTTTGCTGTTTTTTCTCTCTCTTGACGGCTATAATTTTTCAGATATTTGTAAGTTTTCCGATCTTTGTCGAACTTTAATATAGTGTTATTAGCATTGCTCTTACTGCTTTTCAATCGCCTGATCATGATTTTTACGGTCGATTTCGATTTAGATTTCTTTTTACTAAATATGTGTGAATAGTTTCCAAATCTGGGATTTTGGTGGAAACCCCTTCGTGGGCTCTCCCCGATGCGTCCATAGGACTAGGAAATCGATAGGGATTAGGAATCTACCGGTTACGCTGGGTGTTTTATTGTCATCGGCGGGAAAAAGACCGCCTTTGACCGTTGGGCCAAGGGGGAATAAACTTGGCGGTTGACTCCCTAGCCATAGCTCACGCCCTTAGCATAGACGTCGAATCCTAGCGCGCAGGAGCAGCAGGATGAGGCGTTGGGAGTTATCGTTGCGAGCTTAGTGCTCCCGGAGTCGGTCAGTGTTAATGGACACGGGAGTGCCCACTGACCGAACCCATGAAGTTCGGCATATCATCCTGGGTACCGACCGGAATATCGGGCCCATGGGACGCTGGTACCACTGTTAGAGGTAACGTCTCACCATTAGACCTTAATTTCGATCGTTATCCTACCCGTAGGCCGTATCGGCGAGAATCACACGATAGGGTGGAAACCAGAGTCCCGGGTTTTCCCTTTATATTTTTTATCCCTCGCATTCCATTTTCGTGACAACCCATCATTCGATTCGGGCTAGCTCGCCCATGGGGTGAATTTGATCCTTCTTGACACAAGCACAACCACGCATCCCTGAGTTCGACCTCCAAGCCACACTACAACACCTTGCGCTTGCGGTTACAAATATTTAAATCTCACGCCCCCAATTACTTATTGCACACATTCAGACGCGCAAACCCGGGGGACGTCATCTGTGTGCCCATGATTTCTAGATTTCAGACCCGATTCACTACTAGATTTTCTGATGTATTTAAGGGTTTCTTTTGGGCGATTTTAGGGGCTTATTCTAGGTTTTCTTCCCCTTTGGGGGATGGTACTCCAGGAATTTGTAAGAGTGTTATTGTTCATCTTTTTAATGAAGATTTGTCTTTTATTTTTTCTCTAATTAGTCTTGCTCTTAATTTTCTCTTGCTATCTTATGATTTCATTAATGTGATGTTTTATTTGATGCTTAGTGAGTAGATTTTTTGTTAGGGCTAATCTAAACTCTAATGTAGATCATTTATATGGATTGATCACCCCAAAGATCATTCTATTAGGATATTTCTAGGGCATAGATCTGAAATGTGTTTTGATATTAATTCCATCATTAGGATGCTATTCAATCCAAGCCACCAACGAGAAATTGGGGCTTGATTTGTTACCCTTAGTGATGGATCTAGTTTCCAATGATTTGGTTGTGACGAGACATCAGGGCTAGGTTGTTAGAGGAACTAGAATTAGGACTACTGACGAGACATCGAAGTCCTGATAAAGATCCAAGATATACTTCGATTCCTCTCCCACGAGACTTGGGGAGAAGGAGAATTGAGACTAAACCACCATCGATTGCATTATTCCTTTAGACTGTGAAGCTAGATTGATCCTCATATTTGATCTGCATTAGTTGGGATGCTTAGTCTTTGGATTTTCCCTTTTTCGTATATTTCTAGTGTAATTACCCGTCCACGATATCATCTGCATAGCTAATTAAAGCCATAATTGATCAGTATTCAAACTAATGCCTCCATGTGTTTGACCTGTAGGCTACACGATACTGTATGCGTGCAGTAATTGTAACTTCCTATCAGATGTCTCTTCGCCTCCTATAGTTCAACGTCCCCGTCAGCATGATATCTCCAATGCATCACAGTCGATGGTGGTTGAGAGGCGGTTTGCTAGCAGTTCTACCACTAAGATGGCCCTATTGTAGGCAGATGCCCGCCTTTAGAATCATTCTGATGATACTTTGTCGCCTGGGAAGGACATGGAGGTGGTTCTCATGGTGATGCAGGGTACTGAGGCTGTTGCGCATGATTCTGCCCCATGGCTCTGAGCTCCCCGACGGATATTGTCAGATCCGAAATAGTACCTCTGTCTAGGGAGGGTGATGACCTAGGCCCTCCCATGCTTTGTTCTTGATGAACTTCCTGTATTGGAACTATCGTAGGGTTGGGAAAGGAGCTTTCCACCGAGGAATTTGTGATCTAGTGGGGTCGTTTAAGCCTTCCCTACTCGCTATTGTAGAGCCGCGCATTTCCAAAGAGCAAGCGAAGAAGGTGGTCTGCAATTTGAATTTCACCCATGATTTTGTTATTGACCATGTGGGATATTCTAGGGGTTTATGGATTTGTTGGGATGGCCTCTCATTTGATTTGGAGTTATGTTCTTCCTCCCCTCATCTGATTCATGCTTTGATTCATAGGAGTGGCTTTTCGACTTTCCTGCTCTTTGTTCATTCACCTCCTAGCTGTCCTGTGCGATGGCAATTAAGGGATCATTTAGAAAATTTCGCCAGTGACGTGGATTTACCTGGATGCTCATGGGTGATTTCAATGATATTCTAAGTTTGACTGAGAAGTTTGGTGGTGTGTTACTTTCACTAGCTCGATGCTCTCGCTGCCACCAAATGATTTCCTCATGTGGATGTTGGGTTTTGATGGACTCTTAGGGCATAAAATCTACGCCCGGCTTACGTCGGACAGACGATTGAAGCATAAAATGCAGTGGAATAAAATACATTAAACTATTTAATATCAGCCCTAATGATTTCATTAACAGAAAATCTACTATCTTGGGGGTGGATCTGACCAACCCCAAAGACACATCTAAACTACTGCAACATATATGAAAGCATAAAATAAAAGACATACTCGTCACTTGGCTACCGCACAAAGCGTCGTTTTTAGCAACATGTCTTTATCTACGAAGCAATGCCAGGCGTTGGGGCAGAGTTACTTCTCCCGAGCCGAACCGCGTCCGAGCTGAACCGCATCCCGAGGCGAGCCAACACCGCGCCTCCGAGCCAACCACTTGCCGAAGAAGTTTCACTTGAGCAGGACCCGCGCCAAAGAATTTGGATCCGATCCAAACCTTCTCGTCGTCATGCTAGGATTCGAACGGAGAAATAGAATAGTTTTAGGAGGAGGGAATAATTATTAGTCTAAGTTCAGGCGTGCTCAAAACTTTTTTGAGCTACCTGAAGCGAAGATTTGGTACACTTGTTAAGGGGGGCTCAGCACTATTTATATGGAGAGCTGCCCCCCCCTTTCTCGTCTCACGAGTGATGTGGGACTAAATAAGAGAGATAAATTGATTGCAAGTTTGCCCTTCATGAAGGTCAAATGTCAACGAATTATTTCTCCCTCACCATTGAGCTATCATATACAAATTCGAAGAGCACTATACGGTGAATGCATAGAAACAAACGGTGATCCATTCCGGGTTCGTTTGACCTCTCAAAAGAACATTGAAAGTTGCCAAAAAAACACGTTTTCCCAAAACCTGGCGCACCCGCAGGGCCTACCCGCGGGTCAGGCACTCCCGGCGGGCGCGCCTACCCACCTGGGTGATCCTACTGGCTTGGGTGAGCCCGCTTGGGCGAGCGGGCCCAGCCGCCTGGGCGAGCTGGACCCGACCGCCCAGGCTGGGATGGGTGTTCTTGTCTTTTTGACCTTAATTGGAGCTTCTTAGCTCCTTTTGAGCCGATTCTGGCCTTTTCGACCTTAACTGGATCTTCGTAGCTCCTTTGAGCTGATTTTAGATCCATTTGAACACAGGTTTTGACTAGGACTTTTTCGAAACCTATGTAACCCTTTTATGCCTTTATTATTTAAAATATACTCGCAAATATTTTACTATATATTTTAAAGGGATTAATGTAGAACAGGTGGCACCTGATCCATTGGATCAGGTGCAAGACACAAAAAGGTGGGACCCATCGAGTATAAGCCCATGTAGAGGCTTGTACTTCCCACCTTTTTTGTGTCTTAGCACCTGACCCATTGGATCAGGTGGCAGCTTTTCTACATTAAATCCTATTTTAAATCCTTTTGAATCATATGCAATAATCCAAATCAATAATATTTTAGACCTATTATCACAAACCATTTGTGATTTTAATTATTCTCGTGCACCTGAGTGCACTCCTCCCACATTCTTCCTATTACTAATTTGCAAATCCTACTCGGTGTAAGACCCTATCACCTGACCCTACTACAGGTTGGGGCTCGAAACCCCTATACGACAGTGACCACGAGCAGCAGATGTCATCCATGTTTCGACGTCATAATTATGTGACTGACCAATTGACTAAATTGTCGTCGGGATCACTCTGACTGTGTCTGTGATGAATACCATAGTTTTATTCCCTTTGTCAAACCTATCCAGCTTAGTCAAGCCTAGGGTATGGTCATCTGTCAAACCCAATAGATCGAACACGATTAGTCTCCATTGATCTTTAGTCAAATAATATTGGACTTCTTCCAATATACTCTGGCCAGAGTTTTTACTAAAGATCGAACTAACACGTGCGACACTAACTCATCATAAATAGGAGAGACAAATCCTATCTTGGTCATTACTCTCCTCGCACGCTTCAAGTGTCACCCAACCAAAGACCGTTCCACAGGCATTGCCTCGAAGCTAGGTCAAGGGGTTCTAATTTCCTCGAGAGGCACACACATCTCCCAACATTTCCTACTTGCACTCATGTCCATTTATCCTGGTATCTCATACCGCATTTACACATAAGTCTCTCTAGACTTCATGTAGTAGAGCCTTCGTGAGTGAATCTACTAAACCATCTTCTGTATGGACTTAAGGGGTTCTATGTTCCTGCTAGATCACGACTTTGAATATCATCCAAATCATTCCTTAGTTCTCTTGGAATCCCTAACACTTGTTTTGCCTGGATCTCATCCATCTCATCGTCCTCACTTGAGACTTAAAACAATATCCCTTACGTACCTTATGAGAATAATCACTGGTCATCTGCACGGTTCTGAATCATTTTTTATAAAGTGTCAAACTCTTTGAACACTTTATCAAAACATATGTTCTGGATCCTTGATGCCTCGCATGCCTTTCAGTCGCTCAAACTGACCTTGAAAACTCTCCAGGTGACTCATATAAGTTCGTTCTTCTAAATCATATTTAGAAAATAGACTTTACATGCATACTCCATTTTTCATGGTCATCATGAGCATTGACTTCTAGTTTGATCCGAATAGATCTGTACACAGCTATTGGAAAGAAAGTTTCATCACAATCCATCTATAATAGTTCTGATGATAACTATTCTCAACCAGCATAACTTATTCTTCACTAGTTTCTATTTGCACTAAGCTTCTGTCATGAAATTTACTGCAGCCAAAGAGAACACTTCCCTTGGGCACGTCTTCTGAGGTCTATACCTTATTTACGTGCAAGAACCTTTCCAGATTGCATCAAACAATTTCTTAGAGTCACTACTCCAAATGGCATCTTCGAAGTTGTCTTGGCCATCATCAACTATGATGTTTTACTCGACTACTCTGTCTCACAAGACTCAAGTAAACTTGTGACTTCATAATGGTTGATTTGAGGAATATCATATTGATAAGGTCCTCACAGAACCTTATCAAGAACCTAGGCATTATTATCTGGGGCTTAACCCAGAAGGAGGATTGTAACTCAAAGTCACTTGCCATGTAACGCACCATGTCTAACAGAGTGTGATTCATGCTCTCCAACACACCGATGTGTTAAGAGACATGACCTGAGAGAAAATCTCATTTTCTTTTAATTACGCAAGAATTACATAGCTAAGTATTCGCCTCTTTGATCTGATCGAAGTAGTTCAATTACTTTTGTCATTATGTTCTCAATTTTATCAGACTTGTGTTTCATCAAGAACACGTGTCTTAATAAAATAAGAATATCATATTCTGGCTAATTTAGACTTGGATTTGGATACATCCATATGTATGAGACCACGAGTTCTCCAACTTATTCTCCCACTGTCTTACAGAAGGAGTTTTGGCCATGATACCTTTGAGACAGGATTTACAAGTGTCTTTCGACTCATAATACGAGTGGTCAATAGACCCCTCTTTATGTGACTTGACAAGTCTGTGCTCTTTGGTATGGACTAGTCTATGTTTGCCATAGATAAGTTTTATATAACTTACGCATTCATGTATTAACACCGAATACAATATCGTTATACAAATTACTCACACCGAAACATTGCTTCAGAAGTAAGATGACGACATTCGCCAAAATGTGTTAGATGTCATCTATGATCTAAGAAACAACACTTGCTCCTTTTCCAACACGTAGGACAATCTATTCATTTTGTATAAAATTATCCTGAAACTGTGACATCAAAATATGTCACATTTTCAGTTCCTCCAACTTTTGACTTTTCTTATGATAGACAAAACTTTCTTTCTCGTCCGAATTTTCTAAATGCCTTCTTCTTTTCTAAATCATATTTATACTTTACTCATCCAAACAAAAATATTAGTTGTGCAAGCATCTCATGTATCCAAATTCATTGAGCTTTACAACCTTGAGTGTGCTCAACAAGTTGCTCATCTCAAGATCCAGTTTGGATACATAGTCTTGCACCGATCATGCACTCATCTTTGAGCCAAACAGTTTGCAGAAGTTCCACACCTTGCGGATTGAATTGTGTTGGGTCTAGTGCTTCAAGAAAGTCATTGTCCTTAAGCCAGTGTTAGGACATATTAAATGTCAGTGAGAACACAGTTTAGTCTATCCAATTAAATTTGAGTTGATATTTCTTCATCAATCTTCTTGACCATTTAGCTTATTCTCTTAGGATATTATGATTTGGATTCCAGTGGTAAACCATAGAACTTTCTTAGTTTAGAATATGTTCAATTTTAAATATAGAAAGAATGGCTTTTATCTAACTTTATTCTCCCATTATTTTAGTGATCATTTTAAGCCTTAATAATGAACAAATTTATTAATTAAATTTAGTGGGAAATGGATCCAACCACCCTGAGCTTCACAACCTTGAGAGTGCTCAAAAAATTACTTAACTCTACGATTGGTAGATGAGTCTTCATCAATCACATTGTATGTAATTCCCTTATCAGTTTTTACCCCTAGCCACTAATGATCATGAGTGTGCTCATTCAAATCAAAATGACGAGCCTAGTCGGACCCCCGTTTTCGTGTCTTAGCCTAACTTACGTCGGCGCTCGATGTATGCACGACGTGATGGTTTAGGTTAAGTCTAGACTACATCACATGTAATAAGAAGTTGGGTTCCATAAGGCAGTCATGCCATAGCTTGAGTGTGCTCAATAACTACAACATGGAACCTATTGTTGCAAACCTCTAAAACAAGGAGAGCTACGGCTAATCTTGAAGAAGCTTTTAAACGTATTTGACTAGATGTAAGCAATGGTTTCACATAATAATAATTCACATCTTTATGGTCCAGCAGAACACGGCCAGGAGATTTGGCAAGGCCAGGATCACTATCTCGAGTCGAGCTAGGGTGATCCACAACACTAGTCACAAAAACGCTAGACACCGATTCATGATCATTTAAGGATACTAATTATTTGTATGTGTAACATCAATTTAATATGGCTCCATTAAAACTTGTTAATCCTATCAACTAGTTGAATTCTAAAATTCAAAATTATTAGGATTGGTTAATAACTTATATTAACGTCCTTATCAACTATAAAGAATTATTTATAACAGCGTGCTATCCTAATCATGTATTAGGGATTTAAAAATACAAGTTGCAATGATTTAAATCATAGCCTTTTCCAAAATTATTATTAGAACAATTAAAATTATAATTATTGGATATGGCTACCCTAATCAAGTATTAGGAATTTAATCGTTGCGCCAATTTTTAAATCATATCATGGCCATATAAAAATTTTCTTATAATTTTTAGATAGCTTTTAATGGCTAACATAATATGTTTTCTTGCATTATCAAATAATGAACAAGAAATTGCATAACCATTAAAAATACTAAAAATTTTATCACATAAAATTTTTAACATGAATACTTGCAACTTAAAATTATCTCATAATCTAGTTACAACTATTATTAATAATTATCTCCTAATTATTAGCATAGAAACAAGCAACTTAAAATTTTATCTCATAAATTAAAGATGCAACTTATTTAATAATTATCACATAATTATTAAATTAAAATAATCATATTTTTATCATGTTTCTATTAAACATCGCATGCTATCATATCATTTGCAGAAATTAGATTAAAGTAGACCTAGGCTCGGATACCAATGGTGGGTTTTGATGGACCATTATGGCATAAAATCTACGCCCGTCCTACGTCGGACGGACGATAGAAGCATTAAAAGGCAGGGTAATAAAATACATTAAACTATTTAATATCAGCCATAAGGATTTCATTAAACCTAGCCCGGAAAATCTACTATCTTGGGATGTGTTTGACCAATCACAAGACAGATCTAAACTAATGCAACAAATATCAAAGTATAAAATAAAATACATACACGTCACTTCGCTACCACGCGAAGCATCATTTTCATCAACATGTTTTTATCTCCAAAGTGATGCTCTGCGTTGAGGCTGAGCCGTCTCTCCCAAGCCGAACCGCGTCAGAGCTAAACTGGGTCCTAAGGCGAGCCATCTTCGTGCCTCCGAGCCAACCACTTGCCGGAGAAAGTTTCACTTGAGCAGGACCCACGTCGTAGACTTTGGATCTGATCCAAACCTCCTTGCTGTCTTGCTAGGACTCGAACGGAGGAACATAAGAATTTTAGGAGGAGGAATAATTATTATTCTAAGTTCGGACGTGCTCAAAACTTTTTGGAGCTACCCGAAGGGAAGACTTGGTGCACTTGTTGTGGGGGGCTCAGCCTATATGTATATAGAGAGCTGGCCCCCCTTTCTCGTCTTACGAGCGATGTGGGACTAAATAAGAGAGAAAATTTGATTGCAAGTTTGCCCTTCACGAAGGCCAAACTTCAACGAATTATTTATCCCTCACCATTGAGCTTCGCAAATGATATTATATACCAATTCGAAGAGAACTAAACGTGAACGCATAGAAACAAACGGTGATCCATTCTGAGTTTGTTTGACCCCTCAAACAAACATTCAAAGTTACCAAAAGACAAGTTTTTTTAAAAACGTAGCCGCATGGCTTTTTCCCAAACCTAGATCACCCGCGGAGCCCATCCATGGGTCGGGCGTGCCCGCCCACCTGTGTGAGCCCGCTTGGGCGAGCAGGCTTAGTTAGCCCGGCAAGCAGGTGCATGCCCGCCCGGGTGGGCCCTGACCTGCCCGCTTGAGCGGGCGGACTCGGCCCGCCCGGCGAACGGGTGCCTGCCCGCTTGGGCGGGCTGGACCCGCCCGCATGGGCTGGGCGGTGGAGCCCATGCATTTGAACACATGTTTTGACCGAGACTTTCCCGAAACCCATGTAACCCATGTCTATGCCTTTATTATTTAAAATATACTCGCAAATATTTTACGATATATTTTAAATCCTTTTGCATCATATACAATAATCCACATTAATAATATTTTAGATTTATTCCGTTTGTCGATTTAATTATTCACGTGCACCTGAGTGCACTCCTCCCACTTTCTTCCAATTACTAAGACACAAATCCTACTCGGTGTGAGACCCTAACGCCTGACCCTACTGCAGGTTATGGCTCGAAACCCCTAGACGACAGTGACCACGAGCAGTAGGTGTCGTCCCTGTTTCGGCATCATAATTACGTGATTGACCCATTGACTAAATTGTCGTCGGGATCACTCTGATTGTGTCTGTGATGAATACCACAGTTTTAGTCCCTTCGTCAAAACCATCCCGCTTTGTCAATCCTAGGGAATGATCAACTGTCAAACCCAATAGCTCAAAACCGATTAGTCTCCATCGATCTTTACCTAAATAATGTTGGACTTATTCCTACATACTTTGGCAAGAGTTTTTACTAAAGACCAAACTAACATGTGCGACACTAACTCCCTATAAACGGAAGAGACGAATTCTCTCTTGTTCATTACTCTCCTCGCAAGCTTCAAGTGTCGCCCAACCAAAGATCTTTCAACAAGACTTGCCTCGAAGCTAGGTTAGGGATCTAAGTGACACCGTTCACGTACATATTCGTACAATGACCTCAAGTCTAAGAACCAACTTGCCTATCATCACTGAGAGTTATCACTGACAGATTCGTTAATTTTAACCATATGATAACTCTCGTTGGGTCGTTCAGTGCACTCATTCTCTAATGAGCACCTATGTCTCGTCTCCGACTTTACATAGACAAACTTGGGATTTGCAATCTCAGGTAAGATCGGTTCAGGATCATGGGATCCTTTTCTATCAGATAGAAAGGGCTGTTGCACAAAATGTACTTCTAAGTAATTGCCTCTATGGGTTCTAATAATTCTTGAAAGTGAAAGATAGTATTATCTTCACACAATTCAATTATATGTAAAATCTATAAACCCTTTTTTTATAATTCTAATTTTTTTGTTCGAAAGAAGCATCTAACTCTTTCGTGCATACTCCACTTGGCTCGGGGGGATATAGCTCAGTTGGTAGAGCTCTGATCTTGCAATTGGGTCGTTGCGATTACGGGTTGGATGTCTAAGTCGAACGACCGTGAGATTATCATCACTACTCCATGGTGAAGACAAAGACACAATGGTCCATCCGATGTATTGATATCCTTTTCGCGAAACATCTACGACCACTGACGATTTTATACTTATGCTACAAATAGTAAAGGAATTCTCTATGATCGAGATCTCATCTCGATACTTGTTTGACCTTGCATCAAGTCTAAGGACTTTACCTAAGTTCTAATGTAGACTACATTATTATTAACTTAGGTGTGTTTTTACCAAACAGCTTATTGTTATTTCAAACAAGATGTTTGTATACATTCACAGAGATAAATTGTCTCGAGGGCATACACATCTCCCAACAGTGGCCTCATGGACAAGCATTTTGTGGGGACCCCATATACTTGGTGTAATCATTACATGGGATCTGCACGAGTCTCTAAACTTTTGGATAGGCTGTTGGAAACTCCTTCCTGGTGCCAGTTGTTTCCACACATCCTAGCCTAACATTTGGCACGGTTATATTTGGATCATTGTCTGCTACTATTTTTTATCGAAACTAGATTCTCATGTTAACATAATTTCGAAGCCCTTCAGGTTCTAAGCTATGTGGTTCATGGATGACGGATTTCAAGGTTCTTTTTCAGAAATGTGGGCTCGAGCTCCAGGGGAGTGGGGTCGTAATTTGAAGCTGGTTAAGGGGATCTTCAACTATGGAATAAGAACTCATTTGGTGATTTATTTCGATGAAAAATATGGCTGAAGGGTAGGATTGATGGAGTGCAGCTTGAACTTAGAATCAATACTTCTCATCAACTCTATCAACTGGAAGCAAAATTGATTGCTAAGTATGATGGTCTTCTTGCCAAAGGAGGAGATTATCTAGGCTCAAAAATCTAGGGTGGATTGGTTGCTTAATGGGGATCGCAATACCAAATTCTTTCATCTATCTACTTTATGTCGTTGGTACAGAAATCACATCTTTATGATGAAGAATGAATCTGATGCTTCGATTTTGGATAAATCAGAGCTGCAACACCATGTCACAAATTTTTATAAAGTCTTATTCAGGGAGGAAAGGTCTGCTAGATCAGTCATTTCTCATTCTCCATGTCATTCTCTCTCCTTTCATCAAGGTCTTGATCTTGAACGTTCAGTTGTGGAAGATGAAGTCAGGGATGCTCTTTTTCAAATGAAGCCATGGAAATCACCTGGGGTGGATGGTTTTCAAGCTGGTATGTTTCAGGAGATGTATGATACAGTCAAGTTCTACTTGATTTCTTTAGTCTCTGAGGTGCTGGTTCGGGAAGACTTTGATAAGGACTTGTGTAAGGCTCTTATTCCAAAACTTCCGCTTCCAGATAGGTTGACCCAGTTTCAACTTATCAGATTGTATCATGTTCCTTATAAGTTAGTGACTAAGTTGTTGCTGAACCGGCTTCAACCTCTCCTACATGACCTTTTAAGTCCCCTTCAGGTGAGCTTTATTCCTAGAGGCAAGCATCTGATAATGTCTTAGTAGCCCAAGAAATGATTCATACCATCCGAAAGTCGAAATGTAGAGATGGGATTTTTGCATTGAAGATTGATCTGGAGATGACGTATGATGATCGTGTCAGATGGGATTTTTGGAGGAAGCTATGTCCCTTTTCGGGTTCCCTAGTTCATGGATCAAATTGAATATTTTTTTGTGTCTCTTCCTCGCAGCTCTTAGTAATGTGGAATGGGAAGACTTTCGACTGGTTTTTGTCTGAGAGGGGTTTGCGCCAATGAGATCCTCTTTCTCTGTTTTTGTTCATACTTTGTATAGAGCATTTAGGATTGTTTATTTTGAGGCTGTTTTGAACCAGCCTTGGAAGCCTATTGTGTTAGGTCGAGGGGGTCCGGCCATTGCCCAGTTGTTGTTCGCAGATGATCTTTTCCTGTTTAGACGGGCTACTATTCAGCACGCTCAGCAGATACGTGAGATATTAGATGTATTTTGTACCACGTCTGGAGCTAAAGCTAATTAGGAGAAGTCTCGATGTTTCATCTCCTCTTCGGTTGGATGTTGCCATGCCTTTCGTATTTGTTCCTCACTTGGTGTCAAATCATCACTAGATTTGGATAAATATTTGGGGGTATTGATTCATGGGAGAGTTACTAAGCACATGTCACGTTCCGCTTCCTATTATACTTGAGAGCGAGAACGCGAACGGGTCTGTGGTGTGCTTAAAACAAGGAGGGAGTATAATTTTTTTATTTCCTCCTCCTTGGTCTAAACACAGTAAGCATCTGTGATATGAAACCATAGGTCCTTGCATGCTTACTTAAGAACATATCTTGAATGACATTATTACAAATCATAGTGTCCAAAATAAGATACAACCATAGGCGTATCATGGGCATAACAACAACACACAAAAATTACATTAACACAACTTAAAAGTACTGACGTGAAGGTAATAATTGCTCTAGTCTTCAGTAGCTGAAATTCAACGTATTCCTCGAGCAATGTCTCGATCTCTGCAACAGGGTCCTCAGTCTCTCAAGACCTGACTGATATTTAATAAGACAACACAAAATGAAATGTCGTTAGCGAGGGTCGCTTGGCAAATATTTCTCCATAATAGGAAGGATACGTATACATATAAAAAGGAGCATAATGAAAAGCATAATGTGAGCATGGTATGAGCATAATATGAGCATAATAAGAGCATGTCGAATATGATGTGAACGCATATATAAAAGCGATATAATGAATAACATGAGTATGATATGATGTGTAAGGACTAAACATGATATTAACTAGCAGTTAGAACATTTAATAACATTTGCAACATGTGATGAAAAGACTACATAAGATATTAAAGCAATACTTTATAACCATCAGTTCTAGTGCCAAGTACATGTCAGAGCGTACAATATGTGACTAAAATACACCCGCCATCTAGAGCTACTAGTGGCGCTACTTACCGACCCCTACCTCGGGCGACGGTCAAGTTGCTTGCCTCCCATTTTGTGTGTTGGAGGTAGCCATAGAGCAGATCTAATCACTCCAGTATCATCTATGACCATAGATTATCTCAATACCTACAGGTCAAATCAAGTGACAGGTCAATCATACATGTTTTATTAATTGATAACCATATGGTTCTATCAGTCATATGATCATTTCTGTATAATTGCATCATAACATATACATAAAGCCTGTTAATAATGTCGCACGAGTTCATGCAACAATTCAATATAATTTCATGGTGAGTGACAAGTCGCCAACTCATAATATTACCATTTTATTGTTTTTTACTATTTTTAAATCAGGCAGTTACTGTAAGAAAATGAATTCAAAAATATTTAAAACTAATCATATTAGTACTTCTAAGCATGAAATAATTTTATAGATCTAACATGTGTTTTTCATAATTTTTAAGCAATTAATACGTAATTTTCTAAATTTTAAATGACTAAAAAATAATTTTCTAATTTAAAAATAAAGTACTAAGATGCGCCACAGTTTATTTAGGAAAATTTCGCCTCAGAATCTTATTCACATTGTCTCAAAATATTTATCTTCACTAGTAGATTCATGGGCTATTTTTATGCATCTATGTTTACGAAATTTGGAGGCAATAATTTATTTAGCTAAATTAGCATAAATGTTAATAATGTTTAAAAATCTATTATGAAAGCAATTCTTGCCTAAAAATTATGAGATAAGAGCCTACGTGTTTCTGGCAGTGCAATCGATTTTTTGCTGGTCTTAGTGTATTTTTCAGGTACTTTTAATATTTAATATTAATTTAATCTAATAATCCTATATTATAATATTACACACACACACGCACTCACTCACACTCTCTCTTTTCTTCCTCTTCTCTCTCGCGTGCATTTGAGGCGGACAGCGGCAGCGCTGCGACGGGTCAAAGTCGGGCACAGCGGTGGCAGTCGACAACGAAGTGTGGGGCGGGGCGGGGCGGGGCGGCAGGAAGCGCCAGTACATGCGGCGGCATGAAGAGGGTGCTCATCTGTGGTGTTCGGCGAGTCGACGGTGCGCTTCTGGAGCTCGCGACGGTGGCGAGGGAGTTGGGCAGAGCTCACGACATTGGTAGTGATCGGGGGTGCCGAGAGGGAGGTAGTGCCGGTCGTGATGCGATGCCAGGCCGGAAGCGCGGAGGCGACCGGTGGAGCTTTTGACTGCGGCATTCGAGCTCGGCTTTGAGTTGGCGGACACGGGCTGGGGCGACTGTGCAGTTGACGGAGGCTCTAGCGGGGATTTGGGTCATCGCTGGCAGGGCACGGCTCGGCTGCGCTACGGTAGTGGTTGACTGCGTTCGTCGGTGTGGAGAGGGAGGCCGCAATATTTGGCTGAGCTCGGTGACAGGCGGGAAGATGTTCGGGCTTCGGGGGGTTGAGGGGGAGACCAGATGAGAAGGAGAAGGAGAAGAATGAGAAGGAGAAATGGTTTGTGCTCAGTGATGGGTTCCACTGTGGGTTGTGAATGAGAGTGGTGATTTAGTGGGGTATTAAATAGGGGTGAAAATATAATATAATAATAATAATATGTATTAATGAGAGTAATTAAGAGGTTGAGTGGGTTTGACTAACCGAGGAAATTTGGATTAGGCATTATTCTCATGGGCTGCTACAGGGTGGGTTAGGGTTAATTAGAAGTGGTAATTAGTTAATTAAATATGGTTAGTTAAAAACATAATTAGTTAAATGAGTAATTAAATATATGAAATTGCGATTTTGTTCTTGAAACTAAACATCTTCGAAAAATTCTAGAAAAATTACTATGGGTTTCTAACGCCATGAAGATCATGAAAATAATGTCTGTTTAAAATTTTGATATATTAAAAATATGATTTTTGAGTCAAAACGTGTTTATCAATCATATGTTGCGGGTTTACGGGTTTCGAGTCAATCTGACCTCAGAAAAATACGTAAAAATTACAGAGAATAAATAAAGACCTTAAAATAATATTTATAACAGTTTAAAGCTATTTTGATAATATTTATATATAAAACTATTTAATAAAACTATTACAATGATATTTATATAGAAAAATATTTAAAAATCATATAACTATTTATAACCATTTTGATGATACTTAAAATTACAAAATAAATCTATTCTATAATTTTATTGAAACTATTTTTGGTAATATATACCTAAAATAGTATATGCATTTATATATACTATTTTAAAAATCATATAAACACATTTAAAAATATCTTTGCTGTTGTGAATGGTTATTTAACCGGGTTGGTTGAGATTCTGGGCTATCCTAGAGATAGGCCCATATCATTGTAAGCCCATCTTATACTCTCCCCATTGCCTATAAATAAAGAGCTGGGGGCTCCTCCCCCAGTAGTTGATTCATAACACGTTATCAGCACGAGCCTCTAAAATTTTTCTTTCCACAAATTTTTTTTTCCGTTCGTTGCGAAGGCGAAGGTGATAGGAGACGGGAGATCCACGAGCGCGGTGCAAGGCTTCCTCAATCGAGCTTCGTCATCCGCACAGGGCTTCGTGCAACCGTCGCTATATCCGGAGGACGGATATAGAGGTAAAAACACTAAAACCGATGTTTTTAATCATACGTATGATTGCTCTATCCCTAGATCTCGCAAGATCGTTATGTGGATCGATTGTCTCCTTGAAAACGACGTTTTTTTCATCCCAAAAATCAAAATTTTAGGGTTGCTAATTTGTGTAAACCTTAGATTTTGCCCTCCGGCGGCTTTGCCGACGGCCTTCCCCCCTCCCACCACCCCCGCGCCACTCCCACCCCTCACAGAGAGGGGGGGCGGCGGCCGCCGTGCCCCCTCATGCAGAGGGGGCGGCGGCCACCGCCGTCCCTCCCTGCAGGGGGGGCGGCGGCCCCTGCCGCCGTCCCCCGACCCCACCGCCACCCCCCCCCGCAGGGGGGCGGCGGCGCTCGCCACCGCCGTCCCCCCTGCAGGGGGCGGCGGAAACCGCCCCCGCCATCCCCCGTCCAGGGGCGGCGGTGGCGCCGACCCCCGCTGTCTCCCCCAGGGGGGGGCGGCCCCCCCCGGGAAAAACCCTAGTGGTCTTGAAAAGGCCCACCAAAAAAAATCCTTTTTTTGGCTACGGGCCTGAAGCCCGGGCTTCAGGCCCGCAGGCCACAAACTATTCAAAAAAAAAGGATTTTCTCTGCGGGCCTGAAGTCCGCAGGCCGAATTATTCAAAAAAAAAATTTGAAAAAGGGGGGCGAAGGCCATAAACAAGCCTTAAAAAGAACTTTTGGGCTAACATAAATTTAAAAAGGGCATTTGAGGGCATATAAATTCGTGAAAAATCACGGTAAATTATGGGGAAATTATCGGGCAGATAAGGGCTCTTTGGGAACTTTTGGCGGCTTTTTGGGATGATTTAATGAGGAAACCCCTTTTGCTCCTACAACGGAAAAGTCTATTTTGGGCGCTTAATCAATTTGATTGATTAAACCCACTTACTTTACAACGCCTGCATCGTAATATTTTTTTACATGCTTTACATCCCTGGCTAATTATGTGGATATTATATACATGGTTGTGCATTATATTTAAAACTTAATAATTAGGAAGATCATGCGACCGCTCTGCCGTTAGTTACCTAACCTAACGGTGTATGACGTTGCCCAGTGGTCCAATAATTATTAAGTGATTAAATATTTTATCCTCATGTGAATATAACTGCCTGCGATGTCTGTAAATGAAAATGTTGATGAGCACAATATTTCTGCATGAATTACTAAATGTGATTTTTTTGGATCGGCTGTTTAGTCCCACAGTTTATTTCCCGCACTTTTCTTTTATTTTTGAGAGAAATTGCAGTGAGGAATTTATGTAAATGTCAAAGAAAGAAGACCAACTTCCATGGAGACGGAGACCACGCTTGAAGCTGGAGATATCTTATGGGACCCACGGGGTTTCCAAAGTTGTATTTTCATTTTTAAAGCTGCAAATTTGTATAATTTGGACTGTGGACTTTGGACTCTTCTTGTGGGACTGGCCGATCCACACATTTAGCTTTTTCGTTAAATATTGCCTCTGCATGCAAATGTTTTCTCTGATTAATTATTAATTCATGTATATTTGTGATCTGCTAGATAAATGGCTAAAATTGCAAGCGTTGATTTCGAAGTGCTGGATGCATCAGGTAGAAACTATCTAAGCTAGCAGCTAGATGTAAAGTTTCACCTGCGGGCAAAGTCCATCATTGCTGCTGTCACTGAAAAAGAAAATGTTAGCGATATAGAGAAGGCGCAAGACATCATCTATATCAACCGCCATGTGGACAAGACCTTAAAGGCTGAATACCTTACGGTCGAAGATCCACTTGAGCTTTGGACCGCCCTTGAGGATAAGTATAAACATCAGAGAGATGTTATACTCCCAAGGGCGAGATATGAGTGGGAGAACCTGAGACTGTAGGACTTCAAGTCCATTGCTGAGTACAACTCAGCACTTTTTAGCATCACCTCACGCCTGAAGTTATGTGGTGAGAAAGTCTCAGAAGATCGCATGCTGGAAAAGACGTATACGTCTTTCCATGAAAAAGATGCGATACTATGCAGCAATACCGTGAACGCAAGTTCACTAAGTATTCAGAGCTGCTGTCATGTCTTCTCATGGCCGAGCAAAATAGAGAGCTTCTTCTCGCCACTCACAATATGCGCCCTCCCGGTACTGCCCCCCCTACCTGAAGCTCACCACAACTCTTCTTTCAAAAAAAGAGAGATAATAAAAGAAAAGAAAGACCACAGAAAGGGGGACAACAGAAAAAGCACATGGCCATGCACAGCAGCAGTGAAAGAATGAAGGGAAGCGCAAGTTCACCTGGCATAGGAATGATAACAAGAAAAATGATGCACCCCTGCCCAAGAGGGAATGGGAAGACCAGTGCCATAGCTGTGGCATGACAGGCCACTGGTCCAGAGTGTGCAGGACCCTAGTGCATCTCCCGGAGCTTTATAAACAAAGAAAGAAAAAAATGCTGAATCAAACCTGGTGGCTGCGAACAATGCAGTCAAGTTCACAGCTAAAGACTTCGAGTCAAATGATATGCTTGATTAGCCTGCTATATTTATCTTAGCATTTTAGCATTTTATTGTACGAACAATTTATTTTATGAGAGCTTTTATGTAATTTGAATTCTGTCGAATAAAATTTAGTCTTTCTGAATGCAAATGTTTACTCATGTTTTTAGATGGGATGCTCTCATGACTACTTGGTAGACAGTGCTTCGACACATACTATCCTTCAGCACAAATGCTATTTCCATAGCATTACTCCGTATAAGAGCCCTGTAAATACCATTTCAGGGCCATCGGACATAATTGAAGGTTCTGGGAATGCAACCTTGTTGCTACCCAATGGAACAGAAATAAAAATTAAAGATGCACTTTACTCTCCGAATTCCAAGAGAAACTTACTAAGTTTCAAAGATATCTGTCTTAACGGATTACACTTGGAAACAGCAAATGTAAAACAAAATGAATTACTGTATGTAACATCTCAAGATAATGGAGTTAAAACCATACTTGTATGTTTTGAGAGCCTCTCATTGGGCCTCTACCATACAAAAATTCGGAGAGAGGAAGCAAAACTGACGGAGCACCTGAAGTGCCTGACATCAGCCAAATTCTTACTTTGGCACGATAGACTTGGCCACCCATGATCTGTGATGATGCACCGCATCCTATCACAATCCCACGGGCATAACCTGAAGAACCCGAAGATTCTTCAGAAGGGAGAATTCCCTTGTGTACCCTGCTTCAAGGGTAAACTAATAACAAGGCCATCACCACTTAAAGTGGATATTGAGTCTCCTAGCTTCCTTGAAAGAATACACGGAGACATATGTGGACCTATCCACCCCTCTAGTGGGCCCTTTCGGTACTTTATGGCACTGATTGATGCATCTTCGAAATACTCATATGTGTGTCTACTTTCAACCCGCAACTTAGCTTTTCCAAAGCTTTTGGCACAAATAATAAAAATACGGGCGCATTTTCCAGACAACCAAATTAAGAAAATACGTTTGGACAATGCGGGGGAACTTACCTCTCAGTCATTTCAAGAATATTGCCAGGCAACTGGAATTGAAGTTGAACATCCGGTACCGCATGTTCACACCCAGAACGGGTTAGCTGAGTCGCTAATTAAAAGACTCCAATGGATTGCACGTCCATTACTGATGAAATCCTAGTTACCGGTAGATGCAATCTTGCATGCTGCATCACTAATAAAAATAAGACCCTCGGGAGGTCAGAGTCTATCTCCAATGCAACTTGCATATGGAACACCGCCGAACATCTCTCACTTGAGAATCTTCGGATGTGCAGTTTATATCCCCATTGCACCACCCCAGAGGACCAAGATGGGTCATCAACGTCGCCTAGGTATTTACGTAGGGTTTGACTCACCCTCCATTATAAGATACCTAGAACCCCAAACGGGGGACCCTTTTAAGGCACGTCTTGAAGATTGTGACTTCGATGAGACTTATTTTCCCAAAATGGGTCTAGACATTGAAAAGTCTAGTGCGAAGCAAATGTTAACGTGGGATACAAAAAGTCTGACCCACTACGATCCGATAACAAAACAATGTATTGATGAGATCCGGAAGATCTTACACATCTAGGACACAATCCATAGATTACTGGATTCGTTTACTGACAACCAGAAGATTGTCAGATCACACATCCCTGCTGCGAATACTTCAGCTAGGATTGACACCCCAAAGGATGGATGCAATCCACCAGCAGCAGAAGTGGCTGCACCTCAACAGAAAAGAGGCAGACCACCAGGCTCCAAGGATAAAAATCCAAGAAAAACAAAAATATCCGGAGACCTTGGGACGATACCCCCACAGAGAAACGAGCTCGTGTCCATACCCTCTCCCATCCTGGAATCCACTGTAGAGGAACTGCCGGGAGAAACTGAAATATCATTGAATTATGTACGTACAGGGGAGGTATTGGACAAAAAGAGTACAGTCGTCGACGATGACTTCACGTTTCACATTGTCATTCATGTCGCTAGAAGCGATGATGATTATGAACCACATTCCATTGCTGAATGCAAACGTAGAAATGAATGGCCAAAGTGGAATCAGGCAATAGAAGCCGAGCTGGAATCGCTTCAGAAACGAAAAGTCTTTGGGCAAATATTCAGACACCTACCGGTGTCAAACCTGTGGGATACAAATGGGTATTCGTCAGGAAAAGAAACGAAATAATGAGATCGCACGCTACAAAGCTAGACTTGTAGCACAAGGATTTTCCCAAAGACCGGGTATAGATTATGACGAAACATACTCCCCGGTCATGGATGCGATCACTTTCAGATTCCTGATAAGCTTAACAGCAAAGGAAGGCCTAGATATGCAGCTAATGGATGTTGTGACTGCATATCTATATGGCAATCTCGACAAGGAGATATACATGAAACTCCCTGATGGCTTTACTATGCCTGCTGAACTAAAAGATAGACCTTTAGACGTCTATTCTGTTAAGTTACAAAGATCATTGTATGGTCTCAAACAATCAGGAAGAATGTGATATAACAGACTCAGTGAGTTCCTTGTTCAACAAGGATTCACAAATAATGAAGTCTGCCCTTGTATCTACATAAGAACAAAGGGAAAAGGATTCGAAATAATTGCTGTCTATGTAGACGATCTGAATCTCATAGGATCTACTAAAGAGATCACTAAGATATCTGTAAGCCTAACAAAGGAATTTTAAATGAAAGACCTAGGCAAAACAAAATTCTGCCTTGGCTTACAGATTGAACATCTAAAATATGGAATCCTACTACATCAAGCCACATACACGAAGAAACTGTTGCAAAGATTCCATATGGACTAATGTCATCCACTAAGTACACCTATGGTGGTACGATCTCTGGATGCACATAAAGACCCCTTCCGGCCGCTGGAAGAGGTGGAGGAAATACTGTTGGATCTGGATCCTAGCCTAGAGGGGGGTGAATAGGCTAATAAAATAATTCGTGCAACCCACGAACAAACACACGCAGTTATAGCAGCACAACCAGAGTAAAAGATAGACAATCATAGAGTACGCACAGATATACCCTGGTTCGGTCGTCCCAACGACCTAGTCCAGCCCCCAAAGCAGATACTAGTATTGAATAGTGCAATAGGTACAAAACCACAAGTTAGAGCACGCTCAGAGCACCCTCTACGTCTCTACACTCGCCAGGTTCTCAGTACCCCACTCACTGTGTTTTCTCTCACTATTAATCCTAGTAACACTTTCTACCAGCTAGTCCCAAACTAGCTAGGTCCTACTTGTCTAGCCCCAACCAGACAAGTCCCAAAATAATCCCCAAAGATGGTAAAGTTTCCCCTACGAAGATCTAAAACAACAAGTACACAAAATAATAAAGAACAGAGTTTAGAAGGCTCAGTTCGTGTAGCGGCGATGTCTTCGTCAATCAGCACGGATCAGATCTCGTCTGACAAGTAGTAGTCTCTGATGTCCCCTCAATAGTTCGGCTCCCCTCTCGTTGAAACTTGCGCCCCCCACCAAAGATTGAAGTTGCGACACCTCACCTTGAAATCAATAATTCCTATGGCCTTCTGATGATCACCTTGCGGCGGCTGCTAGGGGATTTGATTTTGAAAGTTTCGGCATTAATGACAAGAACAGTTCCGCCCTACAAACACCAAAAGAAAAGCAAACCTTCAATTAATTTAATAATATAAAGGACACACCCCTTACCTGCTCCTTCATGCGTGAGGGCAGCTGATGAGAAACATGCGGTTGCCCTCAAAAACTGATGATGATCTCAAAAAAAATTGTCGGATCTCTGTTAAGAATTTTTGTGCGCTGGCTCCTTGTAATTTTTAAAGCTCATTGTTTTGCCGTAAAACAAAACGAAAAACAATGGGGCACAGAGCTCTCAAAGGACAAGAGGACCGGCCTTGTGGAAATTTCTATTGGTTGGGGAAAAACAATTACGCGGCCTCTTGGGATTTTTCAAAGGGAATATAATTAACAACATGTGCTCTTTAAGATCAAATTTTCAAACGTGAGCACCAAGCCTTTATATGAATGTTGGCTCTCTAGAAATAATTGTTTTTAAACACAAACCAAAACTCCAACATGAACACAGGTATTTGGCCAAAGGGAATACAAGGTGTGGCCTCAAAAATTGTGTCCCCGTGAATAAAAAAACGTTGAGCTCTTTTGAGATTTTTGGCTATCACACACAAAAAAGAATAAACAAATGAAAATTTTTTGGCCTTTTGAAAATGATGGTGTCATGCGGCAGTGGATTCAAAAATTTTTTTTTGTAAAACACTATAAGCCTTCACCTTGAATCATGCGGTACTAAATTCAATGTTTACAAAAAAACTTAGAACCCAAAAAAATTTAGGTAGTGGAAAAGAGATGTTACAAAAAAAATTCGGCTGCCCTCACGTTTCCCCAAAAAAAAAAAATTTGTGCGTCTTGTGTAAGATTTTTTTGTCGCGTCTCTTGGGGAACCAATCAACACCTCTCTTGCTTAGGGGATATTGCGGCTCAGAAAACGGGCTAGGGTTTTTGTATAGAATCCTTGATAAAATATTGGCCTAGACCCCTTTCTCAAATCTTTGTATGCCGCAGCATCAGCACATAGGGACGATTCCCTTAAATAGAGGATGGGCTAGGGTTTTCCAATGAGATTAGGAGTTTGAATAGGGATAAAATTGGAAATGAAGATTTGCAAAGATATGCAATGGGATTTGATAGCAATTCAAATTGGATATGAAAAAAAAAGATCATTGCAAATCTAGCTACTTGATTTGACCACATCCATCTCATTCCCATATAGGACCAAGTCCAACTTGCTTTAGCCAAAGCTCTCTCTCTCTCTCTCTCTCACCCAAATAGCTATATGAATAGCAACTCCTCCAACTAGTGAAGGATGTATCGTTTCGCCAATCCTGAAACACACTAAGCACACACGTCAGATATAACGACACGTTTGTCATCATCAAACCAAGAGATCCTAGATTGTTGCTGTAACGACTGGTTTTTGTATCATTGGATTATCAGTGTGTTTTGCTTGTGATTGTGGGTTCTCTCCTTGTGTGTTTTCCATTTCCATAGTTCTCGCTTTCATTCATCTCGTTGAGATTTCCTAGCTTTCGTTTTCATTCCTTTTGATGTGATCTTCTAGGTTCTTCCTAAGAATCATTGAACTCGGAGTAAGTCACTCATGACGAGCTTCATTTCGATCATATCTTAGAGTATAAATCGATCCTAGAAGCCAAAGAAATCTTCCCGAAGCTTCGCGCTTCGAATCGACACTTTTCGTGCACGTTAGTTGGTTCAAGAAGGAGAACCAACCGACTAGATCTCAATCTAGTCGGTCGGCAATCCTTAACCGACCGACTAGTGGGCTTTGATTATAATTCAGGAGTTACTGTTTATCTTTAGTCGGTCTAAGAACATCTTTCGACCGACTAGATGCTAAACTAGTCGGTCAGGAATCCTTCTCAGACCGACTAACTCTCATTTCCATGATCTCTCTCAGAATTCAGCCTTTAGCCGGTCAATGAACACTCACCGACCGACTAGTTCTCAAACTAGTCGGTTGACAAGCCTTCACAGACCGACTAACTCATAGTCCAGTTTTCCTGAGCGAGCTACTGTTTACTCTTAGTCGGTCTGCGTTGATCAACCGACCGACTAGTTCCCAAACTAGTCGGTCACCAATCCTTCTTTGACCGTCTAATCAGCCCAGGAAACCCTAATTTTGCCCTAGCCGCCACCAAACTCTATAAATACCCCTCCAAACGTTTTCTTCTTCCTCTTCTTCAACTCTAAACCTAATTTCTCCCCCATTGAGCCCCCTTCTTCCCCAAACCATTGATCCTTGATCCCAAGCTCATCCACCATCATCCAAACCCTCATTTCACATATCCTACCTCTCCTCAACCTCAAACCCCCATCAAATCCCCAAAAGCCTCATCCAAACCCATTTCTCCAGGTTTTCCCTCATTTCCAGATCTGAGCCGGATCGTTCTTCCGTTGCCGTGGTTGCTCGGCATCGTTCCCCCGCTTCTTCACGGGTAGTATTCTTCCTTTAAAAATCTCATAACCTACACTTGATATTTGTGAAACCCTAATAATAATGGATGTTGTTTGATGATTGTTTCCATGACATCGATTCCCTTCCCCGTAGATTAGCGCTTGTGGGACGAACATTCGCGATCGTCTTCCTCGGTGCTAGGCAAGTGAAACTTGCCACTTAGGGTTTAGGCCATGTTTTAGGCCATTACTTTGCTTTAGCGTAAAAGAGACTAGACGGTGAAATGATAGCCTCCTAGACGCCTATTTGATCTAGTTTGACAACGAAACTAGATCCGTCACCTCAATTGACCTAGCTTGACAACGAAGCTAGATCCAACCCTTTTAACTTGTTGTTCATGCATATTAAACTGCCATGTTTAATTCCTTATTTGTACGCCTTACTACATGCCATGTCATCCATGCATCTTTAAACTGTCATGTTTAATTCAATTAACGGTACGCGAATATCTGTTCATGTCATTGCATTTTGCCTGTCACGTTTAATTCAATTAACGGTACACGAATATCTGTTCATGTCATTGCATTTTGCCTGTCACGTTTAATTCAATTAACGGTACGCGAATATCTGCTCATGTCATTGCATGCTTGAACACTCATCGTGATTGCGTAGCTTCGCTACATACTTGTACTATTTGTTCCGGCTAGGCACCCACCTTGAGTGGGCACAATCCTATGCCAAATACACTTTCTGGCTCGTGTTCCAGAAGACGAGCTGAACACAGCCTGCGGGCAATAGGGCACTCGTTGAGTGATCCCTTGTACTTGATGCGTGAACACAGCCTGCGGGCAATAGGGCACTCGTTGAGTGATCCCTTGTACTTGAATACAGCTTGCGGGCAATAGGGCATCCATGTGTGGGTGATCCCTTGTACTTGTTACTTGACAATACTTGTCACACTTACCACTTGTACTTGTCCGTGTTTTACTTGTAAAACTTGTTATCCATGACATACTTGCTACATGCTACATGCTACTTGTACTTCCCTTTACTTGTCACTTCCATACTATACTTTCCATGTCATGCATCATACTGTAACTGCTAGGTTGCTAGTTTACCTTACTTTCAGTTTCCTTGCACAAGTCTTTCCAGACTTGCTGACATGTGCCCCTCTCTCTTTTGGGTGTCACATGTTAGACCCAGAGCCAGAGATTTGTTGCAGGGGATATGGTGTTGCTGATGCTGATGTTTGCTGTGGTGGTGAGTGGACACCATGGGCCTGTCTTGAAGACCGCTCGTGTTCGCTCCTTGTTTAGGTTTGTTGTTAGTTGTTGGTGCGTGACCCCTTTGTATGTATGTTATACCTTGTTGGCCAAGTTTGGGCCTTAGCTTTTCCCTTTTGAGCCTGGTGGCTTTTCTGTGATATTGTAATTTATTCATGGATATTCAGAGATTAAATAAATTGCTTATTGTTTCATTTTCTTAATATTATCTTTGTTTCGTATCCCATTTGCAAGGACTTGCCAGAATAAGTGTATTTATACGCTTATCAGACTTGGAGCTTTGCAGCTTCAAGTTTGTGCGGACCTTCTCACGTCTTGCTTCCTTATTTTTGGGAAGCGGGGCGTGACAGGTTTTAGTGGTGGCCCATGCAGGTCCATTTGCAAATGCGAATTATCGGAACAACGATAATAATTATAGAATGTCCATTAAATAAATTAGAACATCCAAGTTATAAGCCCGGAGTCTAGGTTTTTAGCGTTCATATGCCTTAGGTAGCTGGTAGACGTGTTAGTACATCTGTCTCAGCTTAGTAGGAACCCATTAGATCAGGACCCTAGCTAGACATAGATAGACGTCTGTGCTTGCTAGTTAGGAATCCTTAATTGTTAGCTAGACTCCATGTTAGTGATTTGTTTGATTGTCTTAAGAGTTACCTTAGTGGTTCCCGCCTAGCTCTGGCCATGATAGATTCCTAGGATTTCTTTAGCCGTTCGCTTGGGTTCATCGATTTCGGGCCCAACAGAACATGATCTTGCTTCTCTTAGAACCTTCCTGAGATCTATATATTCTAACCCATTAGAAGCTTTAGTGTTAAGGTTCCATTGGCCTTTAGTTAACCCGATGATTAGAACCCCCCCTGATTCAATCTTTCCTGGTCACTACACTTTGGTGCTACTGACTGTAGATCTTCATCATGGTTTTCTTGCATCGTAATTTAGGCGCATTCAATTCACATAAACCACTTCCCTTGTCATCAATTCACATGACCACCTCATTACAATTATCCTTGATCTTTCAAATGTTTTCCGTTGCAAATCTTGATTCTTCCAAAGTTATTTTCGAATGCTTTCCTTATTTGAAGTTTCACTCAATTTAAATTTTGTTCTAAACTTCTTTAAATATGTCTCCCTAAATTTCGATGGAGTTAAAAGTCGTTCTTGAATTTTGAAGACTTTTGGTTGTAATTTTAAAATTACTATCTTGTACTATTTTCTAACAATGTATCTTTCGCATTTCGATTTTTAAACTTTATTACTATCCTGATGGTTCGATATACAGTCCTTTTTCCTAACTACAAAAAAAATTTATTTTAACCACTTATCTTACGTACCTTTAGGGGTATTTTTCCAAACTGAACGGACTTCAACTAATTTTTGTGTATATCATTTGTAGGTTCGTCGTACTCGTACTTCAAAATTTTTATACCAACACGTTCTTTTGGTGAATCCTTATTTCCCTAAAAGTATCTTCGATCTTCTTCTTTCGTTAAGTTTAAATTTGTTCGAAACGCTTTTGATATATGTAAGGTTTCATGGTCCTTCGCCGACTTAAATTATTTATGTTTTTAAATATCTTAACTTGTGTTGAGATTTTTAGATTTGAAGTTTATAATATTTTCAGCATATACTTTCGTATCGATATAAATGTCTTGTCTCTGTTCATATACCAATTTCATTCTGAACCGTATTTCTATTTTCCTAACTCGATTCATAATTTCTTTTCTCACTTGTGCCATTAAAATTTTATTCGAAAACACCTCGTGCTTACTCTTAATAAACTTTTCAAGTCCATTTGGACTTCAGCTTTTAGCAAGTCGATTTTATGCTTAACATTTTCCATATTTCAGATTTTTGGAAAAAAAAATTGATTACTATTTCGAAATCATTCCTTACTTAGACCCTTCATAAAACGGTTTAAAAGTTTTAATACTAACTCGATGAGTTTAAATATTCTTTTCTCTTTCCATACTACTAAGATATTATCTTTCCATGCACCATACACACTTTTAAGATAATTTCTAAAATATGACTTCAATTATTTTTATATATCGGTACCACGTTCGTTTTGCTCGTACTTTAAGATCTTGTATAAATCCGTTGTTTGGCAAATCCGGATCCCTCTAAAAAGTATTTTAAATGTTATTTATTTGGAATTTCTCTTCAGTTTTAAAACTTGTAAGCTTTTAGCATGGGCCTAAATTTTCACAATATAGTTGATCGGATTTCATTCTTTGAATTGCGAAATTTTGCCGAAATATTTTATTAAGCTACTGCCGTATAATATTTTCGAACCTCTCCGTTGCAAATCTTGAACTTTCTTATTCCTAAGTTTAAATTTGTTCGGAACTTCAATATATATATACTTTTACCTCATACCCTTTCGTTGACTTAAATTTATTTTTGAATTTCGAAAGTTTTAACGAGATTTTATTACTGTTTTATAATGTTTTTCCAGCCTTTACTTTCATACCTATTTAAATATCTCGTCCCTTTTCATATATCAATTTAAATTCTGAGCTTACTAATTTTTCCCAAATTCGATTTATAAAGTTTTTCCTTTCTTATATATGTCGTTCAAATGATTCATCACGCTCCATTAATATACCATCCAAGTCACACATGATTTCAGCTTTCAACAAACCAAGGATATGTTCAACATTTTCTATATTCCAATTTTTGGAAAATTACGTTTTCGTAACCATTTTCTGACCTTGACCTTCCATAATTTGGTTTTAAAAGCTTATTACGAATTTTGATAAACCTACTACTAAGTTTTCCGTTCACCATACATGCTTTTAGAAAATTTCTAAACTAAATCGAATTTCGAATATTTTTATATCCGTGCTAGGCTCATTAGCTCGTATGTTAAGAGCTTTGTGTAAAACAGTCTCTTTTGGCAAATCCTGATTCCTCTAAAAGTAGTTCCAATATTGATTACTTTAAATTTTCCCTGGCTTAAGGATTCTGAAAGCATTCAACCTGAGTTTAAATTTTTCAATTAATTTAATTTCATTTCAAACCTTGCAAACGTTATTAAGTTACTACTGTGTGATATTTTCTAAACTACGACCTCAAGATTCGTGTAAATGATTTACTTCCTTTTAATGACTTTATGTAAGCCAATAAACCGTTTCCTCCCATTATGTATATTCGACTCAAAATTATTTCAACCAATTTGTTTTATCGACCTCTAAATATTTTTATACGAAAAGGGACTCCAACTTTTGAAGTATAACGGTTTTCAAATTTTTCGTATTTTAGAATATGTTAATTACACTATTTTTCATGTGTCCTAATGGAGCATCATTACATCATTACACGATCGTTTTCATGCTTTTCGATCCTTCTATTCGTTACGCTCTTGATTCAATTTCTTTCATATTCTCTAGCCCATAGAGCTTGTCGTTGCCTGTGTCAACCTTGTTATGGTTTGGTGGGCCCATTAGTTAAGTGGTTATGTCGTCGTAGTGTTGATTTCGTGGTGCGTATATAGTGGTATGGGTGTTGGCATTTGTATGTTGTGTGTAGGTAATTTTCTGCTTGAGTATGATGTAATATACATATGATAACAGAATGATAATTTTGATTGGTACTACTTGTTTTATGAGATGTCGTATGCGTGTATATCAGGAGGTATACCCGACTATTGCATCTCTTAAACTTGTATGTAGTTGATGTGTTGATATGGTAATTATAAATGGATGGATATGGTGTGAAAATATGTGATACGTGGATGTGTATGCCTTGGAGTTGTATTGGTATGTGTATGGATACTGCGTTACGCATATAAATGTCCTGCTATGATTTGAGTCTCACTCAAGCTTGAGTGGGTATACTCTATGTACCTTGGTATAATTGTATGTGGTGATGAATAGTGATGGATGATGTATGTATGGTGTTTCGGTTGTTTGTGCTCGGTTGTGTTACGCACACGATTGTGGGTGGTTATACCAATATATAGTTATAGGACTATATGTGAGGTGAAAATAGGGTGAAATATTTGCATGTATTTGAATGACTAAATAAATGTGAGATTATTTTCAAATAAGAGAGGCTTGGTTATTTTCTTATAGTAAGTAATAAGTGTTTATTGTTGTATAAATATATTGACTATATATATGTGATTGAAATACGTGTATGAAATTGATTGACTATAATAAGTATGAGTGTACTATGCGCGTGAAAATATGTGTGTAGTGGTAGTAATATTTGATTTCTAGTGCATATATATATAAGCACTCGAAATGAAAGTACTTGGTTGAATTTATGATGTGATATTGGTTGAGGGTAGTTACCAGAGCGACTATATATATGTTAGGAAGTCCGAGGACGGACTTTATTCTAAGGTGGGTAGGATGTAACGACTGGTTTTTGTATGATTGGATTATCAGTGTGTTTTGCTTCTGATGGTGGGTTCTCTCCTTGTGTGTTTTCCATTTCCATAGTTCTCGCTTTCATTCATCTCGTTGAGATTTCCTAGCTTTCGTTTTCATTCCTTTTGATGTGATCTTCTAGGTTCTTCCTAAGAATCATTGAACTCGGAGTAAGTCACTCGTGACGAGCTTCATATCGATCATATCTTAGAGTATAAATCGATCCTAGAAGCCAAAGAAATCTTCCCAAAGCTTCGCGCTTCGAATCGGCACTTTTCGTGCACGTTAGTTGGTTCAAGAAGGAGAACCAACCGACTAGATCTCAATCTAGTCGGTCGGCAATCCTTAACCGATCGACTAGTGGGCTTTGATTATAATTCAGGAGTTACTGTTTATCTTTAGTCGCTCTAAGAACATCTTTCGACCGACTAGATGCTAAACTAGTCGGTCAGGAATCCTTCTCAGACCGACTAACTCTCATTTCCATGATCTCTCTCAGAATTTAGCCTTTAGCTGGTCAATGAACACTCACCGACCGATTAGTTCTCAAACTAGTCGGTTGACAAGCCTTCACAGACCGACTAACTCATAGTCCAGTTTTCCTGAGCGAGCTACTGTTTACTCTTAGTCGGTCTGCGTTGATCAACCGACCGACTAGTTCCCAAACTAGTCGGTCACCAATCCTTCTTTGATCGACTAATCAGCCCAGGAAACCCTAGTTTTACCCTAGCCGCCACCAAACTCTATAAATACCCCTCCAAATGTTTTCTTCTTCCTCTTCTTCAACTCTAAACCTAATTTCTCCCCCATTGAGCCCCCTTCTTCCCCAAATCATTGATCCTTCATCCCAAGCTCATCCATCATCATCCAAACCCTCATTTCACATATCCTACCTCTCCTCAACCTCAAACCCCCATCAAATCCCCAAAAGCCTCATCCAAACCCATTTCTCCAGGTTTTCCCTCATTTCCAGATCTGAGCCGGATCGTTCTACCGTTGCCGTGGTTGCTCGGCATCGTTCCCCCGCTTCTTCACGGGTAGTATTCTTCCTTTAAAAATCTCATAACCTACACTTGATATTTGTGAAACCCTAATAATAATGGATGTTGTTTGATGATTGTTTCCATGACATCGATTCCCTTCCCCGTAGATTAGCGCTTGTGGGACGAACATTCGCGATCGCCTTCCTCGGTGCTAGGCAAGTGAAACTTGCCACTTAGGGTTTAGGCCATGTTTTAGGCCATTACTTTGCTTTAGCGTAAAAGAGACTAGACGGTGAAATGATAGCCGCCTAGACGCCTATTTGATCTAGTTTGACAACGAAACTAGATCAGTCACCTCAATTGACCTAGCTTGACAACGAAGCTAGATCCAACCCTTTTAACTTGTTGTTCATGCATATTAAACTGCCATGTTTAATTCCTTATTTGTACGCCTTACTACATATCATGTCATCCATGCATCTTTAAACTGTCATGTTTAATTCCTTATTTGTACGCCTTACTACATGTCATGTCATCCATGCATCTTTAAACTGTCATGTTTAATTCAATTAACGGTACGCGAATATCTGTTCATGTCATTGCATTTTGCCTGTCACGTTTAATTCAATTAACGGTACACGAATATCTGTTCATGTCATTGCATTTTGCCTGTCACGTTTAATTCAATTAACGGTACGCGAATATCTGCTCATGTCATTGCATGCTTGAACACTCATCGTGATTGCGTAGCTTCGCTACATACTTGTACTATTTGTTCCGGCTAGGCACCCACCTTGCGTGGGCACAATCCTATGCCAAATACACTTTATGGCTCGTGTTCCAGAAGACGAGCTGAACACAGCCTGCGGGCAATAGGGCACTCGTTGAGTGATCCCTTGTACTTGATGCGTGAACACAGCCTGCGGGCAATAGGGCACTCGTTGAGTGATCCCTTGTACTTGAATACAGCCTGCGGGCAATAGGGCATCCATGTGTGGGTGATCCCTTGTACTTGTTACTTGACAATACTTGTCACACTTACCACTTGTACTTGTCCGTGTTTTACTTGTAAAACTTGTTATCCATGACATACTTGCTACTTGCTACTTGCTACTTGTACTTCCCTTTACTTGTCACTTCCATACTATACTTGCCATGTCATGCATCATACTGTAACTGCTAGGTTGCTAGTTTACCTAACTTTCAGTTTCCTTGCACTAGTCTTTCCAGACTTGCTGACATGTGCCCCTCTCTCTTTTGGGTGTCACATGTTAGACCCAGAGCCAGAGCTTTGTTGCAGGGGATATGGTGTTGCTGATGCTGATGTTTGCTGTGGTGGTGAGTGGACACCAGGGGCCTGTCTTGAAGACCGCTCGTGTTCGCTCCTTGTTTAGGTTTGCTGTTAGTTGTTGGTGCGTGACCCCTTTGTATGTATGTTATACCTTGTTGGCCAAGTTTGGGCCTTAGCTTTTCCCTTTTGAGCCTGGTGGCTTTTCTGTGATATTGTAATTTATTCATGGATATTCAGAGATTCAATAAATTGCTTATTGTTTCATTTTCTTATTATTATCTTTGTTTCGTATCCCATTTGCAAGGACTTGCCATAATAAGTGTATTTATACGCTTACAGTTGCGTCCAACAATCTCCCCCTTTTGGTGATGACAAACACATAAAAGATTTGAGCAATAAGTATGGGTGTGTGAAGTGTGTTGAAGGGTGTAATGCAATATGATGTATGGATGAGTCATTCAAGCATTACAAAGCATGCACAACAAATAGTAAATATAAAAGCATGCTCCCCCTTCTCTCAAGCTCCCCCTTCAACATTTATTCAAGTATTTTTCTCAAGCTCCCACTTCAACAAATAATACCGACAACACACAAATCTTTCTTTCTCTTTCTCCCCCTTTGTAATCACCAAAAGTGGATTAATGAAGTCACAACAATATTCCGTGCAAAAATAAACCATTATTAAATGTAGCGTGCAATTTGCATGAGTTTTCCAAAAATAGACAATTCAAGCTCATAGAATTTCATAACACGACTTCTCACCTTTGTGTAAGTGTAGTAATATAGACAATAAAGTACTAAGGGAGATTCAATTTTAGAAAAACAACCATATCAATCCACATTTTCCAATTTTTCATGATTATCAACAGAATTGATTTTTCCCACCTCATCAAAGATGAGTTCAAGTTACCGAACCCCAAAACATGGCCAAAAAGGACTTTTAAATGTGGGGTGGCATTGCTTGACGAGTTATATACACCAACACTAATGATTACCCATTGAGTATAAGTTGGATACTCGTGAGTTATGTATTAGCCATGAAGTGTATCCATTTTTCATACGGAGCAAATTTTTTTTTTAATTTTTTTGTTTCATTTGCAATCCTTTTGTGCTCAATTTTTATTCATGGCTAAACACTTCATATCTCTTAGAAAATTCAGAAATTAATCATTCCTACATTCACTTTCCATTATTCTTCAAAAGAATCTCCAAAAGCACTAAAAAGTCAATTATCGTGAAAGTGCAAATGTAGGTGTAGAAGTCAAATTAGAAATTTATGAGACATGTCATGGCTACTAAAAAGAGAACAACATGATCATGTAGCTACAACAATAATGAATTAACTTCTACAAGGGATAGACTTGAACATTCATACAATACCACTTAAGATAAATCATAAAGGGTATTCTTTTAAGCTCATATATTTTTTTAAAATTTTTTTTCAGAAATAAACACATTAAAAAAATCATGCAAACAAGCACACAAAAAATCAAGCACACAAAACAATCTATGAAGGTATGCAGTGAAATGCAAAGAGGGAAGAGAAATATACCTTCGCGTCGCAATTTGGCTTAGAAGCTGGAAATAGAATGAGACTTTAAAAATTTGCTCCTCGCCAAACCTCCATCACACCTACATGAAAGGTGTTAAGTGTGACCTTAGAATCCAACAAGGTCCACTAGTGTTAGCCAATATTGTTTTAGGAACCCACACTTGTTTAAACTTGATATTTGTGTTCCTAAATTTACAATAATATGAAGTGTGGCCTACACTATCACAAGTAAAGCACTTTGCATGTAAGTTCTTTGCAATAGAGGGTACATTGTGGAATTTCTTGAATTTTGGCTTTTCAACATTTTTCAAACCAAATCCAAGTCCTCTTCTATTATTGCCATATAATTGATTCTCTAAAATGGTATCCAACGATTGTTTTCCCATTGAGAATATCTTAATGGCCAATTCAAGATTAGAAACTTTAGATTTTAACAATTTATTTTCTTCCACAAGCAATGTGAATTTACTTATAAAAGCTCTCTTGTTTTCCTCTTCCTTATTTTCAAATTCAATCATTTTTCTTTTAAAGTCATTATCCAACATGCAGAATTTATCATTAAGCTCTCTAATCACGTAGTCTTTTTCAGTTTCTAGCTTAATCAAATCAAGTTTAAGCATGCTAATATTATTCATCAAGGAAGGGAAAGAGAGACAAGATGCTTCATCATTAAAACTGAACTTTTCCTTTTTCAAAATGTCAATAGTAGAGTCACGAGCATCAATTTCAATTTTCAGTTTTTCAATCTCTTTAGACATATCATATTCAGATTGTTGCATTTCAAACTTCTCATTTTGATAATCATCTATAGTGGATTCAAGATCTACTATTTTATCTTGCATTTCTTTACAGAGAGTAAGGAGTTCAGCTTTACTACCAGAAATTACCTCATCGTGTATTCTCATCAATGCCATGCATGAGATGGCTACATGATCATCCTCCTCACTCTCAGCTTCGCTGTCCATATCCCAAGTTAGCACCTTGGATTTTCCTTTTTCTTCAGCAACCTGAGCTGTCTCATGTGGGCAATCCCTCATTCGATGTCCTCTTTTCTTGCATTTAAAACAAGTCATTCTATTAGTAGCATTCTGATCATAAGTTTGCTTAGAAGACTGAAAAAAGTTAGAGCGATTAAACATGTGTGCCATTTCTGTTCTTCCTTGCTTGGTCTGGACATACTTTCTGAAATTTCTGACCATTAGCGTTATGTCCTCATCATCATCTTCACTTTCGTCAGCTTTCAGAGCAAGTGGCTTCGTAGCTTTCTCCTTTTCCTCAGGTTTCTCTCTTTCATCAATATTTTGCAATTCAAGCTCGTGAGACATTAGATTCCCTATTAAGTCCTCCACCTTCATCTGTGATAGATCATTCGCTTCTTGGATGGCAGTGACTTTAGGTCTGAAAGAGCTTGGCAGAGCTCTTAATATCTTTCTCACCTGCTCAAGGCTAGAATATGGCTTACCGAGCGAGATAGACTTGTAGACAATGTTGGTGAACCTCGCAAACATCTCTGATATGGTCTCTGATGGTAGCATGCAAAATACCTCGTACTATGTGCTCAGAAGTGCAATTCTAGACTCCTTCACCTGTGACGTTCCCTCGTGCGTCACCTCCAAAGTATGCCATATTTCCTGCGCAGTTAAACAATGTGAGATTTTATTATATTCAGATTTGCCAAGTGCACAAAGGAGAGCATTTATAGCTTTAGCATTTAAAGAATAAGATTTCCAATCATTATCATCACATTTGTCATTTGGTTTTTCAATCTCAACATTATCTACTTTAATTACAGGCAGTTTATATCCTTTTTCAATTATTTGCCAAGCCTTGTAATCTACAGAAATGAGGTAAATGTTCATTCGATTTTTCCAATATGCATAATCACCACCATTAAATCTAGGGGGACGGGAAACAGACTGACCCTCATCAAAAGAACTATCCATATGGTTATTCATGGTCAATCCTAGGCTAGATCCTAAAACCGGCTCTGATACCACTTGTTGGATCTAGATCCTAGCCTAGAGGGGGGTGAATAGGCTAATAAAATAATTCGTGCAACCCACGAACGAACACACGCAGTTATAGCAGCACAACCAGAGTAAAAGATAGACAATCACAGAGTACGCACAGATATACCATGGTTCGGTCGTCCCAACGACCTAGTCCAACCCTCAAAGCAGATACTAGTGTTGAATATTGCAATAGGTACAAAACCACAAGTTAGAGCACGCTCGGAGCACCCTCTACGTCTCTACGCTCGCCAGGCTCTCAGTACCCCACTCCCTGTGTTTTCTCTCACTATCAATCCTAGTAATGCTTTCTACCAGCTAGTCCCAACTAGCTAGGTCCCACTTGTCTAGCCCCAACCAGACAAGTCCCAAAATAATCCCCAAAGATAGTAAAGTTTCCCCTACGAAGATCTAAAACAACAAGTACACAAAATAATAAAGAACAGAGTTTAGAAGGCTCAGTTCGTGTAGCGGTGATGTCTTCGTCAATCAGCACGGGTCAGATCTTGTCTGACAAGTAGTAGTCTCTGATGTCCCCTCAATAGTTCGGCTCCCCTCTCATTGAAACTTTCGACCTCCACCAAAGATTGAAGTTGCGACACCTCACCTTGAAATCAATGATTCCTGCGGCCTTCTGATGATCACCTTGCGGCAGCTGCTAGGGGATTTGATTTTGAAAGTTTCGGCATTAATGACAAGAACAGTTCCGCCCTGCAAACACCAAAAGAAAAGCAAACCTTCAATTAATTTAATTATATAAAGGACACAACCCTTACCTGCTCCTTCATGCGTGAGGGCAGCTGATGAGAAACATGCGGTTGCCCACAAAAATTGATGATGATCTCAAAAAAAAATTGTCGGCTCTCTGTTAAGAATTTTTATGCGCTGGCTCCTTGTAATTTTTAAACCTCATTGTTTTGCCGTAAAACAAAACGAAAAACAATGGGGCACAGAGCTCTCAAAGGACAAGAGGACCGGCATTGTGGAAATTTCTATTGGTTGGGGAAAAACAATTGCGCGGCCTCTTGGGATTTTTCAAAGGGAATATAATTAACAGCATGTGCTCTTTGAGATCAAATTTTCAAACGTGAGCACCAAGCCTTTATATGAATGTTGGCTCTCTAGAAATAATTGTTTTTAAACACAAACCAAAACTCCAACATGAACACGGGTATTTGGCAAAAGGGAATACAAGGTGCGGCCTCAAAAATTGTGTCTGTTGAGTATTGGACTCCTTGGATTTGGTTTTGGATGATGAGCAAACATAAATAATTCATGAACTAACAATTTGTGAGCGCAGTTATGGAGATCATCGCCAAATTCACGAGAACACTCAAAGCGACATCTCAAGACTTCTCAAAGCTCGTATTCAATGCCTAGAGCTTCGTTGAAGCTTTTGGACCATTTTGAAGTCATGATGATTTGATCGAAGCTCTCGAAGACCGTTCTTTAAGGTTTTATTTATAGTCTTTTAGTTTCGATCTATAGAATGTTAAGCCTTGAATATATTTTACATTTCTATCTTCATAACGCTCATATCTTAGCTCTAGGATCTTAGTAGAAGTCCATTCTAACTTCCTCGAAGCATCGCGCTTCGATTCGGACTTTATTGTGCATGTTAGTTGGTTCAAGAAGAAGAACTGACCGACTAGATGGTGATCTAGTCGGTCGGCAAAGCTTCTTGGACCGACTAGTTTCAGTTAATCTTTTCTTGCTCAGTACTGTTTACAGTTAGTCGGTCTATGTTGACTCACCGACCGACTAGTTTGTGAACTAGTCGGTCAGTGATGCTTCTTTGACCGACTAGTTGAGATTTACTATACATGCCAATTTTCTCCTAAGCTACTGCTTATCGTTAGTCGGTCTAAGAACGTTTAACGACCGACTAGTTGATGATCTAGTCGGTCAACATTTGTTCTTGGACCGACTAAATCAATTTGTATTCAGACTAATAGTTTTTGACTCTTAGTCGGTCTAAGTTCACCGAACGACCGACTAGTTGTGAAACTAGTCGGTCAGACAGTCTTCTTGGACCGACTAGATTTCTAGGTCTGAAATTCAATCTCTTCAATGTTCTTCACTTAGTCGGTCCATGTTGATTGACCGACCGACTAGTTGATGAACTAGTCGGTCAGTGGTTGTTCTTTGACCGACTAACTGCTTCAGATTTCTATCCGTTGGGATTTGACCTAACTCGTTTTTATGGGACCCTATAAATACGAAGCTTGGTCATTTCTTTCTAGGTTAGAGCTGCTATTAAGAGATTCATTGAGATTGAAAGAGTTAGAGATTCTCACTCATTTCCAAAGCTCTCTACCTCACAAGAAATCCATTCTCTCACTTTCTAGATCTAGAATCCATCTTGAGAGAAGTTTGTTCTTGGTGAGCCATTCAAGCTCTAGCTTGATTCAAGTCTCAAAATCACTCCTAGGCAACCATTGCTGCTCATTTCAGTGGTGCTAGGTCTTGGTGACTTCCTCTTCCTCAAATCCCTCCGTGCACCTATTTGGTAAGAATACTCAAGGTATAGGATTTTGTGGTAAGATTGTTTATTTCATTATAAACTCATTTATATTGCTTATTGATTCTCTCGGTTGTGAGAGAAGGTTGTGATCCCGGGTTGTTGGGATTCACTATTGCCATTGCATGTATGATTTGATCTTGTGAAGGCTTTTCCACAAGATATTCATAGTGGAAATCTTGGGTTAGGGTTTCTAACCTAAGTATCCGGATGGGATCCGGGTGGTTGGGACGTAAATCACCGGGAACAAGTCGGGGAGACTTGGGTGGATCCGAGCCCAGTAATTTCTATTGTTAGCATTGTTAATTTTGTTGTTGTTATCAATTTAAGCTTCCGTAAATTGATTTGGTAGTTGTTTGCACGATAATTAGGAATTATACCCCTTGTTATTTTTAAAGTACTATTCACCCCCCTCTAGTACTTGTGCAGTAGCTTGTAGGGCATTACATTTGGTATCAGAGCCAGATACTTAGCTATGTCTGCCAACGACAACAAGACCGTGCGTCCACCTTCAGACTATGGCACCTTCAGGAACCGTGAAGGAGCATCTTCGGTGATGGAAGGACATTCCTCAACGAGGCCTCCATTCTTCAACGGTACCAACTACGGGTACTGGAAATGCCGGATGGAAACTTTCCTCCGGAGTGCATCTCTATGGAGGACCACGATGAAGGAATACGTCGAGCCCGCCGAAGAAGACTTTGAGAAATGGACAACCGCGGAGGTCGTCGCGGAGGTAAGAAATGCAAAGGCATTGAACGCCTTGCAATGCGCATTGGAGCCCGAGGACTTCAATAAGATATGCACGTGTAAGAGTGCATATCAAATTTGGAACTCCCTCCTCATACTACATGAAGGGACGAGTTGGGTAAGAGACTCTAAACTCGTTGTTGTTAACAAAGATTACGAAAAGTTTCATATGCAACAGGGTGAGAAGATGAAGGAGTATTATGCTCTCTTCGTCGACATCATAAACGAGTTGGAGGCTCTCGGCAAAACCTACACCCAAAAGGAGAAGTGTTCGAAGCTTATCGAAGGACTTCCTTCTTCTTGGGAAAAGCGTACCTTCGCCAGCGAGGAAGGTAATGATATGAATAAGTACACCGTAGTTCAACTAATGGGTACTTTAATGTCATACGAGGTACACAAGGATAGCAAGTTAAAATTGCAGGAAAAGATGAAGTCATACCTAAAGCAAGACGAGCCAAAGAAGAAGGCTATTGCTTTCAAGGCCGCTCCATCCACATCCACATCAACCGATGATGAAGACTCGGAAAACGAGTTGGACTTGGAGTCCATGGCACTCATGGCCAAGAAGTTCAATCGTTTCTTCCGAAAAGGTAACTATAAGAACAAAGCTAAATTTGGTTCTTCTAACGCCTCCTCCTCTCCTTTGTGTTTCAAGTGCAATAAGCTAGGACACATGAAAGCGGAGTGTCCTCTTAATAAGCAAAAGGAGAATTGGAAGGCGCCGAAATTCGATAAGTCCAAGAAGTACAAAAAGGGGTACAAAAAGGGACTTGTCGGAGCAACATTCACCGACTCCGAGGATTCCTCAAGCGGAGAGTCGGATGATGAGAAAGTGGAGCAAGCGCACATATACTTCATGGCAAGAGAGGAGCATGATCAAGGATCCTCCTCTTCTGATGATAGTGACGACGAAGGCGATGAGGTAACTATGTATGACCTTAGGAATGCTAATTCTCAATTATGGTCTAAATACACTAAATTAGTAAATAGATATATTAAGGTAAAAGATGACCTAGCTAGCATTCAAACCTCGCCTAAGACTATCATCACCAACAACGACACCGTTGTTGAAGAGTTAAGAAATGAGATTGTTAATCTCAAATCTAAACTTGAACATGTTAGTGTTGAGGATTCGAAAGAACATAGGATAGCGGATTTGACTTCTCAAAACTCGACTTTGAGTATTGAGAATGAAAATCTCAAGTCTCTTGTTTATGTGCTTACATCGCAAATATCCACTTTGGGTGCTTCGATGCATTCTCTCACCGAGAAATATGAGTGCACGATAGGCCGAATTAATAAATTCAATAAGGGTAAAGACCATTTGGATAACATCCTAAATGATTTACTTCCGGGCAATCACCACATTGGCTTGGGGTATAAGATAGGGAGTTCATCCAAATCGGCCACTACTTTTGTTAGGCCTACTTCTGATGCCTCACCGAGTGGGAGCAAACACTCTATTGGTAGTTCATCTACCAATGGTGCTTCCACTTCGCACACACCCTCTTTTGGAAAGAAACCCACTTTGGGTGGACCTCCAAAGAAGGGTCATGCCTACATGTACACAAATACCATGCCACGTAGGAACACACGTCCTACTCCACCGGCTCACACATATGATGATAATTTTTATACAACACATTCACGGGCACGTGCACACCATGTGAGACACCCTCACGCACGTGTTCCCTCACATGCATATGTTCACCCACAATATCATATGAATAATTATTCGCATGCACCATTCCATCATGTTCCTTATGCCTATCCACGACATGCATCACGTAGAAATCAACAACGCATGCATGCACCCAATAGGATGAGGGCTCCCAAGATTTTCACTATTTGGAGCCCGAAGAACACAAGCATGTATGAAAAACAAGTTTATATGAATGCTTATTTTTCGAATGTTGTGCATAGTAGTGATTATATGGGGAAGTCTAAGTCCAATTGGACTTGGCTTCCAAAGGTCTAATCTTTTGGACCCAATGACCTTGGGTACCATGATACGACATTCCATATCTATAGGTACTCAAGAAAAAGGAACGGTGCAACAAATTTAAATTTAGCTCCAAGAGAAATTGGATACTCGATAGCAGGTGTTCAAAACACATGACGGGTGACGCTCAATTGCTCTCCGGAGTGGTTCCTATTGCAAATGGAAACCGCGTCGTATTTGGAGGCAACGAGAGTGGAACCATCATAGGTGTTGATAAAGTGGGTAATCCTTCTAAACCCATTATATGTGATGTTTACATTGTTAAAGGATTAAACCACAATCTTATTTAAATAAGTCAACTTTGTGACAAAGGTTACAAAGTTAACTTTGCGAAAGGAATGTGCCATATTTTAAGAAAAGATAATAATGAATTATTGTTTTTCGGCACATGCCATAAGGATATATATATCCTAGATCTTCCAAGATCACATGAACAATGTCTTATTGCCAACACAAGTGAACAACACTTATGGCATCGACGTTTTGGTCATGTGAACTTTGGAACACTTTTTATGCTTTCCAAGTTAAATTCTATTAGAGGCTTCCCTAAGCTTGTCTTTCAAAAGAAAAGCTTTTGTGACTCGTGTCAACGAGGCAAGCTTCCAAAATCTTCATTTAAACCCAAGAAAAGCATTTCTTCTAAGCGGCCTCTAGAGCTATTACATCTAGATTTATTTGGGCCAACTAGAGTTGCTTCATTAGGTAATGCTAGATATGGACTTGTCAACGTTGATGACTTTTCTAGGTTTACTTGGGTATTTTCATTATGTAATAAAAATGAAGCTTGTGAAAACTTCACAATTTTTGTTAAGAAAGTACAAAATCTCATTGGAACCACCATTGTCACTATTCGTAGTGATCATGGAGGGGAATTTGAGAATGAGTCTTTTGAGACATTTTATGATGAAGTTGGTATTACACACACCTTCTCTTTCCCTCGTGCACCTCCTCAAAAATGGTGTAGTTGAGAGAAAGAATAGGACACTAGTGGAGTGTGCTCGCACTATGCTTGATGATAGCCAACTTGGCCATCAATTTTGGTCGGAAGCGGTACATACCGCTTGCTATGTGTTTAATAGAATACTTTTAAGGCCCGGCACTAAACAAACTTGTTATGAATTGTTGTTTGGTAGGTTGCCTCAAGTTAAATATTTTCGTGTTTTTGGTTCGAAATGTTTTATTAAGAACACGTATGGTAGGTTGGCCAAATTCGATCCAAGATCCGATGAGGGGATTTTTGTTGGATATTCTTCGCGTAGCAAAGCCTACCGGATATTCAACAAACGAACCTCGACGATCGAGGAGTCGCTTCATGTGTCATTTAATGAAGGATTTGTTCCAACTAGAATTACTAATGATGATGACTCTATGGATGTCTTATGTGATTCAATTGGTAATTCTAACTCTAATGATTCTATTAATTCTATTGAGACTAACTCGTCTAATGAAGCTGTTGAGAATGTTCCTACTGACCAAGGTATTCCCAAACGGCTTCATACCGTTCGTGACCATCCTCATGAGCAAGTCATTGACAATATCCATGATAGTGTCAAGACGAGATCGCAAGTGAACTACTTTGCTCATTGTGCCTTTGCCTCCTCGATAGAGCCAAAGAATGTTAATGAAGCATGCGAAGAGAGCGCTTGGATCTTAGCCATGGAGGAGGAACTCATTCAATTCGAGAGGAATGAAGTTTGGGAGCTTGTTCCATTGCCATCAAAGAACCACACCGTCATAGGGACAAAGTGGATCTTCAAGAACAAAACCGACAAAAACCAAGTCGTCGTCCGGAACAAAGCTCGGTTAGTAGCTCAAGGCTATCGACAAGAGGAAGGTATTGATTTCGAAGAATCCTTCGCTCCGGTAGCTAGATTAGAATCAATTAGATTATTATTGTCTTTTGCATGCCATAAAAATTTCATATTATTTCAACTGGATGTTAAAAGTGCATTTTTAAACGGAGATGTTGTTGAGGAAGTTTACGTTTCTCAACCTCTGGGCTTCGTAAATGAAAAATTTCCAAATCATGTTTTTAAACTAAAGAAAGCTCTTTACGGTTTGAGACAAGCTCCTCGAGCTTGGTATGATCGCCTAAAGAATTTTCTTTTGGATTTGAATTTTAAAATGCGCGAAGCCGATTCAACACTTTTTGTTAAGCATTCGAATAATGATATAATTTTAGTTCAAATTTATGTTGACGATATCATTTTCGGTGCTACTAACTTTGCTCTTTGCGAAGAGTTTTCTAATGTGATGAAGGAACAATTTGAGATGAGCCACATGGGTGAGCTCAAGTATTTCTTAGGTCTCCAAATTCACCAAATGGACGATGCAATCTTCATCCACCAAACGAAGTATACGGTGGAGTTGCTAAAGCGATTTGGAATGGAGAATGCCTCCGGGAAAAAGACTCCTATGAGCACTACAACGCATCTTGATAAAGATACGGGCGGAAAAGATGTAGACATTCGTCTATATCGAGGTATGATAGGTAGTTTACTTTATCTTACCGCTAGTAGGCCCGATATCATGTTTGCCGTGTGTATTTGTGCTCGTTATCAGTCTCAACCTAAGGATTCTCACTTAGTAGCGGTAAAACGTATTTTTCGATATCTAAGTTACACTTTAGATTTTGGATTACCTTATCTGAAATCTAGCACATATGAGTTAGTCTCATATAGTGACGCTGATTATGCGGGATGCAAATCCGACAGGAAGAGTACTAGTGGCACTTGCCATTTTATAGGAAATTCCCTTGTCTCTTGGTTTTCCAAGAAGCAAAATTCGGTATCACTTTCAACCACCGAGGCGGAAAATATTACCGCCGGTGTCGCGTGTGCTCAAGTTCTTTGGATGAGACACACACTTAAAGAATTTGGTATAAACTGTGATACTTGCCCTATAATGGTTGACAACCAAAGTGCAATATGTCTTTCCAAGAACCCGGTACACCATTCCTGTTCGAAACACATAGATGTCCGACACCACTTTTTAGATGATCACGTTGCTAAAAAGGACATCATTTTAGTGTACGTTGAAAACCAAAAGCAAATCGCCGATATTTTCACGAAACCCCTAAAGGAGGACTCCTTTGTGCGGTTGCGTCGAGAATTGGGGATTATGGGTGAATCCGAGATATAGGATTCATGTTTCATTCAATAATCGTGCATGCTATTATATTTCGCAATATTTCATTCATGCTAGACTTATTGGATTTTTTGGGATTTTTATGTGATATTTAGAATTTTTGCTCGAATTCATGTTTGAATGTCGTATTTGAGATTTCGATGTTTAATGGGGTAGTTTAGATGATTTTTGAGAGGATTACGATGTATCGTCCAAGTGTATTGAGGAGAGAACTTAATTATCAATTTTTGGACTCATCTAGTCGGTCTCAGTTCATCAACCAACCGACAGATTCACATCTAGTCGGTCAGCTAATGAACTTAGACCGACTAGCTCTATCTCTAAACTTTTGGACTCATTTAGTCGATATCAGTTCAATCACCAACCGACTAGATTCGTATCTAGTCGGTTAGTAAAAGAACTTAGACCGACTAATTCAAGCTATTAGGATTTCCTCTCCAGCTTAACTCCTTTAGTCGGTTCTAGTTTACTTATCGACCGACTAGATTTAGTTCTAGTCGGTCAGTATTTGAGCGTAGACCGACTAATTCTCGTTCAGGAAATCTTCGACTGGTCTCTGTTTCCACTTAGTCGGTTCAAGCTCGTTAACCGACCGACTAGATTATCATCTAGTCGGTCAGCGTTTGAACTTAGACCGACTAAGTGCTCAGGGGCAGTCACGTCTTTTCGCGATTTCGACCGACTTAATCCCAATCTGATCGATTCTTTCTCATTTTAGTCGGTCTCTACTTCCCTCCAGCTCAAAAACCCCCAAACCCCCGCTCGAGTCTCTTCATCTTCCGATCAACTCCGGTAATCTTTCGATCATCTGTCGCCGTCGATCACTCCTCCTAGGTATATCTCCTCCTCCTAGGTCTCGATTCCTATTCTAGGGTTTGATCTAGGTCGATTTCATCTCCTAGGGCTTGTTGATTTCGCATCTAGGGTTTGTTATTGCGTAAGTTCATTTCTCTTTCTTTCAGCTGTTAGTGTTTCGTTGCTTAGGGTTGTATCGATTCATTGATCTCGTTGTGCCACGATTATGGCAAAAACGAGGATTCCTATCACTTCCTCTGGGGCATCCCCCATGAACGTAGAGCCCGTGACCGCATCGACCCCACCTAAGCGTAGGGCCAAGACCACTCGTGCCCCCTCTTCGTCTTCACCACCGTTGAAGAGGAAGAGGACTTCCAAGCCCAAAGCCAAAACCCAAGCTTCCCAAGCCCAAGCTTCTACAGCCCAACCGAAACCTAAACCTAGAAAGATTGTCGCTTCCCCTTCCTCTTTTCAGGACACCACCTCTGATTCTGACGCTGATTTTCGTCCTGAGGAGCAGCCTACCCATCAGGAACACCCTCCTCCACCTCCTCCTAAGACCCGTAAGGCTAAGGGTAAAGCCCAAATGCCAGTAGGCGGTGTGGATATATCGTTGTGTCGTGAAGACCCTCTGTGTCTAGCGGCTTACAACCGTATAGAGCACTGCCCACTGCTATTGGAGCATTACGTTCAGTTCTCTGACTTTCTTGACCTCACGGATCTTTTATCCTACAGCGGACTTTTGGACTATCTTAGATATGACCCAAAGGCGAACCCTCAACCCTATCCTCGCCTGGTCAAACTATTCTATGCAAATCGTGTCCGGGGCCACTACGATGAGAGCCACTCCATTGAGATTACTGTCTTGGGGACTCCTATAGTCCTCACGGCAGAAATCTTGGGGGAGTTGCTTGGTTGTTCGTCGTCTAGTCTCCTCCCGTCAGACATCTCAGTAGATGATATCTCCTCTTTGGATCAGTCTGTTCTAGCTGATATCTTCCATGTGATCCCTCCAGCTTTCATTGGTGTTCCATCTAAATTATTTAATCCAAATGCATGGGTCCTCAATCTCATTCTGAAGTCGTGCTTGCTTCCCAAGTACGGCTCATCTTCTCTGCCATCCCAGTCGTTCCTAAAGTTGATTTACGATCTTTTTATGGGTAGCTCGATTAACTGGGCTCGCATCATACTCGACAAGATGGATTCTTTCGAGTGTGTTCGCAAGTCTAGTAAATCGGCGCATATCCCTTATCCTTGTCTGTTGACTTTGGTGTTCCGTCATTTTCGCGTGCCTTTGCCTCCTGACGATGAGCGTCCCCTTGGTCCTCCACTAAATGCGACGACCTTAAAGAAATCTCTTGCGGCACTCCGTCACGTGCAACGGTCGACTCCTTCTGCATCCCAGGCCACACCTTCAGCTGCTGCAGCCCCTCCTCATACCACCACACTAGATGATGTCGTTCGCTTACTTCGTCGTCACGAGTCTCGTTTGGCTCGTACCGAGGAGGTTGTGTGCCGTATGGCTAGTATGATGGGTATTCAGCTTCCTCCTCCTGTTTCTGAGGATGAGGAGATAGATGACAAGGAGATTGATGAGCTTGTGACCTCTTTAGCTCGTGGCGCTGAGGCTACTACTGCTGCTGCTACCTCATCTGCTGATGGTGCTGCCACTTCTTTCGGTGCTCCAGAGTCTTCTGCACCAGTGGATCAGACTCCTGTTGATGCTGCTGTTGCTCCTGCTGATATCCCTGACCCAGTCGTGCCTGCTGTTGTTCCAACTGATACTCCTGCCGTTGAGCCAGTCGTCGATGTCTCCACTCCTGCCGCGACGATCCCTTCAGTACACACACCACTCCTTGCAGCAGAGCCTGAGTCCACTCCCTCGACTGGACCCACAGAGACTGCTGATCCTGCCACTTCCTCCTGAGCGTCGGTTTGGAGGCCTCTACTGTGATCATTGGATGATACATCTTCTTGAGAGTGTTTTGGGTTAGGATGGAGTTTTGGCGGTGTTTTGATGTATTGTGATATATTTTGATGTTTTGGATGTCGGTGTATTTGATGTATTTTGGATGTTTGATGATGGTGTTTCGATGATGATGTTGTATCTTTTTGTTGCTGATATAGATGTTGCACTATATATGATGTAGTCGATGTATTTGTGCATGTACTCATGATATTCTAATATATATACATCGATGTTCTCTTTTACTTCGTCGTGCACATTTAATATTCATTCAATGTCTATGATATGTGATATCGTCGCTCGACGATTATTAACTTGGTTAAATAGAATTAATCCTATGATTGCATAGAATTGTTTTCCATGCACAAATTTAACCAAGAATATTGAGTATTGAAGAGTACGTTTCTTTATTCAATAAGTGAATTTATATTTGGTATTTTGATGATTTTAATTTTCGTTTTACGAAAATGGACAATTTGGCACACTTTGATTCGTTTTCGACTATTTTCCTTGGTGTCAATTTGGTCCATCGTCATATTCTACGACTCCCGACGTTGGATTTTCTTTATCCTTGTTGTTGTCGTTGTATGCCCCCCATTTTTTGGATAATGCCAAAGGGGGAGAGATAATGATAATGATTAGGGCAAATGAAAATTTAACTCAATTTCCAAGAATCTAATTTGATATGTTAGATTCAGGCGGAGTTAAGAAATATATAAGGATTTTCAAATCCGATATTTCAAAATTCAATTCTCATTATATATCTTACTCGTCTGATTGATGCAATTTATATATATTCAATTTGGAATTAACGTGTCATCAATGCAGGGGGGGTAAGTATTTTACATTTGAATCTTTATTTTTCATTATTATTTATGTTGATTTTTCATCACCAAAAAGGGGGAGAATGTTGAGTATTGGACTCCCCGGATTTGGTTTTAAATCATGAGCAAACATAAATAATTCATGAACTAACAATTTGTGAGCGCAGTTATGGAGATCGTCGCCAAATTCACGGGAACACTCAAAGCGACATCTCAAGACTTCTCAAAGCTCGTATTCAATGCCTAAAGATTCGTTGAAGCTTTTGGACCATTTTGGAAGTCATGATGATTTGATCGAAGCTCTCGAAGACCGTTCTTTAAGGTTTTATTTATAGTCTTTAGTTTCGATCTATAGAATGTTAAGCCTTGAGTATATCTTACATTTCTATCTTCATAACGCTCATATATTAGCTCTAGGATCTTAGTAGAAGTCCATTCTAACGTCCTCGAAGCATCGCGCTTCGATTCGGACTTTATTGTGCATGTTAGTTGGTTCAAGAAGAAGAACTGACCGACTAGATGGTGATCTAGTCGGTCAGCAAAGCTTCTTGGACCGACTAGTTTCAGTTAACCTTTTCTTGCTCAGTACTGTTTACAGTTAGTCGGTCTACGTTGACTCACCGACAGACTAGTTTGTGAACTAGTCGGTCAGTGATGCTTCTTTGACCGACTAGTTGAGATTTACTGTACATGCCAATTTTCTCCTAATCTACTGTTTATCGTTAGTCGGTCTAAGAATGTTTGGCAACCGACTAGTTGATGATCTAGTCGGTCAACATTTGTTCTTGGACTGACTAAATCAATTTGTATTCAGACTAATAGTTTTTGACTCTTAGTCGGTCTAAGTTCACTGTACGACCGACTAGTTGTGAAACTAGTCGGTCAGACAGTCTTCTTGGACCGACTAGATTTCTAGGTCTGAAATTCAATCTCTTCAATGTTCTTCACTTAGTCGGTCCATGTTGATTAACCGACCGACTAGTTGATGAACTAGTCGGTCAGTGGTTGTTCTTTGACCGACTAACTGCTTCAGATTTCTATCCGTTGGAATTTGACCTAACTCGTTTTTATGGGACCCTATAAATACGAAGCTTGGTCATTTCTTTCTAGGTTAGAGCTGCTATTAAGAGATTCATTGAGATTGAAAGAGTTAGAGATTCTCACTCATTTCCAAAGCTCTCTACCTCACAAGAAATCCATTCTCTCACTTTCTAGATCTAGAATCCATCTTGAGAGAAGTTTGTTCTTGGTGAGCCATTCAAGCTCTAGCTTGATTCAAGTCTCAAAATCACTCCTAGGCACCCACTGCTGCTCATTTCAGTGGTGCTAGGTCTTGGTGACTTCCTCTTCCTCAAATCCCTCCTTGCACCTATTTGGTAAGAATACTCAAGGTATAGGATTTTGTGGTAAGATTGTTTATTTCATTATAAACTCATTTATATTGCTTATTGATTCTCTCGGTTGTGAGAGAAGGTTGTGATCCCGGGTTGTGGGATTCACTATTGCCATTGCATGTATGATTTGATCTTGTGAAGGTTTTTCACAAGATATTCATAGTGGAAATCTTGGGTTAGGGTTTCTAACCTAAGTATCTGGAGGGGATCTGGGTGGTTGGGACGTAGGATCACCGGGAACAAGTCAGGGAGACTTGGGTGGATCCGAACCCAGTAATTTCTATTGTTAGCATTGTTAATTTTGTTGTTGTTATCAATTTAAGCTTCCGCAAATTGATTTGGTAGTTGTTTGCACGATAATTAGGAATTATACTCCTTGTTATTTTTAAAGTACTATTCACCCCCCTCTAGTACTTGTGCAGTAGCTTGTAGGGCATTACAGTGTCCACGTGAATAAAAAAACGTTGAGCTCTTTTGAGATTTTTGGCTATCACACACAAAAAAGAATAAACAAATGAAAAAAATTTGGCCTTTTGAAAATGATGGTGTCATGCGGCAGTGGATTCAAAATTTTTTTTTTCTAAAACACTAAAAGCCTTCACCTTGAATCATGCGGTACTAAATTCAATGTTTACAAAAAAAGCTTAGAACCGAAAAAAAAATTCGGCAGTGGAAATGAGATGTTACAAAAAAAAATTCGGCCGCCCTCACGTTTCCCCAAAAAAATTTGTGCGGCTTGTGTAAGATTTTGTTGTTGCGTCTCTTGGGGATCCAATCAACACCTCTCTTGCTTAGGGGATATTGCGGCTCAGAAAACGGGCTAGGTTTTTTGTATAGGATCCTTGATAAAATATTGGCCTAGACCCCTTTCTCAAATCTTTGTATGCCGCATCATCAGCACATACGGACGATTCCCTTAAATAGAGGATCGGCTAGGGTTTTCCAATGAGATTAGGAGTTTGAATAGGGATAAAATTGGATATGAATATTTGCAAAGATATGCAATGGGATTTGATAGCAATTCAAATTGGATATGGAAAAAAATATCATTGCAAATCTTGCTACTTGATTTGACCACATCCATCTCATCCCATATAGGACCAAGTCCAACTTTCTTTAGCCAAAGCTCTCTCTCTCTCTCTCTCTCTCTCTCTCTCTCTCTCTCTCTCTCTCACCCAAATAGCTATATGAATAGCAACTCCTCCAACTAGTGAAGGATGTATTGTTTCGCCAATCCTGAAACACACTAAGCACACACGTCAGATATAACGACACATTTGCCATCATCAAACCAAGAGATCCTAGATCGTTGCGTCCAACAATCTCCCCCTTTTGGTGATGACAAACCCATAAAAGATTTGAGCAATAAGTATGGGTGTGTGAAGTGTGTTGTAGGGTGTAATGCAATATGATGTAAGGAATATCCTTTACACTTGCAGGTTATGCTGATGCAGGTTACTTGTCTGATCCCCATAAAGCAAAATCACAGACTGGGTACGTGTTTACCTATGGAGGGACAGCCGTCTCCTGGAGATCCATCAAGCAAACCTTGACGGCAACCTCATCCAATCACTCAGAGATCATTGCCATCCATGAAGCAAGCAGAGAATGCGTATGGCTACGCTCAGTTGTCCACCACATCCTGTCTACGACCGGACTGAAGACTGGAGATCTCGAGCCTACTACCATGTTCGAGGACAATGCTGCTTGCATAGCTCAGTTACGAGGTGGCTTTTTCAAAGGAAATGGAAAGAAGCACATTTCACCAAAGTTCTTCTGGACGCATGAGCTACAGAGAGATGGCAAAATCGACATCAGACAAGTGCAATCATGTGACAATTTGGCAGATTTGTTCACTAAAGCCCTTCTTACTACCACTTTAGGAAGCTTGTACATAGGATTGGAATGAGACGCCCAAGAGATCTGAAAGCCTGAGTGCTTGTACAGATCAGGGGGAGTTAGGTAGAGTTTGTATTCTTTTTCCTTAACTATGGTTTTTCCCACTGGGTTTTTCATAGCTAAAGGTTTTAACGAGGCAAATCTCACCAACTCAGGATCCTGAAGTATCCACCCCGTGTGAGACTCTCTTACGCTCGAAATCCCGAAGTATTCACGAGCAGAGGTGTGACGGCCGATACTCGCCATTCGTCATACGGCTATGCGTATAGCAATTTCGAGTACCTGATTGGTTTTGTGCTTGGTATATGAGTCGTGTCGTTGAGTTGATAGGGCCGTAGCACCTTGGTTGCATCCTTAGCAATCCACCCCGACGTGTGCCCAACTTAGAATTACCGTCGCCTTTGGACCCCGTATCCTTTATACGCGATACGTACACGTAGCCCTGTTCGTGCACGTATTTATTTTAGACTTTGTCCGTAACCGAACCCTATAGTGTGATATGCTGTTGTGACCCTCTCTGAGAGTATTAAATTGTGGAATTAATTTGGAACGTCATTTCATGGATCCTTCTCCCACGATTTGATCTTATTTGAAGAGACGTCACGACTTTCACTTTTGTCGCTAGACCTTTTTATTTTTTTAATTTCGTTTCACGACGTCGAAATTGTGATCCGTCTTCTTTGTTATGTTTCTCTCGTCGGTACGGTCACCCCAGTATTTATCTTACGATTTTAGAGCCCCGTTTGACCCATTTTCCATATATTGCCCAATCTATTATATTAATCCCATTATTAATATTTCAAACTCTCTCTTAATCATCCTATTTCCTAGTTTAACCCAGCCTTTACCCTACCCATGGCCGAACACCACACACAGCCACCTTATAATAATAATACTAAACACACTTAGCCTAAGCCCCTACCCAAATGCTGCCCTTGCAACCCCCACACCCTACCTCTATTTAAATAAAACATAGGCTAACATCTAACAACCCTACCTCTACAATATTAACCCTAGGCCTGAGCCCAGCTGGCCCACGGGCTATACAACCCTTAATCTCTTATTTAATAATAACCCAAGGCTCTCTTAACTTGCCCACGTGATGCTAGCCTACCCCTTTAAACTAGCAACCTAGGTCATCTAACCCTATCACAGCAAATATCAAAAGCATGCCGCCCTAACTTCTTGTTCACGAAACAACTCGCAGCGCCACCCCCTACCCTCGTTTCTTCTTCACGAGAAAGCGCATCGAGCTCCTCTTCTTCGCACGCACGAGCCCCTCTCTGGCGCTGTCACGACTTCTTCGACCTCTGATCTCGCTCCCCTACCATCCTCCTCCCCGCGGTACTGTTCCCCACTGATGCACGACCGCCTCTCCACCGAAAAACCCTGGCGCCGCGTTATTAACAGCAGCTGACTGCTACTTCGTGGCTCCCTCCGCCCGTAGCGCCGCTCAGATCACCGCCGCAGCCGCCTGCTATCGCAGCACACAGCTGCAGCTGCAGTGATCCGCCAGCTTCATGGTCAACCTTGCTTCGCCTTCCGGTCATCCAAGCACCCCCGACGGCCACCTATCTTCCCCTCACCCAGTTCTCCGACCCCCTCCTCCTGTTGACACCGGACGGTCTCCCCACGGCGGCCGCACCCCCACACGTCAATGGAGCACCCTAGGCCGCAACCCACATCTTCTGGCCCGCTCCTCACTACTCACGACAGCCCTGACGTCCTCATCTGCATCAACGTCGGAGCACATGAATCGTGACCTGACTGTACACTTACTTTTAAGGTGAGGTATTATTTGTATTATAAGGGTTGATAGTTATTTCTCTAGTTATATGTTCACACACTGTGTTCAATTTCTTGAGAGCAGAACCCATGCTACCTAGGTTTGTGATTATTATATAGGTATAGTTATAAAGTTTATTATATTGTGATATGGTGTGATTGGTCACATTTTAATTTTATAAGTTATATTGCATCTGTTAAGTTGTGCAACATCATATAAGTTATAATATTGAGAACTAAATGCGTAGGTATAATCAGTAAGTTCATCTTAGTCAACTAGCTTGTAGCTTAATAGAAATGTTGTTTTTGCATGCTAATAACATTTAATATAGATGTTAATTTGACAATTCGTAGTATTAATGATTTGTGTACGCTACTTCTAGCTAATGATAACCAAGTTTGCTTGATAAATTATTGTATGCTTATTAGTACTGGCAGCTTGATGTAAATATCATATTAGTTATTTAACGCTCATTAATATTGTTATGAAACCATCGTAGGACAGAAAACTTGTTAAGAATCGGATCATTAGACATTTTAGGATTGCCTAATAATTCTTGTCCATCGTTACAAACTTATTTCGTGCACGTGTTTCATCTCAGAGTATCCACCATTCTGCACCATGCACACTGACGGAGTCCAACCCCTGACGTCGCTACCCGACGTCAGAATAGCCCTCGCGTCGTGTTGAGGTAAGTCTCTCTCCGTAGGAACCCACACCGCATGTTAACAAGATAAAAACTGTAATTTTATTGTGTTGGTTACTTCACTAAGTGAAGATAATGAATACGGGACTGTAGGTTGGTGTGATGATTGGTGTTTGGGCACGTAGGCAGAACTGGACTCCTTGATCTTGTGACTATCAGCACGTCCCTTTTCAGGCAAGTGAAACTTGCCAACTTTTGCTTAGGGCCATGTTTTAGGCCACTTCCTTGTTTTTAGCGTAAAAGAGACTAGACAGTGAAAATCTAGACGCAACTTTAAGATCTAGCTTGACAACGAAGCTAGATCTGTCACCCTGCCATGTCATTCATGCATTGTTATCTGCCATGTTTAAATTCCTTATCTGTACGCACTTAAACTATTATCTGCCATGCATTGCATCTTACATGTCATCCAAGTTGAATGGTGCATTCGTAGCACACACTACAATACTTGTACTTCCTTGTTCAGGCTAGGTGCACCCCTATGCCATATTGAAAAACACTTCCTGGCTCGTGAACGAGAAGCGGGCTTCATGTGTTGGTCAAAAGACAATGCTCGATACACGTGGAGGGGTAGGGATAAGCGATCACTTGAGCTTAGGGGTTGGCCCGTACAGCCACTCTAGCCAAAAGGCGTAATCTCTGTGCACGACGTGCTTACTAGACTTGTCCTTGTCCTTGTGATTGTTCTTGCAAAACTTGATATCCATGTCATGATTTAAATGCCAGTTGCCATGCCATGCTCGTACTTTACTTTACTTGTTGCACTCATGCTATAACTGCCATGTCATTGCATCATGCTAGAACTGCTAGGTTGCTTTACTTTCACTTTCTGTTTCCTTGCATAAGTCTCTTGTAGACTTGCTGACATGTGCCCCTTGCTCTTTTGGGTGTCACATATTAGACCCTGAGCCAGAGACCGTTGCTGAGGAAGTGGTATTTGCTGACGCTGAGCCTGAGCCATGTTTATAAGGGGGAGTTTGTGGACACCGGTGGCCATTCTTAGTGACCTTGCTGAGTTTTCCTTTTGGTTTAGGATTTCTGTTAGTTGTCGGTGCGTGACACCTTTACTTTGTACGCTGTACTTTTGTTGGCCATGTTTGGGCCTTAGACTCTTTTCTTTTCAGCCTGGTGGCTTTTCTGTGATGTTGGAACTTATTTTATGGATATTCTGAGATTGCTTTTTGTCCTATATCATTGTAAGCCCATCTTGTTGTCACGCCCCACTTCCCAAAAATATGGAGGCGAAGCGTGAGAAGGTCCGCTCAGACTTGAAGCTACCAAGCTGCAAGTCCGATAAGCGTCAATCAAATTTAAAACTGCAGGTCCTTGCAACGCGAGCGAAACAAGATAATAATAAGGAAATGAGACAAAAGAATAATCTCAGAATATCCATAAATATAAATTTCAACATCGCAGAAAAGCCACCAGGCTGAAATAAAAGAGAGTCCAAAGGCCCAAAATGGCCAACAAAAGTACAGCGTACAAAACAAAGGTGACACGCACCGACAACTAACAACAAACCTAAAACAAAAGAAAGCTCAGCAAAGTCACCAAGGAAGATCTCCGGTGTCCACAAAACTCCTCCTAGGCAGACATGGACTCAGGCTCAGTGTCAGCAACACATCACGTACTCAGCAACGGTCTCTGGCTCAGGTCTAACATGTGACACCCAAAAGAGCAAGGGGCACATGTCAGCAAGTCTACAAGAGACTTGTGCAAGGAAACTGAAAGTAGGTAAAGCAACCTAGCAGTTCTAGCATGAATGCAATGACATGGCAGTTTAAAGTATGAGTGCAACAAGTAAAGTAAGGTAAAGTAAAGTAAAGTACGAGCATGGCATTTAAACATGGCATGGATGACAAGTATTACATGAATCATTCACAAGACAAGTACAAGACAAGGAAAGTAAGCACCTCGTGCACAGAGATTCCGTCTTTTGGCTAGAGGGCTGATCAGGCCACTCCTAAGCTTAAGTGACCGTTTATCCCTACCCCTCCACGTGTGTCGAGCCAGGGCCTTACCCCCGAACTTGGAATGCTCGCTTCTGGATCACGAGCCAGGAAGTGTTTTTAACAAGTATGGCTTAGGGGTGCACCTAGCCGTAAACACGGAAACACGGATTGTACAAGTATTTTGCAGCGTGTGCTACGATGCAACAATTAATTTGGATGACATGTAAAATGCAATGCATGGCAGTTAAAAGTGCGTACAGATAAGGAAAGTAAACGTGACAGTTTAGTATGCATGATCAACAAGTTTAAAGAGTTGGATCTAGCTTCGTTGTCAAGCTAGATCAATTAGGTGACGGATCTAGTTTCGTTGTCAAACTAGATCAAGTAGGCGTCTAGCCAGCTATCATTTCACTGACTAGTCTCTTTTACGCTGAAAACAAGGAAGTGGCCTAAAAACATGGCCTTAAGCAAGATTTGGCAAGTTTCACTTGCCTGCAAGTACGACGTCTGAGCACACCGTCCAATGAGTCCAAAAATCACAATTATCATACGTGCACAAGTCCACCGGCCTAAAGTCCATATTATTAATCTTGATTAGTGAATTTAAAACATTTAAAATACTTTTAAAATACTGATTTTAGTCTTGATTAGCATGCATTGGGTTGGGGGTCCTAGGGGTGCAAAGTGTTACCTCAACACGACGCGAAAGCTACATCGGCGTCGGGTAGCGACGCCGGGGTTGGAGTAAGAGAACGCGCTCCAAGTCCTGATTCCAATATAGATTCCTCGCTGGAAAGTTCAGAGCATCAACCGGAGCAACGGTTCCAGATTCCAAAGCTCGCACGTGCGACGACGGGCTACGACGTGCGACGACGTCGTACGCGGCAAGTCGTCGAAGAGAACGCACCTAGGTGGGGCCCACAGTAGTCCTAGGGACCTTTAGAGGACCCACAATACCTCTGGAGAACTTGGGGGGCCCATGGAGGCAAGTGGTGCGACGGTTGCGGGGTTGCGACGTATGGCCATCGGTCGTACACGGCCAATGCGGGGAGCTCTCTCGGTCAGGCGCTAGGAACGGGCTGTGCAGCAGTGGGGGGTCGGTCGCGATGGCGGGTGCGGTGGGTTTTCTCGGTCGGTGCGGGCGAGAGCATCGGTCGGGCGCCTTGGATGCGGGGATTGGGGCGCTGCAACGTTGCAACATTGCAACGTGGGTCGGTGCGGAGATGCGGGCCGGTCGGGCACGGAGCGATGCGGGTGAACGGTGCGGGCGCTGAGCGGGGGCTTGGTGCGGAGCGGGGATGCGGCTGTGCGGAGCGGGTCTCTCGGTCTGACCGAGGGACCCTCTCGGTCGGTGCGGTCGAACGGAGTGGGCGGCAACAGCGGGTGCGGAGCGATGTTGGTGCGGAGCGGGCGACCGGTCTGAGCGGGGGAACGGAGCTGATTCCGTCGGTCGTGCGGCAGCTGCTTGTCGCAACGTTGCGACGAATCGTCGCAACGTCAAGTTTGGGTTTTGGGAGCGGCTAGGGTTATTTTCTTGCGAAAATAGGTCTTCCTAGAGGTTGTTTATATAGTGTAGAGGGGTTGACTAGGTCTAGGGCTAATCCTAATGAGATTAGGAGTTTAAAATAATTTAAAATTCAAAACTAACCAACTCCAACTCACCCAAGGCTTTGACTTGGTCCAAATGAGCTGGAAATTGGCTCAAAAATTATTTAAAACGTTTAAAACTCAAATAAATTTTATTTGGCCGAAATTAATTTAAAAATTAATTATTAAAAATATTATAAAACTTGTTAAAATTATAAAAGTGGTCAAATAAACTCCAAAAATTATAAAATAAATATCGGGGTGATCATGTTGACGAAAGTGAGCTAACTAAGAAGACAGATCTCAATTTTGACGTCGGACGACGAAACTAAAATTAGAAACGTCTCCCGTCAAAAGTGAAAATCGCCACGTCTCATCGAGTAAGATTAAATTGTGGGAAAACGACTCGAGAAACGTCGTTCCAGTTTAGTGCCACTATTTAATACTCTCTGAGACGTTCACAATGGCATAACACACGAAAGTTTTCACAAACAAACAAAGTCTAAAACAAACACGTGCACGGCCAAAAGCACGTGCACGAAAAACGTACAACGAAAAGTGGCCGGGTGGGGGAAGTAGCCGGGTTGGGGAGGAGGAGTTGGTGGGTGAGGGGGCGTCGCAGCCGGGGGTGCGGCGGCCCAGGGAAAGACGGTCATGGCGATCCGTTGTACCGAGAGACATTGAGTCCCCCCGATGTAGGTTGGATAGGATCAACATCAGGGAGATTCGCGTGCGGTTTGTGCGACAACCCTATGAGGTGCGGGTTCCCGGGTTGGAGGAAGCGGTGAGTTCACCGAGGGATAATGAGGTCGGGGTCTATGTTCGGTCCTTCGAGTTGGGGCTCCGCTTTCCGATCCATCCGTGCTTGTTTCATTTGTTGAATTTCCTGGAGCTGTCAATATTTGCCTTAGCGCCCCGTTCTTGGGGCTTGTTAGTGGGGTTTGTCGTCTTGTGCCTTGCTTGCTCCTTGAGTCCCTCCTTGGCGCTGTTCCAGCATTTCTTCGTGATTCGGAAGAGGGGGATGTATCATCGCGTTTGCGCCAGGAGAGGGCGAGAACTCATCCTCAGGGTACCCGACGATGTCGGCGATTGGATGAGGGAGTTCGTCTTTGTGACGGTGCCAAGCGACGTGGCGCTGATGTCGAATTGGGGGGCACGGAATCCCTTAGTAAATGAAGGGGTGGAGCTGACCGGGGAGGATATTGCCAAAGCTCAGATTTTGATGGAACTGCCCGAGGCGTGCCGTCAGTTGTCGAGTCTAACGCTGAGCAGTCGGCTCGCCCAGGACTATTGGACCCTAGGTATCTTTGATGTTTTGTAAACTATGGGCTAGGCTCACCCTGATTGTCTCTCTTTTCCTTTTGTAGGCGAAGACGCGATGAGGGAGCCGGAGGAGGTGTCAGGTTCGGTCGGGGCCCCGATCTCGGAGGATACTGATCCCCGTGGGAAAGGCAAGTGGGTGGCTAGCGAGGCAGGATCCCGGGAACGTGGGGGCGGGGCCCCCCGTGGGGAGAGGTCGCACCCGGGACGGGGGGCAGTCGGGCAAGGTATCTCTGCCGGTGGGCCCGCTGAGGATCTTCATGAGGACGCGCCCGTGCGGGGGGCCAGACCCTCCCTCCCTCCGCGGGTACCAGCGGCGGTCGCGCCTCGCCGAGCGCCTGTGGTTCAAAGGTGGCCATACGGGATCCCTTCGTGGGAAATGGGGGTGTCGTCGAGTCCAGCTTGCGAGGGCACCCTTATTCGTTTTAAGAGGACCCGAGAAGAGGTCGAGGCATACCCAGATGACCGTCTCCATAAGTTTCCTTTTCGAGTCAGCGGCGACGAGTCGGTATTCGAGGACGCGGGAGTGGCGGCGTGACTCGCCGAGTACTGCGTGTTACCGTGCGATCGTGAGTCTTTGACTCGTGTGGGGGCGGAATGGTTGGGCGGCTCGGCTATATGGCACGTCGTGCAGGTAAGCCGGCTTTCTTTCCTCGCCCGCAGGCTTTATTTGTTCGTATCTCGCTGATTCGAGGTTTATGTAGATGATCGCGAACGTGTTAGCCCTGCGGGGCCGTACCTCCGCGGCCGTCATCAGGGCGTCACTGGACGTGGCGAAGGCGAACCTTGGCGAGGTCAAGGCGAAGTTGAGGGACACGGAGGCGGAGCTGGAGAGGGTTAGGGCGGCCTACGGGGTGGAGAAGGGGCGGGCTGCGTATTTCGATTCGTCCAAAGCAATGGGCGAGAAGCAGCTCCAAGAAGTAACGCGAGAGAGGGATGATATCCGGTTGAAGCATACCTCGGAAGTTGTTAGCAAGGAAGCAGTGATCGGGGTACAGAGGCGGCAAATAGAGGACCTAAAGGTCGCCCTGGAGACCGAAAAGAGGGAGAAGGGTCTAGCGGTGCGGCGATTGGAGGAAAAACGGGACGCTGAGGGCAAACTGATCGAAGCCGCTATCCGCCGCTATCATGACGAGCATGTTGTGCCGATGCTGCAAGAAGCTAAGGATGAGGTGATTCGGCAAGTGATTAAGGATGTGAGAGATCGGTCGGTTGAGAGGTGGCGCCGCTAGAAACGTGGGTTTGGGGAGGTCCGTACCTTCTTGTGAGAAGGTTATAAACAATATGTTGGTGTAGTGTGTGGAAAGTCCAATGTACGGGTTAGCTATCTGAGTAAATACATTGTGATTGTCTTGTGCCGAACTGTATTCTTACTTGGTTTGCTCGTAAAACGTCGGCTTTGTGAAGGGCGTAATTGCCCCCAACTTCGCTCTGCCGAGGTATTCGGGAGAGGGGAGTTGAGATTAGTCACGTTCTCCGGCGGTTTTCGCGGAAGCCCGGCACGGGTCCCGGCGGTGCAGTGGCGGGGAGAAGTTGCTTGGTTCGTACGAAAGTTTGCCAAGTGTTGGAACCGAGATCCAACTGAGTTGGGCGGCGGATTCCTGTTCCGGCCGACCAGATGGAGATCGGACCCTTCATTGGTACGAGGGAAGCTTTCTTGCTTTGGCCGCACTAACGGAGGTCGGACTCAATCTTGGAACGCACGGCGCACGGGGTAATTTCGAGTGGGGATAATCATTTTGCAGGGATTTGGGCGGGAATTGATGGCGGTCGCATGACTAGACGTCATCCTGGCGATTCGACGGCGGGCGGGAACCGAGGCGGCCCGACCACTGTAGTGTTGACGCGTGGCGGAACTGACGGTTGTGACAGTACGTGAAGCGTCAGAACACGTGGGTCGGTGCTGGACAGGGCCCGGATTGGTGACGCGTGTCGTGGGCTCGACGGTCATGATGCTTTGCGCAGACGCTTTAAAGAGATCTCACAGAGGGGAGGGAAGCAGAGGTGAGTGGCGGGCGAAAATTTTTGACAAGCAGCTAGGGCTCGTAGGAGATTTGAGTATCCTTTCCAGAGTCGTGCTCGTGGGAGCGGTCAGCGAAGTAGCGCAAGCGCCTGAGTCGTTGGCACCCGTTAGGTAAGACGCCCATTTTATAAATGTCTTCCTCGATGTCTCCGTTTCGTGGTCAGGGTTCGGGGGTAGTTGGGGAAGGAAGCTCCGCCGCGGAGACAGGAAGGGTGCCCATCGAGATTGCGGGCGTGAAGTCGGTGCTGAAGAAATCCGTTGCGGAGATCTTCACGATGTACGTCAGGCAACCGTATTCGGTTCGTGAACCGGAGCCGCAAGAAAGGGTGTGTTTTGCGGGCGACCGGGAGGTTGGAGTATACGTATCTTCGTTTGAGCAAGGTTTGAGCTTCCCTCCATCCGTTCTTGCTGGAAGTGTTGAACTTCCTGGAACTGCCCCTGTATCGCCTGATGCCCAATGCCATCAGTGCCATTGTGGGGTTCCTAGTGTTGTGTGTAAGCAACCAGGTTAGCCCATCCCTGTCCTTATTTCGCCACTTCTTCTTGGTCAAGAGGTTGGGGTCATGCTACTATCTCTCCGCGAAGAGGACGCATCCGCTCATTAGGGGGTTGCTTGGGAAAATTAAGTCGTGGCATAAGCAGTATGTGTTTGTGGAGGTGCCGAAGGATGTGCTGATAAGGTCTGATTGGGCGGAGCTGAATCCCGAGGCGAGAGAGGGGGTGGAATTGGGGGACGAGGAGAAAGTGGTGGCCCAGATTTTAATGGCCATACCAGCGGAGGGCCGGGATTATCGGATGCTCGCTCGAGCTGAGATGATAACGGCGTACATATGGCCCGAAGGTACAAAATATTTTGGTGTTCATGCGCCTGATATGCTTACGCTGAACTTTCTCTCTTTGGCAGGTGGCACAATGAGTCTGTCCCTCGAGGAAATGATGCGGCGGGCCTCGGAGCAGGCGGGGCGATCGTCGACAAGAGTTGGCCCCAAGAGGTCACGAGCGGAAGGAGGGGCGGGGAGCTCGACTGGGGTGCCAGCGTCCACGAAGAGGAGGAAGAGGCCGACGAAGTCGTCCGAGCCTGACGCGCCGGGGAAAACCGGTCCGCCGGACGGTGGAGCCAGGGAGGGGATGTCGAATCCCGTCATCGACTTGGAGAGCGGGGACGAAGGGTCGATAGGAGGAGGGGGGGAAATGCCCCGAACGAGGCCGTCTAGCCCCCTGGCACCGGCAGGGGGGAGGGGGCGTTGGGTAGTGGTCAACCGGGTAGGGCCAAAGCGTCGAGTGTCCCGACCGGGTCCGGAGGATGGGACCCTTGGCCTTATGGTTGTCCCATGTTCGGTCTCGAGAGGGCCGCCGACCCCCGCTGTGAGGCCTCATTGGTTAAGTTTAAGGCCAAGAGGACCGATGTCGAGGGCTACCCCGACGGGGCGCTTCATCGGGCGCCGTACAAAGTAGCAAGTGATGAGTCCGTGTTTGAGGACGGAGGCATGGCGGCGAGGCTGGCGGAGAACATTTTCCTGCCCCGCGATAGGGCGGCGCTGGAAGCGGTGGAGCCTGAGGGTCTGTGCGGGACCGCGGTGATGCACGGCGTCCAGGTATGTTCTGTAAGACGTGCGACGCTTTTCAGCAGGTTTTATTGAACACCCTAAATGAGTTCACTTTTCTGCATTTCTTTACTCAGATCATCAACTTGATGCTTGGGATGATGAGACACGTGCCAGCCATACACAAGGCCGAGGGCGCCGTGGCTAGAGTGGTCGCCGAGCTCGCTGCTTTTCGTAAGAGCGCTAGCGAGGACCTGGCGAAGGAGAGGGAGAGGGGCGGCCGGTACGAGGCGGAGGTAGAGCGCCTGAAGACGGTCGTGTCTGATCATGAGCTGAGGGCGGCCGAGGCTGGAGAGAGAGCGAAGGAGCTGGAGGAGGCCCTTAGGAGGGAGGAGGCTCGTGCGGAGGATCTAGCAGGGCGTGCCAAGGCCGCCGAGGAGGAGTTGGCCCGTAGGGTCGAGGAATTTCGGACGTATCAGGAGAAAACCGTCATCCCCGCCCTCGTAAATTCGATGTCCGAGGGCATGGAGAAGGGCCGCGCGGAGGGATGGGAAGCCTGCTTGGCTCGGATGAAGGAGAAGGTGGCGGGCCTGGTCCCGCCGGTAGAGCTCGACCTTGACGGGCTCGCCGCATGCAGCGACGAGGAGGGGGATGGAGACGGAGGGGCGGGTGACGAGCCAGAGGACGGCGGGGCGGTGGGAGATTCCACTGAGGGAGAGGGCGTCGTGACTGGCGGAAGCGCCAAGTAGTTTTGTATAGCCCCCCCTTTTTTATTTTAAAAACGAAAGAAAGTGAAGATTCGCCGGGCTCGTCCCCGCATTTTTCTGGGATTTTCTGCCTGTGTGTGTGCATAAATTCCCTTCTTAGAGTTACGCCTTGGTGCGGCCGTTTCTATCCTGGAGTAGGGGGAATCGTGTTAACTCCCTTTATTTCACGTAGCACGCCCGAGAGATTTTACAGCGAGTTAGCCTCCCTTTTCGCGGGTTGCTCGTGTCTTGGTGTGCCCGAGCTATAACTAGCGGTCAACCAGGAGTAGTCTTTTCATCATCTATTATTGATAGTTTACTAAAACAGGATCGGCCCGTAGGCGTAACATTGAATCGCTCTAGGTAGGTTGATGTTCTCATTGTAGTTGATCCGCCTCTCTCTGGCGTCGCGCCCCTGACAAGGGGCGTGGAGTTGATTCAGAGGGTTCCCCCTCGGCGTAGGGGTGGATGGTCGCGTCGGAGCCAGGCAGTGGCTTTGGCCCTCGTTCCCAGAATTGGGGGGAGAGGGAGTCCTTGGTGGCTGTTCTATCCCGCGGGGCCTTGTTGCTCCCATCGACTGGAGTCTCCGTGTGATAGGCACGAAGGGACGCGGTCCGTAGCCCATCTGTGCGTCCTCCTGGCGTAAACAGTCCAGGGGAGGTCGATGAGTGGAAGGGGGGTGCTACCGGTGTAAGCGGAGTAGCCTGTTGGAGCACGCCGGCGCTCGGGGACAAGTCCCCCTCGGTTGGGGTGGCGCGGGCGGCTGCCGGGGTGTCCGGTGAGGTGATTTGGCAGGTCTGTCCCATCCATCGGGTTGTCTGCCAGCCGCACCTGCGTACGCGGGGCGTCCGTGGAGAGGCATGGTATGCCAGTGGAGCTCCAGTTCCCATGCCATAAGTTGTCTAAAGGAAGGAGGGGAGAAGCAGGCTGGGCAACCGTCGTGTAAGGGGAATATCCTGTTGGGGGATCGTTTACCTTGGCGGTCGACGAAGCTCGCATTTTCCGCGCATTTTTAGGGGGAGAGGGTGGCAAAATGATTAGTCTTTCTCCACATCCTTTCTCTCGCCTTCCTCCCCCCCTCAAGGAAGCTGAGGGGGGGATTTATAATGGTGTATTTTTGCCCTCATTTCCTCTTCATGGAGAGTCGTGGCCGTCTTGGAATTTCGTTCTTTTGGGAGCGTTCCCGATGGGTGACGTGTGATGTGACTCCTCAGACCCCGTTTTTTGGCAGGCGTGCCATTTGTCAGTGGCGTTCGTCCCGAGTGTCCTTTTGGGTTGGACAAGTCATTTCGGGCGTCGGCTTTATGGGGGTCAGGCGTTACTCCTCAGGGATGGCTCCGCGTTGGGGTTGCCTTGGTTTGCGGACCCTGATTCGTTTCCCGAGGTTTGAGGAGAGGGGTGACAGGCCCTTTCTGGGGAGGGAGGGTATTGGTCCGTCGGGCACCCCGCACATGGAGCTCCGGTTTGGGAGGCCAGGCTCGGTGGACTTGCCCCGGAGGTCTTCTTTGGGGGGGGGACCGAGTACGCAGCTCGGCCCGTGCCCCTCTCCGGTTTGGGTACGCAGCTCGGCCCGTGCCCCTCTCCGGTTTGGGTGGCGAGGATTGGTCCTGCCCCGGAGTCTTTGAGAGGGAGGGTATTGGGCCGTCGCCTACCCCGCATATGGCGCTCCAGTTTGGGTGGCCAAGCTCAGTGAACTTGCCCCGGAGGTCTTCTTTTGGGCGGGGGACCGAGTACGCAGCTCGGCCCGTGCCCCTCTCCGGTTTGGGTGGCGAGGATTGGTCCTGCCCCGGAGTCTTTGAGAGGGCGGGTATTGGGCCGTCGCCTCCCCGCAGCCTCTATAGTCGGACGGGTATTGGGCCGTCGCCTACCCCGCATATGGGGCTCCGGTTTGGGTGGCCAAGCACAATGAACTTGCCCCGGAGGTCTTCTTTGGGGGGAGCGAGTACGCAGCTCGGCCCGTGGCCCTCTCCGGCTTGGGTGGCGAGGATTGGTCCTGCCCCGGAGTCTTTGAGAGGGCGGGTATTGGGCCGTCGCCTCCCCGCAGCCTCTTTAGTCGGACGGGTATTGGGACGTCGCCTACCCCGCATATGGCGCTACGGTTTGGGTGGCCAAGCTCAGTGAATTTGCCCCGGAGGTCTTCTTTGGGGGGGAGCGAGTACGCAGCTCGGCCCGTGCCCCTCTCCGGTTTGGGTGGCGAGGATTGGTCCTGCCCCGGAGTCTTTGAGAGGGCGGGTATTGGGCCGTCACCTCCCCGCAGCCGCTTTAGTCGGACGGGTATTGGGCCGTCGCCTACCCCGCATATGGCGCTCCGGTTTGGGTGGCCAAGCTCAGTGAACTTGCCCCGAAGGTCTTCTTTGGGGGGGAGCGAGTACGCAGCTCGGCCCGTGCCCCTCTCCGATTTGGGTGGCGAGGATTGGTCCTGCCCCGGAGTCTTTGTGAGGGCGGGTATTGGGACGTCGCCTCCCCGCAGCCTCTATAGTCGGACGGGTATTGGGACGTCGCCTACCCCGCATATGGCGCTCCGGTTTGGGTGGCCAAGCTCAGTGAACTTGCCCCGGAGGTCTTCTTTGGGGGGGAGTGAGTACGCAGCTCGGCCCGTGCCCCTCTCCGGTTTGGGTGGCGAGGATTGGTCCTGCCCCGGAGTCTTTGAGAGGGCGGGTATTGGGCCGTCGCCTCCCCGCAGCCTCTTTAGTCGGACGGGTATTGGGCCGTAGCCTACCCCGCATATGGCGCTCCGGTTTGGGTGGCCAAGCTCAGTGAACTTGCCCCGGAGGTCTTCTTTGGGGGGGAGCGAGTACGCAGCTCGGCCCGTGCCCCTCTCCGGTTTGGGTGGCGAGGATTGGTCCTGCCCCGGAGTCTTTGAGAGGGCGGGTATTGGGCCGTCGCCTCCCCGCAGCCTCTATAGTCGGACGGGTATTGGGCCGTCGCCTACCCCGCATATGGCGCTCCGGTTTGGGTGGCCAAGCTCGGTGAACTTGCCCCGGAGGTCTTCTTTATGGGGGGACCGAGTACGCAGCTCGGCCCGTGCCCCTCTCCGGTCTTGGTGGCGAGGATTGGTCCTGCCCCGGAGTCTTTGAGAGGGCGGGTATTGGGCCGTCGCCTCCCCGCAGCCTCTATAGTCGGACGGGTATTGGGCTGTCACCTACCCCGCATATGGGGCTCCGGTTTGGGTGGCCAAGCTCAGTGAACTTGCCCCAGAGGTCTTCTTTGGGGGGAAGCGAGTACGCATCTCGGCCCCTGCCCTTCTCCGGCTTGGGTGGCGAGGATTGGTCCTGCCCCGGAGTCTTTGAGAGGGCGGGTATTGGGCCGTCGCCTCCCCGCAGCCTCTTTAGTCGGACGGGTATTGGGCCGTCGCCTACCCCGCATATGGCCCTCCGGTTTGGGTGGCCAAGCTCAGTGAACTTGCCCCGGAGGTCTTCTTTGGGGTGGAGCGAGTACGCAGCTCAGCCCGTGCCCCTCTCCGGTTTGGGTGGCGAGGATTGGTCCTGCCCCGAAGTCTTTGAGAGGGCGGGTATTGGGCCGTCGTCTCCCCGCAGCCTCTTTAGTCGGACGGGTATTGGGCCGTCGCCTACCCCGTATATGGCGCTCCGGTTTTGGTGGCCAAGCTCAGTGAACTTGCCCCGGAGGTCTTCTTTGGGGGGGAGCGAGTACGCAGCTCGGCCTGTGCCCCTCTCCGATTTGGGTAGCGATGATTGGTCCTGCCCCGGAGTCTTTGAGAGGGCGGGTATTGGGTCGTCGCCTCCCCGCAGCCTCTATAGTCGGACGGGTATTGGGCCGTCGCCTACCCCGCATATGGCACTCCGGTTTGGGTGGCCAAGCTCAGTGAACTTGCCCCGGAGGTCTTCTTTGGGGGGGAGCGAGTACGCAGCTCGGCCCGTGCCCCTCTTCAGTTTGGGTGGCGAGGATTGGTCTTGCCCCAGAGTCTTTGAGAGGGCGGGTATTGGGCCGTCGCCTCTCCGCAGCCTCTTTAGTCGGACGGGTATTGGGCCGTCGTCTACCCCGCATATGGCGCTCCGGTTTGGGTGGCCAAGCTCAGTGAACTTGCCCCGGAGGTCTTCTTTGGGGGGAGCGAGTACGCAGCTCGGCCCGTGCCCCTCTCCAGTTTTGGTGGCGAGGATTGGTCCTGCCCCGGAGTCTTTGAGAGGGCGGGTATTGGGCAGTCGCCTCCCCGCAGCCTCTATAGTCGGACGGGTATTGGGCCGTCGCCTACCCCGCATATGGCGCTCCGGTTTGGGTGGCCAAGCTCAGTGAACTTGCCCCGGAGGTCTTCTTTGGGGTGGAGCGAGTACGCAGCTCGGCCCGTGCCCCTCTCCGGTTTGGGTGGCGAGGATTGGTCCTGCCCGGAGTCTTTGAGAGGGCAGGTATTGGGCCGTCGCCTCCCCGTAGCCTCTTTAGTCGGACGGGTATTGGGCCGTCGCCTACCCCGCATATGGCGCTCCGGTTTGGGTGGCCAAGCTCAGTGAACTTGCCCCGGAGGTCTTCTTTGGGGGGGGAGCGAGTACGTAGCTCGGCCCGTGCCCCTCTCCAGTTTGGGTGGCGAGGATTGGTCCTGCCCCGGAGTCTTTGAGAGGGCGGGTATTGGGCCATCGCCTCCCCGCAGCCTCTATAGTCGGACGGGTATTGGGCCGTCGCCTACCCCGCATATGGCGCTCCGGTTTGGGTGGCCAAGCTCAGTGAACTTGCCCCGGAGGTCTTCTTTGGGGGGGAGCGAGTACGCAGCTCGGCCCGTGCCCCTCTCCGGTTTGGGTGGCGAGGGTTGGTCCTGCCCCAGAGTCTTTGAGAGGGCGGGTATTGGGCCGTCGCGTCCCCGCAGCCTCTTTAGTTGGACGGGTATTGGGCCATCGCCTACCCCGCATTTGGCTCTCCGGTTTGGGTGGCCAAGCTCAGTGAACTTGCCCCGGAGGTCTTCTTTGGGGGGGGATCGAGTACGCAGCTCGGCCCGTGCCCCTCTCCGGTTTGGGTGGCGTGGATTGGTCCTGCCCCGGAGTCTTTGAGAGGTTTGAACTGAAATTTTCATGCAGAAGAGGTGAAATTCGAAGATAAGAAAGGGAACAAGATATTTCATTCATGACTTACAGTTCCCGGCTATACCACGACCAGCGCTCCACGTCCCTTGGAGTGATTAGCCAGTCCTTCTCAGGGGGGGCTCTGGGGGGGGCGCGTGGTCGATCCTGTTCCCCTTTGCGGTGGCATCGGCTGGAGCTAACTCTGGCTGGTAGGGGTCATAACTGCGCCCGGGGGAGTCGATCTTCAGGTTCATCTCCGGTCCCTTGTGCTTGGTCGACCCCACGTAGCAGCTCCTAGACAGCTTCTGGCTTCCCCATACGATCCCCACCCCTCGCGGGGTTTGGAACTTGACCATCTGGTGGAGAAGGCTGGGGAGCGCTCCAATGGCCAACATGTAAGGTCGTCCTATGATCCCGTTGTACGCCGACGTAATGTCGACCACAACGAACAGCGTCATTCGAGTGACGACCTGTGGCTCTTCTCCGAGGGTTATCGGCAAGGTGATCACTCCCATGATGGGGGTCGAGTGACCGATGAAACCGACGAGGGGTCCGGTACAGGGTCTCAGGTCCGTCGGCCTTAACCCCATCTTCTCGATTGTGGACATGAACAGGATGTCGCAAGAGCTCCCTGTGTCGATCAGGAGGCGGCTGACGATGGCCGTCCCAATCTGGGCCTCGATGACGATGGCGTCGTCGTGGGACTGCTCGATCCCCTCTAGATCCTCGTCGCTGAAAGTAATGGGAGGGTAGGCCATCCTTCTCCCTCTCTGGTCCCCTCCAAGACCCGCCGTCATTACTTGTCTCGCATACGCCTTTTTTCTTGACGACGATGCCCCTCCGGAGGATGGCCCGCCGCATATCGTGTTTATGCGCATGACGGGTTTCGGGGGGTGAAGCTCTTCCCGCTCGCCGTTTGCAGGAGGGTCTGCCCTCCGTGCCCTTCGGTGGTTCCCTTCTTCTCGGTCCGGTCTTCGGCCTCCGACGAAGCCCCCCAGGTGGCCCGCCTGGATCAGCCGCTCGATTTCCCTTTTAAGGGTGAAGCAGTCGTCGGTGTCGTGGCCATGGTCTCGGTGGTACCGGCAGTATTTTTTAAAATCTCTCCGGGCTGGGTCCGACTTCATTTCTCGGGGCGGCTCCGGCAGCAGTCCGGCTCGTGTAGCCACGGCCATCACCTCGATCAGGGGAGCATTGAGTTGTGTGTAATGCGCCCGTAGGGGGCCCTCTTGTCTTGGGACGACTCGAGGGAGCCCTTGTGCCGGAGCAAACTCGCGCGCCGGACCAGGGCGATCTTGGGGGCGAGGCCCGGGCGGTTCCCGCCTTGGTCGGGCTAGCCGGTCGCGACCTCGGTCCCCCTCTTCCTGCCTCGGCCGAGGATGTGATCGGGGTTCGCCTTGGCACGGTTTCGCCGGGGGGAATAAGGCCTTTGCACCGAGAGTCTCTTCGGCCAACGTGTGCCTCTCCGCCATAGCAACCAACGCCTCGTAGTCGGACGGCGGGTCTCGGAGCAGGGATTTGTGGAGGCTCCGAGTCCGCAACCCCGTTTTGAAGGCTAGCATAAGCACCTCATCGCCGCATGTCACCACCGCCCGTCTCTCCTCCTGAAAGCGGCGGAGGTATCTACCCGTTGTCTCTCCCTCCCCTTGGACTATCGTGCTGAGATAGTCTAAGGACTTCTTTTTCGTCCGCCCGGCCCGGAACTCTTGGCAGAACTTGTGGGATAGTTCGCCAAAGCTCCCGACGGACCTCGCGGGCAAGCCAAAGTACCAGTCCAACGCGGTGTCCCTCAGGCTTTGGGAGAAATGTCAGCATAGGAACGCCTCATCCACGTCCTGCGCCTCCATCGCCCCCCGGTATTACTGCACGTGCGTGAGGGGGTCGCCTCTCCCATTGTACGTGGCCAAGTGAGGGGGTTTGAACCTTATGGGCCTTGGGGCGGACGTGATCCACCGTGCAAGTGGCGTGGCCTCCTCCAGGTAGGTAGGGCGATCCGACGCATCCCCTCTCCGCCATTCGGGGGTCTGGCTTCGGTCGTGCCTCGGCCGCCGACGGTCCTCCGTCCCCGGGGAGTAGCCCGACGGTCTTCTGGCGGGGCTCCTTCCTTGGGCCGAGGATTCGACGGGTTGTGGGCTACGGCTCTCCCAGTGCCAGCGCCTCCCGGCCAGCTCTCCTCGGGCCTCCATCCGTTCTTGATTCTCCCGAAGGAGCCTTTCGCGCTCGGCGGTGAGGAAGCGTAGTTGTCTACAAATGGCTTCCTCGTGCAGGGTATCGGAGAGGTGGTGCAGGCGACGCGGGCTGCCTCCTCCGGGTGGGGACCTGTTCAGCAACGGGTCCCGCCTGTCCCCGAGCCGCCGACCCGTCGCCGTCTCGTCAAGGATTTCTCGGTTGCTCCTGTTCTCTCTCCTTAGCCTCTCGCGCTCCGCGACGATGAGGCGGAGTTGGCGGCGAGCGGTCTCTTCGTCCTGGTAGGCCCTTCGGGCGGTCTCGGCCGCTTCGTCCAAACGCCTTTACGCGGCGGCCGCCTCCCCCAGGCGCCTCCACCGTCGCGCAACTTTCATCTCCTCTTCCAGGAGCCATTGCTGGGACGCAATCTCCTCAGCGAGCCCCCTGTTCTCTCCCTCCTCCTCGAACTGAAGGTGGAGGTTCCGCCTCACGTTTTGGGGCTCTGAGGGGCCGGGCGGAGGCTCCGTTCCAACCGGCTGATAGCCTCCCCTGGCCTGAGTGACGGCCTCGAAGCTCTTCAGGACGGCGTGGGCTGAAGTATGTTCGGTTTCGGTGCCCATCCCCAGAAGGGGGTCGGACGCCAGGGTGATTTGTAGAGAGAGCGGTTCCTGACCCACGGGATCTTTGCCGTGGTCAGGGTTCCGCGAGATCGGTATGGAGTCTAACATGGGTGTGACCCTTCGTTCCCACAGACGGCGCCAATTGTTACGAGGTGGAACTCGCGTACAATGAATTTGTATTATGGGGAACCAAGGGCACGATGGTTATATGGAGAAGAAGGTTTAGGTAGGCTGTTTTACAAGTGATTAGTGGGGTGAAGAAGTTGGACCCGTTGCCGGTGGTGCTCAAGGGGTCGAATCTCGCCGGATGCAGCTGAGGAAGGTTGGACGGCAGGGGGCTGAAGCTGACTTTGGTCAAGGGGCGAGCTCTCCTGCAGCACGAACAACTCGTCAGAAGGGCATGGTTGGGGTTCAACCCTTAGCCCCTCCGATGCCTAAGTCAGTAATAGGGCTTAAAATGGGGGCTAGACACGCCGGTCGGACTAACGGTGTGTTGACCGCACGTGGCGAGCTATGGGTGGGAGAACAAAGATATGGACGACCTTTGTTCTCGTGTGTGAATTATAGATTAAGAGAGAATTTTCCCAACCCCCTTTCCGTAAGAGGAGACGGGGTATTTATACCTGACGGGTGATGACTAAGCGTGCTGAGCTGGCTCGGTTATCAGCGGAAGCTTCGGACAAGGACGTCGGGAACAGGAGTTCCTGACTTGCTTTTGTCAGGCGGTGCAAGGGCCAAGGGGTGCTTTTGTCGGGATGTCAGGGCCGAAAGCGCTAACCGTCAGTCGGTCGGGTGACGTATGTGTCAATCGTGTCCTTATCCTAGGTTGTTTGTCGTTGGCGACGAACTAAAGGTTGGGCCGTATCACTCTAGGCGCCGCGGTTCATGGGAATCGGGCGGGTCGTACCGATCGGTCATGAGCTATGGTCCGCCTGTACGGAAGGATACGTCTGTGCCTGTCAGTAGGCCCGGCTTAGCAACCCAAGCGTCCCGAAGCGCGCTACCCCCGGCGGGTCGAGCGGCTGTGGTTGTTCGCCTCGACCGGGTCGGGGAACGCTACAAGGCGCGCCCGTCTCCATATTGCCCCGGATTTTCGGGGTGGTGACCCTTTCATGAAGCGGAGAGTCCATGGATCATGTGGGCGGATTCGGGTGGGACCCCTACGATCTTTAGGTCGTAACAGATAGGAGCAAAGGTTTCCAGGAGATTACGTGTGAATCGGATTCGCATGTGGCCCTCTTACTTATTTGTGCGCTAGACATAACCTTTCATCCTCTGCTGAGCTTAATTCTAGATTACCGGCACTTGGCATCGAAATCAGTATATGCTCCTTTCGACATGTCTTGCGCGAGACTAATTTTTGTGCGGATGCACTAGCTACAATGGGTTGTCATTTAGATGCAGCACTCCAGAATTGGGCTCCCCCTCCTGCTTCGTTGTCTTAGTTATTTCTTACTGATGTAAATGGGTCGGGGTTTCCGAGGGAGTTCTCCCTCCGATTTGATGTAACTCAACTCCGATGTATTAAAAAAAGATTGAATATTAGACAAAATCGTATTGGCACTTGGCGAATATACTGATCACACACACAGAGTAATTTTCTTCGAAGAACAAGGAATTTCGATGCCGTTCAATCTTTTTGCTTATTCAACACTTTACGTCGTCATAGACCCATAGCAACTGTTTAGTGTTATGGTTATTAATATTGAAGTCCACGGATAGAATGAGCAGATCAGCAATGAATCATCGTCCACCGTGTTGGAATAATTCAAAATGACGGCATAGATGCAGCGGAGTCAAAGCAACTGACCGTTTTTGATTTAGTGCGGTCAAACAGTCACCTTTCCACGTGCTTTAATTTTCAAACCACGTGCCGTACGTTGAGACCGGCGGCCGATTGGCCACTGCCCAATTCGCATGGCTCTCACATACACGCTACATTGTGTTTAATGATTAGAAACGAGTCGAGGGGGGTTTCACTATTGTTAAGATTTCTGTTGAATCACAGCCTGCACAACCTTCGCGGTTGATTCCTGCGTCACAACCCGTATCATCACCATCCACACAACCACCTACTAATCCTATTGCTACATCTTCTAGCTCGACGCTCGACTTTTCTTGTCATAGCCCAGAATGCTAACACGCTAGTTGGCACTCAAGTTATTCCTGAGCGTTATATTTGATATAGCGATATCCCATGTGTTTCGGTTATTTTCCAAAAGATTGGACTTCTCGAGCTTTGGTGAGATACATGTTCCACTCCTTCGTATCCGAATCACGTCAAATTATTTTACGTGAATCGTCCGAATATCAGTCGACTCGTCGCCTAGACACTGTTGTCTAAGGCAAATCTACCATTCTTGATGCTTCTACCCGTGGATCTATTCTTTCTATCCCATCCTCTAGCCAACATATCTATGATATGGATATGGCCGACCCCTCCATCTTCGACAAGATCTTTACTGAGTGGCTCGTGAAGATTACCGCTGGTCTTGGTTACAAGCCCTTCACACCCCTAGCCAAGATGTTACCTGATACGACCCTCTCAGGATGGGCCAAGACCGAACGGCCCAAGCCCCATGTCACGAGCCTATTTGCCTGGGGAGAACGAGGCCCCCACGAAGACTCGGAGTCAGGCCGGCCTCGGACCGAAGCGGATACAACCACTGATCCATGCCAGCAGGAGTTAACCACTCCACATAAAACACGCACCTTAATCACCATTAAGGAGCCCCATTACGCACAACTTCATGACCCATGAAGGCGCCATCAAAGTGGCGGATCATCGGGTCGAAATAGGGGGACGTCGAGGGGACGTGGCCGGGAAAGACTACTATAAAGCAACTCGAAGAAAAACGTGGAAATGGATCACTACCTGGATACCAAAACCTCGAGGTATTCTTCCTGAACGATCTTGTCTCCCACATCATAATTCTCCTCCATGGCTCGGCCTGAGGACTCGCGTATCGGCCTTCCCGTGAGTCATACCGATACCACCGAGCATCCTTCAGATCTGTTTTGACTTAGTCATCAGTTGTGACTTGGTCAGAACCAAGTTCCGACCTCCCTGACGAGCTTTCTCGTCTATTCAGGTTAGGGAGATCCAATTGCACTGAGGCTACCCTTCGGCGCCCAATCAGCCCGGAGCCGAACGCACCCGAACCACACGCCCGAACCACGAGCCCGTTCATCTCCACCCCTACGGAGGCCGTCTCTTTGCCGAGGACTCCCTTCGGCACGCTGACGCTCGGACCCGCACGCTCTTCGCTAAGCCAAACTAGCGACATCCCGCTCCTGGAGGCCACACGTGGCCCACGTGATCGTGTTGACCTCTAGCCCTCCAGTCAACCAATATGTGATGAGAAAACACCCTGAAACATCTGGCGCTGTTTGTGGGATTGAAGAAGCACCCATGTCAAACAACCACACCACCAAAATGGAATCAGCTTGCAATGGAATAGGACGCATGCCCCATACAGGAGGAGGGCAACTATGTACCGTCCGAAAACGGACACAACCACATCACCGAGGGCACCAGCGACTCACGCTCGGTGACCCAAGAACAACTCCGTCTCTTCGACCAAGAGACTAACGCCCACTTTCAAACACAGGCAGCAGCTATCCAACAACTCGGCCACCCACGCCTCCCCGAAGGGGGGCTGAGCAGCCATCCCCCGCCATAAGGAGCTCCGTCCCCCGCTACGCTTGGCCGTGGTCACCGACCACGACGGTGAAGGTGCCAACCCGGAGCGACGGTTCACTATGCCAAACTTCGTCCCGGTGTGATCATTCACACCTACCTCACTCCAGGATGAGGTGGATGGAAGGGCTGAATGGACCAGGGGCGAGTCGACAACGGACTCACCCCAGGCGACCTCGCTCAACGCATCGACAGTCACCCAGCCATCGAACTGTCGAGGATCGACGGGGTCGAAGTGGGAGCCCCCGTCAGAGGAGGCGTAGAGATCGGGAAGACCGCCATGGAAATAGGAGCACTCGGCGATCGACGCCCATCCCCAGTCGGGATGGCTATCGAGCAGACTCCCCCCGAACCCCCGTCAACTAGCCAGGGTAACCCGGCCCTCGCGTCAGGCACCAACAGGCCAAAGAGACCTGGGACTCCCCAATGACCACTGTTGCCCATTAGCAAGGAGCATCACCGATGCACGGGTACCATCAATGTTCAAGGTGCCGACCTTAGAGAAATACGACGGCACGGGAGACCCAGAAGATCACGTGATGGACTACGAAGGAGTCATGGCGTTTCAGGGAGCCGGCGACGCCCTGCTTCTGCTTTGTCGCGGCTTCTATTCCACCCTCCAGAAATCCGCCAGGAATTGGTACAAAAGCCTCCCCAATCGGTCTATCAGCAACTTCCAGGACCTCACCCAGAAATTCAACAAGCAATTTATGGCCGGTCGACAAATAAAGACAGACTCAAAGGTTATGTTCAATGTGATACAGAGGCCAGAGGCGAAACCCTAAGGAGCTACATGCGACGATTCAACGCTGAGAGGCTAAATGTGGATAGCTGCCCTGAAATAGTCGTGAAAACAACCCGGAAGAAACGGCTCCGACACATGGACATAAAGAAGTCTCTACACAATGAACCGCGAAGGACCTCGCTGATGTAATGGCCTGGCTGGAGCGTTACTTACTGACGAAAGAGGCTTTAGCAACGGAGCAAGGAGGTCTCCCCACAGGAGCAAAGTGGTGCTCCAAACGAGACGAAAGCGAGTGCCGCAAGCTAGAAGACCACAAGCGGGAGAAGAAGGTAAGGGGAAAGCAACACAAGGAGGAAGCGCGACCCCCAGGCTGAATGCGACTCATGACGCCATCCTAACACCGGCTCAAAAGGAGGGCCACATCGACAAGCATCCCCGAAGATGAAGGGTGGCAGAAGGTACGAGGAAAAGTACTGCAGATACCACAAGAACAATGGTCACGACACAGACGAATGCTGGCACCTAAAGAAAGACATCGACCAGCTGATCAGTCGTGGTCACCTGAAGAACTTTGTCGACACCCCAAAGGCAACCCTAGGAGAAGAGACGTCCAAACAGATGGACAAAGGAAAGAAGGTGAACATTTTCCAGACTGCCATGCGCATCATCGAGTGAGAAGGCATGACAATCACCCGTAACTCCTCCCCCAGGTGAGACTAGCTCACCATTATCTTTCCTGATTTTTCTTTCGAATGTGTTCATAGTTCAGAACATGAAATGCAAGTTCGCACAGCGCAACCATGTTTCTTCCCGTTCCACCACACCAAACCTCATGATCGACCGTAAGGCTGGGAGTAACCCCCTAGTAGGCCGATCGTTTCAATCGACCGTAAGGCTGGGGGTAACTCCCCCAGTAGGCCGATCACTACGATCGACCGTAAGGCTGGGGCAACTCCTCCAGCAGGCCGATTACTACGATCGATCGTAAGGCTGGGGCAACTCCCCTAGCAAGCCGACCGCTCCGATTGACTGTATGGCTGGGGCAACTCCCCCAGCAGGTCGATCATTACGATCGACCGTAAGGCCGGGGCAACTCCTTCTGTAGGCCGACCGTTCCGATCGTCCATAAGGCTGGGGCAAAGCCCTCAACAGGCGATCCTTACGATCGACCATAAAGCTGGGGCAACTCCCCCAGCAAGCCAACCACTATGATCGTCTGTAAGGCTGGGGGTAACTCCTCCAGTAAGCCGATCACTACGATCGACAGTAAGGCTCGAGGCAACTCCCCTAGCAGGTCGATCATTTCAATCTTCTGCAATGCTAGGGGCAACTCCCCCAGCAGGTCGATCACTCCGATCGACCTTAAGGCTTGGGCAGCTCCCCCGAGTAGGTCGATCACTACGATTACCCGTAAGGCAGGAGACAACTCCCCCAGCAGACCGATCATTTCGATCGACCGTAAGGCTGGAGGAAACTCTCCCAACAGGCCAATCACTACGATCGTCCGTAAGGCTGGGGAAACCCCCCAAACAGGCCAACCACTACGATCGTCCATAAGGCTGGGGGCAACTCCCCCAGCAGGTCGATCATTATGATCGACTGTAATGCTGGGGGCAACTCCTACAGCAGGCCGATTCCTGCGACCGACCATAAGGCTGGGGGCAACTCCTCCAGCAGGCCGATCATTCCGATCATTTGCAAGACTAGGCCAACTCCCCCAGCAGGTCGATCACTCCGATCGACCGAAAGGCTGGGGGAAACTCCCCCAGTAAGCCGATCATTCCAATCGTCTGTAAGGCTGGGGGCAACTCCCCAAGTAGGACGATCACTCCGATCGTCTGTAAGGCTAGGGGCAGCTCCCGAAGCAGGCCGATCACTCCGATTGTCCGTAAGGCTGGGGGAGCTCCCCCAGCAGGCCGATCACTCCGATCGTCCGTAAGGCTGGGGCAGCTCCCCCAGCTGTAACGACTGCTTTTCATGTATCTGGATTTATTATAATATAATATATGTTTTGGTGGATTTTCTCCTCATGTGTGGTTTTCGTCTCCGTAGCTTTCATTTTCGATCGATTCGTCGTATTTTCTCGTTTCTTCCTTAGGATTGTCGATTTCGAAGTATGTCATTCGTGACGGGCTTTATAACGGTCGTATCTTACTATTAGATCAAGCCTAGGAGTCTTAGGAATCGATCCCGGGGCCCCGCGCTCCGTATTAGAACTTTTGGTGCTCATTAGCCGGTATAAGAAGGGGCACCGACCGACTAGATGACGATCCAGTCGGTCGGCAATCCTTCTTGGACCGACTAGTTAGCTTTCTAAATTATTCAGGAGTTACTGTTTATCGTTAGTCGGTCTAAGAACGTTGGTTGACCGACTAGGTTGCAAACTAGTCGGTCGGCAATGCTTCTTTAACCGACTAACACATCATCTTAATTTTAGTTGAGTTACTGTTTACTTTTAGTCGGTCTAAGAACGTTCATCGACCGACTAGATGCTAAACTAGTCGGTCAGTATTTGTTCATGGACCGACTAACTCTTAATCCTATTTTCGTTCAGAAGTTATTGTTTGTACTTAGTCGGTCTGCGTTGGTCGACCGACCGACTAGTTGACAAACTAGTCGGTCAGTGGTTGCTCTTTGACCGACTAATCTGTGTTAAAACCCTAATTTCTGGGCAGCCGCCAGCCCATCCTATTTATACCCAACCCAAACGATTTCATCTTTCTCAACACGACCCAAAACCTTAAAATCTTCCCCTTTGAGCCCCCATCTTCCTCCAAGCTTCATTCCTTCATTCCAAGCCCTAGAATCATCATCCAAACCCTCCATCCACTCTATCTACCTCTCATCTTCCCCAAAATCTCACCAAATCCATCAAAATCCCCAAATCCCCCAAAACCCTAATTCTCCCAAACTTCCCCAATCTTTTCCAGATCTGATCCTAGGGTTCTCCGGAGTGTTTCTTTCGCTTCCTCTCGGTAAGAAATCGATTCCTCTATGTTTTCATAGCCTATTGGTATTTTTATGAAACCCTAATAAAATTTCATGTTGTTTGATGATTGTTCCCCCAAAACAGCGATTTCCCCGTAGATTGGCATCCGTGTGACGAAGTGGTCGTCATCCCCGGTGCTAGGCAAGTGAAACTTGCCACTTAGGGTTTAGGCCATGTTTTAGGCCATTTGCTTGTTGTAGGCGTAAAAGAGGCTAGGCGACGAAATGATACTCGCCTAGGCGCGAATTGGGGAACTAGCTTGACAACGAAGCTAGTTCCAACACTTAGCATGTTGCACAATTACCATGTCATGTTTACTTTCCATTAACAGTACACAAATTAAATGTCATGTCATTACATTCTTTTGGTGATCCCGTGATTGCGTAGCATCGCTACACTACTTGTGTTCCTGGCTCGTGACCAGAAGCGAGCATAATGAGTTGCTAACCCCAACGCTCGATATATTGAATTGTGAACTAAGAAACAAGCTCCCGTGCGGGGCAACCCTAGCTCACTTGCTGGGCTCATGTGCAGGGACCCTGGCTTGTTTACGTGTGGGATGGGGTAAGGGTTAAGCGGTCATTCAACTGGGAGTCTGCCTGATCTGCAACTGCAGTTGTAAGACGTAAACTCTGGGGTGTGGTAGTGTTTAGTGACGATCGGTGTGAATGATGAACCATTCAGCTGAAGGGCGTAAACATCTACAATCAACAGTGAAACGTGAATTGGGTTTAGTGCCGATCGGTGTGAATGATGAACCATTCAGCTGAAGGGCGTAAAAACATACGAAACAATGTGAATTGATTGAGAATGTTAGTAGCTTGGCTACTCTTGTCTTGTCCCGATAATTGTTCCCTTGTACAAAATTGTCTTGCCATGTCTTAAATTGTGCACTCATGTTATAACTGCCATGTCATGCATACTATAACTGCTAGGTTGCTAGATTGCCTTATTTTCAGTTTCCTTGCCCAAGTCTTTTAGACTTGCTGAAATGTGCCCCTTTACTCTTTTAGGTGACACATGTTAGATCCTGAGCCCGAGTACCTTGTTGAGGACGAGGTGTTTGCTGACGCCGAGCCCGAGCTTGTGCTAGACGGGGAGTACGTGGACACTGGGGACCAGTCCTAGTGTCTTCGTGTGTTTTACTTTTGTTAGACTGTTGTTTTGTTATCGGTGCGTAGCACCTATACCTTGTTGTTGTTGTTGCTTTTGTTGGCCTTGTTCTGGGCCTTTAGACTCTTCTCTTTTAGCCTGGTGGCTTTTCTGGATGTTGGACTTATTTTCTTGTTGGACAATGTATGAGATGTGAGATTTTATTTCAGTCTCTCCTTGTGTTATTATTGTTATTCCGTTGTGGTTACAGGGACCTGCTTATGTATTATTGACGCTTATCGGGTTTGGGGCTTCACAGCTCCACTCCCGTGCGGACCTTTTCACGTCTCGCCTCCAGTTTAGGGAAGCGGGTCATGACAGGTTTTGTTGGTGGCCCATGCAGGTCCTTCTGTAACTGCGATTTTTGGAATATCGATAATAATATTTGAATGTCCAATAAATTAAGTTCGACATCCGATGTCATAAGCTATGAGTCTAATCTGATTCGTTTTCTGTGTCACTAGATGGCAGGAAGACGTTTCACCCGTGGTGGGGGTAGTGGTGCGATCCCTCATGATGAGGAGCCTGAGCGGGAACCCACCAGCGGTGAGATGATGCGGATGATGCTCCAGATGATGCAAGTGCAGCAGGGCGTGCTCCTGCAAGTCCAGAATGCTCCACTTGCTCGAGCTGCCCGGGCTCTTCCGGATGTTCCTCGCTCTGAGCCAGGAGCGAAGCAATTTCGGGAGCTGGGTCCCGCATATTTTGATGGGTCTGAGGGTCCTCTGGCTGCTGATGAGTGGATTCGGAACATCGAGGACAATCTGAAGATGGCCAAGATCACCCCGGCTGGATGGGTTGATTTGGCGAAGAGGCAACTCAAGGATAATGCTCGGAATTGGTGGGATGCGGAAGAGAAGATGTTGGTGGAGCCGATAGCTTGGGCTACCTTCAAGGCCAGATTTGAGGGTGAGTTCTTTCCGAAAGCTGCCAGGGAGGAGATGCTGCAGCGTTTTATCGATTTGAAGCAAGGGAGCTCGTCGGTGGACATGTATCACCAAGAGTTCATGAGGCTGAGTCGGTTTGCACTAAAGATGGTGCAGGACGCTGAGGAGAGAGCTCAGAGGTTCCTGCAGGGACTTGCTTTGGAGCTCAAGAGTTTTGTGACCTCTTCTGACCGGGAGTCTTATCAGAAGGTTCTAGTAGCAGCCAAGAGGCAGGAGCTGCTCGTGAACCAGAGGAGGGGGTCTGTTGTTGGTGCTGGGAAGAGGCCTGTGGAACAGGCGAGAGCTGTGGTTAGACCTGGATTCAGGCCTAATCAGTCTGCTCAGTTTAAGAGGCCAGGAGGGCCTATTCTGAAGACTTGCCATTTCTGCGGCAAGCCTGGCCACATCAAGGATCAGTGTCGGAAGTTTTTGGGCCAGTGTCTGGTTTGTGGTGATGCTTCTCATGTCGCGAAGGATTGTCGGCATGCGGGTCTGCTGCGGAGGGCTCCTGTTGCAGCACAGCCGTTGCAGCAGCGAGCGTCTGTTCCTGCTGGTCGTGGAGCAGCTCTTGTTCCGCAGAGGCAGGCTTTTCAGCAGGCTGTTCCGCCGAGGAGGCAGGCTTTTCTGATGACCGCTGCGGAGAGAGAGGCTGTGGATGAGGTTATCGCAGGTAATCCTCAATCTAGCTGTTACTTTCCTAGCTGGTTGATTGTTAGATTATGTTGTTTGCTTGAACATGGTTGTTTGCTAGACTAGGGTTTGATTGTTAATTGTTTGTTAGGTGTGGTTTTGGTTTGCACATTTCCTGCACGGGTCCTCTTTGACTCTGGTGCATCGATGTGCATTATTTCTCGGAGCTTCGTGGAGAGGCATTCCTTGTCGACGTCCCCTCTTCCCAAGAGTTGGAATATCGTTACAGGGAATGGTGTGGTCTCGGTGCATCGTGGTTGTAATTCTTGCTCGTTGGTGGTCTGTGGACATGAGCTTTTTGCTGATTTCATTGTCCACGACATCATCAACTATGATGCAGTTCTTGGGATGGACTGGCTTGCGAGCTTCTATGCTACGATCGACTGTCGGAGAAAGAAGGTGGTGTTCGAGATTCCCGGACATCTAGTATTTGAGTTCAGTCGTGGTAGCAGTTCGCTTGGTCCTGTCAGATTTCGGGCCAGGCCGGTGGAGGTTGTGGCAATACAGATGGAGCTGGAGTGGCCAGCTGCGGTGCGAGATTTTGGCGACGTCTTCCCCGAGGAGATGTCTGGTTTGCCGCCTGATCGGGCTTTGGAATTTTCTATCGATCTCGTTCCAGGTGCGTAGCCGATTTCGAAGGCGCCATATCGTATGGCACCTGCTGAATTGGAAGAGTTGCGGAAGCAGTTGGATGAGCTTTTGCAGAAGGGTTATATTAATCCTAGCGTGTCTCCGTGGGGAGCACCGGTGTTGCTGGTGAAGAAGAAGGATGGTTCGCGTCGCATGTGCGTGGACTATCGGGAGTTGAATGCGGTGACCATTAAGAATAAATACCCGTTGCCTCGCATCGATGATATTTTTGATCAGCTTGGAGGTTCGAGGGTGTTTTCTAAATTGGATTTGAGGAGTGGTTACCATCAGTTGAAGGTAAGGAAGGATGATGTTCCGAAGACAGCGTTCAGGACGAAGTATGGACACTATGAGTTCGTGGTTATGCCTTTCGGCGTAACTAACGCACCCGCGGTTTTCATGAATCTGATGAACCTGATTTTCTACGACTTCTTGGATAAGTTTGTCGTTATCTTTATTGACGACATTCTGATCTATTCGAAGTCGGAGGAAGAGCATGCCTCGCACTTAAGGACGGTGTTGGAGATCTTGAGGAAGCATCGGTTGTATGCTAAGTTTTCGAAGTGCGAGTTCTGGCTGGATAGAGTTGCTTTTCTCGGGCATGTGGTGACTGGAGATGGTATTTCAGTGGATCCCGAGAAGATTCGAGCCATCAGGGAGTGGCCTGTTCCGTCGTCTACGTCTGAGATTCGGAGTTTCCTTGGACTTGCTGGTTATTATCGGCGATTCATTAAGGACTTTTCTCGTATTGCTGAGCCGATGACCAGTTGACGCGGAAGGATGTTGCTTTTGTTTGGTCGGGTGATTGTGAGAGTGCTTTTGGCGTTCTGAAGGAGAGGTTGACGACTGCCCCTATTCTTGTCGTGCCTGATCGCAGCGGTGGATTTGAGATCTTTTGAGATGCTTCTGGCAAGGGTCTCGGTTGTGTGTTGCATCAACATGGGCATGTTGTGGCGTATGCGTCTCGTCAGCTTAAGGTTCATGAGAAGAATTACCCGACGCATGATTTGGAGTTGGCTGCCGTTGTGTTTGCTCTTAAGATTTGGAGGCACTTCCTGTTGAGTGAGAAAGTGAAGATTTTCACCGATCACAAAAGCTTGAAGTACATTTTCACTCAGAAGGAGCTCAACATGCGACATCGTCGATGGTTGGAGCTTATGGCGGATTATGAGATTGATTTGCAGTTTCACCCTGGCAAGGTGAATGTGGTTCCGGATGCTTTGAGTAGGCTTCCGGCGGTGATGATTTTGACCTCGCAGTGGAGATTGCGGCGGGATTTTTGCGAGTCTGGCGTGGAGATAGTTCTTCCTGGAGAGGCTTCGTCGTTGATGTACATGCAGGTACAGTCGACGATCGTGGATGGATTAAGGCTGGCCATGCTGAGGATCCGAAGCTGGTGAAGATTCGGGAGCAGGTGGAAGACGGTCTGCGGACTGACTTTTTGATTCATGAGGATGGCTCGCTGAGGTTCGAAGCCAGGTTGTGTGTGCCAGCTGGGGATATCAGAGAGGAGCTGATGGTGGAGGCACACAGTTCGCCGTATTATGTGCATTCTGGTGGCACCAAGATGTACCAGGATCTTCGTCTGAATTATTGGTGGCATGGTATGAAGAGGAGCGTGGCTCGGAGTGTAGCCAAGTGCTTGGTTTGCCAGCAAGTGAAGGCGGAGCATCAGCGTACGGCCGGGTTGCTACAACCGCCTCTGATTCCGGAGTGGAAGTGGCAACACATCACTATGGATTTCGTGACTGGACTACCTTGGAGTCCGAAGCAGAATGACGCGATTTGGGTGATCGTAGATCGATTGACCAAATCTGCGCACTTTATTCCGTTCCGAGTGGGACAGTCCACTGAGGCGCTAGCGAGGAGATATATGGAGGTAAATTCCTTTACTCTCCGTTTTATTTCCTTTTCCTAGTTCGGATAGTGATGTAACGTGAATCGTGCAGGAGGTTGTGTGACTTCATGGAGTCCCAGTGAGTATCGTGTCGGACAGAGACACGAGGTTCACATCTCAGTTCTGGCAGAGTTTGCAGAAGAGCTTGGGTATGCGTCTGAGTTTCAGCACGGCGTACCATCCGTAGATGGATTGCCAGTCCGAGAGGACGATTCAGATTTTGGAAGACATGCTGAGGGCGTGCATGTTGGATTTCAAGGGTTCGTGGGAGGACCATCTACATTTGGTGGAGTTCTCTTACTACAACAGCTTCCAGGCGAGTATTGGCATGGCGCCTTTCGCCGCTCTTTATGGGAGGAAATGTCGATCGCCATTGAGTTGGGATGACGTTGGTGATCGGGAGTTGTTGGGACCTGAGATGATCGTGGAGGCCGTGGATATCGTCAGGAATATTCGGATGAGGTTGAGAATTGCTCAGGTCCGTTTTAAGCATTGGGCGGATGCTAAACGTCGTCCTTTGGAGTTTCAGCCCGGCGACCATGTGTTCTTGAAGATTTCCCCGAATCGTGGTGTGATTCGTTTCGGGAAGCGTGGGAAGTTGAGCCCGCGATACATTGGACCGTTTGACATTTTGGAGAGGGTTGGCAAGGTAGCGTATCGCTTGGCCTTGCCACCATCTTTGGAAGGAGTTCACAATGTTTTCCATGTGTCGCAGCTTCGTCGATACATTAGCGATCCGTCTCATGCGGTAGATTTTTCGGATATTACCGTTCGCCCCGATATGACGTATGACCAACATCCAGTGCAGATTCTGGACAGGCGTCAGAAATCGCTTCGGAACAAGATTGTCAATCTTGTGAGGGTGATGTGGCGACACGGCTCACCTGGAGAGTCTACTTGGGAGAATGAGGATGAGATGCGAGAGCGTTTCCCACTTTTGTTTTCAGACTCGTGAGTATTCGGAAATTCCGAGGACGGAATTTTTCTTAAGTTGGGAAGGATGTAACGACTGCTTTTCATGTATCTGGATTTATTATAATATAATATATGTTTTGGTGGATTTTCTCCTCATGTGTGGTTTTCGTCTCCGTAGCTTTCATTTTCGATCGATTCGTCGTATTTTCTCGTTTCTTCCTTAGGATTGTCGATTTCGAAGTATGTCATTCGTGACGGGCTTCATAACGGTCGTATCTTACTATTAGATCAAGCCTAGGAGTCTTAGGAATCGATCCCGGGGCCCCGCGCTCCGTATTAGAACTTTTAGTGCTCATTAGCCGGTATAAGAAGGGGCACCGACCGACTAGATGACGATCCAGTCGGTCGGCAATCCTTCTTGGACCGACTAGTTAGCTTTCTAAATTATTCAGGAGTTACTGTTTATCGTTAGTCGGTCTAAGAACGTTGGTTGACCGACTAGGTTGCAAACTAGTCGGTCGGCAATGCTTCTTTAACCGACTAACACATCATCTTAATTTTAGTTGAGTTACTGTTTACTTTTAGTCGGTCTAAGAACGTTCATCGACCGACTAGATGCTAAACTAGTCGGTCAGTATTTGTTCATGGACCGACTAACTCTTAATCCTATTTTCGTTCAGAAGTTATTGTTTGTACTTAGTCGGTCTGCGTTGGTCGACCGACCGACTAGTTGACAAACTAGTCGGTCAGTGGTTGCTCTTTGACCGACTAATCTGTGTTAAAACCCTAATTTCTGGGCAGCCGCCAGCCCATCCTATTTATACCCAACCCAAACGATTTCATCTTCCTCAACACGACCCAAAACCTTAAAATCTTCCCCTTTGAGCCCCCATCTTCCTCCAAGCTTCATTCCTTCATTCCAAGCCCTAGAATCATCATCCAAACCCTCCATCCACTCTATCTACCTCTCATCTTCCCTAAAATCTCACCAAATCCATCAAAATCCCCAAATCCCCCAAAACCCTAATTCTCCCAAACTTCCCCAATCTTTTCCAGATCTGATCCTAGGGTTCTCCGGAGTGTTTCTTCCGCTTCCTCTCGGTAAGAAATGGATTCCTATATGTTTTCATAGCCTATTGGTATTTTTATGAAACCCTAATAAAATTTCATGTTGTTTGATGATTGTTCCCCCAAAACAGCGATTTCCCCGTAGATTGGCATCCGTGTGACGAAGTGGTCGTCATCCCCGGTGCTAGGCAAGTGAAACTTGCCACTTAGGGTTTAGGCCATGTTTTAGGCCATTTGCTTGTTGTAGGCGTAAAAGAGGCTAGGCGACGAAATGATACTCGCCTAGGCGCGAATTGGGGAACTAGCTTGACAACGAAGCTAGTTCCGACACTTAGCATGTTGCACAATTACCATGTCATGTTTACTTTCCATTAACGGTACACAAATTAAATGTCATGTCATTACATTCTTTTGGTGATCCCGTGATTGCGTAGCATCGCTACACTACTTGTGTTCCTGGCTCGTGACCAGAAGCGAGCATAATGAGTTGCTAACCCCAACGCTCGATATATTGAATTGTGAACTAAGAAACAAGCTCCCGTGCGGGGCAACCCTGGCTCACTTGCTGGGCTCATGTGCAGGGACCCTGGCTTGTTTACGTGTGGGATGGGGTAAGGGTTAAGCGGTCATTCAACTGGGAGTCTGCCTGATCCGCAACTGCAGTTGTAAGACGTAAACTCTGGGGTGGGGTAGTGTTTAGTGCCGATCGGTGTGAATGATGAACCATTCAGCTGAAGGGCGTAAACATCTATAATCAACAGTGAAACGTGAATTAGGTTTAGTGCCGATCGGTGTGAATGATGAACCATTCAGCTGAAGGGCGTAAACACATACGAAACAATGTGAATTGATTGAGAATGTTAGTAGCTTGGCTACTCTTGTCTTATCCCGATAATTGTTCCCTTGTACAAAATTGTCTTGCCATGTCTTAAATTGTGCACTCATGTTATAACTGCCATGTCATGCATACTATAACTGCTAGGTTGCTAGATTGCCTTATTTTCAGTTTCCTTGCCCAAGTCTTTTAGACTTGCTGACATGTGCCCCTTTACTCTTTTGGGTGACACATGTTAGATCCTGAGCCCGAGTACCTTGTTGAGGACGAGGTGTTTGCTGACGCCGAGCCCGAGCTTGTGCTAGACGGGGAGTACGTGGACACTGGGGACCAGTCCTAGTGTCTTCGTGTGTTTTACTTTTGTTAGACTGTTGTTTTGTTATCGGTGCGTAGCACCTATACCTTGTTGTTGTTGTTGCTTTTGTTGGCCTTGTTCTGGGCCTTTAGACTCTTCTCTTTTAGCCTGGTGGCTTTTCTGGATGTTGGACTTATTTTCTTGTTGGACAATGTATGAGATGTGAGATTTTATTTCAGTCTCTCCTTGTGTTATTATTGTTATTCCGTTGTGGTTACAGGGACCTGCTTATGTATTATTGACGCTTATCGGGTTTGGGGCTTCACAGCTCCACTCCCGTGCGGACCTTTTCACGTCTCGCCTCCAGTTTAGGGAAGCGGGTCATGACAGGTTTTGTTGGTGGCCCATGCAGGTCCTTCTGTAACTGCGATTTTTGGAATAGCGATAATAATATTCGAATGTCCAATAAATTAAGTTCGACATCCGATGTCATAAGCTATGAGTCTAATCTGATTCGTTTTCTGTGTCACTAGATGGCAGGAAGACGTTTCACCCGTGGTGGGGGTAGTGGTGCGATCCCTCATAATGAGGAGCCTGAGCGGGAACCCACCAGCGGTGAGATGATGCGAATGATGCTCCAGATGATGCAAGTGCAGCAGGGCGTGCTCCTGCAAGTCCAGAATGCTCCACTTGCTCGAGCTGCCCGGGCTCTTCCGGATGTTCCTCGCTCTGAGCCAGGAGCGAAGCAATTTCGGGAGCTGGGTCCCGCATATTTTGATGGGTCTGAGGGTCCTCTGGCTGCTGATGAGTGGATTCGGAACATCGAGGACAATCTGAAGATGGCCAAGATCACCCCGGCTGGATGGGTTGATTTGGCGAAGAGGCAACTCAAGGATAATGCTCGGAATTGGTGGGATGCGGAAGAGAAGATGTTGGTGGAGCCGATAGCTTGGGCTACCTTCAAGGCCAGATTTGAGGGTGAGTTCTTTCCGAAAGCTGCCAGGGAGGAGATGCTGCAGCGTTTTATCGATTTGAAGCAAGGGAGCTCGTCGGTGGACATGTATCACCAAGAGTTCATGAGGCTGAGTCGGTTTGCACTAAAGATGGTGCAGGACGCTGAGGAGAGAGCTCAGAGGTTCCTGCAGGGACTTGCTTTGGAGCTCAAGAGTTTTGTGACCTCTTCTGACCGGGAGTCTTATCAGAAGGTTCTAGTAGCAGCCAAGAGGCAGGAGCTGCTCGTGAACCAGAGGAGGGGGTCTGTTGTTGGTGCTGGGAAGAGGCCTGTGGAACAGGCGAGAGCTGTGGTTAGACCTGGATTCAGGCCTAATCAGTCTGCTCAGTTTAAGAGGCCAGGAGGGCCTATTCTGAAGACTTGCCATTTCTGCGGCAAGCCTGGCCACATCAAGGATCAGTGTCGGAAGTTTTTGGGCCAGTGTCTGGTTTGTGGTGATGCTTCTCATGTCGCGAAGGATTGTCGGCATGCGGGTCTGCTGCGGAGGGCTCCTGTTGCAGCACAGCCGTTGCAGCAGCGAGCGTCTGTTCCTGCTGGTCGTGGAGCAGCTCTTGTTCCGCAGAGGCAGGCTTTTCAGCAGGCTGTTCCGCCGAGGAGGCAGGCTTTTCTGATGACCGCTGCGGAGAGAGAGGCTGTGGATGAGGTTATCGCAGGTAATCCTCAATCTAGCTGTTACTTTCCTAGCTGGTTGATTGTTAGATTATGTTGTTTGCTTGAACATGGTTGTTTGCTAGACTAGGGTTTGATTGTTAATTGTTTGTTAGGTGTGGTTTTGGTTTGCACATTTCCTGCACGGGTCCTCTTTGACTCTGGTGCATCGATGTGCATTATTTCTCGGAGCTTCGTGGAGAGGCATTCCTTGTCGACGTCCCCTCTTCCCAAGAGTTGGAATATCGTTACAGGGAATGGTGTGGTCTCGGTGCATCGTGGTTGTAATTCTTGCTCGTTGGTGGTCTGTGGACATGAGCTTTTTGCTGATTTCATTGTCCACGACATCATCAACTATGATGCAGTTCTTGGGATGGACTGGCTTGCGAGCTTCTATGCTACGATCGACTGTCGGAGAAAGAAGGTGGTGTTCGAGATTCCCGGACATCTAGTATTTGAGTTCAGTCGTGGTAGCAGTTCGAGATTCCCAGACTTATTTTCTTGTTGGACAATGTATGAGATGTGAGATTTTATTTCAGTCTCTCCTTGTGTTATTATTGTTATTCCGTTGTGGTTACAGGGACCTGCTTATGTATTATTGTTATTCCGTTGTGGTTACAGGGACCTGCTTATGTATTATTGACGCTTATCGGGTTTAGGGCTTCACAGCTCCACTCCCGTGCGGACCTTTTCACGTCTCGCCTCCAGTTTAGGGAAGCGGGTCGTGACACCAGCGGGCCGATCATTCAGCTTGAGGACACTGTGCACTTCAGCTTGGGGGGAGTGAGTTCTCACACTTTTTATTTTTTGCCACCCTTTATTTTTGATTTCTCATTTTTTTCCGCTTTTGCACTTACTTTCACTCATTTTTTCGTTTTTTATCATGCATCACGTTTTCCTATTTTCTTTGTGTGCTGCATTGTATATATAGTTCTATTTTCTTTTATCATTATTTCTTTCATTTTTTGCTAGAGATGATTTTTCTGTGATGATGTTGACGTGGTGTTAGCTTATCTCTATGTGCATGCTATTTTGTCACGTCATAGCTTTTGTTTCAGATATCATATGCTATGTCCTACTTTGCATTTGAAATAGTAACCCACTCTTTTTCTGTATGAATATGGATGAAATTCTGTTATTAGCTGATGTCTGATGATTCATATGTATGCTTTTCGTAGAAAACACACCAAGCTTCACGCATTGATTGCTTATATCTGGAGTACTGCTTTCCTTTCTCATATCACTTCTTATTGCATGAATTGTACGCTTCACTTTCAGGTTGATTGAATGTTTGCTAGGATGATATATCTGGACTAGTTTACTTTTTGAGATTAAACTGAGTAGATTATATTACTCTGCTGAAAGTTGTCATGCACGTCCTATAGAGTGAACCGAGTGACACATTTATTTCTTTCTCCACATATCTTGAGCATTATTTCTCTACTTAAAATTCATTGGTGAATCTCCCTTTAGCAAGTCTATTATTGGCATTTCCCCCGCTATTAATTTTCATGCTCCAATTCCCCAAAAAAAAAGGGAGAGAAAAATTGAGAAAAAGAAAAGAAGTTTATAAAGAAGTCCGCATAAAAAAGAAGTTTATAAACGATCCCATCTCATACTCTTTCTCTCTTTCTTCCCTCTTTTGTTTTTTTTATTTTTTTTGGAGCTTCAAAAGAAATGGGGAATGTACATATTGATTTGTTTATGCCACCACGCTTATGGATAAGCTTGGGGGAGAGTATCCAATGATGTTTGAGAGAGTGACTACTCGACGGTGCATGACAACCTAGGCTAAGTAATCTTCTATACTCGGTGAGATTGCTAAAGTTTCACGAAATCCAGAAATCGACACTTAGCATTCATTTCATGAAAACCATACTTTTCTATTCTTACTATTCCATATCGTGTGATATCTCTTATACTCCTTATAGAAAGCATTCAATTGAAAAGTGTGTGATCTATGGTTATGCATACCGCTTTGATGCTTCAGACGATGTTAATCCCAGAATGATTCCATATTTCATGCTATTTTGATATTTTGGGGTTTTCTATTTCGAATGCATCATTATACTATGATATCGAGATAAAAGCATGTGACATGTGTTTTATATTCGATGTATGCTATATGAGTAAGCAAAATCCAGGTCCTGAGAAGAATGATCTAGCACCCCCCCTTCTTCGCTTTCTGTACTATTTTTATTTCTATTTTCCTTCTTTTCCATTATTTTTCCCATCTGTTTCGCTTTTTACTCATCTTCCACAAGGACGATTAAGAGGTAAGCTTGGTGGATTTTGATCACTCCATATTTTACACGCTTTTTCTGCATGTTTGCACGCCACTTTGATCTCTCATATTGTGTTTTTCACGATTATTCGATAATATTGCGATGCTTTTCACGATTTCTTGTTTTTGTCGTATTTCAGGAGATATGGAGCGATTTGGAGTGATTTTGAGATCAAGAGGATTTGCACCCACTCCGGAGTGTCACCCAAGGATCTTTTGAGGGCTATTCGACGATGGAAGACAAGTGGAAGAAGAAGGAACTTCGTAGGAGCGACGAGGAGGCGAAATGATGAAGAATGGGCATCTACAGCATCTCACTCGGCCGAGTGAAGCACTCACTCGGCCGAGCAAGAAGACCACTAGGCCGACCAGACCGGACACGCACCACAGAAGGAAATCAGCGTGCACTCGGTCGAGTGACGATAGTCCACTCGGCCGAGTATGGAAATCCCCTCGCCCGAGTGGCACGGGAAAATCCACCCACCAAAGGAGCCGACTTACTGGAATCCGTCAGTCGATTTCAGAGTTATGACTCAGCCGAGCATGGAATGCCCCTCGGCCGAGTGAGTAAAGCCACTCGGCCGAGTCACCTCCGAAGACAGACCCCCGAAAATCCCCGACTTACTGGAAATGTACAGGGTTTGTCACTCGGCCGAGTGACATTTGTCACTTGGCCGAGTGAGCCGCTCCGCCTGCTGCGTAAAGTGCGATTTCTGGGCTGCACAGGGGCATTTTTGTCACGATTTTTTGGGCGATTTTGAGGGGTATTTAAACCCAGTTTTTGCCCTAGTTTAAGAGGACTTTTTGATGCTTTCTGGCAGCCTTTTTGAGAGCTTTTTAGATCATTAGATTTAGCTTTTCTCTTGGAGATTAAAAAGGTTACTTTTGTTGGATGCTATTGGATTCTCATTGGTTTGTCTCTCTTCTTATCAAAAACTCTATTTTGTTGATAATTTCTCTATTGCAATGAATTGTGCTGATTTTGTTATTGATTTTCTCATGAATTGCATGATGATTAGTGAGTAGTTTTATCGTCCTAGGGCGTAGGGATGAACCCTATGGACCCTATTTCTAAATTGTGATGAATTGGTGAAATTCTTGCTAGAATTGATTAGGGTTAGGTTGGGATTGATTAATTACGGATAGCTAGGGATTCATATCGATTGGGATTTGCAAGAGATTGGGTCCCAAATGATAGGAAGCCCTAGAAATTCGATTTAGATTTACTATTGGACTCTTCTAGGATTGGTTTGCAAGAGATTGGACCAAGGCTAGGGTTTTCAATCGTGATTCTATACCAATACCCGTTTGCAAGAGATTGGACAGGTAGGAACTATCTCAACCTAGGTCGTAACTCGAGTTTGCACGAGAGTGGGCTCGAGATACGGTTGAATGATGATGTCGTTCTTCACGCTAGTGGCTTAGGTTAGGGTTTGCAAGAGATTGGGCCCTACACTATGTTTGTTACAGACCGACAATAGCACGAGAGCGTGAGCTTGGTTCATTTCGTTGCGACTAGTTCACCTAAGACTCAAGTCTAGCAATGATGAAACCTATGAATCACAACGATGAGATACGGTCCGTAGCGGGGATTCCCTATCCCTAGGCGCTTTTATTTTATTGATATTTCTATCGACATTCAAACGATTGTGACAATTTTACCCCAAATTATTCTCGACCATTTTGATAGCTAAGTGATTGGAAGGAGACACTGTCATTGTTCCTCCCTGAGTTCGATACCCGCTCGCCGCTACACCGTGCGCTTGCGGTAAGACTACGAGTTGCTTGTCCCGGGTGTGTGTACTCCCGGGGCGCGATCAATTATAATCAGAGTTGTATTTTCGCCAATAATATTTGTTGTATTACGTGACCCACCTCTAAATTTCTGGGAAAACAAAATAAAATGTAATATTTATGGAGGTTTGTGGTGGAAGCGGAGGGTGCCCCAACCCGTAGCCCACCACTGACGACCGGTCAATGTGGTATAGTTTAGAAAAAATTTAAAAAACTGAGCTATGCTCCATTATATTTATTTATAAGAAATTTTCTTATCCCCACAACAATTTTTCTTTTTATTATCCACTTTATACACCTTTATCCCCCCCCATCCCACTTCCCCCCATTTTTACCCTTTTATTCCCCCCTTGTTGTTTCATCCCCCCTACCCCCCCTCCAATTTTCTGTTTTTTCTTTAAAAAAGAAGTTGGCATGCGGGCCTGAAGCCATTTAATGAAATTATATATATATATATATATATATATATATATATATATATATATATATATATCTCTCTCTCTCTCTCTCTCTCTCTCTCTCTCTCTCTCTATTATATAAAAGAGGGATGTTATCAAGAGAAATTGGATAAGAGAATTTGGACATGAGAAATTGGAAAAGAATTTGGATATCTATTATATAAAATAGGGATGTTATCAAGAGAAATTGGATAAGAGAATTTGGACATGAGAAATTGGAATAGAATTTGGATATATCTATTATATAAAAGAGGGATGTTATCAAGAGAAATTGGATAAGAGAATTTGGACAGGAGAAATTGGAAGAGAATTTGGATATCTATTATATAAAAGAGGGATGTTATCAAGAGAAATTGGATAAGAGAATTTGGACATGAGAAATTGGAAGAGAATTTGGATATCTATTATATAAAAGAGGGATGTTATCAAGAGAAATTGGATAAGAGAATTTGGACATGAGAAATTGGAAGAGAATTTGGATATATCTAGTATATAAAAGAGGGATGTTATCAAGAGAAATTGGATAAGAGAATTTGGACATGAGAAATTGGAAGAGAGTTTGGATATCTATTATATAAAAGAGGGATGTTATCAAGAGAAATTGGATAAGAGAATTTGGACATGAGAAATTGGAAGAGAATTTGGATATCTATTATATAAAAGAGAGATATTATCAAGAGAAATTGCATAAGAGAATTTGGACATGAGAAATTGGATAAGAGATTTGGATATATATTATATAAAAGAGGGAAATTGGATAAGAGAAAATATAAGAGATGAGATTTTGAGGGATAAGAGAGGAGGTTGGGAATTTTGCACATTCAATCCCGGTTTTTGCATTTTTGCCCCTGGACCCTCCCCACACACCCACCCACACTTTTTTTCTCACCCCTTCCGACCATTTTTTTCAGTCCTGTGATGATTTTGAATCTTATCCTACCAGGACAAAGCTTTGGCATACGTGGCAATGAAAATTTTGGGGGGGCTTAAATTTTGGGGGAAAACTTAAATTTTGGGGGAAAACTTAAATTTGGAGGAAAACTTGAAATTTGTGGGGGGAGGGGAAACTCAGCCATTACATAAACCGTGCCACATGGGCACAGGTAATGACTAGTATATATATATATATATATATATATATATATATATATATATATATATATATATATATATATATATATATATATATATATATATATATATATATATATATATATATATATATATATATATATATATATATATATATATATATATATATATATATATATATATATATATATATATATATATATATATATGAGGTTAATGGAGGAGTGCTGACAGCGATGGAAATTTTTCCAGCGCTGTCAGCGATCTGAGTATCGTACAGAATTTTTTTAAATGTGTTTGCAGTAGTTAGATAAACTTGTTAGGAAGCTCTCCACAAATTTTCAGGTCGATCCGACACCGTTTGAGCCTCTGTTCATCGATTTCAACAACGTTGCGTAAAACTGTCCAGATTTTGCGCAATGTTTTTGAAATCGATGAATGGAGGCTCAAACTGTGTCGGATCAACCTGAAAATTTGTGGGGAGCTTCCTAACAAGTTTATATAACTACTACAAAAAAATTTTAAAAAATTCTGTACGCTGCCCAGATCTCTAAAAACTTAAATTTGGAGGAAAACTTGAAATTTTGTGGGAAAACTTGAAATATGGGGGAACTTGAAATTTGGGGGGGGGGGGGGTGGGGGAAACTCAGCCATTACATAAACCGTGCCACATGGACACAGGTAATGACTAGTATATATATATATATATATATATATATATATATATATATATATATATATATATGAGGTGGGATCAAATGACCCCCAAAAATAACCCCCAAAAATGACCCCCTATCAAAAATCCTATGCCCCCCATTTTTTCGGAAGATCCGAACCGTTCATCTTGATCTCCACCCTCTAAATACCTTACCCACCAATTTTCAACCCGATCCCATGTGTTTTTCCCGTTCATCAACCATTCGCAAAAGTTCTGTTCATGCGAAACCGTTAAATTTGGTTCGGATGGATGAACGGGCTAAACACATGGGATCGGGTTGAAAATTGGTGGGTAAGGTATTTATAGGGTGGAGATCAAGATGAACGGTTCGGATCTTCTGAAAAAATAGGGGGCATATGATTTTTGATAGGGGGTCATTTTAGGGGGTTATTTTTGGGGGTCATTTGATCCCTCCTATATATATATATGTTATGAATAGGCCCAATGGGCCAATTGGGTATCCAACCCACTATTGAAAGCTATAAATACACGGGTAGGGGGCTCCAAACCCCTTACACCTATTTCTCCCTAAATTCCCTTCACAACACGTTATCAGCACGATCACGCTCGTTGGAGGAGACGGCGGCTCGCGGGAAAGGAGATCCACAAATCGCTCAGAAAAAGAAGATCGTAATCTTCTCAACAGGGAGTGAAAAGGGCATCCTTCACCAACCGTCGCCTAGATTCCTCGTCGAATCTAGTAGGTAAAAATCCAAACTTTTAGATCTAAACTTGCTTTTCTCATTAGATCTGCATGTTTTAGGATCAAAAAGTTCACAAACTCGGTTAAATTCAACATTTTTAATAAGATCTGCATGTTTAAAACAATAAAAACTTGTTTTTTAGCGATCAAAACTGTTGAAACCCCCGATTTTTACCCCCCGCATTCGATCCAAATTTCCGTACGCCCGTAGGGCGAAACGGCGGCGCGCCCTTCGCGCCGCCGGAGGAAACAAACGCCGCGGCCCGCAGCCACGGCCTGTCGCCGCCACGACGGCCGCGCCCTACACGGCCAGCCGTCGCGGCGACACGCCGCGGGCCCCCCTAGGGTTTCCAGAAACCCTAACCCTTACGGGCTATTTTTCGGGGGAGGCCCAATTTTTAACCCTAATGGGTTGTTTTCATGGCCCAAAAGGCCAGAAAATTAGCCCATCCACAGAAATTATTTTATTTATTTTTAGGCCCTAAAAAGCCCAAAATAGTTAAAAGAAATTTTTTTAAAAAGGGTTGAAAGCGGTAAAATAAAACATTATATTATGGATCAAAAAGGCAAAAAGTTTTTCAAAAAAAAATGTTTTTTGCACGACACACAATTTTAATTACTTTAAATGCCTGTGTCTTTTAGATTATCTGCGTGGTTGTATGTTGCAAAAATATTATCTGCGTGGATGTGTAAATATTAGGCTATGTTTTTAGGGATCAACCAGGTTTCCGACACCGTTTTAAATTCCCGCATTCTTTTTCTTTTTGAGAGAAACTTTGTATGTGAGGATGAAAATGTAAAAAGAAGACCGAAGGACACCAAAAAGAATCTGAAGGCGTTTCGCTCAATGAAGATAGGGGCTTCTCTCTGAAGTTTCCGAGTTGTAATTTATATTCATGCATTTTATTTTTGATGTAACTTCGGACTGGACTTTTTATTTATTTTTCGGTGTCGGCTGGCTGATCCCCATAGCCTAAGGTCATTATTTCTGTTTTTCATTGTTTTTGCATTAAACTGCGTGGTTGATTAATTAGCTTTAATACCATGTTTTAATGTCACAATGAAAACCATCAAACAGCATGCGTGATTGTTAATTTTTAGTAATTAATTATTCACATTACCTGAAAAAAAAGCATGTATGTTAAACCCACAATAATTTAAATTCATGAAAATGACTACATTACATGCGTGGATGTCTATCTTATTTTCAGTCTTAATGATACATGCTATTTTTTTCCGTACATGCTAGATCATAAAATGGCCAGACTCGCAAATGTAGACTTCTCAGTCCTGAAGGCTGATGGGTCAAACTACCTGAGTTGGCAGTTGGACCTGAAGTTCCATCTGCGCTCTCATGGTTTCAGTCTCACACAGACTGAAAAGGCAACAACTAGTACTGCCCCAGCTAATAAGGAGGCTTCAGTGGAAGCACCTCATACAGAGGAAGTTTCCGATATATTAAAGGTGAAAGCCATTATATATATCAGGAAACACTTAGACTCGACCTTAAAGGACGAGTACCTCACTGTAGAGGACCCTTACGAGCTGTGGGATGCACTCGAGGAGAGGTACCGACATCAGAGGGATGTCATACTCCCCCGTGCACAGTACGAGTGGACTCACCTCCGCATACAGGATTTCAAATCCGTAGCGGAGTACAACTCAGCTCTCTTCCGCATCACCTCACGCCTGAAGTTGTGTGGTGAACCAGTGACGGAGAAGATGTTGCTGGAAAAGACGTTTACGTCCTTCCACGAAAAGGACATGATCCTTATGCAACAATATCGAGAGAGGAAGTTCACAAAATACTCTGACCTTCTTTCATGCCTGCTCATGGCTGAACAGAACAGAGACCTGTTGGTTGCCACCCACAACCTGCGCCCTCCTGGCTCCGCTTCATTGCCACCTCCTGCAGAGGCCCACTTCCAGTCTTCCCAGAAGAAGACGGACAAAAAGGCAAAATTCCAGAAATGGAAAGAACAGAAGCAGCGGAAGAAGGCCACTCACCCAGCTCCTCCCCAGAACCAGAAGTTCGTGGACAAGAAGCAGAAGAGGATTCCCAACAAAGGAGGCACTCCCAAGAAAGACTGGGAGGACAAATGCTCAAAATGCGGGATGACGGGCCACTGGTCCAGAATCTGCCGCACAGCAAAACACCTCCAGGACCTCTACCAGGCAAGCCTCAAGCCTCGAGCTGAGACAAACCTGATGGAGAGCGCAGCGTTGGCAGAGACCTCATGGACTCCCGAAGATTTCATGGGAGATGATACTCTCTAGATCTGGACCACTTTTATGCAATTAGCAATGTATCTTAAATTTTTATGCATCGTATCTAGTTCTATTTTCCATGTCAAACAATATCCTTTTAGCATTTATTTATGAAAGTGAATCTTTTATCTATATTTATTGCTTGAATGTCTTTCCCCATTTTTTAGATATGGAACTTATCTGCCTAATGGACAGTGCATCGACGCACTCGATCCTTCAAAACATAGACTATTTCACGAGCGTAAGTAGTTATTCTGGCCCACTGAGAACAATCTCAGGACCAGCAAATATAATCGAAGGATCAGGGGAAGCAATTATATTGCTCCCCGGCAACACACAAATAACACTTAAAATGCGTTATACTCCCCAAAATCCATCCGAAACCTCCTAAGTTTTAAAGACATCCGTTTAAACGGATATCACTTAGAGACGGTCGAGGAAGATAAAAGGGAATACTTGCTTGTAACGGCTCTTACAAATGGTTCAAAAACCATTGTGGAACGTTTCAAGGGATTCCCCTCGGGACTCTACCAAACAAGTATACAAACTCCAGAAACATCCATGGTGGAGCACCTGCAGTGCCCCCAAACACCAGAATTCCAACTCTGGCACAGTCGACTGGGACACCCTGGTTCGGTTATGATGTACCGCATCATAAAGAACTCCAGGGGCATTGACCTGAAGAACCTGAAGATTCTTCAAAAAGGCAAATTCCCATGTCCACCCTGTTACAAGGGTAAACTGATCACGAGACCCTCTCCACTGAATGTGGATGTGGAGTCTCCCAGCTTTCTGGAAAGAATCCACGGAGACATTTGTGGGCCGATTCACCCATCAAGTGGTCCGTTCAGGTACTTTATGGTCCTGATAGACGCATCAACTAAGTGGTCACATGTGTGCCTACTGTCCACCCGTAACCTAGCACTATCTAAGCTTTTAGCTCAGATAATAAAGTTACGGGCCCACTTCCCCGATCACCAGATAAAGAAACTTCGTCTGGACAATGCGGGGGCGTTTACGTCACACGTCTTTCTAGACTATTGCCAAGCTCAGGGAATTGAAGTCGAACATCCTGTAGCGCATGTTCACACCCAAAATGGGTTAGCAGAATCTCTAATTAAGAGACTGCAATGGATCGCTCGTCCATTATTACTTCAATCCCAGATGCCAGTGAATGCGTGGGGTCATGCAATTTTGCATGCTGCATCTTTAATAAAATTAAGACCCTCTGGAGGTCAGTCATCTTCTCCAATGCAACTAGCACTTGGAGCCCCACCAATTGTCTCACATTTGAGAATATTTGGTTGTGCAGTATACGTCCCCATAGCACCACCACAAAGGACAAAGATGGGTCCATAACGTCGCCTAGGCATTTATGTTGGGTTTGACACCCCCTCCATAATTAGATTCCTAGAACCCCTTACGGGGGACGTCTTTAAGGCACGTCTAGAAGACTGTGAATTCGATGAAACATCGTTCCCAAGACTAGGCTCACAGACAAAGAAGCCCGAAGCTTCAGAAAGTATCACTTGGGATACAAAAACTTTATGTCACTTTGATCCGCCAACAAGCCAGTGTGAGGAGGAGGTCCTGAAGATTCTCCACATCCAAAACACTGTCCATCTCTTGCCGGACAAATTTACTGACAACCAGAAGATTGTCAAATCACACGTCCCTGCTGCTAACACTCCAGCTAGGATTGACATACCGCAAAATGGATGCAATCCGCCTGCAGCAGAAATGGTTGGACCTCTCAAAAAGAGAGGACGACCACCGGGATCCAAGGACCAAGTCCCTCGAAAGAGTAGGACCCTTGGCAATGGTAAACAAATACCACCACAGGATGCTAATTTAAGCCCTGCTACCCCATCTCTCCCAAACTCTCATGAAGAGGAAAAACCGGGAGAAAATGAAGTATCGATACACTATGTACGAACTGGGGAGTATTGGGACAGAAAAAGCACAACAATAGATGACACATTTGTGTGTAATATTGCCATCAACGTCGCGTACTGCGACGATGATATTGAACCACGCTCTCTGACAGAATGTCAAAGCAGAGATGATTGGCCAAAGTGGAAAGCGGCAATAGGAGTGGAGTTGGATTCACTCACCAAACGCAAGGTCTTCGGACCAATAGTCCAGACACCAAAAGGTGTAAAACCTGTGGGTTATAAATGGGTATTTGTTAGAAAACGAAATGAACAGAATGAGATCGTACGCTACAAAGCAAGGCTTGTAGCGCAGGGTTTTACCCAACGTCCTGGGGTGGATTTTGAAGCCACATACTCCCTGGTCATGGACGCGATCACCTTCCGATTCCTCATTGGCATAACAGCACAAGAGGGTTTAGATATGCAACTCATGGACGTGGTTACTGCATACCTATATGGCAACCTAGACCGAGACATCTATATGAGATTGCCTAACGGTTATTCTTTGCCTGCAGCACTAAAAGAGAGAGAACGTGACATCTACTCAGTGAAACTGCAAAGATCATTATATGGTCTAAAACAATCTGGAAGGATGTGGTATAACAGACTGAGCGACTTCCTTGCACAGCAAGGATTTAAAAACGACCCAGTCTGTCCTTGCATCTTTATAAGAGCAAAGACAACAGGATTTGTAATTATAGCCGTCTACGTAGACGACTTAAACCTCATCGGATCTCCAGAAGAGATCGCAAAGATTTCTAGAAGCCTGACAGAAACTTTCGAGATGAAAGACCTCGGAAAATCAAAATTCTGTTTAGGCCTTTAGATAGAGCATCTTAAAGATGGGATCCTGTTACACCAGTCAACTTACACATCGAACTTATTGAAAAAGTTTCAGATGGATAAGTGCCACCCCCTCAGCACTCCGATGGTCGTCAGATCATTGGATGTACACAAAGACCCCTTCCGGCCGCTGGAAGAGGGGGAGGAAGTACTAGGCCCCGAAGTGCCTTATTTAAGTGCTATCGGTGCACTCCTTTACCTGGCTAACTGCACTTGCCCTGACATAGCGTTCGCAGTAAACTTACTAGCCAGATATAGTGCTGCACCTACACAGCGGCACTGGGCCGGAGTTAAGCATCTTCTGCGCTACCTCCAAGGGTCCATAGACTTAGGTCTATTCTACAGGAAAGGGGCATCAACTGGTTTAGTTGGTTATGCTGACGCAGGTTACAGGTCCGATCCTCATACAGAGAAATCTCAGACCGGATACATGTTCACATATGGCGGCACTGCCATATCCTGGAGATCTGTGAAGCAGACCATGACAACCGTCTCATCCACCCACTCCGAGCTACTTGCGATCTTCGAAGCAAGCAAGGAATGTTTTTTGGCTACGCTCGGTGATCCAGCACATACTCACCTCCACCGGCCTGACGACCGGCGTTCTTGCACCCACTACACTCTATGAAGACAATGCAGCATGTATAGCCCAGCTACAGGACGGCTACATCAAAGGTGACAAGACGAAGCATATCTCCCACAAGTTCTTCTGGACGCACGACCTTCAGAAGCAAAAGCAGATTGAGGTACAGAAGATCCAATCATGTAATAACTTGGCGGATTTGCTTACCAAATCCCTGCCTACTAGTATCTTTGAAAAACTTGTAAATGGGATTGGGATGAGGAGAGTGAGTAAATGTAAACTGGGTCAGGATGAGAGAACTATGAACTCATAGATACATAGGAGACTGATGTATAGATTCATAGGAAATCTGCAAGCCTGAAGCTTGGTCAGATAAGGGGGAGTCAACTGCAGAGTTGTACTCTTTTCCCTTGGCTACAGGTTTTTTCCCACTGGGTTTTCCGTAGTCAAGGTTTTGACGAGGCAACCTCGTTGACTCTGGATCCTGAAGTATCCACCCCTAAACACATCCCCAAAACAGGGGAAGTTATGGGTTAACTGTTCTTTCCTTAACAAGACAGTTACCCTAACTCGGATCCTGAAGAATCCACCTCTTATTTCAATGTTGATTGGATAAGGGGAAGTGTTATGAATAGGCCCAATGGGCCAATTGGGTATCCAACCCACTATTGAAAGCTATAAATACACGGGTAGGGGGCTCCAAACCCCTTACACCTATTTCTCCCTAAATTCCCTTCACAACAATATATATATATATATATATATATATATATATATATATATATATATATATATAGGGTAAAGTGTTCCTAGGGTGACTCCTTAGATTAAATCTAAGGAGTCGCCCCCATTTTCTCCCGTCTCCCACAAATTTTTTTGAAATTTTTTTTCTTGGGATTGTTGTTCACCTCATGGATGATCAACATACCAAAAATCAAGTCATTCCAATACTTTAAAAGCCCCCATCTACCCCTTGCAACTTCAACGGTCTGAAAACGTGCTGAAAAACACATAAAGTTGCAAGGGGTAGAAGGTGGCTCTAAAAGTATTAGAACGACTTGATTTTTGGTATGTTGATCATCCATGAGGTGAACAACAATCCCAAGAAAAAAAATTTCAAAAATAATTGTGGGAGATGGGAGAAAATGGGGGCGACTCCTTAGATTTAATCTAAGGAGTCACCCTAGGAACACTTTACCCATATATATATATATATATATATATATATATATATATATATATATATATATATATATATATATATATATATATATATATATATATATATATATAGCGTACAGAATTTTTTTAAATGTGTTTGCAGTAGTTAGATAAACTTGTTAGGAAGCTCTCCACAAATTTTCAGGTCGATCCGACACCGTTTGAGACTCTGTTCATCGATTTCAACAACGTTGCGCAAAACTGTCCAGATTTTGCGCAATGTTTTTGAAATCGATGAACGGAGGCTCAAACTGTGTCGGATCAACCTGAAAATTTGTGGGGAGCTTCCTAATAAGTTTATATAACTACTACAAAAAAATTTAAAAAAAATTTTGTACGCTGCCCAGATCTCTGACAGCGCTGCAAAAATTTCCAGCACTGTTAGCACTCCTCCATTTTTCACACACACACACACACACAAAGAGGTTGACCTCGGGACTGAAGCCCACAGCCATTAAATGGACCACTTTTGTTATATAAATAAGGTGGCAGGCGGGCCGGAAGCCCGCTGCCACTAAATGGCCTTCTTTTTTTACAAAAAAGTTGGCTTGCAGGCTTAGGCCCGAGCCATTAAATTGCATTCTTCTTGTTTTTTAATATCTGTTGCAGGCGGCCAGGGACGACCGCCTAATCATGGGGGGACATGCGGCCGTCTCTGGCCGTCGCCATCGATTATTAAAGGGTAGGGTTAGGCGGCATGAGGCTGCAGCCATGGGAGACTGGCGGCCGGAGGCCGCTGCCCCCTCCATTGGGGGAGTATTCTGGGGGAGGGGGGGCCAGCCTGAGGCCACCGCCTGAGGGTGGATGTGTGGTGGCTGGCGACCTGAGGCCGCCGCCCATGGGATGGGTATGGGGCAACGGTCTGAGGTCGTCGTCCTCCAAATTGAATTTGTTGCTTTTTTGTTTTCAAAATTCCTTAGATTAAAGTTTTTGATGTTCTTCCCTAGGATCGACGGTGGAAAGCAGTCGTCTTAGATCTAGGGAGAAAGAAATTGATTTTTTTCCTAGTTTGATCTTGTGAGATCTATATCGTAGGTATCATTATCATGATAAAAAATACATCGTTTGCGATATACCTCAAAGATCGATGAAGAAGACGAGCACGTAGAGGTGGACGACGTCTGTGAGCGATGGATCTACCGTCTCCTTTCTAGTTTTCGCAACGAACGAGCCCCAATCTCAGGATGAGCATGATGATAACGTGGTGTTAACGTACCCAGACCTTTATTTATAGGGGATGAGAGAGTTCATACATGGATAGGGTACAATCTTTTGAATAGATTACAATCATATCATCTCACTAGATAAGATATTCATAACAATTGACACAATTTGACATAAGACTCCTTATCTAAAAATATAAACAATGTAGTACAAATTAGAATTCTAAATAACAGAGACCTTATCTAAAAACATAAAAATATAAAAAATCAAAATTAATTTTGAGAAAACGTTTGGAATATTATGAGTTATTCTATAAATAAGCTAATCCTTGCATAGTTTCCTGTGCAGTGCACGGGTTTTTCCACTAGTACTAATATTATGCACCAACAAACAATAATAAAGAGATAGATATGCCCCCTTGGTTGCCACCCAAGAATAACAATGCTATTTATATGCATCCAACGCTATCATAGAAGGGCCAACTAAGATGGACAACTACAGATGACAACCATCTCTTGCTAAGCCACACATATTCCTCCACATATGAGCCTGGCTACAAGTCCTGTTAGTTCCTTACTGATCTCGAATAAACTAAATCCAAAGCATTCACATATCACGTTATTTCTTAATTAGCAACGGTCCATGACTCCATCGATTCATAATAATCCACGCGTATGGCTTCTGTGCCAGTGCTCAGTTTCATTCAGTCGTTTTCATTGCTAGCTGAGGGATCACAGCTACCTTGCGTTGCTATCATCCTCTCATTGACAACAAGAGATGGTGATTAATTCCAACAACTAGGTGTTTAGGCTACTCGCACGACGATTAGTGGGTTGCCACATAATGCTATCTTCATGCATGCGCACTGTGCATGTAGAGTACCAGGACTAGGACTTTCACGGTCCTGGAAGCATCCATTTCCCCCACTCAATTCCTTTCCCTTCACGGTCGAGTTTTGTAGCAATCCCTGAACGGATGATAAGGGGCAAGGCTAATCCAATGTAAAAGGGATAACCTACATCTATATCAATCTCTCTCTTTCCTTTTGCACCATGAAAAGGAAACTTGACAGTGACATTATACATATCAGTGATTTTTTGAGCAGAACTTTTATCAATCTGTAGTACGATTGAACATGGTTCCTCAAAATTAGAAATTGTGAAGGTTTTGTATTAGAAAGAACAAATCATGTTCTTGATGATAGAGGAGAAGAAATCCTGAGTAAATATGCAGCCTCTGCTTCTTCTGTCCTTAAATAACCGCCCAGATTCTCCTCAATAAAACCCATGATATGTGTGAAGAAATCATGTAACAATCTCACATTAGTTGAGAAAATCGCTTAGATATCTCAACTAATGGGTCATGTACTATCGGCATTGGCTTAGGTTCAGGTTAATTGGGCCATTAAGGTCTAATATACTTGTTGTTGGGGGTAATTGAGATCACCTGTCTTGGGTTCATTTGCCCTCTAGATAGGCTTATCAAATAAGCAATCGCTCCATGAAATTCTAAGATCGTTGAACCCCCGCAACATAGCTATATATATAGCTATATATATATATATATATATATATATATATATATATATATATATATATATATATATATATATATATATATATATATATATATATATATATATATCTTCCATTGCGAAAAAATGGTGCGAAAGCCCGTGCGAAAACATTTTTTTTATTTTTTTGAAATTTTTTTTTTCAAAAATTCTTTTTTTGATGTTTAATCCATACAAATATATACCCCAGGGAAAATAATGGGTGAACCCGTTGGGCATTAGAGCACCCATCCACCCGTTACAAATTTAACGGTCTCAAAACGTGCGAATTTGATGAAATGCCTTGATCGAAGGCCAAATGACATTATTTCTCAACCATTATTTTTTGAGGGGGGTTATAACAACATATGATGAGGGTGGAAAAAAGAATTTTTGAAAAAAAAATTTCAAAAAAAAGATAAAAACATTTTCGCACCGTGCGAAATGTTCTCAATTGAAAATTTTCCTATATATATATATATATATATATATATATATATATATATATATATATATATATACACATATATATATATATACATACATATATATATATATACATACATACATGTTTCAGAGTGTTTTCTCACTACAGAGCGTTGACCGTGGACAACCCGGTCAACGTGGTCAAGGGGCCCGCTTGGGTCCCTCGGGGGCTTTGAATCGGTGCAGATGAGACGAGGGGAAGCCTCGGCCCAGGTTGAGACGCTCGGCCTCGGTCGGACGAGCACGGCCTCGGAGGAAGGAAGACGAGGGGTAGCCTCGGTCGTCCGGCTAGAGGCACGGTCGGCGAAGGGCGAGGGGGAGCCTCGGACCCAGTTAATACGCTCGGCCTCGGTAGGATGTGCTCGGCCTCGGCGGGCGGACGGTGAGGGGAAGCCTCACTCGTCCAGTTGATTGTGAGGTTGGAGAGGGGCGAGGGGAAGCCTCGGCCCGTTGATCAGCTGTCCACCTGCGTAGACGAGAACGCTCGTCAGGGGGCCGGACCTAGGTTCCGGCCAAATCCCCTCCGATGCCTAAGTCAGATAGAGATCTGAAAGAGGAGGCCCGGCGGAGACGGTTCGACTCGTTAGGAGATCGGAACGACGTCTCACGGCGCGAGCGGTGGAGGAAGGAGATGGGATGGAGGAGCTAGGTCGTTGATGGAGTACCTTAGGTTTTAGATACCTGAGATGCGGTCCTCTTCTTCGTCGTCTTCCTAGCCCTTTTATAGAGCTCCCAGCGTGATTGCCTCTGGCCCACGTCCCACGCCCGCCCTCAATCGTGCCCCATCAATCCGCCCCCTCGCCGCCGCTCTCTTCGCCATGCCAGCACCTCCCCATTACCGCCATTTAGTGGTCGTGCGACCGGGGGAGCGGTTTTCGCAGGAGTGGGCGAGTGACCATCGGGTTATCGGGGCCAGGTCGGATCGACATTCGAGAAGATCCCTTATAGGGCCTTTGTAGAATGGGCTTGAGGATGCAGATGGGCTCTCGACCAGTAGTCGGGCTCCTGGGCTCGTGTCTTTTGGATCTCGGTCAAATAGGCGTAACAATTGCCCCCATCGCTCGGGTTGATCGGCCTCGGCCGGTTCGGCTCGGCCGATGTGACTTCTGCCGATTTTGACAAGCTCGCTAGTCGATGTCGACTCATTTATTAGTCGTCATCATGGGTTGGCCCATTTGATATTTTTAAAGCGCGGGCTCTGAAGCGCCGTCGTTCTTCTGATGCTGCCACGTGTGGCTGCAAGCCTATCCCCACCATTCGTGGGGTTGTCTTCAGTTGAGAAGCTGAGGAGTTCGTGAGCCGCCCTTGGTGGGGTCGATCGGCCTTGGCTTGCTCAGATTGACCGCTGTGCCTCCTGGGATTCCGAGTGGCGCTTCAATCGAGGCGTGGTCATAAATGTAGGTCATGATGAGGCGGATCGATTGGACTTCCCCTGGCGCCAATTTCGGAACGCCGCCGGTTCTTCGAGCCTTGCCACGCGTCTTTGTCAGGCGCTTCGAATTCGTCCCTGGTATATAAGATCCCCAGCTGTGTTGATCTCCACTTCTTTCTTGCTCTTCCCATTGTTCTAGGCTTTCCACAACTCGGAGTTTCCCGTCGCCTTTGCTTCCTTGCCTCCTCCGAACTAGCTAAAAGGTAATTCCTTTCTCGCTCTCGTATTATGGCTGCTCTTAGGATAGGCGGTTCTGGCCAAGGGGCGAGGGATTCTCCAGAGTCCGGGCGGGGCAGGCCTCAGCTAGTGGGATCAGGTTCCTCCTCCGGGAGTCGTCCCCTCCGAGATAAGGGGAGGGGGAAGCTATTCCCAGACTACGCCTGTGATGACGTGGCATCGGCTGCCGTGCGGCTTAACGTGCCCCCGGTTGTCCTCCGGACACCGTCGCGGACCTCTCCTTCGGTGGTCACTGAGATCCAGGAGAGGTATCTCTGCTTCCCGTACGATGTCCGAGTTCCGTTCGTCGATGAGCGGGTTTGCCTTCCGAGGAGCAATGAGGTCGGTGTATACGTCGAGATGTTCCGCTTGGGTCTTCGTTTTCCGCTCAGTCCCTTTTTCATCCAGGTCATGGAGTATCTCTCGGTATCCCTTTGCCAGTTCACCCCTTGCTCGATCGCGGTACTGACGGGCTTCGTAACGCTCTACTGTACCCGCGGTTTGGAGCCGTCTCTCCCCCTTCTCTTCCACTTTTACCAGGTCCAGACTGTCGGGCCGGGGTCATGGCTGCAACTCCGAGCCCGTTCGAGGAGGGAATGCCTGGTCGGGCTACCACGCTGGTCAGGGGATTGGAGCTCGGATTATGTCTTTGTGGTCTTCTTGGGTGATGCCCAGATTTTGACAAGCTGGGGCGCGTCTGTCCAACCTCGCCCGCCGCTAGCCCTTTCTGACGTTGATCAGGCATCCGCCGCACTGCTGTCGGCTCTTCCTTTGGAATCGAAGTCCATCTGGTCTTTGTTGGACGACCTACTCCTGAAGGCCGTCTTGTGGTCTCCGGGTAGGTCACTGTTTCATCTTCGAATCACCCTGTGACTCATCCTGATTTCGGTTTCCTTTGCAGGGATGGCAGGCCGCGAGTTCGTCCGTGATGTTGATGAGCTGATCCGTCGTGGAGCCGCTCGGAGCCGAGGCAGTACCTCCGGAAAGGTGCCTCGACGGACTGTTGAGGAGGAGGTGCGTCGAGCCGAGCCCTCCGTGGGCCAGGTAGTGGCCGCGCCTCCCACCTCTTCTTCTGGCGATCCCCTTCCCGGGGGGGTCACAAGGGCCGGACCCGCCCTGTCAGCCCAAGAGGCAGGGGGTAATGGCGGGTCCGGTGCAGTTCCTCCTGCCCTTGGCGTGCCCCCTCAAGTTCCCGAGGGTGGGGATGGTACGAGGCGGAAGCGCTCCTCTCCGGCGCCTTCGGAGCCCCACGGCGGGAAGAGGAGGAAGGAGGACGCGGATCCCTCCAGTCCGGCGGGTTCCGTGCTTCCTGCGGCGTCCACCGGGGACCCTTCGGTAGCCGTGTTGACCACCCCCCTTGCGGCGTCCTCGCCCGTATCACCGGGGATCGGGGCCTTGTTGGCAAGCAACATGGCTTCCCTTGTCGTCCCTGGGAGTTCAATGTTTCTCGACCGAGCCTTGGCCCAGCAGGTTGCCGAGGTCTCCGTCCCTCCCCGGGACCGCAGCTTCCTCAAGAAGATCCCTGCCGACAAGATGTCGGATTCCTTGGTCTGGATCCTTCAACAGGTTCGGTTATCTCGCCACCCTCTCCTTCCCTTTATCCTCTTCTTAGCCCATGCCTCGTCTTTCCAGGGTTCGACGCTCGCTGTGGAGTTGCAGTGTCGAGCCGTCCGCCTGAGGGAGCTGGAGGAGTCCTCCATGAGGGCCCAGGAACGGGCCGGGGCGGCGGAGGTGGCTATGACGGAGGCCCAGATGGAGTCTCGGCGTCTCCAGCTCCGCGTGGCCGAGTTGGAGGGACGAGTGGGTGACCTCCAGGGAAAGCTGGAGGATATCCATCAGTCGGCTGAGGAAGCGGTGGAGTCGTTCCGCCGGGAGAGGGAGGAGCTTCAGAGGGAACTGTCGGATCGGCGTCAGGTGACGCGGCTCGCCGAGGAGGTGGAGAGGGGCGTCGTCGAGACCCTGGGGAAGAGGATCTTTGAGGTTCTCAGGGAGGCCTTCGGCGCGTATGAAGACCTCATCGCCCCCCGGATCGTCGAAGTCGTCCAGTCTTCCTTCCGGGAGTGTGCGGAGCGCGTTCGGCAAGCCCCTCCGCCGGTCGATCCCCCTCGCTCCGAGCAGGGCGAAGTGCCCGAGGATGTGTCCTCCCGATCCTGGGCCCCCTAAGCCGTCCCTCCTGGCCTTATCCTCAAATTTTTAAGCATCCGCTTCGCTTTGGGCCAGTCTACTTGAAATGGACCCCGCTATCTCCTTCGGCTTCGCTACCGGTTCCGGGGCCAATAATTGCTGGTTGCATGGCTGCCAACTTGGGCTAACTACTTTGGGTCTTTTGTCAACCAATTTTGTTCTGTCGGGGTCGACCTAGCTTCTGTAGGTGACGAACTTTGTCATTCGTCGTGAGTGGATTATCTGTAGAGAGGTCTCTTCGCCTTGATTCCCTGTAAATAAGACACATTTTTGTACCCTGGTTAACTGTTATAAACGAAATTGACTTACTCGGGCTTCCCGTGTACTTTGCGTTGCTGCCTTGTTCTTGGCCTAGGACTGGATGAGGTTGGCGCTGGCTGGGGGATTCTCCCCAGACCTATGAGTGCAGGAGTCGGTCGGCGAGGGTAAAAGCTCCTCGGCTTAGGACCGGTCGGCGTCCGTGTCTTAGGGGAGTTGCCCCCAGACTTATGAGCGCAGGAGTCGGTCGGCGAGGGCAAAGCTCCTCGGCTTAGGACCGGTCGGCGTCCGTGCCTGTTGGAGGAACTGCCCCCAGACTTGCAAGCGCATGAGTCGGTCGGCGAGGGCAAAGCTCCTCGGCTTAGGACCGGTCGACGTCCGTGCCTGCTGGGGGAACTGCCCCCAGACTTTATGAGCGCTGGGGTCAGTCGGCGAGGGCAAAGCTCCTCGGCTTAGGACCGGTCGGCGTCCGTGTCTGCTAGGGGAACTGCCCCCAGACTTACGAGCGCAGGAGTCGGTCGGCGAGGGCAAAGCTCCTCGGTTTAGGACCGGAGCGCGGGAGTCGGTCGGCGAGGGCAAAGCTCCTCGGCTTAGGACCGGTCGGCGTCCGTGCCTGATGGGGGAACTGCCCCCAGACTTATGAGCGCAGGATTCGGTCGACGAGGGCAAAGCTCTTCTTCCTCCTCCAGTGAGGCGGCGGTCCCCATTCTTTTGCGCTATTGGTGACATGTCAATTCCGTCGGGGATTTAAGAAAAGACAAAAAGGGAATGCATTTGTACTCTCAAGAGTCCTGTCGGACTGGTACATTTGGAGGAAAAGGAAAAAAGGAAATGAAGCTAGACAGAGGGATGTAAACCTAGATAACTCCCTCTTACTAGGCTGCAACCGGGGGGAGAGACATCACCCGCTCACTCTATGATGCGGAGGGGACCGTGGATGGTGTTGACCTTCTTCCCCTTGTCTGGCTGTGTGGAGGTCCCTTCTCCGTGGGCCGGCTCGTCGGCCTGGTTCCTGGCGTGCCCCCGGCTCATCAGCTTCTCAATGTCCTTCTTCAAATGCCAGCAGTCTTCAGTGTCATGGCCATCGTCCTTATGGTACTTGCAGTACTTCTCCCTGTTCTTCCCACCTCTTTTAGCCTTCGGTGGGGGGCGATCAGCTCGCTCTTCCTTCTGTACTTGGGCGAGGACGGCGTCTGGGGTGGTGTCCCTCACGCTTTCTCCCCGCTGTCTGTTCCTCGGCCTCTTCTCGGTCCGGTACCCTTCGGGGCTGCCTCGTCCGCCGTCGCCGCGCTTGGTCCCTCGAGTGGCTTTTCCTGCATCCTCGGCCAAGGCCTCCTCGGTCAGCATGAAGCGTTCGGCCCTCGCCATGATCCCGGGGAGGTCCTTCGGGGGATCGTTGTGCCGGGACTTCTTGAGGCCTCTGTGGCGGAGCCCTTTCTTAAGGGCCGTCTGGACCACCAGGTCAGGAGGGCTGTTCACGTTCAGCCTTTCCGCATTGAAGCGGCGCATGAACTGTCGGAGCGGCTCGGCCGGGCCTTGCACTATGTTGAACAGATGTTCAGCACCAGGCTTGATCTGCCTCCTCGCCATGAACTGCTTGCAGAACAACTGGGTGAGTTCCTCGAAGCTGTCGATGGAGCGGCCGGGCAGGCTGTGGTACCAGGTCCTCGCCGCTCCCCTGAGAGTAGAATAGAAGCCCCGGCAAAGCAGGTCATCGTCAGCTCCCTGGAAGGACATGTCCCCCTCGTAGTCCATCACGTGGTGTCCCGGGTCCCCTATCCCGTCGTACTTTCCCAGCACCGGGATCCTGAATCGAGAGGGGACCCGTGCGTCAGTTATTCTCCGTGATAAGGGGCATCGGTCTCCGTGGATGCCCCCAGGAATGCGGAAGTCGCCTGCCTCTGGCTCGTTCGGGGGTGGAGGAAGCACAGGCGCCAGCGGGGCTGGCTCCACGGCCCTCGCCACGCTGGGGGTCGGGCTGACCCGGCGCTCCCGACTCCTCCTACGGGAGCTCCTGCTCCGCCGTGATCGGTCTCTTGAGTGGTGTCGTTCGCTTCTCCTACGGTGGGACGACCGTGACCGACGAGATGATGCCGTCATCGATTCGCCCTCCGTCCCTTCGGTTTCTCTTCGGCCCCTTTCACAATAAGGGGAGGAGGCGCGTGACCTCGCCTGACGGGAGCCGGACAGCGTGAACCGACGCTCTGTGTTCGGTTTCTGGGTCCCGTGGTCGTCGACCACGGCGGACCGCAAGTGCGGGGGACCCCCCGCCCATCGATGGCTGTCGTCCAACGTGCCTCCGTTGGACGGCGCAGGGCCGACGAGCTGCTGTACCGTCGCGACCAACGTCTGGAGGCTCGCGTTGGTCTCCTGAGCCAGGGCGCGGAGCTGTCCCTGCGTGGCCAGTTCTGAGCCGCCGGTCTCTTCGGTTGAGAGGGTGGGGTGGCCGCCGACGGGCGTGTCCTCGGGGTTGCCGTTTGATGTGCCATTCCCCTCCTCTGGGATGGGGGGCATGCGCTTCCTTCCATTGCTGGCTCGTGCCATTGTTGGTGTGGTTTGCTTCTTCGTGGGACGGTTTTCGTTTCCCACAGACGGCGCCAGATGTTTCAGAGTGTTTTCTCACTACATAGCGTTGACCGTGGACAACCCGGTCTACGTGGTCAAGGGGCCCGCTTGGGTCCCTCGGGGGCTTCGAATCGGTGCAGATGAGACGAGGGGAAGCCTCGGCCCAGGTTGAGACGCTCGGCCTCGGTCGGACGAGCACGTCCTCGGAGGAAGGAAGACGAGGGGTAGCCTCGGTCGTCCGGCTAGAGGCACGGTCGGCGAAGGGCGAGGGGGAGCCTCGGACCCAGTTAATACGCTCGGCCTCGGTAGGATGTGCTCCGCCTCGGCGGGCGGACGGTGAGGGGAAGCCTCACTCGTCCAGTTGATTGTGAGGTTGGAGAGGGGCGAGGGGAAGCCTCGGCCCGTTGATCAGCTGTCCACCTGCGTAGACGAGAACGCTCGTCAGGGGGCCGGACCTAGGTTCCGGCCAAATCCCCTCCGATGCCTAAGTCAGATAGAGATCTGAAAGAGGAGGCCCGGCGGAGACGGTTCGACTCATGAGGAGATCGGAACGACGTCTCACGGCACGAGCGGGGGAGGAAGGAGATGGGATGGAGGAGCTAGGTCGTTGATGGAGTACCTTAGGTTTTAGATACCTGAGATGCGGTCCTCTTCTTCGTCGTCTTCCTAGCCCTTTTATAGAGCTCCCAGCGTGATTGTCTCTGGCCCACGTCCCACGCCCGCCCTCAATCGTGCCCCATCAATCTGCCCCCTCGCCGCCGCTCTCTTCGCCATGCCAGCACCTCCCCATTACCGCCATTTAGTGGTCGCGCGACCGGGGGAGCGGTTATCGCAGGAGTGGGCGAGTGACCAGCGGGTTATCGGGGCCGGGTCGGATCGACATTCGAGAAGATCCCTTATAGGGCCTTTGTAGAATGGGCTTGAGGATGCAGATGGGCTCTCGACCAGTAGTCGGTCTCCTGGGCTCGTGTCTTTTGGATCTCGGTCAAATAGGCGTAACAATACATACATACATACATACATATATATATATATATATATATATATATATATATATATATATATATATATATATATATATATATATATATATATATACATACATACATACATACATATATACATATACATACATACATACATACATACATACATATATACATATACATACATACATACATACATACATACATATATACATACATACATACATACATACATACATACATACATACATACATACATACATACATATATATATATATATCTATATATATATATACATACATACATATATATACATATATATATATATATATAAGATGCAAAAAAACATAACACCTAATACCAAGAATTATACTAGTTCCACCCAATACTTAATGTATGTCCAGATGGAGAGATCGCTAATGCTTCAATAATCTTGGATTATAAGTTATGACATTTAGTTCGAGAGAATAAACCAAACCTGCTAAGAATTTGGAAAAAATGAAGAAAACTCTTAAACAACCGTCCCTTTGCTCTCAGTGTGTACTCTGTATTTTCTATAGTAGCCGTAAACTTGTACAAGAAATCCACTCCAAAATCGCAAGAGATTCGCGTCTACCCGTAGTCGAAATAACTTTTAAATACCCTTTAGTCCTTAACGGGTTTGTTTCAAGGAATCTTGATCCTAATCATGTTCAAATCTTGATCCTAATCATGTTCAAATTTTGTCAGCAACATGCCCAAGCTTTACACCCCACACACACGCGTGCACCACATATGCTATGGGCTACTTGTTTGCAACTGCTCGCCTGCTTGCGGGCCGTGGGCGCACTTATAGGCTGCCTTACCATGTGTCACCCATCCATGGGTAATGCAGAGTGTGGGCTTACTATTGAAAATAAATCTGAAATAATATTATGGTCTGGGTTTCAAAAAATCTACATGTCAGGCTCTAAAAGTCTCCAAAAAAGTTCCAACAAATCCTCATAAATTTTAGATTATCCTGAGATATTTTTGGTATATTGTATCATATTTTTCAATGCTCGCATCTCTCATTTGATCGAACTGGCCATAAATATTTTGATGACACTGTCACATTTCATGAGAAGCGATTCAAGATGTAACTTTACATACTCCCACTATCCATGAGATATGTGCATTTTAATCTATATTTTTCAGCACTTGTTATCTCTCATTTGATCGAAATGGCCATATACATTTCGATGGCACTTTCACTTTTCGTGAGAAGTGATTCAAGATGTAACTTCACATGCATTCACTATCTATGAAATATTTGCATTTCCATCCATTATTGATAAACAGAGTACAACCCTTATCAATTATTACATCCTTTAAACCTAATTAACATAACAAAGAAAATGGTTCAAATAATTATGTCCCCTTTTAATGAAGTAAATAGGTCTAATGGCCTTGATCGCATTTTTCTCATTTATCTATCAAAAATTGATCTCATTGTTATTTTTTTATTTTTTTCTTTCCTTAAAATTTGTATTTTACTTATTGTATTACAGTAATGTAATTAGGAATAGAGATTCTCAATCCAAAAAGCTGTTGGAATATTGTATGAATTGTTATTTGATTTTTAAACCAGAATTGGAGTCATGGGCTCTATCCATTTATTCACTTGACCCAATTGTACATTTAAATTTCTTTGTCTTCCTCCAAAAATAAAGCCACAATTTTGGAATAATCCCTTAGGTATGAACTCAAAATTCTACTAAAATAATAAGATTGTAATAAAAAGTTTCTATTATATGAACATGCTTAGCTCAGAGGTTAGAGCATCGCATTTGTAATGTGATGGTTATCGATTTGATTCCGATTGCCGGGTTTTTTCTCTATTAATTTTTTTTACATGATTGATAATATCTTATTTCCCTTTCTCCAAACATTGAGTCATTAATCTATAATGTCAGGTAACTTGTAACTATGAATTAACTATGAATAAAAGTTGATTAGATCTATACAGAACAAATCATAAAACAAAGACGTGATTTTGTGTGAGTGTGTATACACGCACACAAAATATACAAGAATTTTGTGTATATATAAAATATTTGGATATTGACACAATTCATTTCATTCTATTTTGTACTACTTCCACAAATTTAACTTTTTGTTGTTTATCCTATAGTTTAGTTCTATTATATGAACATGCTTAGCTCAGAGGTTAGAGCATCGCATTTGTAATGTGATGGTTATCGATTTGATTCCGATTGCCGGGAGGTTTCTCTATTAATTTCTTTTCATGATTGATAATCTCTTATTTTCCTTTCTCAAAACATTGAGTCATTAATCTATAATGTTAGGTAACTTGTAACTATGAATTAACTATGAATGAAAGTTGATTAGATCTATACAGAACAAATCATAAAACAAATGCTTGATTTTGTGTGAGTGTGTATACACGCACACAAAATATACAAGAATTTTGTGTATATATAAAATATTTGGATATTGACACAATTCATTTCATTCTATTTTGGAATACTTCCACAAATTTAACTTTTTGTTTTTTATCCTATAGTTCAGTTTAGTCTTAATTTTGATTTCTTCTGTAAAATGAAATTTTAATAAAATAAAATGGAGTCTTTATGTCTCGTTGCCGAGGACCTCGTTTCGAAAAACATATGCCATCGGGGGCTTTCCTAGGATTAACTAGTAATAAACCTATGTTCGAAAATGATAATAAAAACTCATTGTGTTCCGTGAAATGATCGCAATATCATATTCTTCTAGAAGAAAAGCAAAAATTAGGTTTTCATTATTGTCCGAAAGAGCGACAAGTGCTTGAATATATGCATCTCGCTGGAAAAGCTAAATGGTCAATAGGCTAGGTTTTATTACAACTGCTTGAGATGCGTTTGAATAACATTCTATTTCAATTAGGTATGCCTTCGACCAATCCTGGAGCCAGGTAACTTGTTAACCAAAGACATTTTTAGTTGATGGTCGTATAGTGAATATACTAAGTAACCATTGCAAACCCTGAGATATAATTACTAAAATTATAAACAAAGATCGAAAGGTCTCATTCAAAATTATATTGCATTATCCCCTCATCATAGTATGGGCTGACCGGTGATTACTTGTGGTTATGGCTTCATGCAAGTGAGTTGCAACCTACAACCATAACTTAGGATGGGTTTTTGGAGTTAGCTCACCCTCTCGGGATCACAACCCTTTGTCCTACCCATTGTATCACATGTGTCGCCTAGAAGCATAAGGGGTTTATGACTTGATGTTATCCTCACATATCTCTAGTTATGAATCAGGTATAGAACCTATGGTAGATGCTTGGTTACAATTTTGAATCCATTATTGCATGTATGCTCTAGTTATTATTATTTTTTACGTTGAAACAATCTTTTTTTATTCATGGGCAATGAGTTTTGATGTATCATGTGTTTTGTATTTATAGAAGATTTGACAATACATTCCATACCCTACTAAAAGCCAATCCTTATTTACCAACCACTCATTGTCTAACCAAATCCAATTCTCCCTTGATATGTTCATCAAAAAATCTGATTTGTGCTAATTCTTTCCTAAGTAATGAAGAGATCTTGGTGGAATTGACACATATGAAATTGCTCTTATTGACCATTAGACTAATTGTTATTTTTGATTTTCACCAAAATCTCCTTTTGGGGGAGAAGGGTGGATTGTTATGTGTACGATTTAGAAGATATAAAGAGAATCCTTTAGCAAATAAAAGGTGAATGTAGCCAAGTTGACCAAGACAGTGGATTGTGAACACCATGTGTGTGTTCAATTCTTCTCAATCGATGTTTAGATTTTTCAAAACTCCATAGACAAGCAAACGATAAATGATATCCCCACTTGGACCAAGACATAACTTTTACTAAAAGTTATTTGTGATATTTTTATTCAAATAACAATTACAATTATCTGTAGGATACCATATATATACATATATATATAGACACATACAAACACATATATCCATACACATATAACAACATGTGACCATAAGTCACGTGACATTAAAACTATTCTGTCAAAAAATTTCAGCCCATTCAAAAACTTCCCTCAAAAAAATTTGTAGACTCTTCAAAATCCTTCCAAAAAAATTTGTAGCCACTTTTAAAATATTCACTAATAAATTCCCCAAAATATTCAAACTATAATTTAGTTACCCCATATTTTAGTCCCTCCAAAAATTTTAGTTCTCCTAATGTTTAGTTCTCTAAAAATTTAGTTATTTCCTGATTTTGTATTCTTAAAGTTTACATATTTAGTTCCATACAAATTTAGTTCTATTATAAATTTGAAATTAAATTTAGTTCAACTCAGAGAATTTAGTTCCCCAAAAAAATTATAGTTCTCCTAAAAATTTGGTTCCTTCCCGATTGACTTCTCTCCAAAAATTTAAAATTTTAGTTCTTGTTGTGAAGGTGACGGCTACTGAACCCGCAGTTTTATATTTATAGTACAAAGGTTACAATTGATTGGTACCCTAGCCCTACACGGGCTCTACATGGGCCCACAAAAGCCCATTCATAACACTTCGTCTTATCCATCCATCATTGTAAGCTCGATATATGAATACTTCAGAATTCACGGTGCTTATCAGTATCATGTGGATTTGGATATTTCTGGATCCTAGGTTAGGATGTTTTGCCTCGTTAAAACCTTTGGCTATGGAAAACCTAGTTGGAAAAAACAATAGATAAGTAAGATAAGTAAAAAGAGTGCAAGTCTACTTAACTTCCCCTGATCTGTGGATATCACTAGGGGTGGATACTTCTGGATCCAGAGTTAATGTAGTTGCCTCGTTAAAACCTTTGGCTATGAAAAATCCAGTGGGAAAAAACCATAGCTAAGAGAAAAGAGTACAACTCTTTATTAGCTCCCCCCTATTCTATGCAAGCTTTAGGCTTGCCAGTCTCTTAGGCTTTTATACATCAATCTAGTTTACAATATTCCAAGAATAAATACAAAATACAAGTATTGCTCATCTATGGAAGCTGCTAAATCCAAAGGAGCTTTAGAAAGATGTGTTCTGTCTCGTCGCCTTTGATGTAGCCTTCTCAAGGTCGAGCTAGGTAAGTGGCATTGTTTGCGAACTTGGTAAATAGCTCCATGTCTCTAGTCTTTGACATAGTCGTCACTGGTTTGCGAGGTACATCAGGGCATAGCTACACTCTCTTGATTTACTTCTTGGATGGTAAGCTTCTCGGAAGGGTAGGATGATGTTGCCTTAGTGGTATGCTTTGCAGATCTCCAGGAGGTGGTCATTCCTTTGTGGTGGTCATCGCGATGATTTATTACATGCATCTGTTACATTTAACATGGAGGAGATCCTTGACCTTTGAAGGTAGTGCAGTAGATGCGTAGGTCCGGTCTAGTGGTGCGCTGCAGGCGCTGCACTACTTATAGATTTACTGCCAACGTTATATCGGGACACGTGTAGTTGTTCAGATAAGGAAGTTCTTCGGTTAGGTACTTTAGGACCTAGTATTTCCTCCCCATCTTCCAGCGGACTGACAGGGTCCTTATGTAAATCCATACAACCTATATGTCTATTTAGTGTATTACAAGGGTTCATATTTCTTCATCAACTTTAGGTGTATGAAGTTTAATGTCGCATGATTTTCATCTGCGGGATGATTTTTTCATCTGCAGGATGATATATTTTCATCTGTTGGATGATATTTTCATCTTCAGAAAGATAAGTCTATAAGCTAAGACATGTCTTTATTTTTGCCTAGGTCTTACATATCGTGTTAGGCTTGAACAGATATTTCAGTTTTCTTTTCAGGAGATCCAATGAGATTCAAGTCTTTCTCAAAACATTTTCTTTATTGATTGTATTTTATTGTATCTTATAGAATAGACATCTCGAAGTCTATTCAGTCAGTGAATGAAATTAGGAATAAATCCTTAGGCGTATACCGTCACAATATCCAAAGCAACATATCAACAATTTCTTTTGCCAATAGTGAGGGTTTCGCAACTATAACCAGGGAGTTTGATGCATCATTTATGTTTTATAAGTGAGTCATGGTCCACTTTATTACTTCGTGGTTTTAGTGAAAAGAAACCTCTAAGCTATATGTTGTACTTAATATCATATGAATATATTTATACTTTTTTATAACACTCACTATTCCCATAGGTTTGATACCTTTTGATATCAGGACTTCAGGTCCAAAACACTTCATGTTTCATAAGTGAGTCCAGGTCAACTTATATTTTTGCCTCGTTTCACATTTTTGGCCAATCACGTTTGCTTTTTAGCAATGGAGTGTGGATCGATTACTATAATATAAATGGCAAAATGAATCGTGAAATAATTGTCGACAAATGTGTTTTTTTATCCAAACACCTCCCTATGTACATACATTATCAATATATATTTCATTTTATTCCAGGGTTACCTCTTCTTGAGGTCTGGAAAAAGAGAGGATGAGCTCACTTTCCTGCGGTTGTATTATTTTAAGGTCTCGAGAAGTTTTCCTCTATTTGGAGACTCATGGTCTGTCCTATCTTTATTGAGTTGAGGACATCCACTTCTGCTGTTGGTGGATTGCATTCATCATTTTTGGTAAGTCAATCCTAGGTGGATTTTTAGCAGTAGGGATGTGTGATTTTGACAATATTTAGATTGTCAAATACTATGTCCGATGAATTTTTATCATTTTCATAATTATGGAGAATCTTTAAGATCCATCATAATTCATAATCTCAGGATCATAGATTTTGATATTCTAATATGGTCAACTGAGATCTAATCTCTGAGATGATTGTGACATCCAAGTTGAACCTAGTACTGGGAAATTAAAGATTTCTAAATGTGACGGATCTTCAGGATCTCAGCGTAATTATCGAATCTTTAAATAAGGTTCCATCAATGCACAATCTTATGGGATGTGCTTTTAAACGCTTCTCCTGTTTGGAGTGCATTTGATGGTTTATAGTGGTGAGGTTGTAGACCTATCAATGCACAATCTATAAGATGTGCTCTAAACGTCTCCTCCATTTGGAGTTTCTCTGAAACTATTTATCTGCGTTGATTAGGCCCTGATAAATAGGTTCTAAGGTGGCATTTTGATGTTCTGCAATGTAATTACATGTCCACATGCGGTCACCAGCAACTGGATTTTTAACGAATGAGTAATCCGTTTGAATTAATTTTATGATTTACTTATATGACCCATTTTTGGGTGTGAACACAATCTTCAGGATGTTAACTTTATTCCAGTTTGCAAATTTTGTTGATTTTCCAGTATTATCCAATTTACCCGCCATTTAATAATGTGACCTATTTGCTTTGAAAAAGCTGGACATCGATTAGATAATAGGATTGCTTATGGCCAATTTAGAGGATCTATGGATGAGTCCACTAAGATACTTCATCGGCCCTTTGTTGGGAGTGGATAAATCCATTTAAATCTTTCAATTACTCTCAAGAGACCTAAAAGTCTTTTATAATAAATTCTATAAACAATTAAATTTGAGAAAGTCTTGAAAGTCAATGTCAAGTGTAATGAAGATGACCTTGTAATCATTTTTCCTTTCAGTGTGATAATGAAAGCTCACCCTACTGAAAATTTTCATGTTACTCAAATTATGATTATAGGACTATGATGTGATGTATTGCATCATCACCGATCCATTGTGGCATATTATGTCGTACCAAAGTTAAAACATAGACGATTCTGTTCACTTCAGGTATTCCATTTGCTTCCCCTTTTCGAATATATGTAGGACTTTTTGAATGTCCATTTGAATGCTCAACTATGGTTTTCAGGTATGAAAGTTAGGACGTGTGCATAAATGAAGGCGATAAAGGCAAATAAAAATAACCAAGATAACATAGAGAACTTGGTAACGCAGTTCGGTGCACACACCTACATCTGCGGGGCATCGCCCAGAAAAATCAAATAATTCCACTAAATATTAATGAATACAAACACTAATATCTTGGTATATTAGGGGGAACACACTCCCCCTCAATACAAACCGCGTGGGGTGATCACAATCAACCCCATGGAGTAATTTGCGCAAGCTCCCCTTGCATGCAAGATCCCCTTGCAGAACTGACTCCGATCAACTCCCTTGATCTCTTACCTTGTAGAAGTCAGCCTCCTCCCGGAGTCACTTTTCAGCTTTCACCAAAAGCTGACGCCAATAAGTGTAACCCTTGCCGACGAACTTCGTTTCCTTTTTATCTGAACTCCCCCTCAATTAGAGAGAAATTACGGGAAGTTAAAACCGACCCCATCTCAAAAGATTAGGCTCCTGCAATTAAACAAAGCCCAGCTAGGAAAACTGTTTCGTCGCAATAACTAACAACAGAAGATAATAATCGGGCGAAGGTCTCTCTCTTATTTTTAACAAACATATAACAGCGAGAGATATTAGGAAACCAACAAGACCTTCAATGGATCGTCGGATGGCATAACTCACAAGATCGTTGCCAAAAACAACCAGGCAACTGGAGAACCTTCCATCTATATAAAAACGATATATCAGATACATCGTGTTGAAATTTATGACCGACAGAATGTTCAACAATATGTTCGACATCCTCCATGACACGGCTGAGATCTGAAATAGAGTGCGTTGTGCCCCTAATGACAACAGTACGAACAAGAGAATCCTAACAATCTCCCCCTTTGGCTTTTAGTGGCACAATCTTAAACTCCAAACACAAAACCAAAGATGGAAACACAAACGAGATTGCATCATCTGAGATATGAAGTCTTAAACAACACACTCTTGACAGAACCAGCACATCCCATAACATCCCAGAGACAAAACACAACACCGACATCATACACATCATATAACAGTAGTCTCCCCCTTTGAGCCACTGAAAGGCAAAGACACATACCTCATTTAGGAGCATCTCCAGAACTACCCGAAGGCAACATGGACTTCAACTAAGTGAGTCTTTCTGTAAACATACGTTTCTGGGCTTCAAGTAGGGCCTTCTGACCATGAAGGAGGAGGAGATGATCTTCCACGCTCTATACAGCCTTTTCAAGCAGAAGAATATCGTTTAAGATAGGAGATTTAGAGTCCGCCGGGCACGAGACATCAACAGGCTCCCTGTCAGCAGGAGAGGGTGTAGGAGGAGGAGATATAGGAGAGACACGGGAAGCGACCTGCGAGGATGAGGCACCACTAGATATATCATCAAGCTTTCCGACTACGGACTTGACAGTGAAAGAAATTCCTTCATAAGTAGATTCAAGATCAGAAGGAGTAGGAATAATCTTATGAGAAATCAACACCATTGAGATAAGCGACGCATGGGGTAGGGAGGATGACGATGATGAAGACTCAGACAGCCCTAAGACTGTGTCGAAAATGATACGACCAAGGTTGAAGGGCTTCTTAGTTCCAGCAGCAAAGATTAGCTTGCACATTGACTTGGTGACAACCGACATATTGGAAGTAGGGAGCCAATTCCGAGTAGCAATCCTATAGAGTAGGAAAAATTTGGCCGTCAGGGCAGAGGAAGGAATAGCAAACGACTTGGGCCAATAGTTGATCTTTCCCCCCGTGACAGTCCTTGCAAACAGGTCAAAATCATCACCAACTGAAGAGCCAAACGTTGGCAGACTTTGTGAGCAGGGCCACTTCAACAGTTTGTTCAGCAGAGATGGAGAAAACATGATAATTTTTCCTTGAATAAACGCTCTGAAAGCCCATCTAGCCTGGGACTCACCAGATGACTTGAACAGGTTGCAGTAAAATTCACGCACTAAGACATGGTAGAATGTCTTAAAACCGCTGGCAGCATGAAGGAGACCAATATCCTTTAGAAAGGGGACAAACTGGGTCTTTTCAAAAGACAAGAGAGTCGGAGATTTCTCACTAAGAATGGCTCTCTCAGAATAAGAAAGCCATCTCTTCTGGCAGGATACAGCAAAAAAAAATTTAGACAAGGCATTGGATGCAGAAATGGGAACAGAGGATGGTGAACCTGAAGAACCAGATATTTTGTTTTTCTTAGATGGAGAAGGAGTGCGCAATCCAGATGATACAGCACGCTTGCGAGATCCAGACCTAGTTTTTCGAGGATGAGAGAAAAAAGTATCTGCACTAGGCGAAACACTTCCAGGGGCAACTTCTTCTTGATCATCAGTTCTCTCCATTGCAACAGATTGTCTAACATTAGATGCAACATGACCACTAGATTCAACATTTGAGCATGGAACAGAGGTATTGCCAGGAGGAGAAACAGTCACTTCTTCTTAAACAGATACAGAAGCCACAGCGTGAGCAGCGTCCATACGAACAGGAGGCACTCGGAACTCAGATGGGATAGTTGAGGTCACCTTCATTGGGGTTTCTTCAGATAAAGCCTCCTTTCCAGAAACAACAGAAGTACCAGTCATATTTGTGTCATTCGACACACCATTGATGTTAAGATCAACATTCACATCATCAAAAATATCCTTCCCTCTGTCATCACAAAAGTTGGAGACACCCCTAATATCAACACCACCTTCATTGAGAGCACTGCCAAGAACTCCACTACCTGAAGTACCAGCACAGTTGGAATGCTCGTCAGCACCCCCATTGCCATGACTGGATACAACATCTCCAGCACAATTGATATTTGGCATATCAGCGAACATAGACGATTCGGAGTCTGAAATTTTCACAAAACCCACTTCAGAGATTCTCACAGATGGACAAGGAGGATTCCAGGTTTTGAGGATGATGAGATCATCAAAAGGTACCTGTACACTAATCAATTTTCCCTCCACCTTGTTAAGTTCAAAAGAACCTACACGAAATTTAGAGAAATCCAGCCAAGAAACATTCAATTTGCGTCCAGATCGACGAAGGTACCAGAACCATTCTTGAACCGTGACAGGGTGTGAAAATTTCTTATCACCTTCTGAATCCGACATTGAGGATTTAACCGATAAACAAGGAAATACAAGACTTGGGGAAAAGGTACCATAGCCAAATTCGATGAGATACATAATGCTTGTGCTCAAAAGACCCAGAAGAAGATGTGGAGAAAGGAATACCAGACAAGGAGGCCTTAGAGGAGCGAGAAACAGTCCTCTTTCGTCCAACACAAGAAGGTGACGACGTGGCTGATCTTTTAGATGAAGCGACCTGTCGAGAGGAACGACGAGGATTCTGAGCGGGCTTCTTGCTATGATCGCGATCCATGAGAACTGGCACGAGAGAAAATTTCTCTGAACAAGAAGGGGAAAACAAGAACCCTAGAGGCACACTGAAACTTGAAGAGGTTTATGAATGAAACGAGCGTCGAAGAGAATTTGCGAGGACACGATAGTAATAAGCTGAGAATAAAAAGGGTGAAAAATACAATTAACCTTACCACAGAGGCCTCATAAATACCTCTTTGTGTTGCAACAGCCCATGCAACACAAAGTACAACATAGTGTGCAACATTATAGACGACACAGCCCAAGAGCCCGTCGTAATTCTTCAAATCTGCTGGAGTCCAATGGTTTAGTAAAAATATCAGCTAATTGATTGACAGTAGTAACATAGTCCATGATCAGAACTTTCTTTTCAACCAGCTTTCTGATGAAATGATGACAAATATCTATGTGCTTGGTTCTGGAATGTTGAACATGATTCTTTGAGATATTGATGGCGCTCTGATTGTCGCATAAAATAGTTACAGCACTCTGCTCTACTCCATAGTCAGACATCATCTGTTTCATCCAAAGAAGTTGTGTACAACAGCTTCCTGCAGTAATGTATTCGGCCTCAGCTGTGGATAGAGAGATGGAGCTTTTCTTCTTGCTATACCAGGAAACAAAATTATTTCCAACATAGAAACACCCACCAGTCGTGCTTTTTCTGTCATCAGCATTTCCAGCCCAGTCAGCATCATTATATCCTGAGAGAAGAGTGTCAGTGTCCTTAGTGTACCAAATGCCATAATCAGCTGTCCCACTGACATATCTTATGATCCTTTTAACCGCAGTAATATGTGATTATTTAGGACATGCTTGATAGCGTGCACAAACCCCCACACTGAAACTGATATCAGGCCTGCTCGCTGTCAGGTATAGTAGACTCCCTATCATGCTTCTGTATAATATAACTTCCACTGACTTCCCACCATCATCCTTGGATAGTTTTTCACTCGTGGACATGGGTGTTCGAACTTGTCGAGCACTTTCCAAACCAAACCTCTTAACAAGATTTTTTGCATATTTACTTTGTGAGATGAATAGGCCATCACTAGACTGTTTTACTTGTAGTCCAAGTAGCATATTTAATTCCCCCACCATACTCATCTCAAATTCTGTCTGCATGAGAGCAATGAACTCATCCACCAGCTGTTTTGAAGTAGATCCGAAAACTATATCATCAACATAGATCTGAGCAATCATGATTGCTGATTTGGTTCTCAGAACAAATAAAGTCTTATCAGCTCCCCCTCTTTCATATCATTTTTGAAGAAGATATTTGGTTAACCTTTCGTACCATGCCCTTGGTGCTTGCTTTAATCCATAGAGAGCCTTCTTGAGCCTGTAGACATGTTTCAGATGAAAAGGATCCTCAAAACATTTAGGCTGTTCAACCTATTCTTCTTCATTCAGAATCTCATTTAGGAAGGCGCTCTTCACATCCATCTGATGGAGCTTGAACTTGAAACTGCCGGCAACAGCCAGAAGTAGTCTGATAGATTCCAATTGTACCACTGGAGCGAATGTTTCATCAAAGTCAATCCCCTCAACCTGAGTATAGCCTTGAGCCACCATACTGGCCTTAATGCGAGTGATATTTCCCTTCTCATCGGTTTTGTTTTTAAAAATCCACTTTGTCCCATTAACATTCATTCCTTTAGGTCTCTCAACCAGACACCAGACATCATTATGCTGCAATTGATTCAGATCTTCTTGCATAGCTATAATCCAGAATTCATCAAGTAACGCTTCCCTTACATTCTTTGGTTCAATTACTGAGAGAAAGCATACATACCCAGCAAGGTCACGATAATTGACTTGACTAGTACCTCTAGTGCGAAGGCCATCTTGGACATCACCAATAACTAGTTCTAGCGGATGATTCCGGATGATTTTAGTAATTCCCCGAGAGACATGAGCATCATTTGCCTCAGGCAGAGATTCCTCTACGGATGTTAAACCTTGTGTTACAACATTTTGTTCAACATTGCCTTGCTGTATATCACATGTTACGACATTTTGTTCAACACAATCTTCCTCATCAGCTCCTTCTTCCTGAGAAATGGATCCTTCTCTTATACACCTTCTCCCTGATTGAAGTCATCTACGATCATGTTAATGGACTCCATCATGACGTTAGTTCGATTGTTTAACACTCTAAAAGCACGGATAGTTGTTGAATATCCAAGAAATATTCCTTCATCACTTTTAGCATCAAATTTCCCCCTTGGAGTGCGATCCTGCAAAATGTAACATTTGCTTCCGAAAATATGAATGTAAGATACATCTGCTCTCTTACCTTTCCAGATTTCGTACGGAGTTTTCTCTGTTCTGGGACGAAGATACACTCTATTTACAGTGTAACAAGCCGTGTTGACAGCCTCTGCCCACCACCTAGCATTGACTTGCCTGGCATTCAACATCACACGCGCCATTTCATGTAAGGTGCGATTCTTCCTTTCAACCACTCCATTTTGTTGAGGAGTCTTGGGAGCAGAAAATTCATGAGAGATTCCTCGAGCTTCTCAGAATTCGGCAAAGGAGTGATTCTCAAATTCCTTTCCATGATCACTTCGAATCCTGACAATCTTTCCAATGATATCCCCTTTTCAGTCTGAAGACGAGTGCAGAGCTTCTTGAATGCGTCAAATGTATCTGACTTTTCTTTGAGAAAGTCTACCCAAGTGAACCGAGAGTAGTCATCAACACACACATATATATATTTCTTACCCCCCATGCTAACTTCTGTTGTGGGTCCAATTAAATCCATGTGTAGCAGCTCCAAGGTCTTGGTTGTGGTGATTGTCTGAAGCTGTCTATGACTGATCTTCTTTTGTTTCCCTAGTTGGAAGGGACCGCATGCACCCTCTCTTCTCCTGTTTATTTTTGGTATCCCCCTAACAGCTCCCACTTTAGAAATCTTCATCAAGGTCTTGTAGTTGAGATGCCCTAGTTTCTGGTGCCACTGATCAGTTACATCAACAGCAACACTGAGACAGTTGTTAGTTTCTTGAAGTAAGTAGCAATTATCAGTAGATCTTTTCCCAATCAAGATGCAATCTCCGGCTTCATTAACAACAACACACTTATTTTTGGTGAACTGAACAAACAGACCTTGATCGCATATCTGGCTTATGCTAATCAGATTTTCCTTCAAGTCTGTTACATGCAACACATCCTTGAGGGTAATAGATCCCGTCATCTTTAAGTCTCCCTTCCCAATAACTTTGCTCCTTTGACCATCTCCAAATGTAACATGACCTTTGTTTCCAACTGAGTACTCAGTAAGAAGACTTCGATTACCAGTCATGTGTCGAGAGCACCTACTGTCGAAGTACCACTTGTTCTTGGAGAAGGCAATCAGAGAAGTGTAGGCAACCATGCTGAACAATTTAGTCTTCCTCACCCACTTTTTCTTTGACCTTTCATTAGATTGTCCATGCTTTGTTCCTTCATGCTGATGTCTCAAGCGACTGAAGCAACTCCTATTTGTGTGTCCTATATGCTGGCAGTAGTCGCACACAGGATGCCTGGATGTAGCACTTCTCTTCTGCTTCAGCTTTCGTTCACCTTGCTTGTCATGCCTCATCTTCTCTAGATTTTTAGTGACAGGAGCTAGCCTTCCTTTGGAACCAAGTAGATATCCACCTCTGTTGTAACCTACACATGTCCGATCTCCAGAGATTTTTCCCATGTTCAGAATGTCGTCGAGCTTAGCCTTCCCAGAGTTCCATTTATTTAGAGTGTTTTCTGCCCTCTCAGCTCTGAAGAGAGCTTTCTTGAGTTGGTTCTCAAGATTCCTGAGGTTGAACTTTGCTTTCAACAGTTTAGCCTTCGCACAATCCTTTTCACCTTTCAGTTTGACATTTTCATTCTTCAAGGATTTGTTGATCTCGCAGATCTTTATCCAATTGTTGAACATAGTTTGATAGACTGACTGGATGTCATCTTCGCAAACTTCCTCATTACTGCCTGCTTCAGAATCAGAATCACTATCAGATGTTGTACTATATGTTGCAACATTTGTTCTGACATTGTCAACTCTATTTCCCAATGTTGTACATGTTCTCACAACATTAGGTCCAATATTATTGAAGTTATTACAATCAGGTAGATCTTCCAGAATAGCTGTGAACGCAACATAATTGCTGACTATGTACTCATCTCTAGTACTTCCTTCTGAGTCCTCATCACTCCAGATGATGGCTAAAGATTTTCCTTTCTGCTTCTTGAGAGTATTTGCACATTCGGCTTGTATGTGACCAAACCCTTCACACTCCCTGCACTGTATTCCTTTACCTTTGCTCTTGGGTTCATACTTCTGTGTTGGACGACTGATTACGTTTCCAGTGGTGTGAAAACTCGGCCGGGTTTCCTTGTTGACAGGTCTCAAATTTTGATTTCTGTTACTGATCTTTCTCATCATCTAGCTAAAGTTTTTGGTCAGCAGCGCAATATCATCTTCAAGTTCGGATTCATTCTCTGATTTTTGAGCTTTGCTAGCATCCATTTTTAGAGCCACTCCTTTGTCCCTATTGTTTTCCTTTAGATTCATTTCGTAAGTCTGAAGTGACCCCATTAGTTCATCCAACCTCATGGTAGATGTGTTTCTTACTTCTTCAATGGCTGCAATCTTTGTAGAAAACTTGTCAGGCAGAGATCTCAGAGTTTTCTCTACCAACTTCTTCTGAGAATACTTCTTCCCCAATTGAAAGGCCTGATTGGCTATAGTTTCATCATCATTCATTCTAAGATTTTCAAATTGAGATGCAACCATTTGAAGTTTAGATGCTCTTACAGTACTAGTTCCTTCATGGATATTCTGAAGAATAACCCAAGCTTCTTTTGCATATTTGCAAGTAGAGATTAACTTGAACTGTTCTTCATCCACTGTAGTAAAGATAGCATTCACGGCCTTTGAGTTTCCCAGTGCTGCACGGTCTTCTTCAGGACTCCAGTCTTTAGCCGGTATGAGATGTTCCTTTCCTTCTTTGTATTCTTGAGTTGGAGGAGTCCACCCTTCTACAGTAACTACCCATGCCTTCTCATCAAGAGACTTGATAAAGGCTCGCATCCGGGATTTCCAGTATGTGTAGTTCGTACTGGTGAGTAGAGGAGGACGAGTCACAGATGCTCCTTCCTTCGTATTCATGATTTGCGTACTAAAGCACAGAATCACACCCACTTTGACAACCAAAGAAGCACGGGTGACCTGCTTGATACCAATTGAAATTTAGTACGTGTGCATAAATGAAGGCGATAAAGGCAAATAAAAATAACCAAGATAACACAGAGAACTTGGTAATGCAGTTCGGTGTGCACACCTACATCTGCGGGGCATCGCCCAGAAAAATCAAATTACTCCACTAACTATTAATGAATACAAACACTAATATCTTGGTATATTAGGGTGAACACACTCCCCCTCAATACAAACTGTGTGGGGTGATCACAATCAACTCTATGGAGTAATTTGTGCAAGCTCCCCTTGCAGAACTGACTCCGATCAACTCCCTTGATCTCCTGCCTTGTAGAAGTCAGCCTCCTCCCAGAGTCACTTTTCAGCTTTCACCAAAAGCTGACGCCAATAAGTGTAACCCTAGCTGACGAACTTCGTTTCCTTTTTATCTGAACTCCCCCTCAATTAGAGAGCAGTTACAGGAAGTTAAAACCGACCCCATCTCAAAAGATTAGGCTCCCACAATTAAACAATGCCCAGCTAGGAAAACTGTTTCGCCGCAACAACTAACAACAGAAGATAATAATTGGGCGAAGGTCTCTCTCTTATTTTTAACAAACATAATAACAACGAGAGATATTAGGAAACCAACAGGATCTTCAATGAATCGTCGGATGGCATAACTCACAAGATCGTTGCCAAAAACAACCAGTCAACCGGAGAACCTTCCATCTATAAAAAAATGATATATCAGATACATCGTGTTGAATATTTATGACTGACAGAATGTTCAACAATATGTTCGACATCCTCCATGGCACGGCTGAGATCTGAAATAGAGCGCGTTGTGCCCCTAATGACAACAGTACGAACAAGAGAATCCTAACAAGGTCATTATATCTTTGAGTCATTCATTAAGGATTTCGTTTTGATGAAAATACATCGAAACTTGGTAAGTTTCTTTTTCAGAGAGTATTGGGCATTCTCATATTATATTACAGATGCTTAAAAACTAAGCATAAAATTTGCAGTATAAATAAATGCATAAAAATAATAAACATATACATACTGTGATCAACAATTATGCTAGAAAATTTTTCCAGGTAATTATGTTATGGCAACTGATTAGTGTTTTTCAAAGTTTATATGTACTCGGGGAATAGCCAATTATACGATAGTTGGGTCGACTTTCGTCTTTAGACTATCTTTGTATAATTTTTTATGGCATAAATTAATGACATTTCATATTGCAAGAGCAGTATGAGTCTTATTATTACTTCTGGGTCTGATCTTGGTCTGTCATTGCTTATTCTACGTCGAGGTATTTCATATCATCCCTTTCTCTTTTTATTTTTAGGATATAGTTGGTCCTTAACTTCTCCTGTTTTCAATTTTCCATACTATTATTGTTCATCAAGACGAAACATTAGTCTCACTAAGGAGACATAAATGAGAGAGCATGTTTGTTTCTATACTTCCACTTTTTAGTTTGTGGAAGGAAAAATATGCTAAAAGGAATAAAATACTTGGGTACGAATCTCTTAAAAATTTTATCTCAATTATTTATTTATCCACGACTTCAAGAGTGAGCTTATATTTAAGACTAGATTCAAGAATCATTTCTTGTAGAGTGAGATTACTCTAAAAGAGTTTAACGGTGTTATGACATACTTCTAGTATCCATATTGGTCATTAGACCATAGATCTGTATAATCTATTTACCGCGAAGTGTGCATCTTTAAGATGGCAGAAATAGTTTTCTCATACTCTCGTCATATTTTATTTGAAAAAAGGGTATTTGACATTTTAATTTGAACTTCAGGTTCGATTGTTAATATAGATATGATTTTTAAACTTTTGAAAATTATAATTAGTTGTGTGCCATAATGCATAATCATAGTTATGAGCATATATGCATGAAGTTTTTAATGTGTAAAAAACATATCATGCAGACAAAATAAAGCATGTAAGCTGAATATTATGCTTAATATTATCATCATAGGTAGTCCATATAAAGCATATAAAGACAATTATATGCATGAGAGAAACCTAAGTGATGCATTCAAATATTCTCAATATTTTTGAGATAAAAAATTTATGCTAACCAGACATATTAGCATGTTGCGTCGATCGGCTAGTCACCATTATAAAGTACAGTCTGAAGTTCATATACAGTCCCAAAAAGAATAAAGAGAACAGCACAACTTGGGACCCAGTGGGCCACATCTTATATCAAGTTGATCTCTGTTTTTATGGGATGTGCATCCGGCATTGGTTATTTACAAACTAATCCTCGCTACATTTTTGATCAAAAAGAAAATGTGAGAAAAAATTTAATGGTGACAAACTAGGGATCCAAAACCACAACGAAGCGAAGAATATACATCACATGTATTGAATTTGCAACATGCATATAAATTTGCATATAGATATTTAGATATGCTTCAGGCATTAATAATTTGTATTTCAGACGTTTAGATATGCTTCAGGCATTAATAATTTGCATGATAGACGTTTAAATATGCTTCAGGCATTAATAATTTGCATCACAGACATTTAGATATGCTTCAGGCATTAATAATTTGCATTACAAAAAATAAGCATGTTACATGCATTTAAATTTGTGTTATAGGCATAGAATGGACCAAAAATAAAGGTGGAAAAACATCAAGAATTTATTATACGTCCCGAAAAATCCACATATAGAATTTAGTAGCCCAGTTATACATGTCTGTCACAAAACCATAATTAGGGTTTCTATTGGTTTTCGTTTGGTTAGCGTGACGCCGGCCGTCAGGGCCGCAAAGGGTGAGCAAGGACGCGACGACGGCCTGTGAAGCCTCAAAAAACACCGTGCTTGGGTTGCGGCCTTTGGGGGCATGGTCTCACGAAACATGGCCCCGCAAAGGGGCAGCCGGGGGGTTAGGGGGCTGTCGGCCGTCAGGGCCTGGGTCCCATGTAAAGGAAACAGAGTAGAGGGTGCCAGCCACCCTGAAATATGGTAGCAGGGAGGAAGAGGGGGGACGGGTCGTCGCCTGCGGGGCGACGGTGCCCCCTCTTGCCGGGGGCACGAGCGTGGGGGCACTGCCTGCAGGGCGGCGGGGGCACGTCTGTCGGGGGGTGCGCCATCTGCGGGATGGCATTGCACTTAGCGGGCGATGTGGGGTATAACCGGCCATTGAGGCCAAGATCCCCTCAAAAAATCTCCATTTTTCAAATAAAATCTGATTTTTGTTGTAAAAACTGATTTTTCTCTCATTGAAATCAACGTTTTTATCATAAAAATTTGATTTTTAGCATTAAAAACATCAAAATTTGGTCCATAAAGTAGCAGATCTTAATGTATTCTTTAAAAAATAGGTTTAGAACAATTTTTTAATTTATTACCTGATCTAGCGACGGTTGATATGCATATGAATCGATCTTCGTCCGGTAAAAGTCACCGAAAGAACTCTCAGTTGATCGGAGCTTGCTGATAACGTGTTGTGAAGGTGACAGCTACTGAACCCGTAGCCCTATATTTATAGTAGAAATGTTATAATTGGGTGGATATCCTAGCCTTACGAGGGCCTACCAAAGCACATTCATAACAGTTCTATGAAAATTTCCTTATCTGCAGCTTTAGTTTTGCCAAAGATTTTAAGGTTTTCCCATAAAATCATACCCCCACCAAAATTTTAGTGTTTTCACCTAAACTTTTCACACACTCTCTTATCCCACACATTAATTACTGAAGATTCAATTGTAGTCGTCTTTCTATCCATCCTTGTGTCATAGTCAGCAACTCAATATGAAAACATCCCTCAATTGTATAATAGATATGTATGTATGTATATAATATACATATACATATTTCATATGAAAAACTCCTAAATGATGATTATAATCTTTTTGGAACATGTGGAATAACTGTCAAATAAAGCTTTTGGGAAGACAACTTGAATTACTAAGTATGACATACATTTTAACTGTTAGGTAACATTGAGTGGACATTCACATGTTAGTTCTAAACCGTTTCTTTCTTCTTCCATGTAGATAGCTGATCTGTTTAAGTATTCAGCTTCGTGCCTGATTGAAAAACTCTCTGCTTCTAACGGTAGCAGAGTTTGAGGGATGGTATTAAAATAAGTTAATTGATGCTTAAGGGTAGAATAATCTTTTTATTATTTGCAAGACAAAATAAATTCTTTTCTCTTGTATTTTTATTAATTATGCAATTTATGAGACACCATAGCTTTTTCTCTTAATATAGATTTATTGAATTCATAAAATTGATTGATTTTTTATAATTTAAATAAAATTTTGAGGGAGGGTTATAGAAAAAATACCAATAAACTTTCTTGTTACCCCAGATTATATTTATAATTTCTAAGAATTTCGTGAGCACCAAACCCCCTCCCCCAACCCCCACACAGACATAAACAGTATGGATAACTTTGGTAGGTTTGCTACAGTACCAAGTGAAAGTTCAGCACTTAGTCACAACAAATAAAACACAAAAATAACAACACAAACCAATCAGAGACACTCAAGACTTGGTAACGCAGTTCGGTGCACACACCTATATCTGCGGGGCCACGCCCAGAAAATCAGAATACTCCACTAAAATAATCAATGAGTACAATCACTAATTATCGCGATTCTATTAGTAGGAACAACCTCCCCCTCAATACAAACCGTGATGGGTGGTCTCTACCAACCCAAGGAGTATTCTCGGCAAGCTCCCCTTGCCCGTAAGCTCCCCTTGCACAACCGACTAGATCAACTCCCTTGATCCTACATGCGTAGCCGTCGGCCTCCTCCCGGAGTTCTTCAATCGTCCTCCTCACGGAATTCTTCAAAAACTTTCGTAAAAAGCCATCGGTCGCCGCAAAACCGCACACCCGTTTTTTACGTCGCTCCCCCTCAATCACGGAGTAGATAAGGAAGGACGCTCGCTAAATCCCGTGCAGCATCGGCAGCCCACAAATTAAGGAATCACTTCGGGCAAGTGGTTCCACAATCTCTTCAACAAGATCTTCCAACCAATATTTGCGGGCGAAAATCTCTCTAACAAATTCAATAACAAATCCCGGGAGATAGAAACTTCCAATTATATCTCCAACAGATCTTCAATTGCAACAATAATGATTCTTTCCAACCGAGCGAGATTCTTTCCAACCGAATCAACAATAATAACGAGAGATAATAGCTTCCAAATATATCTCCAGCTCACCCACAATTAACTGAACCAAGATAGGAAATGATTCTTTCAAATCTTCTGGAAATATCAACAATAAAAGATCTACAACAATCAATCTTTCCAACCAACAAATCTGCGAGATATTCTCTTTCTATTTCAACCCAACATGCCTTCAATTTAGCAACAGATTTAGGAAGGGCTTTCCAAAAATCTCTCAAGCAGATATTCCACAATCAATTCAGAATCCCCGTCATTTTAGGCAGCAAATCAGATTTGAAACCAAAGCAGCATTTCTGCATACGAACCAGAAATCCAGATCCCGAATGTTGAACATTTTGTTGAACGACATTATGTTCAACATTACTGCTCAATCTGCTCAAAAACACTTCTGATTGCTCAAACAGAACTCTCCATCTATAGTGCCACTAATGCCAACAAATATCAGCAGAAATTCAACCCTAACAATCTCCCCCTTTGGCATTATGTGGCACAACCCAAAGCAAGCACCAACCAAGCACGCCATTCTCCCTCCTTAAGCCACAATAATCCAAACCACATTCTCCCCCTTACTAGAACAACTCGAGCAATGATCTTCTCAAAAGAGACATACAAAATTCAGAAACACACAACCGAGACACATCCCGAAGATACCTCTGTCTCTCTTATTAGCAAATAAATCATCAGGCACAGCGGAATAAGAGGAAGAGCACTATACCTCACATCTAACAGTAGGGTGACGAATGAAATGATGTCCAGGGTAGAAGTCGAGCTCTGAGGGGCCGAAAAGTAGTTGGAGAATTGAAAACATCGGCGGTGTTGACAGAAGGTACATGCGAAGATTCATTGGCACCGGCGGAGGAAGAGCAGTAAGCAGAGCGACGAGATAGCACTCCGATAATTCTGGAGGAAGATTCATGAGACTTTGGTGCAGGTTGCTCACAGTGAGTGTCGAGGGGAGATGTCGAGTCTGGTGTCATAACATCTGCAGCAACATTGTTCTGTGTTGTTTCTAATGTTACAACATTAGTCACAACATGAAGTGCTTTCTCTGAATCTGTAGTGTTCTTGCTGTATAATTCAGACTTCCTGACCCATCTCTTCTTCATCTTCATATCAGGGTGTCTAACATTTCTTCCTTCTGACCAATGCCGCATGCGACTGAAGTAGTCTCTCTCAGTATGGCTTATGAACTTGGAGTAACTGCACACAGAACGAGCACCTTTTATACCTCCAATCTGCCTCTTCTTCTGATCATGGCCCTTGTGCTGGCCCATTCTTTCAAGTTCTTTGGTAACTTGACTTCTTCTTTCAGCAGACACATTATCGAAGGCCCCTCTATTGTATCCTACTCCGGTACGATCTCCTGACGTCTTACCCATGTTCAAGATATCATCCAGCTTTGCTTTTCCAGAATTCCACTTATCCAAAGTGCATTCAGCTTTCTCTACCCTGAGAAGAAAATTTCTGAAGTTGCTTTCCAATTCTCTACAGTTTTCCTCAACTTTCAGACATTTGATTTTGACCTCCTCCTTCTCTTTCTTCAGTCTTTCATTCTCCACCTTCAAGACTTTATTGTCATTGCAGATTTGCACCCACTTCTCAAACATCATCTGGTATGCTTTCCGGATATCATCGTCACTAACTTCCTCATCGCTATCGACTTCAGACTCAGATTCAGTTGTAGAAGTTGTGGATGATGTTGAACCTGATGTTGCAACACTGGATCTGACACTGTTTGATTTGTTGGCTGATGTTGTATGTAATGTTGTAACATCATATTCAACAGGGCTGCTAGTGTTGTAATCAGGTTGCTTCTTCTGAGAGGCTGCGAGGCCAATGTAATTTCTGGCGATTTCCTCATCTTCAGCACTCCTATCAGACTCATCTTCTCTCCAGGTACTGGTCGAGGATTTCCCTTTTTTCTTCTTCAGAGTGTTTGCACATTTAGCCTGTATATGCCCAAATCCTTTACATACTCTACACTGCATCCCTTTTCCTTTCTTTTGCCCTTTATTTCTGATCTTCTTCAACAGTCTACTGATGTTTTTAGTCAACACGGTAATATCCTCATCTACACGTGATTCATCATCTTCTTTAAAGACACCTCTAGCTTCTACTTTCAGGGCCATTACTTTGTCCAGGGCCGTTACTTTGTCCATGTTCTTCTGCTTCAGATTCATTTCATAGGTCTGAAGTGACCCCATAAGTTCATCCAGCCTTATGGTGGACGTATTTTTGTCCTCCTCAATGGCTGCAACTTTGGCCGAGAATTTGTCTGGAAGAGATCTCAAGGTTTTCTCAACTAACTTCTTTTGAGAATATTTCTTTCCAAGCTGGAAGGCCTGATTGGCTATATCTCTCAACCTCCCATTGAATTCGGCAACAGTCTCGTTGTCATACATCCTTAGATTTTCAAACTGAGAAGCTAGCATCTGGAGTTCGGAAGCTTTTACGGTACTTGTTCCTTCATGAACATTCTGGAGAATATCCCATGCTTCTTTGGCATACTCACATGTGGAGATCAGCTTGAACTGCTCTTCATCTACAGCCGAAAAAATAGCATTAGTTGCTTTAGAATTGCACAAGGCCGCATGTTCTTCAATCCGACTCCAGTCTCTTGCTGGCTTGAGGTGTTCTTTGCCATCTTTGTCAATTTCGATCGGCAGTGTCCATCCTTCAACGACAGTGATCCAGGCCTTCTCATCAATGGACTTGATGAATATACGCATCCGAGACTTCCAGTAAGTGTAGTTTGTACCAGTGAGCAGTGGACGACGAACAACGGAGGCACCTTCTCGTGTAGCCATGATTCAAGTACTGAAATCCAAGATCACACCTTCTTTGTTAACAAAGAAACACGGGTGACCTGCTCTGATACCAATTGAAAGTTCAGCACTTAGTCACAACAAATAAAACACAAAGTAACAACACAAACCAATCAGAGACACTCAAGACTTGGTAACGCAGTTCGGTGCGCACACCTACATCTGCGGGGCCACGCCCAGAAAATCAGAATACTCCACTAAAATAATCAATGAGTACAATCATTAATTATCGCGATTCTATTAGGAGGAACAACCTCCCCCTCAATACAAACCGTGATGGGTGGTCTCTACCAACCCATGGAGTATTCTCGGCAAGCTCTCCTTGCCCGCAAGCTCCCATTGCACAACCGACTAGATCAACTCCCTTGATCCTATGTGCGTAGCCGTCGGCCTCCTCCCGGAGTTCTTCAATCGTCCTCCTCACGGAGTTCTTCAAAAACTTTCGTAAAAAGCCATCGGTTGCCGCAAAACCGCACACCCGTTTTATACGTCGCTCCCCCTCAATCACGGAGTAGATAAGGAAGGACGCTCGCTAAATCCTGTGCAGAATCGGCAGGCCACAAATTAAGGAATCACTTCGGGCAAGTGGTTACACAATATCTTCAACAAGATCTTCCAACCAATATTTGCGGGCGAAAATCTCTCTAACAAATTCAATAACAAATCCCGGGAGATAGAAACTTCCAATTATATCTCCAACAGATCTTCAATTGCAACAATAATGATTCTTTCCAACCGAGCGAGATTCTTTCCAACCGAATCAACAATAATAACGAGAGATAATAGCTTCCAAATATATCTCCAGCTCACCCACAATTAACTGAACCAAGATAGGAAATGACTCTTTCAAATCTTCTGCAAATAGCAACAATAAAAGATCTGCAGCAATCAATCTTTCCAACTAACAAATCTGCGAGATATTCTCTTTCTATTTCAACCCAACATGCCTTCAATTTAGCAACAGATTTAGGAAGGGCTTTCCAAAAATCTCTCAAGTAGATATTCCACAATCAATTCAGAATCCCTGTCATTTTAGGCAGCAAATCAGATCTGAAACCAAAGCAGCGTTTCTGCATACGAACCAGAAATCCAGATCCCGAATGTTGAACATTTTGTTGAACGATATTATGTTCATCATTACTGCTCAATCTGCTCAAAAACACTTCTGATTCCTCAAACAGAACTCTCCATCAATAGTGCCACTAATGATTCCCCCCCTTACTAGAACAACTCGAGCAGTGATCTTCTCAAAAGAGACATACAAAATTCAGAAACACACAACCGAGACACATCCCGAAGATACCTCTGTCTCGCTTATTAGCAAATAAATCCACAGGCACAGCGGAATAAGAGGAAGAGCACTATACCTCACATCTAACAGTAGGGTGACGAATGAAATGATGTACAGGGTAGAAGTCGAGCTCTGAGGGGTCGAAAAGTAGTTGGAGAATTGAAAACATCGGCGGTGTTGACAGTAGGTACATGCGAAGATTCATTGGCACCGACGGAGGAAGAGCAGTAAGCAGAGCGACGAGATAGCACTCCGATAATTCTGGAGGAAGATTCATGAGACTTTGGTGCAGGTTGCTCACAGTGATTGTCTAGGGGAGATGTCGAGTCTGTTGTCATAACATCTGCAGCAACATTGTTCTGTGTTGTATCTAATGTTACAACATTAGTCACAACATGAAGTGCTTTCTCTGAATCTGTAGTGTTCTTGCTGTATAATTCAGACTTCCTGACCCATCTCTTCTTCATCTTCATATCAGGGTGTCTAACATTTCTTCCTTCTGACCAATGCCGCATGCGACTGAAGTAGTCTCTCTCAGTATGGCTTATGAATTTGGAGTAACTGCACACAGAACGAGCACCTTTTATACCTCCAATCTGCCTCTTCTTCTGATCATGGCCCTTGTGCTGGCCCATTCTTTCAAGTTCTTTGGTAACTTGACTTCTTCTTTCAGCAGACACATTATCGAAGGCCCCTCTATTGTATCCTACTCCGGTACGATCTCCTGACGTCTTACCCATGTTCAAGATATCATCCAGCTTTGCTTTTCCAGAATTCCACTTATCCAAAGTGCATTCAGCTTTCTCTACCCTGAGAAGAAAATTTCTGAAGTTGCTTTCCAATTCTCTAGAGTTTTCCTTAACTTTCAGACATTTGATTTTGACCTCCTCCTTCTCTTTCTTCACTCTTTCATTCTCCACCTTCAAGACTTTGTTGTCATTGCAGATTTGCACCCACTTCTCAAACATCATCTGGTATGCTTTCCGGATATCATCGTCACTAACTTCCTCATCGCTATCGACTTCAGACTCAGATTCAGTTGTAGAAGTTGTGGATGATGTTGAACCTGATGTTGCAACACTGGATCTGACACTGTTTGATTTGTTGGCTGATGTTGTATGTAATGTTGTAACATCAGATTCAACAGGGCTGCCAGTGTTGTAATCAGGTTGCTTCTTCTGAGAGGCTGCGAGGCCAATGTAATTTCTGGCGATTTCCTCATCTTCAGCACTCCTATCAGACCCATCTTCTCTCCAGGTACTGGTCGAGGATTTCCCTTTTTTCTACTTCAGAGTGTTTGCACATTTAGCCTGTATATGCCCAAATCCTTTACATACTCTACACTGCATCCCTTTTCCTTTCTTTTGCCCTTTATTACTGATCTTCTTCAGCAGTCTACTGATGTTTTTAGTCAACACGGTAATATCCTCATCTACACCCGATTCATCATCTTCTTTAAAGACACCTCTAGCTTCTACTTTCAGGGCCATTACTTTGTCCAGGGCCGTTACTTTGTCCACGTTCTTCTGCTTCAGATTCATTTCATAGGTCTGAAGTGATCCCATAAGTTCATCCAGCCTTATGGTGGACGTATTTCTGTCCTCAATGGCTGCAACTTTGGCCGAGAATTTGTCTGGAAGAGATCTCAAGGTTTTCTCAACTAACTTCTTTTGAGAATATTTCTTTCCAAGCTGGAAGGCCTGATTGGCTATATCTCTCAACCTCCCATTGAATTCGGCAACAGTCTCGTTGTCATACATCCTTAGATTTTCAAACTGAGAAGCTAGCATCTGGAGTTCGGAAGCTTTTACGGTACTTGTTCCTTCATGAACATTCTGGAGAATATCCCATGCTTCTTTGGCATACTCACATGTGGAGATCAGCTTGAACTGCTCTTCATCTACAGCTGAAAAAATAGCATTAGTTGCTTTAGAATTGCACAAGGCCGCATGTTCTTCAATCCGACTCCAGTCTCTTGCTGGCTTGAGGTGTTCTTTGCCATCTTTGTCAATTTCGATCGGCGGTGTCCATCCTTCAACGACAGTGATCCAGGCCTTCTCATCAATGGACTTGATGAATATACGCATCCGAGACTTCCAGTAAGTGTAGTTTGTACCAGTGAGCAGTGGACGACGAACAACGGAGGCACCTTCTCGTGTAGCCATGATTCAAGTACTGAAATCCAAGATCACACCTTCTTTGTTAACAAAGAAACACGGGTGACCTGCTCTGATACCAAGTGAAAGTTCAGCACTTAGTCACAACAAATAAAACACAAACATAACAACACAAACCAATCAGAGACACTCAAGACTTGGTAACGCAGTTCGGTGCGCACACCTACATCTGCGGGCCACGCCCAGAAAATCAGAATACTCCACTAAAATAATCAATGAGTACAATCACTAATTATCACGATTCTATTAGGAGGAACAACCTCCCCCTCAATACAAACCGTGATGGGTGGTCTCTACCAACCCATGGAGTATTCTCGGCAAGCTCTCCTTGCCCGCAAGCTCCCATTGCACAACCGACTAGATCAACTCCCTTGATCCTATGTGCGTAGCCGTCGGCCTCCTCCCGGAGTTCTTCAATCGTCCTCCTCACGGAGTTCTTCAAAAACTTTCGTAAAAAGCCATCGGTTGCCGCAAAACCGCACACCCGTTTTATACGTCGCTCCCCCTCAATCACGGAGTAGATAAGGAAGGACGCTCGCTAAATCCTATGCAGAATCGGCAGGCCACAAATTAAGGAATCACTTCGGGCAAGTGGTTACACAATATCTTCAACAAGATCTTCCAACCAATATTTGCGGGCGAAAATCTCTCTAACAAATTCAATAACAAATCCCGGGAGATAGAAACTTCCAATTATATCTCCAACAGATCTTCAATTGTAACAATAATGATTCTTTCCAACCGAGCGAGATTCTTTCCAACCGAATCAACAATAATAACGAGAGATAATAGCTTCCAAATATATCTCCAGCTCACCCACAATTAACTGAACCAAGATAGGAAATGACTCTTTCAAATCTTCTGGAAATAGCAACAATAAAAGATCTGCAGCAATCAATCTTTCCAACTAACAAATCTGCGAGATATTCTCTTTCTATTTCAACCCAACATGCCTTCAATTTAGCAACATATTTAGGAAGGGCTTTCCAAAAATCTCTCAAGCAGATATTCCACAATCAATTCAGAATCACCGTCATTTTAGGCAGCAAATCAGATCTGAAACCAAAGCAGCATTTCTGCATACGAACCAGAAATCCAGATCCCGAATGTTGAACATTTTGTTGAACGATATTATGTTCAACATTACTACTCAATCTTCTCAAAAACACTTCTGATTCCTCAAACAGAACTCTCCATCTATAGTGCCACTAATGCCAACAAATATTAGCAGAAATTCAACCCTAACAATCTCCCCCTTTGGCATTATGTGGCACAACCCAAAGCAAGCACCAACCAAGCACGCCATTCTCCCCCCTTTAAGCCACAATAATCCAAACCACATTCCCCCCTTACTAGAACAACTCGAGCAGTGATCTTCTCAAAAGAGACATACAAAATTCAGAAACACACAACCGAGACACATCCCGAAGATACCTCTGTCTCGCTTATTAGCAAATAAATCCTCAGGCACAGCGGAATAAGAGGAAGAGCACTATACCTCACATCTAACAGTAGGGTGACTAATGAAATGATGTCCAGGGTAGAAGTCGAGCTCTGAGGGGTCGAAAAGTAGTTGGAGAATTGAAAACATCGGCGGTGTTGACAGAAGGTACATGCGAAGATTTATTGGCACCGATGGAGGCAGAGCAGTAAGCAGAGCGACGAGATAGCACTCTGATAATTCTGGAGGAAGATTCATGAGACTTTGGTGCAAGTTTCTCACAGTGATTGTCGAGGGGAGATGTCGAGTCTGGTATCATAACATCTGCAGCAACATTGTTCTTTGTTGTATCTAATGTTACAGCATTAGTCACAACATGAAGTGCTTTCTTTGAAGAGGTAGTGTTCTTGCTGTATAATTCAGACTTCCTGACCCATCTCTTCTTCATCTTCATATCAGGGTGTCTAACATTTCTTCCTTCTGACCAATGTCGCATGCGACTGAAGCAGTCTCTTTCAGTATGGCCTATGAACTTGCAGTAACTGCACACAGAACGAGCACCTTTTATACCTCCAATCTGCCTCTTCTTCTGATCATGGCCCTTGTGCTGGCCCATTCTTTCAAGTTCTTTGGTAATTTGACTTCTTCTTTCAGCAGACACATTATCGAAGGCCCCTCTATTGTATCCTACTCCGGTACGATCTCCTGAAGTCTTACCCATGTTCAAGATATCATCCAGCTTTGCTTTTCCAGAATTCCACTTATCCAAAGTGCATTCAGTTTCTCTGCCCTGAGAAGAACATTTCTGAAGTTGCTTTCCAATTCTCTACAGTTTTCCTTAACTTTCAGACATTTGATTTTGACCTCCTCCTTCTCTTTCTTCACTCTTTCATTCTCCACCTTCAAGACTTTGTTGTCATTGCAGATTTGCACCCACTTCTCAAACATCATCTGGTATGCTTTCCGGATATCATCGTCACTAACTTCCTCATCGCTATTGACATCAGACTCAGATTCAGTTGTAGAAGTTGTGGATGATGTTGAACCTAATGTTGCAACACTGGATCTGACATTGTTTGATTTGTTGGCTGATGTTGTATGTAATGTTGTAACATCAGATTCAACATGGCTGCTAGTGTTGTAATCAGGTCGCTTCTTCTGAGAGGCTGCGAGGGCAATGTAATTTCTGGCGATTTCCTCATCTTCAGCACTCCTATCAGACTCATCTTCTCTCCAGGTACTGGTCGAGGATTTCCCTTTTTTCTTCTTCAGAGTGTTTGTACATTCAGCCTGTATATGCCCAAATCCTTTACATACTCTACACTGCATCCCTTTTCCTTTCTTTTGCCCTTTATTACTGATCTTCTTCAGCAGTCTACTGATGTTTTTAGTCAACACGGTAATATCCTCATCTACACCCGATTCATCATCTTCTTTAAAGACATCTCTAGCTTCTACTTTCAGGGCCATTACTTTGTCCACGTTCTTCTGCTTTAGATTCATTTCATAGGTCTGAAGTGACCCCATAAGTTCATCCAGCCTTATGGTAGACGTATTTCTGGCCTCCTCAATGGCTGCAACTTTGGCCGAGAATTTGTCTGGAAGAGATCTCAAGGTTTTCTCAACTAACTTCTTTTGAGAATATTTCTTCCCAAGCTGGAAGGCCAGATTGGCTATATCTCTCAACCTCCCATTGAATTCGGCAACAGTCTCGTTGTCATGCATCCTTAGATTTTCAAACTGAGAAGCTAGCATCTGGAGTTTGGAAGCTTTTACGGTACTTGTTCCTTCATGAACATTCTGGAGAATATCCCATGCTTCTTTGGCATACTCACATGTGGAGATCAGCTTGAACTGATCTTCATCTACAGCCGAAAAAATAGCATTAGTTGCTTTAGAATTGCACAAGGCCGCATATTCTTCAATCCGACTCCTGTCTCTTGCCGGCTTGAGGTGTTCTTTGCCATCTTTGTCAATTTCGATCGGCGGTGTACATATTTCAACGACAGCGATCCAGGCCTTCTCATCAATGGAATTGATGAATATACGCATCCGAGACTTCCAGTAAGTGTAGTTTGTACCAGTGAGCAGTGGAGGACGAACAACGGAGGCACCTTCTCGTGTAGCCATGATTCAAGTACTGAAATCTAAGATCACACCTTCTTTGTTAACAAAGAAACACGGGTGACCTGCTCTGATACCAAGTGAAATTTCAGCACTTAGTCACAACAAATAAAACACAAAGATAACAACACAAACCAATCAGAGACACTCAAGACTTGGTAACGCAGTTCGGTGCGCACACCTATATCTGCGGGGCCACGCCCAGAAAATCAGAATACTCCACTAAAATAATCAATGAGTACAATCACTAATTATCACGATTCTATTAGGAGGAACAACCTCCCCCTCAATACAAACCGTGATGGGTGGTCTCTACCAACCCATGTAGTATTCTCGGCAAGCTCCCCTTGCCCGCAAGCTCCCCTTGCACAACCGACTAGATCAACTCCCTTGATCCTACGTGCGTAGCCGTCGGCCTCCTCCCTGAGTTCTTCAATCGTCCTCCTCATGGAGTTCCGGTCGCCGCAAAACCGCGGAGTAGATAAGGAATTCGCTCGCTAAATCCCGTGCAGAATCGGCAGCCCACAAATTAAGGAATCAATTCGGGCAAGTGGTTCCATAATATCTTCAACAAGATCTTCCAACCAATTTTTGCGGGCCAAAATCTCTCTAACAAATTCAATAACAAATCCCAAGAGATAGCAACTTCCAATTATATCTCCAACAGATCTTCAATTGCAACAATAATGATTCTTTCCAACCAAGCGAGATTCTTTCCAACCGAATCAACAATAATAATGAGAGATAATAGCATCCAAATATATCTCCAGCTCACCCACAATTAACTGAACTAAGATAGGAAATGATTCTTTCAAATCTTCTGAAAATATCAACAATAAAAGATCTAGACTCTAACGTTAAAGTGAGAAAGGATGAAAAAAAACATTTACATGCCAAAGACGCCATGTTTGGAATGTGCCATGAGACTAATTAAGATACCCTACCGAGAGAGAGAGGAATGGTCCAAGAAGAGTCCCCCTCGTACTACATGTACAAGGGTGTGTGTGCAGGGTGGTGTGTGGGGGCGAGAGGAACAGTCCAAGAAGAGTCCCCCTCGTACTACATGTACAGGGGGATGTGGGGGCGCGCGCGGGGGGGGGGGGGGGGGGGGGGGGGGGTGGGGGGGGGGGGTGTGTGTGTGTGTGTGTGTCGGTAATAGTAGGAAGAGTAGAAGAGTGGCACTCGTGCCACATGTACAATGCACATGAAGTTGGATGGACGAGACTATATACATCATAAAAGAGAGGTGCATTTAATCATATTTTTCCAAATATGGAAAAAAATAAGAGAGATGTGATTGATGATGGAGGAGTAACGTGATATATTTTTCCAGTTTTGGGGGGAAAAAAAGATTGGATACACCGCCGAGGTGTATATAGTGCCGCCGACATGGATAAGATAGAGAGATGAATGGTCCGGGAGAAGTCGCACTCCTCCTACTGCATGTACAGTGTGCATGCACGAAGACAAGATACTAGGGAACTGTCAGCAGCAGTCGCAGTTAAGGATCAAGTGAAGCAAAAGGGACATGGCAATAGCGTAGAGATAGCTGTCAATGCCACTGACTGAATAAACAGAGCTCAACTACATGCATTAGACGAGGCTCATGTAGCGTACTCACGTGGGCTGCGGGATTGACCAATGACCAATCAAATATCATGTGCTGCTTCTCCGTTCGATTTGGTTCTGTTTCGAGCGTTCCAAATGTTATGGGTGGCAGCGAAATTAGTGTCATACGTGCGTTTAGGATAGGATAGGGAGCTCAGGGTCAATTAACCGTGCATGCAAGAAGTGGGGCTTATAGGTTTATTTTATTTTGATGTGCACGAGACTATTATAATCAATCATATGAGTGGATGAACCTGGATGGAAAATTGACCGTTTGCTGCAATGCTCGCGCTATTTATTTGTTTTTCTTTACTATTGGCTTTGTAAATATCAAAATGATTTCTTTTGCATTTAGCTTGTGGATCAATGTTTGCTGCTAAATTTACTAAAACTATCAAATACTTTCGTGCTTTCCGTTGAAACATTGACAGCACATTTTCAGATGTCTCTATCTTATCCAATGCATTCGGTTAAGAAAACTACCAAAAGGTTTTTAATACTGAATATACTATTTGTTATGAATCAACTATTGGGGGAGGAGGCCCCAGCCCTTTATTTATAGGCAGGCATATGGAGAGTACAAACATAGGCTACATTGATATGAGCATATCTCTAAGATAGCCCAGAATCTAAACCAACTCGTTTAGCAACCGTTCACAACACTCCCCCTTATCCAGTCATATGTGTGGACTCTGCTCGTGAATACTTCGAGATTCTGAGCATAGAAGAGTCTCACATGGGGTGGATACTTCAGGATCCTGAGTTGGTGAGATTTACCTTGTTAAAACCTTTAGCTATGGAAAACCCTGTGGGAAAAACCATAGTTAAGGAAAAAGAGTACAAACTCTCCTTAACTCCCCCTGATCTGTACAAGCTCTCAAGCTTTCAGATCTCTTAGGCGTCTCATTCCAATCTTTTGTACAAAGCTTCCTAAAAGTGGCAGAAGGAAGGGCTTTAGTGAACAAGTCTGCCAAATTGTCACATGATTGCACTTGTCTGATGTCAATCTTGCCATCTCTCTGTAGCTCGTGCGTCCAGAAGAACTTTGGTGAAATGTGCTTTGTTCTGTCGCCTTTGATGAAGCCACCTCGTAGCTGAGCTATGCAAGCAGCATTGTCCTCGAATATTGTAGTAGGTTCGAGATCTCCAGTCTTCAACCCGATAGTCAACAGGATATGGTGAACAACAGAGCGTAGCCATACACATTCTCTGCTTGCTTCATGGATGGCAATGATCTCAGAGTGATTGGATGAGGTCGCCGTCAAGGTTTGCTTGATGGATTTTCAGGAAATGGCTGTCCCTCCATAGGTAAACACATACCCAGTCTATGACTTTGCATTGTGGGGATCAGACAAATAACATGCATTAGCATATCCTGCAAGTGTAGAGGATATTCTATTTTTGTAGAAGAGTCCCAGATCTGTAGACCCTTGGAGGTAGCGCAGAAGATGCTTAACCCCGGTCCAGTGGCGCTGTGTGGGCGCTGCACTGTATCTGGCTAGCAAATTTACTGCGAACGCTATGTCGGGACGTGTGCAGTTTGCCAAATATAGGAGTGCTCCGATGGCACTTAGGTAAGGGATTTATGGACCAAGTATATTCTCCCCCTCTTCAAGTGGCCGAAAGGGGTCTTTATGTGTATACAGTGATCATACCACGATAGGTGTACTAAGTGGATGACAATGGTCCATATGGAATCTTTGCAACATTTTCTTTGTGTATGTGGGTTGATGTAATAGGATTCCATCTTTTAGATGTTCAATCTGTAAGCCAAGGCCGAATTTCGATTTGCCTAGGTCTTTCATTTCGAATTCTTTTGTTAGGCTTACAGATATCTCAGCGATCTCTTCAGGAGATCCAATGAGATTCAAATCGTCTACGTAGACAGCGATTATTACGAATTCTTTTCCCTTTGTTCTTATGAAGATACAAGGACAGACTTCATTGTTATTGAATCCTTGTTTAACAAGGAATTCGCTGAGTCTGTTATACCACATCCTTCCTGATTGTTTAAGACCATACAATGATCTTTGCAGCTTAACAGAGTAGACGTCCCGAGGTCTATCTTTTAGTTCAGTAGGCATAGAAAAGCCATCAGGAAGTTTCATGTATATCTCATTGTCGAGATTACCGTACAGATATGCAGTTACAACATCCATTAGCTGCATATCTAAACCTTCCTTTGCTGTTAAGCTTCAATAATTTGAAGGTGATCGCATCCGTGACTGGGAAGTATGTTTCGTCATAGTCAATGCCCGGTCTTTGGGAAAATCCTTGTGCTACAAGTCTTGCTTTGTAGCGTGCGATCTCATTATTCTCATTTCTTTTTCTTACGAATATACATTTATATCCCACAGGTTTGACACCAATAGGTGTCTGGACTATTTACCCAAAGACTTTACGTTTCTGAAGCGAGTCCAGCTCGGCTTCTATTGCCTGATTCCACTTTGGCCAGTCATTTCTACGTTTGCATTCAGCAACGGAATATGGATCATGATCATCGTCGCTTCCGGCGACGTGAATAGCAATGTGAAAGGCGAAGTCGTCGTCTTCGACTATACTCTTTCTGTCCAATACCTCCACTGTACGTACATAATTTAATGATATTTCAGTTTCTCCCAACAGTTCCTCTGCAGTGGATTTCAGGAGGGGAGAGTGTATGGACACGAGCTCATTTCTCTGTGGGGTATCCTCCCAAGGTCTCCGGATATTTTTCTTTTTCTTGGATTTTTATCCTTGGAGCCTGGTGGTCTGTCTCTTTTTTGTTGAGTTGCAGCCACTTCTGCTGCTGGTAGATTGCATCCATCCTTTGGGATGTCAATCCTAGCTGGAGTATTTACAGCAGGGATGTGTGATTTGACAATCTTCTAGTTGTCAGTAAATGAGTCCGGTAATCTATGAACGGTGTTATGGATGTGTAAGATCTTTAGAATCTCATCATCACATTGTTTTGTTACCGGATCATAGTGGATCAAGCTTTTTGTATCCCACGTTAACATTTGCTTCGCACTAGACTTTACAATATCTAGGCCCATTTTGGGGAAATATATCGCATCAAAGTCACAGTCTTCAAGACGTGCCTTAAAAGTGTCCCCCGTTTGGGGTTCTAGGTATCTTATAATGGAGGGTGAGTCAAACCCTACATAAATACCTAGGCGACGTTGAGGGCCCATATTGGTCCTCTGAGGTGGTGTGATGGGGATGTAAACTGCGTAGCCGAAGATTCTCAAGTGTGAAATGTTTGGTGGCGTTCCATATGCAAGTTGCATTGAAGAGAGACTCTGATCTCCTGAGGGTCTTATTATTATTAATGATGCAGCATGCAGAATTGCATGTCCCCATGCATCAACCAGCAACTGGGATTTCATTAGCAATGGTCGTGCAATCCATTGGAGTCTTTTAATCAGCGACTCTGTCAACCCGTTCTGGGTGTGAAAATGCGGCACCGGATGTTCAATTTCTATTCCCGTTGCCTGGCAGTATTCTTAAAATGATTGGGAGGTGAATTCCCCCGCATTATCCAAACGTATTTTCTTTATTTGGTTGTCTGGAAAATGTGCCCGCAACTTTATAATTTGTGCCAGAAGCTTTGGAAAAGCTAAGTTGCGGGTCGATAGTAGACACACATACGAATATTTCGAAGATGCATCAATCAGTATCATGAAGTACCGAAAAGGCCCACTAGGGGGTGGATGGGTTCACATATGTCTCCGTATATTCTTTCGAGGAAGCTTGGAGACTCGATATCCACTTTAAGTGGTGATGACCTTGTTATTAATTTACCCTTGAAGCAGGGTACACAAAGGAATTCTCTCTTCCGAAGAATCTTCTGGTTCTTCCGGTTATGCCCATGAGATTTTGATAAGATGTGGTGCATCATCACAAATCCAGGGTAGCCAAGTCTATCATGCCAAAGTAAAAATTTGGCTGATGTCGGACACTTCAGGTGCTCCGTTGAGTTAGCTTCCTCTCTCCGAATCTTTGTATAGTAGAGGCCCGATGAGAGGCTCTCAAAACGCTTAAGTATGGTTTTTACTCCATTTTCTTGAGACGTTACATACAGTAATTCATTCTCTTTTACATTTGCTATTTCCAAGTGGAATCTGTTTAGACGGATATCTTTGAAACTTAATAAGTTTCGTTTGCAATCCGGAGAGTATAATGCATCTTTAATTTTAATTTTTGTTCCTTTGGGGAGCAACAAAGTTGCATTCCCAGAACCTTCAATAATATCGGATGCCCCTGAAATTGTATTTACATGGCTCTTATACTGTATAATGCTATGAAAATAGCATTTATTCTGAAGGATAATATATGTTGAAGCACTGCCTACCAAGCAGCCATGAGAGCACTCCATCTAAAAAGATGAGTAAGACATTTGCATTCAGAAACTAAATTTTATTCAAAGGAAATCAAATTACATAAAAGCTCTCATAAGATAAAATGTTAAGATAAATGTAGTAGGATAATCAAGCATGTCCTCTGATTCGAAGTCTTTTGCTGTGAACTTGACTACAGTGTTTGTAGCCACCAGGTTTGTTTCAGCATTCTTTTTCTTGCTTTGTTTATACAGCTCCTGGAGATGCAGTGGGGTCCGGCACACTCTTCATGCCACAGCTGTGACACTGGTCTTCCCAATCTCTCTTAGGTGGGGGTGCATTATTTTTCTTGTTGTCATTTCTGTGCCAGGTGAACTTGCGCTTCCCTACATTCTTTTGCTGTTGTACTTGGCCTTTAGCTCTTTTGTGTTGTCCCCCTTTCTGTGGTCTTTCTTTTCTTTTATTATCTCTCTTCTTTTTGAAGGAAGATGAATAATGAACTTCTGGTAGAGGGGCAGTGCCAGGAGGGCGCATGTTGTGAGTGGCAAGAAGAAGCTCTTTGTTTTGTTCGGCCATGAGTAAACATGACAGCATCTCAGAATATTTGGTGAACTTGCATTCACGGTATTGCTGCATAAGTATCACTTCTTTTTCATGGAAAGACATATACGTCTTTTCCAGCATGCGATCTTCTGAGACTTTCTCACCACACAACTTCAGGCATGAGGTATGCTAAAAAGTGCTGAGTTGTACTCAGCAATGGATTAAAGTCCTGCATTCTCAGGTTCTCCCACTCATATCGTGCCCTTGGGAGTATAACATATCCCTGATGTTTATACCTATCCTCAAGGGCAGTCCACAGCTCAAGTGTATCTTCGACCGTAAGGTATTCAGCCTTTAAGGTCTTGTCCACATGGTGGCAAATATAGATGATGGCTTGCGCCTTTTCTATATTGCTTACTTTTTCTTTTTCTGTTACATCAGCAATGAGGGACTTTGTCCGCAGGTGAAACTTCACATCGAGCAGCCAGCTCAGATCGTTTCTACCTGATGCATCAAGCACGTCGAAATCGACGCTTGCAATTTTAGCCATTTATCTAGCAGAGCACAAATATGCATGAATTAATATTTTAATCAAAGAGATATTTTCATGCGGAGGCAATATTAAATGAAAGGCTAAAGTGCGTGGATCGGCCAGTCCCACATATAAATAGTCCAAAGTCCATACAGTCCATATTACACATTTCAAAGCTTAAAAAGGAACATACAACTTTGGAAACCCCGTGGGTCTCATATAATATCTCCAGCTTCAAATGTGGCCTCCGTCTCCATGGAAAGTGGTCTTCTGTCTTTGACATTTACATAAATTGCTCACTACAATTTCTCTTAAAAAATAAAAGAAAAGTGCTGGAAATAAAATGTGGGACTTAAACAGCCGATCCAAAACCCGCATTTAGCCATTCATGTAGAAATATTGTGCTCATCAACATTTTCATTCACAGACATCGCATGCAGTTATATTCGCATGAGGATAAATAACTAAATCACTTAATAATTATTGGACCACTAGGCAACGTTATAAACCGTTAGGTTAGGTAACTAACGGAAGAACGATCGCATGATCTTCCTAATTTTTAAGCTTAAATATAATGCACAACCATGCGTAAATTATCCACAGAATAAGTCAGTGATGCAAAGCATGTATAGATGATTTTACAGAAAAATCATTTAATGCAATGGTTGTGCAAATTTGGGTTTATTCCAAGAGTTTTGAAAAAGAGCCCTTATTTGACATGTCCTATTGTAAAAGGAAAAAGTTTTCTTTTTTAATTTTATCCCCAAAAGAACCCAAAAAGTCCCCTGTTTTTACATGAATTTTTAGGTCGCCAGAAAATGCCATTTTAATCAATCTTTAGCCCAAAAAGCCTTTTTCGTAGCTTTTAGCTTTGTCCCCCTCCAAATTTTTTTTCCGAAAAATGGAAGTCAACTGCGGGCCTGAAGCCTGCATTGTGGCTGTGGGCTTCAGGCCCGCAGTCCAAATCTTTTTTTGCCTACGGGCCTGAGGTTCGCAGTCGACCGGTGGGCTTCAGGCCCGTAAGGCTGTTTTCCATTTTTTTGTGTTTGGGCTTCAGGCCCAAGGAGAGTAGGGGTGGCGGCTAGGGTTTGCCGCCGTCGCCCCTGGGTTAGCCGCCGGGCGGCGGCCGAGGGGGAAGGGCGGGTTTAGGGTGGGGCCGCCCCCTTGGGGGGACGACGGCATCGCAGCACCGTCCCCTGCAAGGAGCGGCGGCAGTGAAATAGCCGCCCCTGCGGGGGGAGCGACGGCGTTGCAGCGCCGCCCCCTGCGCGGGGGGGGGGGGGACCCAACGTCGCCCCCTGCGGGGGGGGGGGGCAGGGGAACGGCGGCGGCGCATCACTGCCCCCCTACAGGGGCAGCGGCCTCCTAATGCCACCCCCCTTCGGGGGGACAGCGGCAACGTCATCGCCGCCCCCCTACAGGGGATGGAGGCCTCCCAACGCTACCCCCCTGCGGGGGACGGCGGCGTCGCATTGCTGCCCCCCTTCAGGGGGGATAGCGGCGGCGTCATCGTCGCCCTCTGTAGGGGGATGGTAGCCTGTCAACACAGCCCCCCTTTGGGGGACGATGGCGTCGCAGCGCTGCCCCCCTTCGGGGGGACGGCGGCGACGCAACCACCGCCCCCCTTCAAGTGGAGCGGCGGCGACACGGTGGGAGGATGGGGGGTTACCGACGGTTAGGCCGTCGGTGGGCATGGGGTAGGGTTCAAGGAAGCCTAAAAATATGATTTTTGGATGAATCTAGTTCGTCGTAGTAGGTGATTAACAAATCCCATATCGATCTTGCGAGATCTATGGGTAGATCAATTATACGTATGATAAAAACAGTGTTTTTAATGGTTTTACCTCTATATCTGTCCTCCGAATATAGCGAAGGTTGAACGAAGCCTACGCAGATGACGACGCTCGATTGAGGTAGCCTTGCACCGTGCACATGGATCTCCAGTCTCCTTCCGCCTTTGCAACGATCGAAAAAATTTTGTTGAAATTATTTTCGAGGCTCGTGCTGATAATGTGTTATGAATCAACTATTGGGGAAGGAGCCCCCAGCCCTTTATTTAAATACAAACAGGGAGAGTACAAACATGGGCTACATTGATATGGGTCTATCTCTAAGATAGCCCAGAATCTAAACCAACTCGGTTAGCAAACATTCACAATACTATTAACATTAGAGAAATCTGAAAATGTGATGTCCACAGAGGTTCTTCCTGTGCTGACAGTCACGTGGCGCTATCCTGTTGGGCGGGTTTGTTTTACAAAACAGCCCATGCAGTTTAACAAATTTCTAATAACCCATCCAAATCTCATCATCGTACACTCTGCCTCCCTCTCTAACCTCCTCCAACCACCCCCAAATGGCATGATAATGAGACCGCGGTGATAGACCAGCAGCAGCGACCCCAGATATGCACAAGAATAGTAGGGAAGAGGAGAATTGCTGGGTTATTTGGTAGTTATAGTTTGTGTTCTTTTACAGGAGCTGTTTTGCAAAACAGTCCCACATATCATAGAAAATTCCAATGCAGACAGCAAATTTCCGTATTTCTCTTAAAATTATTTAATTTGACTTCACTATACTTTTAAAAAGTTCTTAAAAGTAACTATAACTGTTCATAGAACGGGTATTTGGTAGATAACTATAATTTTTATGGTTATATTTTTTTAATGCAAAACATCAAAGTGTTAGGAATCAACTACTGGGGGAGGAACCCCCAGCCCTTTATTTATAGGCAGGATAGGAGAGTAGAAAGATAGGATACATAGATATGGGCGTTTCTCTAAGATACCCGCAATTCTAACCGACTCTGGTATTTCCATTCACAACACTCCCCATTATCCAGCCATAGATGTGGACTCTGCTCAAGAATATTTCGGGATTCTGAGCGTAATTGGAGTCTCACATGGGGTGGATACTTCAGGATCCTGAGTTGGTGAGGTTCGCCTCGTTAAAACATTTAGCTATGGAAAACCATGTGGGAGAAACCGTAGTTAAGGAAAAAGAGTTCAAGCGCTCTTTAACTCCCCCTGATTTATACAAGTGACTCTGCTCATGAATACTTCTGGAATCTGAGCGTCACAGAGGGGTGGATACTTCAAGATCCAGAGTTGATGTGATTTGCCTCGTTAAAACATTTGTCTATGAAAAACCCAGTGGAAAAAACCATAGCTAAGGGAAAAGAGTACAAATTCCCTCAACTCTCCCTGATCTATAAAAGCTCTTAGGCTTTCAGATCTCTTAGGCTTATCTCATCACTCCTATTTACAACATTCCGAAAATATACACAGATTACGAATATTATAACCATTAAGCAGCTGCTGAATCCAGAAACTCTGGAGAGGTGTGCTAAGTTTCGTCACCTCTGATGTGGTCTTTGGATAATGTGGTCAGCTCTACAATACCAACCTCTATCCCAGTCGTCACTAGGATGTGATGTACCACCAGACGCCCTCAAATACACCATTGGTGTGATTCTGGAATGCTGAGGATCTCGGAATGATAGGATGATGTTGCCTTCATAAGTTGCTTTGCAGATCTGCAGTAGATGGTCATCCCACTGTGGGTACCTAGGCTGTGATTTCTCAGTATAGGGATCGGACCTGTAACCTGCATTGCATCAACTTGGAGGATGATACTTTATAATGTAAGTCCAAATCATTTGACACTGGGAGGAAGCGCAGAAGGCTTAACTCTGGTCTAATGGCCCTTTTAGGTGCCAACTATCTCTGGCTAACGAGTTTACTGCAACTGCTATATCGGGACGCGTGCAGTTAGCCATGAGTGCCTGATTGCACTTTGATAAAGGACTTTAGGACCAGTTATATCATCCACCTCTTCCAGCGATCGGAAGGGGTCTTTTTGTACTTCCTTAGAGTGTATTTCCATAGGTGCACTATGGATGACAATGGTCCTTTTAATTTCATCAACGCACTTCTGGGCGTATGTAAGAGGATTCTATTCAGATAATAAATCTATAAGCCATGACTTAATTTATTTTTGCCTAGGTCTTTCATTTCATATTTAATAGTTAGGCTAGAACAGATATTTCGGTTTTCTCTTCAAGAGATCCGATGAGATTTAAGTTGTTTACAACTATGATCTCAAATCATGTCCTTTGCTCAGATGCAAAGACAACCTTCAGTAGGAATCATTGCTTTGTCAATTGATTCTAGTGGTTGTACATTATTTATTATTCTTATATTTTTCTTCTATAGAATAGATGTCTCGAAGTCTACTCAGGCATTTAAGGAAATGTGGGATTTATCTTTACCAATATATCCACAAAGGTATGCCGTCACAACATCAAATAACAGCATATCCAAAATTTCCGGTGCCAAATCGTAAGGTATTCGCATCTGATGACTTAAGGAGACTGATGCATCATTTTGAGTCATGCTCATTTTAATTTGTTCGATCCCCAGTTTCAGCGAAATTTTCCTTGGGCTATAGGTTGTACCTTATAGCATACGATTTTGTATTTATTTTTCTTTTGTGTGCAATACTAATTTTATCCACAGGTTTGACACCTTTTGGTGTCTGGACTTCAGGTCCGAACATTTCACATTTCATAAGTGAGTCCAGCTCATCTTTTATTGCCTCGTTCCACATTTGGCCAATCTCTACGTTTGCATTTTAGCAACGGAGTATGAAACGATAATTTATAAACATCATCGCTTTTGCGATGTATAAGGCAAATATGATACTTAAATACATTGTCGATAATTTATGTTCTATCTGTCCAACACCTCCCCAGTAAGTACAACATTTGCTTTCAATTTCAGTTTTTCACGGCATTTCCTCTGCAGTGGATTCCGGGAAGGGTGAGGGTGTGGACATGAGCTCATTGTCCTGTGGTAGTATTGTCTTAAGATCTTTAGGAGCTTCTGTCCTTGGAGCCTAGCAGTCTGCCTCTTTTCTGTTGAGGATCAACCATTTCTTCTGATGGTGGATTGCATCCATTCTCGGGGATGTCAATCCTAGCTGGAGTTTTTGCAGCAGGGATGTGTGATCTGACAATCTTCTGGTTGTCAGTAAATGAGTTCGGTAAGTGGTGAACATTGTTCTGTGGAGGATCTTCAGATCTCATCTTCACATTTGTTTTGTTACCGAATTATTGTGGATCAAGATTTTTGTATCCCATGTTATAATTTGCTTCGCGCCAGATTTTTCAGTATCTGGGCCTATTTTGGGAAAACACGTCTCATCGAAATCACAGTCTTCAAGATGTGCCTTAAATGAGTCCCCCGTTTGGGGTTCTAGGTATCTTATAAGTGAGGGTGAGTCAACCCCTACATTGATACCTAAGCGACGTTGAGGACCGTTTTGGTCCTCTGTGTAGTGTAATGGGATTTAAACTACGCGACCAAAGATTCTCAGATGAGAAATGTTCGATGGCATTCCATATGCAAGTTGCATTGGAGACTCTGACCTCCAGAGGGTCTTATTTTCATTTACGATGCAACATACATAATTTGCAAGTCCCCATGCATCCACCGACAATCTGGATATCATTAACAATGGACGTATAATTCATTGGAGTCTATATATCAGTGACTCTGCCGACCCATTTTGGGTATAAACATGTGGCACTATATGTTCATTTTCTATTCCCGTTGCTTGGCAGTACTCTTGAAATAACTGAGATGTAAATTCCCCAACATTAACTAGATTTATTTTCTATATTTGATTATATGGAAAATGTGCTCGCAACATTTTTATTTTTATGCCAATAGCTTTGGAAAAGCTAAGTTGCGGGTCTGTAGTAGACACACATACGAATATTCTGAGGATGCATTTATCAGTACAATGAAGTACCAAAATAGCCCACTAGGGGTGGTGGAATTTGTCCACATCTATCTCCTTATATTCTTTTTGAGGAAGCGTGGAGATTCTTTTTCAACTTTTCGTAGAGATGGCCTTGTAATTAATTTTCCCTTATAGCAAGGGATGAGAGGGAATTCTCCCTTCTGAAGAATCTTCTGGTTCTTCAAGTCATACCCATAGGATAAAATACTGTGCATCATCTAGGGTGGCCAAGTCTATTATGCCAGAGTAAAAACTTGGCTGATGTCAGAAACTTCAGGTGCTTTGTTTAATTCTACTTCCTTTCTCCGAATCTTTGTTTAGTATAGGCCTATAAGGCTCTCAAACGTTCAAATATGGATTTCACTCCTTTTTCTTGAGATGTTACATACAGTAATTTGTTTTTTATTTACATTTGTCGTTTCCAAATGGAATCCGTTGAAACAGATGTCCTTAAAACTTAGAAAGTTTCTTTTAGAATTCGGAGAGATTAATGCATCCTTTATTTTTGTTTCTGTGTCATTTGGGGGCATCAATGTTGTGTTCCCTAGATCTTCAATATGGCCCTGATGTTGGGCTTTGTATTGAAAGATCGTATGTGTTTATTGTCTACTAATCAGTCATAAGAGCAGTTCATCTATTAAAAGATGAATCATATAGGCACATGCATTTTCAGATAAACATTTTCAAAACAAATTACATAATTCAAATGCTCTCATACCAAGAAATGTTCTAAACAATTTGCTAAGATAAAAATAGAGGGCTAATCAAGCAGGTTATCATGTTCGAAGTGGTCAGCTGTAAACTTGAAGGGAGCATCAGAGGTCATCAGGTTTGTTTCAGCTTTGTATTTCTTGTTTTCTTTATACAAATCCTGGAGATACTGCGGAGTTTGGCACACTCTGGACCAGTGGCCTTTCATGCCATAGCCATGACACTGGTCTTCCCATTCCCTCTTGGGTGGGGGTGCATCATTTTTATTGTTGTCATTTCTACGCCACGTGAACTTCCGCTTACTTTCATTTCATCGTTACTGGACTTAGCCCCTAGCCCTTTTGTTTTGTCCCCCTTTCTGTGGTCTTTCTTTTCTTTTGTTGTCCCTATTCTTTCGAGAAGAAGAGGCATTTATAAGCTTCTAGGGGCAGTGCCAGGGGGCGCATGTTGTGAGTGGCGAGGAGAAGCTCTCTGTTTTGTTCAGTCATGAGTAAACATGACAGCAGCTCAGAATACTTGGTGAACTTTTGTTCACGGTATTACTGCATTAGTATCGCATCTTTCTCATGGAAAGACGTGTACGTCTTTTACAGCATGCGATCTTCTGAGACTTTTCACCACACAACTTCAGGAGTGAGGTGATGCTAAAAAGAGCTGAGTTGTACTCAGCTATGGACTTAAAGTCCTGCAGTCTCAAGTTCTTCCACTCATATCGTGCCTTTAGAGTATAACATCTTTCTGATGTTTATACCAATCCTCAAGGGCAGTCCATAGCTCAAGTGGATCTTCGACCGTATTGTATTCATCCTTTAGGGTCTTGTCCACATGGCGGCGAATATAGATAATGGCTTGCACCTTTTCTATATCGCTTACATTTTCATTATTAGTCACAGCAGAAATGAGGGACTTTGCCCGCAGATGAAACTTCACATCGAGCTGCCAGCTCAGATAGTTTCTTCCTGATGCATCCATCACTTCGAAATTGACACTTGCAATTTTAGCCATTTTATCTAGTAGCGCACAAATTTGCATGAATTAATATTTTAAATAATAAACATTTTCATGTGGATGCAATTTTAATATGAAGAGCTAATTGCGTGGATCGGCCAGTCCCACTTAAATAAAAAGTCCAAAGTCCATTATAGTCCATATTACACAAATGAAAGCTTTAAAAAGAAATTACAACTTTGGAAACCCCGTGGGTCCCATATATGAGCTTCAGCTTCAATTGTGGCCTCAGTCTCCATGAAAAGTGGTCTTCGGTCTTGGACATTTACATAAGTTTCTCTCTACAATTTCTTTCAAAAGTAAAAGAAAGTGCAGGAAATAAAATGTGGGACTTAAACAGCCGATCCAAAACCGCATTTAGCCATTCATGCAAAAAATTTGCGCTCATCATATATTTTCATCAGACATTTTCATCAAATATTTTCAGCAAACATTTTCATCACAAGCATCACATGCATTTATATTTGCAAAGAAGGATAAACAATTTAATTACTTAATAGTTATTGGACCACTAGGCAACGTCATACACCGTTAGGTTAGCAGACTAATGGCAGAGCAATCGCATGATCTTCCTAATTATTAAGTTTTAAAAATATCCACAACCATACACAGTTTATCGGCAGAATAAGCCAAAATGATGCAAAGCATATATTAATGATTTTATAAAGAAAATCATTTAATGCAAGGGTTGTGCTAGTTGGGTTTATCCAAAGAGATTGGAAAGGAGCCTAATAATTGGACATGTTCTGCATAAAAGAAAGAAGTTTTCCTTTTTAATTCATCCCCAAAGAATTCCAAAAGTCCCCTTATAGCCCCATGATTTATCATGATATTTCATGAATTTTTAGGTCTCCAAAAACGCCATTTTAATCAATTTTTAGCCCAAAAAGCCTTTTCATAGCTTATATCTTAGTTCCCCCCATTTGTTTTGAAAAATGGAAGTCAACTACGGACTTGAAGCCCGCAGTCCAATTTTTTTTGTTTTTCCTGCGGGCCAGGCCTGCAGACTGCCTATGGGCTTCGGGCCTGTTAGGCTATTTTCCAATTTTTTTTTGTTGAATTTGGGCTTCATGCCCAAGGAGAGTAGGGGCAACGGCTAGGGTTAGCCGCCGCCGCCCCTGGATTACCGTCAGGCGGCGGCCAGGGAGCCAGGTATTTGGTGAAGCCGCCCCCCGGGGGGAGCGGTGGCGACGCAGCGCCGCCCCCTGCGGGGGGAGTGGCAGCAGCGTAATCACCGCCCCCTGCGGGGGAGCGGCGGCGATCGCAGCGCTGCCCCCCTTCGAGGAGAGTAGCGGTGGCGTAATCGCCACCCCCCTTCAGGGGGAGTGGCGACAATCGCAGTGCCACCCCCCTGTGGGGGGGAGAAGCGACGGCGTAATCGTCGCGAAGCGACAGCGACGCAACGCTGCCCCCTGCGGTGGGAGCGGCGGCGACACGATCGACGCCCCCTGCAGGGGGAGCGGCGACGACGCAATGCTGCCCCCTTGCAGGGGGAGCGGCGGCGACGTGATCGCCGCCCCCTGCGGGAGGGAGCAACGACGATGCGATCGCCGCCCCCTGCAGGGGGAGCAGCGGCGACGCGATCAGCGTAATGGATGGAGGAGGGTTGCCGGCGGCTAGACTGTTGGTGGGCATGGGGTAGGGTTCAAGAGACCCTAAAATATGATTTTGGGACGAATCAAGTTTGTCGTAGTAGGCGATTAGAAAATCTCATATCGATCTTGCGAGATCTAAGGGTAGATCAATCATACGTATGATAAAAACATCGTTTTAGTGGGTTTTACCTCTATATCCATCCTTTGGATATAGCGACGGTTGAACGAAGCCTACGCGGATGACGACACTCGTTTGAGGAAGCCTTGCACCGCGCGCATGGATCACCGTCTCCCTTCTCTTTCGCAACGATCGAAAAAAAATTTTGTGAAAAAATTTAGAGGCGGGTGCTGATAACGTGGTATGAATCAACTACTGGGGGATGAACCCCCCAGCACGTTATTTATAGGCAGTATAGGAGAGTAGAAAGATAGGATACATAGATATGGTCGTATCTCTAAGATACCCGCAATCATAACCGACTTTGGTATTTCCATTCACAACACAAAATATTTAGTAGTTTTTGTAGTTTAGCTCAATATTTACACTATGCACCATGTGAAGCAAAACTAAAAAAGACATACTTAAACACTTTTGTTTACGTCAGTTGCCAAAGTTTAAACCCATATCTAAGATGATGCACAATTATGACAGATGCCATAAAAGAACACAAACTATAACTGAATAAGCTAAACACCATAGTAGGAACCACACACCACCCTGTTCATGCAAAGCAAGATCTTACCTGTTATATCGGTCAGTCGAGCAGATGTGCTTCTAATGATATGATGGCTACAGTATACACCATAGACCACAATCATTAGACATTCTTTATGGGTAACAAGGCTTCATGAGAAAGAACTCAACGAGTTTTAGTTGTATGGGTCCAAACCATAGATGTACGAAATGGTCTCAACGACTTTAATTTGTGATAATTTCATTCTGGCTACTAGCATGATGTAGTAAAATAAAAATCATAGATGAACTCTAACTTCTAAGACTAGACTATTTTCCACCTGGGTCTGGCCCCAGCCTTGTGTGTATGTGACCACTCTTTGGCCCGATATGGCTCCCACATTTCAAACTCGACCATCTCTTGGATATTGAAGAGTTTGTAAAGGAGGAAAATTGTGTAGGAAAGGAGGACATTTGTGTAGGTTTCTATTTTAAGGGAAAAGGATGTAAGAGAAAATGCTAGATTTTCGAAACATTTTTAAAACATCAGACGATGTGAAAAATTAAAAAAATTCTTACTCTAGAATTCGAGCAAGCCAAGGTCATGCTATAAATTAGAATTTAACACTGGAGCTTAAAGACCATAGCTTTTGCATGGATATTTCTAAGCGATATCCGTAGATCCAAAATATTTGCAGTGCAGACCAAGCACGTCGACCAACCAAATGTTTTAGATGAATCGCAGCGATGACCATCCCTTCATGATCCACGGGCTCCTCTTCTCGAACTCAAAGCAACTCCCACTTCTATGGCTAGGTCTTGAGATAAGGAAAAAGGAAAACTATATTTTTGCTGCGAGAGATTCTCCCTCAAAGAGGTTTGAATTTCTCTGGACAAAAGATCTATATTGAAAGAACATCGATCTCTGAAATTGAGATCTTCTTGGTTATTTTCATGGTTCATATAGAGGAGGAGAAGACCCCTTTATATAGTTCTAAGGGTCATCCAAACCTGCATCATATTTGTAAGATCTAAAAATACATGGAGAAACACAAGAGGGTGCTGAATAGTGTTTTATAAAGATAATAAGGAAATTAAGCCAGATAATAAAACACGTAAGCAACCTTAGTGCGGAATAGAAAAGAGAGAACAACACATAGAATGCAAACGTAAACACCGAATTTACCCTGGTTCGGATTCACTGAGTCTCCCCGACTCTCTTGAATCCTACTCCAGCAACCCATTAGTCAACCCGCTAGTGATTAGTTTTCCACTAATACACATTTGTCAAAACATGGCAAATGCAAAACCAATACACTTTCTTCTACACTTCCAACAACCTGGGAATGGATCACTCTCACAACCTGCTCAAATAACAAGAGAGAAAATAGAACTGAAATGTTCAATATGAAACCAATTTACACAACATATGCCTTGAATAATAACTTGAAGAATGATGCAAGAAGGTGTGTGTGATGTGCTTTAAATGATGAGAGAATGAGCACTTACTACTTGTCTCAAGATGATTATCAATAAATGCAAGAAGCTTGATCTTGAAAGCTTTGGAGATAAGTTGAAACTTAGAGCTAGAGCTTGAGTGGCTTTGAATGTTCTTGAATGCTCTACAGAAGAATAACTGACTTGCAATTACTAGAGAGTGTACTCAATGGTATGTCTAAGAGTTCTCTAGTCAAGACAATAAAGGATTATTTATACGCCACTGAAATATGTCCAAAAACAGAGAAAAATCCCAATCATTTAATACTGAAAATGGTTATTACCAGGTAGAAATCCTAGTCACCTGGCGCCAGAAGTAGACAGACCAGACGCCTGTTGTACTGTTCTTACTGTGTCATTATTGCAGCCTAACAGGCACTTATTAAATATATGAAGAAGACTTCATAGACATCTGGTCCACTGCCTAGACGTCTGGCTCAAAGGCATCTGGTGTCCGATCATACTGACAGTGAAGAAATAAGTTACCAGAATATTTGGTCTGAATACCCGAACATCTGATGTTCATCATCCAGACGTTTAATCAACTATACAGATGTCTGACAACACAACTTAAGAGTCGTGATCATGACTGATTGCTGAGACTGAGCTACTGGAAAAATTGCTCATAAATTACCAAGTGTCTGATGTATATCATTCAGGTGACTGACGCACTGTGCAGAGGTCTGGTAACATAACTTCGGACATCTGATTCAGTCAGACTACAAACGTTGAGTTACAGGAAGTTCAGCTCAAACTTTCTAGACGTCTGGAGTTCTTCATACAAGCATCTTGCATACTTGTGTAGCGTCTGGGATTAGAACGTTAGGCATTTGTACTATGTAGGGTTTTGGAGAACTGACAGTGCAAGTATGCCAGGTGTTTGGAGACCAACCACGAAGCGCCTGGGTAGGCTGAAAAGCTCTACTTTAAGTGTATGCAAGTTCTAACCCTATGAGACTCAATGATAAATGTTCTAAAGTGTTGTGAGCGTCATGAATATGATTCTGTCAATTTTATTCAAGGCTTAACATGCTATTTCAACAATGAAGTAAAGAAAGAGAAAGATTTACACATTAATCATCTTCACTTCCTATTGAATTCCTTGAAGACATCTATTTGACTTGTTGAGTCCAACCTTGGATTTTCTTACATCCATTCTTGGTTTCCATGCTTCATTGATTGATGTCCTTGCTTCAATGATCTAATTCATCATCTTCATTTGATATGAATTTATCTATATTGACGATGCTTTCATTAACTACAAAATATGGAGATTAGTCACAATTAATTATGTTTGCTATCATCAAACCCACAGTGGGGGATCCAATATCCAACATTCTCCCCCCTTTTTATGATAACAAACAAATATAATAATTAATAATAATTATGTTTGAATTTAAAATACTTACTCCCCAAGCATTGATGACAAACACTTTTAGTCCAAATAATCATATAAAAAGTGAATGATCAATACAAGTTAATGATATCTGTATCACATGAATTGTGTATTATATTCATTAAAGTCATCAACATATAGATGAATACACTAGTCATGAAACATATGGTGATACACAAAGAGACAAGTGAAGCATGAATATGGAGATCAAGTCAATTAATTTTATTGAAACCAAATTTTAGAATGAAATGAAAAATGGATTTCAAAACTCCCCCTGAATAATACAATAGTTTCAAAACAGGATTTTTTTGAAAAGATGTGGTTCATGGAAACAAGATTTCTAAATTTCTAAATTTGTAAATTTCACATGAATTATTTCACATCATAATGGTTATTTCTCTCCCCCTTTGTCATAATCTAAAAGAGTGGGAGGAAGAAAACAACAGTTAGTGCTAAACCATTGAGTCAATAATCAAGGTGATATCAAACGAAAAACTACATAGATCAATGTGTATCATGCCCAATCATTTATCTCAACATAACGCCTCAAAATAAAATATTGGCATAATATCAATATTCATATTGGAAGTGCAAAATAAATTTTTCAAGAAACACAATGGCACATCTCTACCAAGCGTTAAAGTTTCACACACACACACACACACTTACACACACACACACACACACACACACACACACACACACACACACACACACACATAAAAAGGATGACAGCAATGTTACAAAATACAACTTTATCGCTCATCGAAAAAAGTCACCATTTGTGACATGCGACACTATCAAAAAATATATACATATATGTCACATTTAACAAAATTTGAAACCATTCACAAGAAACAGTCACATAAAGATATGACAACCGTATACTCAAGAAGTATACTAACCATAACCCCAAACACCCATATAACCTAATCAAACCCAAAAATAACAAAATATATCCTCACAAGCACTCTTCTTAACCAAAGTACAAAAATACATTTCTAGGATAGACCTAGGCAGGTTGTAGTCCTAAACATAATCAAACAACAGGATGTGGTGGTGGCCGAGATCCACTAGGTCCTGGTGGGGGTAAGAACAATGATATCTCTTGGTGTTGGCACTAGTATGTCGAATTTCTCCTGAATGTTTGTAACCATGTCCGTTACAGTCATGAGCTCGTTACGCATCTGTGTCAACACATTCCAGATGCCAGAGAGACTGAACCCAAATTCTCCCATACATTGAGTTAAATCCTCAGGAACATATGAGGAGGATGAGGGTTCTGAAGAAGGTCGCACGCTTTGCTGAAAACATCAAAGAAAATTACTGATCTGATCATGACCTGACCAAGTCCATCGATGCTAGACTGGACTCTCTCTAGGGCAGCATGTAGGAAAATCATATCATTGTACTAATGAAGGAAGCCACAGATCAGAAACTCAACTCTGTTTTTGATGACCTCAAGGGGGTCTTCAAGAACAGAAGATTCAGAATGAGCATGAGAATCATCATTAGCAGGGGAGAGCTCAGAGGAAAATGGTTGAAACGATGATGAAGGTCGATTAAAAGTTTGTTCCGTAGACAGCGTTACATGATGCAACACATCAAGAGGAATGGCCCTATTAGACTGATGGGTTCTAGAGACAGGCTGATGAGATTCTGGTGATGGCGACGGAACCTCAATGTCAAATATTGAGGAGATGACGAAGGACGAGTTGATGACTTTTGGTGGATCTAAAGTCGGAGGAGTATGTTCTCGTTCTCTTGCGAAAGCAAAGGATTCACCGATGGTGATTATAGATTTTCTAGCTTGTTTGTGGGGAGGCATAGTTAATCCTAAAACATGATCCACAAAAGTTACCAACTTAATCTAAAAACATGATGACCGAAGAAAAATGTGTGATGCTACGGACCTAGAAACTTGCAAATATGAATTGATCAAATGTAGGTTCGTCGAAGAAGGAGCTAATCCTAGAAAGACTGGCGGATGCTTGATAGCTTTTTGGAAGTAGGCGAAGGGGTAGAAGAATGAAATCGATTGCTTAAGCCCTAATCGAGCGAGTCGGGGTTTATATAAATTGGACGAGAATCTCAACCGTTAGATCAAAAATTGGTCTGGCTTAAAATCCTTCAACAGGCATCTAGAGTGAAATATCCAGGTGTCTGGAGAATTAAAGAGATAATGAGATTACACTGAACCAGGCGTCTAGATCAAGAGCATCAGACGTCTATTTCGAAGAATAAGAATATTGTACATCATAAGTTGTGATGATCAGGTGTCTGTAGTAAACCAATCAAGCGCCTGGAAAACTATCCAGGCGTTTGGTAAGTCAGCATCAGGCGTTTGATGTTTGTGAAGTCAGAAGATGATTGCCCTCGGAAAAAATTAACAGACTGTCATGCCAATTACTAGGCATCTTGAATTTAATATCCAGGTGTCTTAACAACTGTTCAGGCGCCTGATAAGACAGCGTCAAATGTCTAGTTAGATAAAAAAATCTGAGAGACATATGTATCTGATACATTAGACGTCTGGATCAACTATACCATGCGTCTGGCATATATCAGAAAGCTTGGAATGAACTTAAATGAAAATCTATAAGATCTCTCAAGCTAATCTAGAAATGCAAACATTTTAACTAAGCATTTATTAATGCTAATCATATATACAATCATCACATATGATGTCCATTCAAATCTAGGAATGGCAATATTGCGGGTCGGGGCGGGTATTTAACTACCCAAGCTTGCCCCGACACATCTACAGGCCGGGGCAGGTCGGGTCTCGGGCCGGGGTGGAACGGGTACTTTCTTACCAAAACCGGGTCGGGCCGGTCGGTTCAAGTCATTATTGCCAACCATATGAATCCCAAATAAAACTTTTATTTGGAAATTGGGACAATTTTGATTTATTTGGTAATTTGGAATTGGGAATTGGCCCAATTGGGAGAACAGTGAAACATCGTATGAGTTATGGGTTATTCACTGACTGCATGGTCCGCATCAAAATATCAATGTATTTTTAGAACCTCTATAGTTTACCGGGGCGGGGCGGGCCGGGACGCATACAAAGCGCAAGCTTGCCCCGACCCGTCTGCGGGCTAGGTCGGACCAGGTCAAAACCGGGTCGGGTCGGGCCGGGCTGAGCGGGTCAGGCCATTATTATCATCCCTATTCAAATCAATTACATACTGCTCAAGTGAGACAGAAAAGTCTTATATATCTCATGAGGAAGATACTTAAATATGAAACCAAGATATATAATCTTCAAATAAATCGATTAAAACACATGAGCATATCATAGCATGAGATGAAACATAATAGACATAACATATATGGTCTTCTAGAGTTCGGATTCACCCATAATACCTAATTCTCTCATAAACCTCACAAAGGAATCTTCCTTAAGTGGTTTGGTGAAATATTGGTAATTTGGTTTTGGGTGTCGATGTACTCTAGACAAACATCCTTCTAAGGACATAATCCTTAATAAAACGATGTCCAATATCAATGTGTTTGGTATGAGAGTGTTATAACGGGTTCTTTGAGAGACATATAGCACTTTGGTTATCAACCATGATTTAACAAGTACTACAATCAATACCATAGTACTTTAGCGTTTGTCTCATCCATAAGACTTGTGCACAACCTAATCCCGCGGCAATGTATTCTACTTCGGTTGTAGTGATAGATACCGAGTTTTGTTTCTTAGAGAACCAAGACACAAGGGAATTTCCTAAGAAATGAAAAGTGACGCTAGTACTTTTCCTATCGGATTTACATCCGGCAAAATCGACATCACTATATGAAACTAGCTTATAAGTGCATAACTTAGGATAAATTAATCCATAGTCAAAAGATTGGTTTAAATAACGGAAAATCTGTTTGACAGTAATAAAATGTGAGTGTTTTGGTCGTGATAGATGACGTGCACATAGACATACTGGAAACATAATATCGGGCCTACTTGCGGTAAGATGGAGTAAGCTACCTATCATATCTCGATATTGACGAATGTCAACATCCATTCCACGTTCATCTTTATCAAGATGTGTTATTGTGCTCATTGGAGTACGCTTGGATGAAGAGGATCCCATCCCAAAGCACTTGATCAACTCCATCGAGTACTTTGTTTTGTGGATGAAGATCACTTGCTTCAATTGACGGATTTGAAGTCTTAGAAAGTAGGTGAGCTCTCTCATGTGGCTCATCTCAAATTCATCCTGCTTGGACTTAGCAAAATCTTGACAAAGTGAAGAGTTAGTAGAACCAAATATAATGTCATCAACGTCTACTTGAATTATCAATATGTCATGATTAAAATACTTAGTGAAAAGTGTTGAATCAACTTCACCCATTTTGAAACCCAAATTCCAAAGAAAATTCTTTAGTCAATCATACCAAGCTCTAGGAGCTTATCTCAAACCATAAAGAGCTTTCTTGAGTCTAAAAACATGATTTGGTGATTTTTTTCATTTATGAAACCGGGCGATTGTGAAACATAAACTTCATCATTAACATGTCCATTTAAAAATTCACTTTTCTCATCCATTTAAAAGAATTTAAAATTCTTGAATGATGCAAATGACACAATATACTAATAGATTCTAATCTAGCTACCGAGGCAAAAGATTCTTCAATATATATACCTTCTTCTTGCCAGTAACCTTGTGCTACTAACCTTGCCTTGTTTCGGATGACGACTTCATTCTCATCCATTTTATTTTTGACGATCCACTTTGTTCCAATGAATTGTGGTCTTCCGATGGAGGAACTAATTTCCAAACTTGATTCCTTTTAAATTGGATGAGTTATTCTTCCATCACCAAGATCTATGAGCTATCTCCACATGCTTCGTCAATGGTCTTGGGTTCTATTATACAATATGTCAATATCTCCAACCTTGATCTTGTATGACACCATCTTCAATATTATCGTCAATGGTCTTGGGTTCTATTATAGAGACGAATGCACAATATATGAATAGATCCACCCTTGACCTTGTACTGACACCATCTTAAATATTACCTATCACTTGCTCATGTGGATGGTTTGGAACCACAATAAATGTCTTGGGTATCCCTAGATCATTTGGAACAAACTAAACTTCATCATTAGTAGGGTTAATTGCAATAGAGTCATACAATTTAACATTGCTCAAAGAATCCCATAAAAATTCAACATTCTCATTAAGATGAGATAAAGAATCATTAAAATCCTCATAAAATGAAACGTGAAGTGATTTTTCAACTGTTAAAGTTCGTTTATTAAATATCCGATAGGCCTCCCTACTATCGGAGTATCTGATAAATAGTCCTTCATCGGAACATGAATCAAACTTATCCAAATTACCGTGTGTGTGTGTTCTTAATAAACCATTTTGAACCAAAACACGGAAATAACGTACTTGAGACATTTTGTTATTAAATAATTCATAACAAGTTTTGTTCATATGGTATCTTATAAGAATCCAATTTAGTACATAGCACGCGGTATGAATGGTTTCTGCCCAAAATTGTGAACCAAGTGGCTATCACTAAGAATACTGTGTGCACACTCGATGAGAGTTTTATTTTTCCTTTCCACAACATCATTTTGTGGTGGGACACGAGCGAAGGAAAATGTGTGAGTTATTTCGTTCTCATCACAAAAGTTTAAGAATAGCTTATTATCAAATTCACCTCCATGATCACTACGAATAGTGATAATGGACGTGCCTTAAATATTTTGAACTTTGATAGACAAAACAATAAATTTTTCAAAAGCCTCATTTTCGTTATTCAAAAACATTACTTAAGTATACATAGGGTAGTCGTCAACAACTACAAGTCCATAAAATGCATTTCTTATGGATGCAACTCTAGTATGCCCAAATAAATCTTGATGTAAAAGCTCTAGAGGTATTTAAGTAGAAGTTACATTCTTAAGCTTAAATGACGATTTATGAAGCTTGTCTCGTTGGAATGAATCACAAAAACTTTTCTAATTAAAATAAAGTTTCGGAATTCATTTAACTAAGTTATGCTTAGACAATTTGTGAAGGTACTTAAAGTTTACATGACCAATACATTGATGCCACAAAATTTGTTCATTGGTGTGAGCAACCAAGCATTGGTCTTGTGTGTGTGGCATATCCAAAATATAAGTATCCTTTTGGTGTGTGCCACTAAACAAAATACTAACATTAGCACTATCATAAATACTGCACAATCCATCACCAAAGTTAACGTTGTAACCCTTGTCACAAAGTTGTCTTATTGAGATAAGATTGTGATTTAAACGATCTACAAGATAAACATTATCTATGAGAGGTTTAGAAGGGTTTCCAACTTTACCATGTGCATTTACACATGCACGAGGGAGTGGTGCATAAAACTCATCATAAGTAGAAGCATGGTGTGTGAGTGCTCTCCTATGTGCTTAAGTGCGTGTGTACATATATGTATGTACCTTCTATGGTGGTCCACCCTTGGTGGGTTTCGTTCCTAAAGAGAGTGTCACCGGAATTGAGCTTGTCTTGGTAGATGAATTACTCAAGAGGTTGGTTGCTCCACTTGTGAATGCACCGAAGGATTGCCTCATGAATTCTATAGTGGCTCCACTATAGGAGGTGTGATAGTTGGAAGCACTATCTTTTGAATAACCAAGACCACCGTGATGGTTTGCAGGAAGTTGGTTTTTAAGCGTTGTGTTCAATTTGTCCTTGCCCTTGTTGAATCTTTCAACGTTGAAGGACATGAGCTCGTATTTCTTCATTAGTGAAGAGAAGTTAGTATCCAAGGTGGATATATGTGTTGAGCTCGAGCACTTGAGTTTTGAGAGAAATATTCTCATTACCCAAAAGTTTATTTTGAGATCGAAGTGTTTCAATCTCAACATCATCCCAATCGTTAAATTGGACATTGTCCAATAGAGATTTCTGGGATTCTACCTCACTTCTTAAGCCCTCATTTTGAGAAGCCAAAGTGTCTTTTTCTTTAATTAGTGCATTACGTGTAGTGCCAATATTCATATCGATGTTCATGGATGAAGTATCTATTCTAGCAAGTTTATCTTTAGCATTCATATAAGAATTGAACAACTTTTGATACCTATCAAATAATTACTCAATTGCTAGTCTAAGATCATCCATAGCTACCTCATCGGTATCACTATCACTATTGCTTGATGAGTCCTTTGAAGAGCTTCGGTTTGCCATGAAACCTTTCCCTCATCCAAGTCTTCGCTACTTGAATCCCCGCTCAAATCATCCCATGTTCCAACTAATCCTTTCTTCTTTTTGTTCTCCTTGTACATATCACCCTTTCTGCACTTGGGAGCTTTCTATTGTTCCTTGTTCTTAAGCAATGGGAAATACTTCTTGATGTGCCCTGGCTTATTACAATTAAAACACAAAGAAGAATCATTAGTGGAAACAAATTTTTTCCTCAGTTTGAAGTTACCTTTTCGAAAGAACCGTTGGAACTTCCTTGCCATAAGTGCCATGGATTCTATGTCCATTTCATCATCGAAGTCATCATTCTCTGAGGCATATTTGAAAGGGATTGCTTTCTTCTTAGGTTCGGATAGAGGTCTTAGGGAAGTCCTTTCATCTCTATCTGCATTCCTAACCTCATAAGCCATGAGGTTTCCCATGGAGACCACAATAGTGTATGTGGCCATGTTATTGCCTTCCTCAATGGCCATTGTCTTCTTCTCTCATTCCGGAGTGACTACTATAATGAGTATCCTTACCTTCTCTACTTGAGTATATTCCTTTCCAAGAGCTTCGAGCTCATTCATGATATCCGTGAATCATTTGTACATGCTAGCGAAGGTTTCCTTTTCTTGCATTTGAAACATCTCAAATCGTTGTACAAAAACATGAAGTTTTGACAACTTTACCTGGGTTGTGCCTTCAAGAGTAACTTAGAGGTGGTTCCAAATTTGGTATGCAGTAGTGCAATTCGATACTTTGTTGAATTCCGTCGCATTCAATGCACATATAAGTGAGTTAATTGCTTTTACATTGTTTGTCTCCACAAGCACTTGAGCCAAAGACCATTTGGGGTAGTCTTCCTCAAGGGGATCAACATACTCTTTTTCCAATGTATGACAAAGTGAGACGCTCCTTAGGAAGATGACCATCTTGGCTTTCCAATAGCCATAATTTGACCCATTGAAGAGGGGGACGAATTGTCGATTGCCCATTGGTAATTGACGACGTAACATCAAGATTGTTGTTGTTACTTGTGGTTGACATAGTTTGAATACCTCGCTCTGTTTCCAATTGTAGGATCTGAAAATATATGGAGAAACACTAGAGGGTAGAGGGGTGGTGAATAGTGTTTTATAAAGGTAATAAGGAAATTACGCCAAATTATAAAACCCGTATGCAATCTTAGTGCGGAATAGAAAAAAAGGATAACAACAAGAAATAGAATGCAAATGTAAACATCGAATTTACTGTAACGGCCTATTTCGGTACGTACGTATTTCGTACGTATTTTATTAGTGTAGTGATTTACTTGAGTAATTACTATATAATTTTAGTGGTTACCATAGCCCGATTGCATGATCGGGCCCCGTATTCGTAATCCTCACGACTTCACGATCACGGCGATATCTTCGTTATTAATTTTTGGTTGATGTTGATTGCAGGGACAAAATTGCAATAATTTGCTATCTTAAATTGATTTCTTCCAAATCCAATCTTAGTTAGATTAATTATCCAAATCTAATCCTGATCAAAACATCTTAACCAAAATTACAGGTTATCTCAATTAGATTGATCTCCTAATCAAATCTTAATCGTATTAATCTTGTTAAATCTTAATCTTATCTTAATGAATCCTAACGAAACTAATTTAACTGAATTCATCTCACTAATCAAATATAAACCAATACATCTAAATATCTTAATTACACTGGATTTTTAAACAAATAAAATCTTCCTAATCATGTCTTCTATATATATATATATATATCTATTATACATTTGACAGCGTTTTTTGAATTCTAGGGCTGACTATGACAAGATAAAGAGTGGCTGAGATTTGATCTTGGTAAATCGATGGTTGAGATTGGATTTTGTGAAATTGTTTTGGGGGAAAGTGCTTTGGGAACATAAACTTTAAAATTAGAAGTGCCTTGGAAAAGAGTGGAAATTAAATTTGGGAGGAAAAGGGAATTGGGAAAGAATGTGGAGATTAAAGTTGGGGGAAAAGTGCATTGGAAACTTAAACTTTGAAATTAAAATTGCCTTGTGAAAGATTATGGAGAATCATGATCCATTAAATTAAACAAAATAAAAAATTTAGTGTAAAATAATTTAGCGGAACAACAAATTAGGGTAAAAAACACTACTATTTGTTTTTCAGGCTCCCGCGCCGAAGGCGCCCTGCTAAATTTTTTAACGCTAATTTGGCGCCCCGCTAAATTTTTTTATGCTAATTTGTTGTCCGGCGCCAAAGGCGCGGACGTCAAATTTGTTGTTCGACGTCGAATTTGTTGTTCTGCGCCAAAGGCGCCTGCGCCGAATTTGTTGTTCCGCGCCGAAGGTGCACGTACTGCTAAATATTTTTACGTTAATTTATTATTATGTTAAATTTTGGTTGTGAAAATAATTTTCGGGGAACAAAGATTTCGGGGGGAAAATAACAGAAGGAGCCCGGCTAAATTTTTTTACGCTAATTTGTTGTCCCGCGCCAAATTTGTTGTTCAACGTCGAATTTATTGTTCCGTGTCGAAGGCGCCTGCGCCGAATTTGTTGTTCCGTGCCGAAGGTGCCCGTGGCGCTAAATATTTTTACGCTAATTTATTGTTATGTTAAATTTTGGCTGTGGAAATAATTTTCGGGGAAAAAAGATTTCGCGTGGGAAATAAGTTCGATGCATGCGCCGAAGGCGTCCCCTAAATTTGTTTATTTGCGATGAAGGCGCCCGCTAAATTTGTTGTTCTACACCGAAGGCGCCCGCGCTAAATTTTTTTACAAAGATTTATTGCTCTGCGCCTAAGGCGCGTGCACCAAATTTGTTGTTCAACACCAAATTTGTTGTTCCACGCCGAAGACGCCCGCGTCGAAGGTGCCCGTGCCGCTAAATATTTTTAGGCTAATTTATTGTGCTGTTAAATTTTGGATGTGTAAATAATTTTTCGGGGAACAAAGATTTCGCGGAAGAAATGTTAAATGAACCGTGCCTGCGGGCACGAGTTATGACTAGTATATATATATATATATATATATATATATATATATATATATATATATATATATGAGAATAATGGGTATCATACGCCATATGAGAGCCTCTCTCATACGCCCTCTCACATAAAGCACCCAAGTACAACCAAGTACAAGCACATGTGGGCTTGTACTTGGGTGCTTTATGTGAGAGGGCGTATGAGAGAGGCTCTCATATGGCGTATGATACCCATTAATCCATATATATATATATATATATATATATATATATATATATATATATATATATATATATATATATATATATAAACACATGTGCATCGGAATGAGGACGAAGTGGATGAAGCTGCGAGGGAGGCAATGGAGAACTGGGAGATCATTGATAATGGATAGCATGAGATTGCAGCCTGTATGCTTGTTTTGTCACACGCAAGTTATGTACGCTGATTTTGTGACGTTGATAATTTGGTGTTGGATCAGAGTTGTTGGAGTGAATAGTGGAGAGTGACGACGCCTGTGTCCTCTCCTCTCCCTAGTAACATCAGCATTTCTTGATCTGACACGTTGTATTATATTCCTTTTTCACTATATATATAGATACTGACTTACTTTTCAAATATATATATATCTATATTATAAAACAGGGATGTTATCATGGGTTTTTGGATAAGAGTTTTTGTATAAGAGAATTTGGATAAGAGAAATTGGATAAGAGATAAGAGAATTTGGGTATTGGGTAATACATTTTGTTGGTTAATACATTTTATATAAGAGAATTTGAATATGAGAAATTGAGAGATGAGAAATTGGGTTTTGAATTTTGTATAAGGGTTGAGATGAGAAAACTTGAATTTTGGGGGGAAATGGGTTTAGAGGGGGAAAACCAAAAATTTGAAAAAAAAACTAACTTTATTTCTCCCAAAAGCTAATGTCATATCACTCTCTGCTCTGGGGGAGATCATTAAGGCTGTACAATAATCGCAGTAGGGAAAAATTGGGCCATCTCAAAACTCTCTCCCCCTCCGCTGTCGCCATCTCAAAATTTGTTAGGGCTTGCTCTCTCTCTCGGACTTAGGAAGTGGCGGCGATGGCGGCTAAGCCCTCAGCCTCATCTCTGTTCATCTCCCCATTGACTCCTCGCCCGGAGTCGGAATGTGCCTCATCTTTGTTCATCTCCCCGTTTACTCACTGTATATAATTATCACAGCCTTTTGATTTGATTAGTTTTCTGGGGGGGTTGTTAATTTCTTTCAGAGATCAACGAGAGGATGCCGCTGACGGAGCAAGTGCAGCTGACGAAGACGAAGCAAGTGCAGCTGACGGAGCCCTAGATTTGGCAGCTCTTCATCGCATCCAAGGAGATCCTTATAAGCTTGCTAAATCTCCTTGAGCTCGAAGCCCCCGTGAAGATTTGCGGTAATTTTTTTATAAAAAGAAAAAAAGAAATATTTTTGTACGACTCCCTTTTTTCTTCTTTATCACGAATTTTATTTGATTCTACCCACTGATATACAAATTGTTACCTTGAGTTTTTTTTTGGATCTTTTTGATGCTAATAATATCAGGATGAAAGATAAAAGAAGGATTGAGGCTGGTTAATACATGGGTGTGTCCTGGAGTTTTGCTTTCTATGAGGTGTTTTTTGGGTCTAGAATTGGATAGCCTTGATTTTGATTGAATTTTAGTTTGGCAATTTGTTCATTCTGAAAAATTGTTCATATATTTTTCCCTTTTTGCTGATTAATTGTCATTCTCTTATGACAAAGTTGGATTCTTTGGTACCATTTTCACTCTATCTCAAAGACCAAAACTAGACCTTAAGTGGACATCACTAGCTGGGTGGTGACACTAGCTGGGTGACACTAGCTGGGTTGTGCTTTAACTTCAAAGAGCACATAGGTAAGTTAATCATAGATTAGTGGATTCTAGAGTTGAAAGGAATCCAATCTGAGCAGGAGCTGAAGCTAAGGGATGCAAATGAGTTATACAAGTATGTGCATCGAATAACAGGGAGTTACCTCTTACAAGTTGTTTCAGATGATCACTCAGAAGAAAGTTTGGGGTATAAAAATGGTGGTATTGGGCAACTACTACTGCAGTTTCAAGAAGTGTTTTCTGAACCAAATGGGTTACTTCCTCATGAGAGTTGTGATCATGAAATTTCCTTGGTAGCCCTGGAGCAAAGGTGAGACTGAAATTATTGGTCTAATTTTGATGTGTTGGGGCAAAAAAATAAATGTATGTAATATAAGTTTAATATAGTTTTGATCTTATTTTTCGTTTGGGAGATAACTGTATTGAATTTAACTTTATTGAATTCCTATGGTTCTTTCAATTAGCAAGTCAAGTTTCAAAAATTTAAAGTGATTTTTACAGAAAATGATCATAGTAGATGGAAACCCTTAGAACTAAAATGGCACTCTAGCTTTCTATAAACCACCTCTTAATTCTAAATGTGTTCTTTGCACTACCAAAAGTCCATGCCTTGCACCAAGCCTGAGAGTTATTTTTGGCATGCTACTCTCCCTCAAATCAATTGACCAACAAACTCATCCTGGTATAAACATTGAGTTCTTTCTATTTATTTGGGTTTCTTTATGATTTTACAACATTTTTTTCATCGATCATTTAGTCTAATATTATAATTTTATGTTGTCCAATCTCTCAGTATTTGGGGGGGAATTGACATTATGCAGGGTGAAGTATCTTAATGTTTCATTTTCCATGGCCATTGTAGCTATAGTTTAATCATTTCTTTCTGTGTCATGAATTCTAAGCATCTAATTTGCTGGCAAATAAGAATCGAAGGCCAATATCGTCATTCACAGGGTCCTAAATATGGCTACATTCTGTTTGGAATTTTTTTTCATTTCATCAAATTTGATTATATTTTTATTATATTTTAATTTAATTTTTCAAGTGAGCAAGTAAAATTCTTATTGATTTTTTCCCACTGCCTAGAACATGATGATATCTTATGAATGTTGATTAGACAATTTGCAGTTTGTGCTTACTAAAGTGTTTTTAGTAAATATTTGGTATGCTTTTGCCACTTGGGGCTGATTTTTTGATCAGATATTCTGTAGTTCTTCCTTGAGACTTGAAAAATGGAATCAATTCTACAGATATTAGCATCATAGTTGTATTCAAATCATGATTGTTAGAAGAAAATTCAGATATAGTAAAATGAATATGAAAGAATACATAAAGTAACATTCTGATATGAGCATGATGCTGACAAGGGAAAACACAGAATGCAAACTCATATTTTACATGCTACAAAAGTATTAGTCATACACAAGCCCATTACATAATTTATGCAAACCAATGTGAATGCAAACTAAATTTTCTAAATACATCAAACAATAATAAAGTATGATTGCTACATGTATTTGTGCTTATGAAAGTCATATTTAAAATAGTCATATAGTTCCATATTTTGAATTCATATATAATATTAATTTTAGAGTTGCCTAGAAATTTTGCACATCATATTTTCTTAAAATTTTATTAAATGACATTTAATATCTGCATGTAAACACCAATATTATATCTTAATCCATGTTCAGTGTGAATACACTATATAAAAAACTACCTTTCCACTCAGTTCAAGGTACATTATATCCTTATGTTTCCATCTTTAGAATGCTTAGTCCATCTCACTTGATATATTTTACTGTTTGTGCAGGATGTCATACCTCACATGGCAGAAGAGTATGGATTTGAGTATGAGCTAATCACCTACAAGTGGCCGAAATTGTTGCATAAACAGAAGGAAAAACAGCGAATAATCTGGGCTTATAAAATCGTATTTCTTGATGTTATTTTCCCTCTTTCCCTTGAGAAGGTACATTACTGTTATTATATAGATAAAATGCTTTCGCTTAAATTTTTCTTTGTTATTTTATCTTGATGGTTCTTTCTGGTGGAATGAGAAGATCCACTAAGCCTGATAGTTTCCATGCTATTTGATCATCGTATGATATTTGTACGCATGTAATATTTGTTGATGCGGACCAAGTCATAAGAGCAGACATGGGAGAACTGTATGACATGGATATACATGGAAAGCCCCTTGCATACACTCCCTTTTGTGACAACAACATGGATATGATGGATATTGTATCTGGAGACAAGTAAGTTCTCTTTTTCGTTTCATCATTAAGTTTTTCAAAATTTCTACTTAGAATGCATCCAAACCTTTTCATTGTTGTGGGGCACAGTTATTATTTGTTGTGTTTTAATATAGTCCTGTATGTGCTATGTAAGGGCTTTTGGAAGGATCATTTACGAGGAAGACCGTATCATATAAGGTAGTTAGCTGCCTGATGTCTATTGAATTGAACTTAGTAGTATAATATCTAATCTTTTCAATTTCCACCAGTACTTTATATGTGGTTGATCTGGTGAAGTTTTGGCAAATAGCAGCTGGAGATACTACTGCCAGGAAAGCCTTTGCCCATCTGGGCTCAATGTCATCACAGGGTTCATCATTGGATATCTACTGCCAGGAAAGCCTTTGGCCAATGTGACATTCAAGACCTATGGCTACATTAGCATGTCGCAAACGATCACGCTTCTTTCTGACTTCAAGCTTGGACACTACGTGAAGATCCCCCCCAAAATCGTGCACTGAGCCGAGCGTTTCAGAATTTGGTCACGGCTTTGAGTTCTTTGTAAAATCGCAGCCTCCCAAGGCCTAGAAATGCTCGGCTCATTTAACAATGTAACATGCACTAATACAATTAATTAGTCTCCATCTTCGTCGTAATTGCAATAAATTATGTCTCTCAGATCAATGTGATCATCAGGATGAATACTTATTTGATTTCCACATCAAAATTGCTGATGTTGTTAGTACAGGCTAGACTCCTGAGTTTTCTATGTGGATGCTTTCTTACTCAACTGTTAAAGAGACAGTTTCTTTTGTAGTATTAGAGTCAACTACTGATCTCTTGAATCAATTTATTCATCTATTAAAAACTATTCCATGTTGGGTTTACAATTCATTATTGAATTCGATTTCCGAGATTTATGTAGAGTTGAAATTTTTGGTAGTTTTGGAATTCGTCATGGAATTGTAAAGCAATGCTTTTTGGTTGTTTACAATTGACTTTCTTGATTATGTTGATGCTGGTTTAAATCCAATTTTCTACCCTATACAGGATCATGTGATTCATTTTTCCACATTGCTGATTATGGCGACGACAAATCAGCAACCTGGGCTCAATGTCATCACAGAGTTCATCATTAGATATCTACTGCCAGGAAAGCCTTTGGCCAATGTGACATTCAAGACCTATGGCTACATTAGCATGTCAGGCGATCACACTTCTTTCAGACTTCAAGCTTGGACACTACATGCAGATCCTGCCAAAATCGATGTTCTTTGCCCAGGTAACCCTCTTCTTCTTTTTTCATGAACAGACATTTTCATTATTCGAGTCATAGATTAATGATATGCTCTGTCTATGGTTTTACAGATATGTGCAATTTTTTGTCGCATAACCTGTTAGTTTGCAAGAACGATTGTTGCATCCACCGTGTACTTTGCGACGGGATGGTATCTGCTCATGACCGTCGAGAACATCTGCAGCCCTGAGCTGCTACCCGAAGGGAGCCCGTGGACTTGCCCCGGCGACCAGGTCTTCTACAGCGCTTCCGTCATTTGGGGGCTCATCGGTCCGCGACCATTTTACATTGGCTTTATGTATATGTGCAATTTACACTGGTTTTACTAATATGTGCAATTTACACTGGCTTTATGTATATGTCGAGCTTGACTAAACAACCCGTTGCTTAATTTGAAGTATCATTCAGTTATATAAATGAGTTGCAGATTACGGCACATCCAGTGTTTGCTTGGGTGCACTTTGTTGTTTGCAGGTACAGTATTGTTAAATTATGCATTATGCATAATACAGGATGTTAAAAGCTGTGTTGTTAATTTATGTTTTTATGAAACCTGCATTATTGTGAAGTTGCAATGTTTCCTCAACCTCATACCTTATGCAAGTTAATTAATACATGCATAATTTTAACAAACTTTAACAGTTTTATGCATTATGCAAGTTAACTTTTATGTTCCTATTCTGGGGGAATGAGAAAGACATTGAATTATGAGCATGTAATTTCTAATAAATGACAATGTGCCTAATGCAAAATTTTTATGCATATACATCATGTAGTATTCATTATGCATACTTTTTATGTATAAATAAAATTTTTATGCTTCTTTATTTTTTGCAGTGCACGTAATTTTTATGGGCCTGTTTATTTCAGTTCATAGTTATGTGCCTTTCTAAACATTGTTTTTCTTGAAAAAAGTCTTGGAATGCAATTTTTATGAAAAAAGCCTTTCTAAACATAAGTTGGGGATGTTTTGGGAGTGTAATAAAGTGAAATTATGCATGTAATCAAGTTTACATTTTTTGTGTCTTGGAATGTTAACAATATGAAAAAAAAATATGAAAGGCTCTCAAACAATATGTTGATGAAATGAAAATTTTGGAAGTTGATGAAATGAACATTTCATAGAACCTGTTAATTCAAGCATTTCATAGAACCTGTTAGTTCATAGAACCTCAATTAGCATATTCAGATGATAATTGAAAGACAGGTTATTTCATAGAAGCTCAAAAATGTAGTTCATAGAACCTGCATTTCATAGAGCAAGAGATATCTCTTGCTCTCATATTTTATAGAACCTCTATTAGCCTTTGCATAGAACCTCAGAAATATCTCTTGCTCTCATATTTCATTGAACCTCCATTAGCCTTTTCATAGAACCTCAAAAATATCTCTTGCTCTTATATTTCATAGAACCTCAATTAGCATTTTCATTGAACCTCAAAACTGCTAATTGAAATACAGGTTTTCTGATGTTAATTAACAGGTTTTCAGCTGAAATACATGCTCAAATGAAACAATGCATTTTGAAAACCTGTTAATTAATGCATTTTTTCATATAATGTTAATTGAAGTTCTGTTCTTTGTAGCTTGCATAGAACCTGTATTTCATAAAATCGTTGAATCGTTGGATTTTTTTTCTGTTTTTTCAGGTTCTGTTTTTTTTTGATTTGGACTAAAGCTCGCTGTTTTTGAATCGTTGGTGTTTGTTGTATCTCAGGTAAGTTTTTCAGGTTCCCTCAATAGCAATTTGGCTAAAGCTTTTTGTTTTTTTTGAATTGGTCTTAATCGTCATTGTTTGTTGTATCAATTGCTGAGCCACTTCTATCGGACCTTCCCAATGGGCCCTGTCCTTTGGAGCCAAATTCTATATACGTGGGAGGTGACTGTCGCTGCCAAGCAGATTCAGATGTATGAAGACCTATTTCATTATCATCTCCATCTCTTAGATTTTGTGGATAATTTACTGTAAACTTATTTTTGCTTATGCTCTTCTTGGAAACATAAAACACATGTTGCTCTTGCTTTTGAAATTCCTGGTGGATGGCATCAAGAGAAGAATGCTATAACTCTTACGGTACTTCAGGTAATCAAACCATACTTCTTTTATCAAACAATTCAGTAGCTCTCGGATTAGGGTGCATGTTTATATTTGCAAGTTTATATGTTGATGTTCCAGATGCTTATGGGTGGGGGAGTCTCTCTACTCAAGACTAACATGTAGCTACCCAATGTATTTTCTAATCTTTAATAGCATTAAGTCCTAAGTCAATATGCATATGAATCAGAAAGAATTCAAATATGCACTGATTTCATATGTCCCAAGTCTATAAATCAGTGCATATTGATTTCATATGCAGTGCAAGAATTCAGTGCATATTGCTTCATATTTGAAACTAGCTTCATATTTGATTTCATATGTCCCAAGTCTATAAAACAGCAATATGCACTAATGAAATCAGCAATATGCAAAAAATTCATATGTCCCAATTTGCACTAATTCATGTCCCAATTCAAAAGTCAGCAATATGCACTAATGAAATCGGCATTAAGTCCTAAATCAATATGCATATGAAACAGAAAGAATTTAAATATGCACTGATTTCATATGTTCCAAGTCTATAAATCAGTGCATATTGATTTCATATGCAGTGAAAGAATTCAGTGCATATTGCTTCATATTTGATTTCATATGTCCCATGTCTATAAATCAGCAATATGCACTAATGAAATTAGCAATGTACAACAAATTCAAAATTTGGGAGCTTCCAGGTTTATATACTTAAAAACCCCATCTTCAAGCATTGCATGCAACAGCTTTGTAACATGACATTGCACGTAATGCACTGATTTGCCTATTCACATTATCAGAATATTTGTCTCAACTCACTGAAACATATTGTGAGATTGAGTATGTCATTTGACTCAATTTGCAACATACATTGATTAACTGCTTTTGTTCGACCTAGAATTGCCTCCAACCTTTTGCAGTAGTGTAGATAATTCTACATCATTCAAAAGGGATGGATTTATTAATGACAGTTTGCTACATGATTGAAAAAAATCACTAAATGATATGAATTTTTTTCCTCATCTACCAGGGATTTGGCGATTCAAACCATCAAGTTTACTATAGATTTTGGCAAATACACTGGTCAGATATCTATTTTATTCCTCATTTTTCTATTTGGGGTTGTTTGTTACGTATTTTTTTTGGGGATATTCACTGTGATTATTGGTGAAATTTTGAAACAGGGCAAGCATTGTTGGTGGGTGTCCTGATAGACAAAAATCTTACTGGTAAATGATATTACCTTGATTATTATTGTTTATGTTTTTGAATGTCTTTTTTCCTAATAATTTGTTAAATTATGTGACACAAGGTTCGATTTCTGATTGAGTGGATCAAAGTTCTTCTATATTTCACATATTAGATTTGTGACATGGTATAATGATTCATGCAATGAGATGAATTTAGTCCTTTTTTCATATACATTTGCATCAATGATTGTTGTTCAATTTATCTACCTTGGATCATCTCACTTTGGCTGAGATAACACTGTCCGACAATTACTAATACCTCTATTGCTGCTCCTGGAAATTTACCACCTTTTTAAAAATAATGAATCCATAACTTACATGATTCTTTAACTAGCGTCATAGAATCAAATACTCAATTTCTCCAATCTTTATTGCAACTATTTTTAATTTTCAAAACTCAATAACTAAATATCAGTCAATGCAAAATTGGTCACTTAGGAGCAAAATTGGTCACCATAAAATTCTGAGAACACCATAAACTCAGTAACTATTATTATTTACTAATTGTGAAAATAGAGGAAATGCATCTGTTATAATTAGCACATGGCAAGATAAGTGGAGAACCATTCATGAAGTTGATGATATATATTGACAGATGATTTGCACAGTTGGGGAGAACAAAAGGGCTTGAATCGGGGTTGGAACTTTGGGGTTTTGAATGGTCTTGATACTTTGCATTTGTGTTGATTACTCTATCCACAATGGGCTTGCTAAAGATGATGGTGTGGTTAAACATGCTTGGAACCATTGCTTCTAAAAGAGGAAATTTGATCCATTGCTGCGTAGGAAAATTAACCATCGAAATTATTTGGAGAAAATTGCCTAATGAGGTAGTTTACAAATGATTCGATCTAATTGGTTTTTTGTTGAGATTAGAGCATTGATTATGTAAAAATTTGCCAGAGAAAGTTTTAGTTGAGTTAGATGAGTTGAAGTATGTCAACTAACTGCATTCAGTTTTTGATTATCTGAATATGTTGATTGGGGAATCAAATTTTTTATTTCTATTTTTGGCAAGTAGAGAACAATTGCTTCAAGTATTTGGGATGAAATTGGAAATGTTTCTATTTAGATTATTCTTTTTCCTGTTGCCTGGTGGACTTTTCTATTTTCTTTTCTTTTTCATTTTTATTCGGTTTTGACTTCGCATGTGCACTGCTTTTGATCTTGGAACTTGGAATAAGCTCCCCAAGGTCTTGCATCAGGTGTCAATTTTTGGTATTTTTTTGGAGCATTCATGCACATGAGTCCCCTCCTTATTCAGTATAAAGTGATGAAGACAAGAGCCAATGCAAATTCCTCTTTACAATTACTTTATGAGCACAAGGCTTTAATCAGAGTTTCCCCCCTCAATGCTCAGAGCCCAATAGCCAAAATGTTGTATATTTCTAGGAGAGAAAGAACAGGATGTTGTCTGTAAGGTTTGCTTTGTCTACCAAGCTCTCTCCTCTTTGGAGTGTTTTTCTCTCAATTTCTCTTTTTTCCAATATAAAATGCTTTTGTGAAAGAAAATAGCAATGCCCTTCTTTCTGCTTGCTAGGTTAATTAAAAATTTCCTTGATGCACTTTTTTCTCTTCCAATATCTTCAAACCTCCCTTTATGAAAAGGGTTGAAAAAAGCTGAATACACCAATAGACCATAGAAACTATATTAATAATGCGCAACTATGCATTATGATTAAGGCAAGCGAAGGAGCAGAGCCATGAGAGGCCATTATACAAACCAAGTTGAAGTCCTTTCCTATTTAATCTTGATGAGGGAAGTGCATGGTAACATTTCACAAGAATTTTTGTAGATTTGTTTTGCTTCTGCCCAACATTTGGAGATATAAGCTCTGATCAAGGTTAAAAAATCTACTTTGATGATAAAGTTGGAAATGTGAAGTAGAATCCTTAAACAAACTACTCTGACTGAATGCAACATTAGCATCAAGTTTACTGCTCATTCAACAGAGCTCTAATCACATGCAGAGGGAACATCTAGGGGACAAGTAGAAGCTGAAGAAACCAAGAGGCCCTGTGGACACAACATTAGATAATCAAATGTTTGGTTTTGAAGCAATTTGATTTTAGGAAGTTTGTGTGTGCATGCTTACTCATTCAGTATTTAGAGGATCAAATGGAGCATGATTTGTATTTATTTTGAAAGGCACGGAAGTAGAAGATGGGTTAAAATGGATCATGGTTCATAAGCATCATAATATCAACTTGAGAACATGAAGTATTTAGAGGATCAAATGGAGCATTATTTGCATTTATTATGAAAGGAAAGGAAGTAGAAGATGGGTTAAAATGGATCATAGTTCATGAGCATCATAATATCAACTTGAGAACATGAAATGGACAATAGCTGGAGTGCAGAAAAGAGAATTATTGCGCTTTAATTATTTCTGTTTGCTTAAAATTAGGGTGTTTAATATTTTGATGGGATGATATTTAACTGATCCGTGCCCTTGGGCACGGGTATATACTAGTATATATATATAAACACACACATTAATAGACCTTAATAAGAAAACTTAACAAAAAAAGAAAATCCTAACTAATTATATCCCATCAAATCTTATATTAAGAGATTTATAATTAAATCCTAAATCTTAACTAACTACTCCACATCACACCACGTTCTCCCCACATCCACGACTCACGGATCATAACAAATCAACCCACGCATCACTCGCCCGCAACCCCCATGTGAAGATCCAAATCAACTCATTTCTCCCCCATGTGCACGATCTTCGTGCATGAGGATCTTAACAACTTGCGATGTTCCTTCCCCTTCAAAAGCAAAGCCCTACTTCATCCTTCCCCTTCAAAACAAAGGAAACCCACGAACTCCTTCTATCTCGCGCTTCCCTACTCAGAACCAAGTACACTCTTCCATCTGCACGATTCATGAGTGATGTCCCTACGAACCCGCACTCACCTTCTCCTACGCTCTCGAATATCTTGTGCATGAAATCTAAACGGACCCATGTTCTCAACCTCAAGCCCCGCATGTTAGCATGTTATTCTCCTTATTAAACTCATGCAAACGACATTCTCACCCAACTCAGATCATAGCAAAAAAACTCAATTCCCACTCTTTTAACTAGCGGCAGCCTTCGAAGACCCCACGCGCCCCACGATTCGAACTCCCTCCTCCCACCATCTCTCAACCATCGAGCCCCCGCCAACTCACAAACACCACCACCAGCCTCTCCCCAAGCCCCGTCATTCACCTTTCCCCCTTTTGACCATCTCCTGCCCCAACGACACCCAAGCTCCCCTCCAAGCTCGCTGCGCCTCCGCACCTCCTCTTCCCTATTCACCCTCTACAGCGGGCACCACCCATCTGACCTCTCTCCGACGAACCCCCACCTCCTATAGAAGCAGCACACCGCCTCACCCCGTTCTTCCCTCTCTCCGAAAACAACCACCACAACCTGCTACCGCGTCTTCCAATCATCTCCCCTCTCAAACCCCACAACACCACCTCCTTCCTCATATACACAACTCCGACGACCCACGCCGCTACCAACCTCAACAGCCTCCCTTACCATCCAACACCCTCCTCCGCACCTTCCTCCTCCCCTCCGTCGTTGCAAACCCTGCCACCCTCCTCTCGACCACACAGCCTCCCCTTCCTTCCTTCTGCATACCCTAAACGACCCCTCAAACCACGACCCCACTGTCCGCCTCTTCCACCGAGCTCCGCCTCCCTTCAACCGCCAGCAACTCACCTCTCATCCGCCACCTCCTTTCGAGCCCACCGCTGCTGCACATCCCCTCCGACAAAACCCAGTCAGCCCACGGCAGCCTCACCGACCAGTCAACCCCCTTGCTTCACTAATAGCACCACCAACGACCATGTTGCCGACGTCCGAGCAGCCTCTGACCTCTTCTCGCGACGACCCGCCTTCCTCGAAGACTCACAACGACCTCCTCAGGCAATCTCCTCCTTCCGCAGACCAAGCCCATCATTCATCTCCTCCTCTGACGACCTACACACTGGTCACCGCAGTCACCCGGACCGTGCCTTGCTGCCATCGAACTCGCCGCTAGTCGCTGCCGTCGACAAGGGTGGCGCAACGAATGGAGCACGTAAGATCCATTAGGGTTGCATGTTAGTTCAAAACTATTGGCATGTTACTTATAAATTATAATAAAATAATTAGTATATTAATTTCAGACATGCATTAACTACATATAATGATTAGTATATGTAGCAATTGAGTTGTTAGTATGATGTTAGTAGTAAAATTAGAATATAAGGTAGTTAAGTTAATGCATGCCTTTATAAAACAGCATGACCATAATATATGTATATATATAATTAATATATGTTAGTTTTAGATAACGTTATTAATAGGTGTAAATAGTAATTATCTTGTAGTAATATTTTATTGAGCTTAAGACTTTAGCATAATATCACGAACCCGACTTCGCAGATAAATCTGTGCCTCCCTTGAGATCGTGTGGGCACCAAAACCGCTCCATTCAAGCAAGTATTTATCACCTACAAGTTTTGTGATTGAAGCTACCAAACATTATTAAGAAACTAGTTCTTATAATCTTGATCAGGCTAATAAATGGCATTTAAAACATTTTGATGTGTTCGATTAAATGTTGTGATTGCTTCACCATTAATGTTAACTAAAATGTTCATAGTATAAATTATCAAATGTTTGTGGCCATCTTAAATTATACAAAGAATGCTCTTAATGTAAGGAACTCTGGTTTGTCTCCCCTAATGAATTGTGACTATTGGGCCCTTGGGGAAATTTACGGAACATTGGCCCCTTGGGGCAAACATTGATTGGCACAAAACACACATTGACACTTTGGGTGGGGTAGTTCATTGTAGTAGAGTGCATAATTTCTGGATTTCACCCCCACCGGTAAATTCGACCGTCGCTCGGATGGGGTCAGTGAGTACAGAGCCACGGGTAGCTCCCGTTGGTTTGGGTGTAATTGTAGTTTCTTCTGCCCTCAGACAATGGGCTTACCAAAATATATGGCTTCACAATTATGAAATAGAGTTTCATTTCGAAAGGCAATGAAAAGAGCTATTGAATTAATGGAACATAGCAATTACAACCCAAGAAGTGATAAGTACTTGTGCATGAATTTGTAAACCTCCTTGTCACTAGATTAGGAGATTGAATGATGCACTATCTTACCCCTATTGATACTATCGAGAATTGTTTAATCTGCTAGCTTTTCTTACCATGCTCTTATACAACTGCCATGCTCACTGCTTTGCACACTACACATTGCATGCTCACTGCTTTGCACGCTACACATTGCATGCTCACTACCTTGTACACTACACCTTGCTATACTTGCACGTTTTTCTATGATACCATACTTTTCTTGTGCACCGTTGTGTTTCCCCCACCTTTAAAGCTTTGCAAACTATATATATTATCTTGCTGAGGGTCTACTTTCTAACATTTTAACCTGCCGAGCGACCCTCGCTGACGTATATTTACCTATTGTTTATCTTGTAAAATATACGTCAGGTTCTAAGCCAGATTTTCCAGAGGAGCATACCCTGGTGCTGAGCTTGTTGACCAGAAGTACCAGGACACCGAGATCCACTATTGGAGAATGACGTGTTTTCGTGGCGTTGCTATAAATCTAATATTGTTGTTGTATTTCATTCAGTGTATTTCTTTTGTGTAACCGTTGTAATGGCCAAGCTAGGCCTTAAATTGGGTACTTGTATTCTGGACTTTGAGGTTGTAATAATGATATTGTGTTGTTCTGATATTTGCAAGCAAGAACCTGCCCAGCTTATTACACAGACGCTTAATGTACTTAGGTCAATGAAGAAAGGCAAACAAGTACTTCTTCTTTGCATTAAGCACATGTAGACCTGCTCATGACCTCGCTCCCAAGTATAATGAGAAGCGGGGTGTGACATGTTTTAATGGTGGCAAAATGCAGGTCTTCATGTTGCGAAATACTCGTAACAACATGGATGTCATTATTAACTTGACTGTCTAGATAAATCTTGTACGCAAATGTTTATTTTTTTCTTTTCAGCATGGCAGGAAGACCGAACACTCGCAACGGAAATGGAGCCAATAAAAGTGGCGATCCTGACATCCTTGAACTCATGGGTGTCATGAGAGGGATGTTGGACATTCAACGTCAATTGGTTTAGCAAGGACAACAGCATGCACCATCTACGCTGCCTCCTTCTTAAGCTGAACCTGGAGCCAAGAAATTTCGGGAGCTGAACCTGAAGAATTCCTCTGGAAAGGAAGGCCCACTTGAAGCTGAAGAATGGGCCCGAAGCACTGTAGATGACTTAAGTCTTTCCTGCATCGACCAGGTAGGCTGGGTAGATGTTGCCAAGAAACAGCAGACCGGTAATGCCCGGAACTGGTGGGATACTGAGGAACACGTCTGGTTAAGCCTATTAATTGGACCATCTTCCGAGAGCGCTCCGATGCTTAGTACTTCCACAGATCTGCAAAGAGAGACCTCCAGCAACGTTTCGTCAACCTAGAGCAAGGCAATCGGACTATTGACGAATATGAAGTAGAGTTTTCTATGCTTAGTCATTTTGACCCTCATTTGGTGGAAGATTCCGAAGTCCATGCATATCAGTTTCTCCATGGTCTGGATCTGGACTATCGGGCTTCGATGTCTTCGGCGAATCTGACTACACACCAGGACGTATCGGATGCTGCTAGGAAGCATGAGCTCATTATGAAGCAGAAGCAGGCACTTTAGACTGAAGGAAGCAAGCGCCCTATGGAACCAACCAGGAATGAGCTCTGACCAACGTAGACCACCAACTTCAAGAGGACTGTAACCCCGGTCAACTCCAGACCTACATTGGTATGTCACCACTGTAACCGATCGGGGCATGTCAAGAAGGATTGTCGTGTGCTGTTGAACCAGTGTTTTTTTGCGGGGCACCTGACCATATTGTAAGGAACTGCCCTCGTCGCATTAACGATCCAGCGACCCACACTATGGTGGCATCAGGATCAACGGAACAGGGACCACCTTTGGGTCCTCAGCGTTAAGTTCCCCAACAGGCCAAGCCCGAACACAGTCGATGGCAAAATTACTCTGTAGTCGCTGAGGAAATTAAGGACGATAAGCCCCTGACAAATGACGACGTCTGAGCCCTGTTCTGTCATCGCATTTAATGATTCATATCATAAATGTACTTATCTTTGCTTTGTTACATCTTAGATGTATCTTTTGCTTTTGCTATTGCTATTTCTTCTATCGGGCTTTTCCTTACCTAGCTTAAATAAATTTCGAGGACGGAATTTTTATAAGGTAGGTAGGATGTAACAACATGTTTCTGTACGTATGTATTTCGTACTTATTTTATTAGTGTAGTGATTTACTTGAGTAACTACTATATAATTTTTGTTGTTACTTTCTATAGCTCTATTGCGTGATCGGGCCCAATATTCGTAATCCTCACGACTTCACGATCACGACGATATATTCGTTATTAATTTTTGGTTGATGTTGATTGCAGGGACAAAATCGGAATAATTCGATTATCTTAAATTGATTTCTTCCAAATCCAATCTTAGTTAGATTAATTATCCAGATCTAATCCTGATCAAAACATCCTAACCAAAATTACAAGTTATCTCAATTAGATTGATCTCCTAATCAAATCTTAATCGTATTGGTCTTGTTAAATCTTAATCTTATCGTAATGAATCCTAGCGAAACTAATTTAACTGAATTGATGTCACTAATCAAATATAAACCAATACATCTAAATATCTTAATTACACTGGATTTTTAAAACAAATCAAATCTTCCTAATCATGTCTTATATATATATATATTAATAGATGTTAATAAGAAATCTTAACAAAAAAAGAAAATCATAACTAATTATATCCCATCAAATCTTATATTAAGAGATTTATAATTAAATCCTAAATCTTAACTAACTACTCTGCATCTCACCACGTTCTCCCCCACATCCATAACTCATGGATCCTAACAAATCAACCCACGCATCACTCGCCCGCAACACCCATGTGAAGATCCAAACCAACTCATTTCTCCTACATGCACACGATCTTCGTGCACGAGGATCTTAACAACTTGCATTGTTCCCTCCCCTTCAAAAGCAAAGCCCTACTTCATCCTTCCCCTTCAGAACGAAGGAAACCTACGAACTCCTTCTATCTCGCTCATCCCTACTCAGAACCATGTACACTCTACCATGCGCATGATTCATGCGTGATATCCCTACGAAGCCGCACTCACCTTCTCCCACGCTCTCGGATATCTTGTGCATGAAATCTGAATGGACCCACATTCTTAACCTCAAGCCCCACACGTTAGCTTGTTCTTCTCCTTCTTAAACTCAAGCAAACACCATTCTCGCCCAACTCAGACCACAGCAAAAAAAACTCAACTCCCACTCTTTTAACTAACGGAAGCCTTCGAAGACCCCGCATGCCCCACGATTCAAACTCCCTCCTCCCATCGTCCCTCAGCCATCGAGCCCCCTCCAACTCAAAAACACCCCCGACAGCCTCTCCCCAAGCCCCGCCATCCACCTTCCCCCTTCTGATCATCTCCTTCCCCAATGACACCCAAGCTCCCTTCCAAGCTTGCTGCGCCTCCACCCCTCCTCTTCCCCGTTTACCCTCTACCGGGCACCACCCCTCTGACCACTCTCCGATAAACCCTACCTCTCATCGAAGCAGCACCCTGCCTCTCCCCGTTCCTCCCTCTCCGACGACAACCACCATAACCTGCCACCACGTCTTCCGATCATCTCCCCTCTCAAAACCCCATAGCGCCACCTCCTCCCTCATATACACAGCTCCGACGACCCACGCCCCTACCAATCTCGACAACCTCCATCACCGTCCAACACCCTCCTCTGCACCTTCCTCCTCCCCTCCGCCGTTGCAAACCCCGCCACCCTTCTCTCGACCACATAGCCTCCCCCTCCTTCTGCATGCATGCCCTAAACGACCCCTCAAACCACAACCCTGCTGTCTGCCTCTCCCACCGAACTCCACCTCCCTTCAACCGGCATCAACTCGCCTCTCCTCTGCCTTCAAGCCTTTGCCACATCCTTTCAAGCGCACTACCGCCGCACATCCCCTCCGACCAAACCCAGTCATCCCACGGCAGCATCATTGGCCAGTCAACCCACTTGCTTCGCTCAACGCGTCGCTGACGACCACACCGCCAACGTGAGCAGCCTCCGGCCTCTTCTCGTGACGACCCGCCTTCCTCAAAGACTCACAGCGACCTCCTCCGGTGATCTCCTTCTTCCACAGACTAAGCCCACCGTTCTCATCCTCTAACGACACGCACATCGGTCACCGCTGCTGCCCGGACCGCGCCTTGCTGCCGTCGAACTCGTCGCTATTCGCTGCCATCGGCAACGTTGGTGCAACAAACGGAGCACGTAAGATCCATTAGGGTTGAATGTTACTTATAAGTTATAATAAAATAATTAGTATATTAATATCAAGCATTAACTACATATAATGATTAGTATATGTAGCTATTGAGTTGTTAGTATGATGTTAGTATTAAAATTAGAACATAATGCAGTTTAGTTAATGCATGTCTTTAAAAAACAGCGTGATCATAATAAATGTCTATATATAATTAATATATGTTAGTTTTAGATAATGTTATTAATAGGTGTAAACAATAATTATCTTGTAGTAATATTTTACTGAGCGTAAGACTTTAGCATAATATCACGAACCCAACTTCGCAGATAAATTTGTGCCTCCCTTGAGATCGCGTTGGCACCAAAACAACTCCATTCAAGCAAGTACTTATCACCTACAAGTTTTGTGCTTGAAGCTACCAAACATTATTAAGAAACTAGTTCTTATAATCTTGATCTGGCTGATAAACGACATTTAAAACATTTTGATGTGTTCGATTAAATGTTGTGATTGCTTCACCATTAATGTTAACTAAAATGTTCATAGTATAAATTATCAAATGTTTGTGTCCATCTTAATTAATACAAAGAATGCTCTTAATGTAAGTTGCATATCCTCTGGTTTGTTTCCCCAAATGAATTGTGACTATTGTGCCCTTGGGGGCAATTTACGGAACATTGGGCCCTTGGGGCATACATTGAACGGTACAGAACATATATTGACACTTTGGGTGGGGTAGTCCATTGTAGTAGAGTGTGAAATTTCTGGATTTTACCCCACCGGTAAATTCGACCGTCGCCCGGATGGGGTCGGTGAGTACAGAGCCACATGTAGCTCTCGTTGGTTTGGGTGTAATTGTAGTTTTTTTTCACCCTCAGACAATGGGCTTGTCATAAGATTAGGAGATTAAATGATGCATTATCTTGCCCCTGCTGATACTATTGAGAATTGTGTAATCTGCTAGCTTTCCTTCCCATACTTATATACAACTGCCATGCTTACTACTTTGCACACTACACATTGCATGCTCACTTCTTTGCACACTACACATTGCATGCTTAATGCTTTGCACACTACACATTTGCATGCTTACTGCTTTGTACACTACACATTGCTATACTTGCACATTTTTTTACGCTGCCATACTTTTCTTAGTTGTGCACCGTTGTGTTTTTCCTGCCTTTAAAGCTTTGCAAACTACATACATACATATATATATATATATATCTATATATATATATATCTATATATATATATATATATATATATGTATACATACATACATACATACATACATACATACATACATACATACATGTATGTATGTATACATATATATATATATATATATATGTATACATACATACATGTATGTATGTATGTATGTATGTATGTATGTATGTATGTATGTATGTATGTATACATATATATATATATATATATATATATATATATATATATATATATATCTATATTATAAAACAGGGATGTTATCATGGGTTTTTGGATAAGAGTTTTTGTATAAGAGAATTTGGATAAGAGAAATTGGATAAGAGATAAGAGAATTTGGGTATTGGGTAATACATTTTGTTGGTTAATACATTTTATATAAGAGAATTTGAATATGAGAAATTGAGAGATGAGAAATTGGGTTTTGAATTTTGTATAAGGGTTGAGATGAGAAAACTTGAATTTTGGGGGGAAATGGGTTTAGAGGGGGAAAACCAAAAATTTGAAAAAAAAACTAACTTTATTTCTCCCAAAAGCTAATGTCATATCACTCTCTGCTCTGGGGGAGATCATTAAGGCTGTACAATAATCGCAGTAGGGAAAAATTGGGCCATCTCAAAACTCTCTCCCCCTCCGCTGTCGCCATCTCAAAATTTGTTAGGGCTTGCTCTCTCTCTCGGACTTAGGAAGTGGCGGCGATGGCGGCTAAGCCCTCAGCCTCATCTCTGTTCATCTCCCCATTGACTCCTCGCCCGGAGTCGGAATGTGCCTCATCTTTGTTCATCTCCCCGTTTACTCACTGTATATAATTATCACAGCCTTTTGATTTGATTAGTTTTCTGGGGGGGTTGTTAATTTCTTTCAGAGATCAACGAGAGGATGCCGCTGACGGAGCAAGTGCAGCTGACGAAGACGAAGCAAGTGCAGCTGACGGAGCCCTAGATTTGGCAGCTCTTCATCGCATCCAAGGAGATCCTTATAAGCTTGCTAAATCTCCTTGAGCTCGAAGCCCCCGTGAAGATTTGCGGTAATTTTTTTATAAAAAGAAAAAAAGAAATATTTTTGTACGACTCCCTTTTTTTCTTCTTTATCACGAATTTTATTTGATTCTACCCACTGATATACAAATTGTTACCTTGAGTTTTTTTTTGGATCTTTTTGATGCTAATAATATCAGGATGAAAGATAAAAGAAGGATTGAGGCTGGTTAATACATGGGTGTGTCCTGGAGTTTTGCTTTCTATGAGGTGTTTTTTGGGTCTAGAATTGGATAGCCTTGATTTTGATTGAATTTTAGTTTGGCAATTTGTTCATTCTGAAAAATTGTTCATATATTTTTCCCTTTTTGCTGATTAATTGTCATTCTCTTATGACAAAGTTGGATTCTTTGGTACCATTTTCACTCTATCTCAAAGACCAAAACTAGACCTTAAGTGGACATCACTAGCTGGGTGGTGACACTAGCTGGGTGACACTAGCTGGGTTGTGCTTTAACTTCAAAGAGCACATAGGTAAGTTAATCATAGATTAGTGGATTCTAGAGTTGAAAGGAATCCAATCTGAGCAGGAGCTGAAGCTAAGGGATGCAAATGAGTTATACAAGTATGTGCATCGAATAACAGGGAGTTACCTCTTACAAGTTGTTTCAGATGATCACTCAGAAGAAAGTTTGGGGTATAAAAATGGTGGTATTGGGCAACTACTACTGCAGTTTCAAGAAGTGTTTTCTGAACCAAATGGGTTACTTCCTCATGAGAGTTGTGATCATGAAATTTCCTTGGTAGCCCTGGAGCAAAGGTGAGACTGAAATTATTGGTCTAATTTTGATGTGTTGGGGCAAAAAAATAAATGTATGTAATATAAGTTTAATATAGTTTTGATCTTATTTTTCGTTTGGGAGATAACTGTATTGAATTTAACTTTATTGAATTCCTATGGTTCTTTCAATTAGCAAGTCAAGTTTCAAAAATTTAAAGTGATTTTTACAGAAAATGATCATAGTAGATGGAAACCCTTAGAACTAAAATGGCACTCTAGCTTTCTATAAACCACCTCTTAATTCTAAATGTGTTCTTTGCACTACCAAAAGTCCATGCCTTGCACCAAGCCTGAGAGTTATTTTTGGCATGCTACTCTCCCTCAAATCAATTGACCAACAAACTCATCCTGGTATAAACATTGAGTTCTTTCTATTTATTTGGGTTTCTTTATGATTTTACAACATTTTTTTCATCGATCATTTAGTCTAATATTATAATTTTATGTTGTCCAATCTCTCAGTATTTGGGGGGGAATTGACATTATGCAGGGTGAAGTATCTTAATGTTTCATTTTCCATGGCCATTGTAGCTATAGTTTAATCATTTCTTTCTGTGTCATGAATTCTAAGCATCTAATTTGCTGGCAAATAAGAATCGAAGGCCAATATCGTCATTCACAGGGTCCTAAATATGGCTACATTCTGTTTGGAATTTTTTTTCATTTCATCAAATTTGATTATATTTTTATTATATTTTAATTTAATTTTTCAAGTGAGCAAGTAAAATTCTTATTGATTTTTTCCCACTGCCTAGAACATGATGATATCTTATGAATGTTGATTAGACAATTTGCAGTTTGTGCTTACTAAAGTGTTTTTAGTAAATATTTGGTATGCTTTTGCCACTTGGGGCTGATTTTTTGATCAGATATTCTGTAGTTCTTCCTTGAGACTTGAAAAATGGAATCAATTCTACAGATATTAGCATCATAGTTGTATTCAAATCATGATTGTTAGAAGAAAATTCAGATATAGTAAAATGAATATGAAAGAATACATAAAGTAACATTCTGATATGAGCATGATGCTGACAAGGGAAAACACAGAATGCAAACTCATATTTTACATGCTACAAAAGTATTAGTCATACACAAGCCCATTACATAATTTATGCAAACCAATGTGAATGCAAACTAAATTTTCTAAATACATCAAACAATAATAAAGTATGATTGCTACATGTATTTGTGCTTATGAAAGTCATATTTAAAATAGTCATATAGTTCCATATTTTGAATTCATATATAATATTAATTTTAGAGTTGCCTAGAAATTTTGCACATCATATTTTCTTAAAATTTTATTAAATGACATTTAATATCTGCATGTAAACACCAATATTATATCTTAATCCATGTTCAGTGTGAATACACTATATAAAAAACTACCTTTCCACTCAGTTCAAGGTACATTATATCCTTATGTTTCCATCTTTAGAATGCTTAGTCCATCTCACTTGATATATTTTACTGTTTGTGCAGGATGTCATACCTCACATGGCAGAAGAGTATGGATTTGAGTATGAGCTAATCACCTACAAGTGGCCGAAATTGTTGCATAAACAGAAGGAAAAACAGCGAATAATCTGGGCTTATAAAATCGTATTTCTTGATGTTATTTTCCCTCTTTCCCTTGAGAAGGTACATTACTGTTATTATATAGATAAAATGCTTTCGCTTAAATTTTTCTTTGTTATTTTATCTTGATGGTTCTTTCTGGTGGAATGAGAAGATCCACTAAGCCTGATAGTTTCCATGCTATTTGATCATCGTATGATATTTGTACGCATGTAATATTTGTTGATGCGGACCAAGTCATAAGAGCAGACATGGGAGAACTGTATGACATGGATATACATGGAAAGCCCCTTGCATACACTCCCTTTTGTGACAACAACATGGATATGATGGATATTGTATCTGGAGACAAGTAAGTTCTCTTTTTCGTTTCATCATTAAGTTTTTCAAAATTTCTACTTAGAATGCATCCAAACCTTTTCATTGTTGTGGGGCACAGTTATTATTTGTTGTGTTTTAATATAGTCCTGTATGTGCTATGTAAGGGCTTTTGGAAGGATCATTTACGAGGAAGACCGTATCATATAAGGTAGTTAGCTGCCTGATGTCTATTGAATTGAACTTAGTAGTATAATATCTAATCTTTTCAATTTCCACCAGTACTTTATATGTGGTTGATCTGGTGAAGTTTTGGCAAATAGCAGCTGGAGATACTACTGCCAGGAAAGCCTTTGCCCATCTGGGCTCAATGTCATCACAGGGTTCATCATTGGATATCTACTGCCAGGAAAGCCTTTGGCCAATGTGACATTCAAGACCTATGGCTACATTAGCATGTCGCAAACGATCACGCTTCTTTCTGACTTCAAGCTTGGACACTACGTGAAGATCCCCCCCAAAATCGTGCACTGAGCCGAGCGTTTCAGAATTTGGTCACGGCTTTGAGTTCTTTGTAAAATCGCAGCCTCCCAAGGCCTAGAAATGCTCGGCTCATTTAACAATGTAACATGCACTAATACAATTAATTAGTCTCCATCTTCGTCGTAATTGCAATAAATTATGTCTCTCAGATCAATGTGATCATCAGGATGAATACTTATTTGATTTCCACATCAAAATTGCTGATGTTGTTAGTACAGGCTAGACTCCTGAGTTTTCTATGTGGATGCTTTCTTACTCAACTGTTAAAGAGACAGTTTCTTTTGTAGTATTAGAGTCAACTACTGATCTCTTGAATCAATTTATTCATCTATTAAAAACTATTCCATGTTGGGTTTACAATTCATTATTGAATTCGATTTCCGAGATTTATGTAGAGTTGAAATTTTTGGTAGTTTTGGAATTCGTCATGGAATTGTAAAGCAATGCTTTTTGGTTGTTTACAATTGACTTTCTTGATTATGTTGATGCTGGTTTAAATCCAATTTTCTACCCTATACAGGATCATGTGATTCATTTTTCCACATTGCTGATTATGGCGACGACAAATCAGCAACCTGGGCTCAATGTCATCACAGAGTTCATCATTAGATATCTACTGCCAGGAAAGCCTTTGGCCAATGTGACATTCAAGACCTATGGCTACATTAGCATGTCGGGCGATCACACTTCTTTCAGACTTCAAGCTTGGACACTACATGCAGATCCCGCCAAAATCGATGTTCTTTGCCCAGGTAACCCTCTTCTTCTTTTTTCATGAACAGACATTTTCATTATTCGAGTCATAGATTAATGATATGCTCTGTCTATGGTTTTACAGATATGTGCAATTTTTTGTCGCATAACCTGTTAGTTTGCAAGAACGATTGTTGCATCCACCGTGTACTTTGCGACGGGATGGTATCTGCTCATGACCGTCGAGAACATCTGCAGCCCTGAGCTGCTACCCGAAGGGAGCCCGTGGACTTGCCCCGGCGACCAGGTCTTCTACAGCGCTTCCGTCATTTGGGGGCTCATCGGTCCGCGACCATTTTACATTGGCTTTATGTATATGTGCAATTTACACTGGTTTTACTAATATGTGCAATTTACACTGGCTTTATGTATATGTCGAGCTTGACTAAACAACCCGTTGCTTAATTTGAAGTATCATTCAGTTATATAAATGAGTTGCAGATTACGGCACATCCAGTGTTTGCTTGGGTGCACTTTGTTGTTTGCAGGTACAGTGTTGTTAAATTATGCATTATGCATAATACAGGATGTTAAAAGCTGTGTTGTTAATTTATGTTTTTATGAAACCTGCATTATTGTGAAGTTGCAATGTTTCCTCAACCTCATACCTTATGCAAGTTAATTAATACATGCATAATTTTAACAAACTTTAACAGTTTTATGCATTATGCAAGTTAACTTTTATGTTCCTATTCTGGGGGAATGAGAAAGACATTGAATTATGAGCATGTAATTTCTAATAAATGACAATGTGCCTAATGCAAAATTTTTATGCATATACATCATGTAGTATTCATTATGCATACTTTTTATGTATAAATAAAATTTTTATGCTTCTTTATTTTTTGCAGTGCACGTAATTTTTATGGGCCTGTTTATTTCAGTTCATAGTTATGTGCCTTTCTAAACATTGTTTTTCTTGAAAAAAGTCTTGGAATGCAATTTTTATGAAAAAAGCCTTTCTAAACATAAGTTGGGGATGTTTTGGGAGTGTAATAAAGTGAAATTATGCATGTAATCAAGTTTACATTTTTTGTGTCTTGGAATGTTAACAATATGAAAAAAAAATATGAAAGGCTCTCAAACAATATGTTGATGAAATGAAAATTTTGGAAGTTGATGAAATGAACATTTCATAGAACCTGTTAATTCAAGCATTTCATAGAACCTGTTAGTTCATAGAACCTCAATTAGCATATTCAGATGATAATTGAAAGACAGGTTATTTCATAGAAGCTCAAAAATGTAGTTCATAGAACCTGCATTTCATAGAGCAAGAGATATCTCTTGCTCTCATATTTTATAGAACCTCTATTAGCCTTTGCATAGAACCTCAGAAATATCTCTTGCTCTCATATTTCATTGAACCTCCATTAGCCTTTTCATAGAACCTCAAAAATATCTCTTGCTCTTATATTTCATAGAACCTCAATTAGCATTTTCATTGAACCTCAAAACTGCTAATTGAAATACAGGTTTTCTGATGTTAATTAACAGGTTTTCAGCTGAAATACATGCTCAAATGAAACAATGCATTTTGAAAACCTGTTAATTAATGCATTTTTTCATATAATGTTAATTGAAGTTCTGTTCTTTGTAGCTTGCATAGAACCTGTATTTCATAAAATCGTTGAATCGTTGGATTTTTTTTCTGTTTTTTCAGGTTCTGTTTTTTTTTGATTTGGACTAAAGCTCGCTGTTTTTGAATCGTTGGTGTTTGTTGTATCTCAGGTAAGTTTTTCAGGTTCCCTCAATAGCAATTTGGCTAAAGCTTTTTGTTTTTTTTGAATTGGTCTTAATCGTCATTGTTTGTTGTATCAATTGCTGAGCCACTTCTATCGGACCTTCCCAATGGGCCCTGTCCTTTGGAGCCAAATTCTATATACGTGGGAGGTGACTGTCGCTGCCAAGCAGATTCAGATGTATGAAGACCTATTTCATTATCATCTCCATCTCTTAGATTTTGTGGATAATTTACTGTAAACTTATTTTTGCTTATGCTCTTCTTGGAAACATAAAACACATGTTGCTCTTGCTTTTGAAATTCCTGGTGGATGGCATCAAGAGAAGAATGCTATAACTCTTACGGTACTTCAGGTAATCAAACCATACTTCTTTTATCAAACAATTCAGTAGCTCTCGGATTAGGGTGCATGTTTATATTTGCAAGTTTATATGTTGATGTTCCAGATGCTTATGGGTGGGGGAGTCTCTCTACTCAAGACTAACATGTAGCTACCCAATGTATTTTCTAATCTTTAATAGCATTAAGTCCTAAGTCAATATGCATATGAATCAGAAAGAATTCAAATATGCACTGATTTCATATGTCCCAAGTCTATAAATCAGTGCATATTGATTTCATATGCAGTGCAAGAATTCAGTGCATATTGCTTCATATTTGAAACTAGCTTCATATTTGATTTCATATGTCCCAAGTCTATAAAACAGCAATATGCACTAATGAAATCAGCAATATGCAAAAAATTCATATGTCCCAATTTGCACTAATTCATGTCCCAATTCAAAAGTCAGCAATATGCACTAATGAAATCGGCATTAAGTCCTAAATCAATATGCATATGAAACAGAAAGAATTTAAATATGCACTGATTTCATATGTTCCAAGTCTATAAATCAGTGCATATTGATTTCATATGCAGTGAAAGAATTCAGTGCATATTGCTTCATATTTGATTTCATATGTCCCATGTCTATAAATCAGCAATATGCACTAATGAAATTAGCAATGTACAACAAATTCAAAATTTGGGAGCTTCCAGGTTTATATACTTAAAAACCCCATCTTCAAGCATTGCATGCAACAGCTTTGTAACATGACATTGCACGTAATGCATTGATTTGCCTATTCACATTATCAGAATATTTGTCTCAACTCACTGAAACATATTGTGAGATTGAGTATGTCATTTGACTCAATTTGCAACATACATTGATTAACTGCTTTTGTTCGACCTAGAATTGCCTCCAACCTTTTGCAGTAGTGTAGATAATTCTACATCATTCAAAAGGGATGGATTTATTAATGACAGTTTGCTACATGATTGAAAAAAATCACTAAATGATATGAATTTTTTTCCTCATCTACCAGGGATTTGGCGATTCAAACCATCAAGTTTACTACAGATTTTGGCAAATACACTGGTCAGATATCTATTTTATTCCTCATTTTTCTATTTGGGGTTGTTTGTTACGTATTTTTTTTGGGGATATTCACTGTGATTATTGGTGAAATTTTGAAACAGGGCAAGCATTGTTGGTGGGTGTCCTGATAGACAAAAATCTTACTGGTAAATGATATTACCTTGATTATTATTGTTTATGTTTTTGAATGTCTTTTTTCCTAATAATTTGTTAAATTATGTGACACAAGGTTCGATTTCTGATTGAGTGGATCAAAGTTCTTCTATATTTCACATATTAGATTTGTGACATGGTATAATGATTCATGCAATGAGATGAATTTAGTCCTTTTTTCATATACATTTGCATCAATGATTGTTGTTCAATTTATCTACCTTGGATCATCTCACTTTGGCTGAGATAACACTGTCCGACAATTACTAATACCTCTATTGCTGCTCCTGGAAATTTACCACCTTTTTAAAAATAATGAATCCATAACTTACATGATTCTTTAACTAGCGTCATAGAATCAAATACTCAATTTCTCCAATCTTTATTGCAACTATTTTTAATTTTCAAAACTCAATAACTAAATATCAGTCAATGCAAAATTGGTCACTTAGGAGCAAAATTGGTCACCATAAAATTCTGAGAACACCATAAACTCAGTAACTATTATTATTTACTAATTGTGAAAATAGAGGAAATGCATCTGTTATAATTAGCACATGGCAAGATAAGTGGAGAACCATTCATGAAGTTGATGATATATATTGACAGATGATTTGCACAGTTGGGGAGAACAAAAGGGCTTGAATCGGGGTTGGAACTTTGGGGTTTTGAATGGTCTTGATACTTTGCATTTGTGTTGATTACTCTATCCACAATGGGCTTGCTAAAGATGATGGTGTGGTTAAACATGCTTGGAACCATTGCTTCTAAAAGAGGAAATTTGATCCATTGCTGCGTAGGAAAATTAACCATCGAAATTATTTGGAGAAAATTGCCTAATGAGGTAGTTTACAAATGATTCGATCTAATTGGTTTTTTGTTGAGATTAGAGCATTGATTATGTAAAAATTTGCCAGAGAAAGTTTTAGTTGAGTTAGATGAGTTGAAGTATGTCAACTAACTGCATTCAGTTTTTGATTATCTGAATATGTTGATTGGGGAATCAAATTTTTTATTTCTATTTTTGGCAAGTAGAGAACAATTGCTTCAAGTATTTGGGATGAAATTGGAAATGTTTCTATTTAGATTATTCTTTTTCCTGTTGCCTGGTGGACTTTTCTATTTTCTTTTCTTTTTCATTTTTATTCGGTTTTGACTTCGCATGTGCACTGCTTTTGATCTTGGAACTTGGAATAAGCTCCCCAAGGTCTTGCATCAGGTGTCAATTTTTGGTATTTTTTTGGAGCATTCATGCACATGAGTCCCCTCCTTATTCAGTATAAAGTGATGAAGACAAGAGCCAATGCAAATTCCTCTTTACAATTACTTTATGAGCACAAGGCTTTAATCAGAGTTTCCCCCCTCAATGCTCAGAGCCCAATAGCCAAAATGTTGTATATTTCTAGGAGAGAAAGAACAGGATGTTGTCTGTAAGGTTTGCTTTGTCTACCAAGCTCTCTCCTCTTTGGAGTGTTTTTCTCTCAATTTCTCTTTTTTCCAATATAAAATGCTTTTGTGAAAGAAAATAGCAATGCCCTTCTTTCTGCTTGCTAGGTTAATTAAAAATTTCCTTGATGCACTTTTTTCTCTTCCAATATCTTCAAACCTCCCTTTATGAAAAGGGTTGAAAAAAGCTGAATACACCAATAGACCATAGAAACTATATTAATAATGCGCAACTATGCATTATGATTAAGGCAAGCGAAGGAGCAGAGCCATGAGAGGCCATTATACAAACCAAGTTGAAGTCCTTTCCTATTTAATCTTGATGAGGGAAGTGCATGGTAACATTTCACAAGAATTTTTGTAGATTTGTTTTGCTTCTGCCCAACATTTGGAGATATAAGCTCTGATCAAGGTTAAAAAATCTACTTTGATGATAAAGTTGGAAATGTGAAGTAGAATCCTTAAACAAACTACTCTGACTGAATGCAACATTAGCATCAAGTTTACTGCTCATTCAACAGAGCTCTAATCACATGCAGAGGGAACATCTAGGGGACAAGTAGAAGCTGAAGAAACCAAGAGGCCCTGTGGACACAACATTAGATAATCAAATGTTTGGTTTTGAAGCAATTTGATTTTAGGAAGTTTGTGTGTGCATGCTTACTCATTCAGTATTTAGAGGATCAAATGGAGCATGATTTGTATTTATTTTGAAAGGCACGGAAGTAGAAGATGGGTTAAAATGGATCATGGTTCATAAGCATCATAATATCAACTTGAGAACATGAAGTATTTAGAGGATCAAATGGAGCATTATTTGCATTTATTATGAAAGGAAAGGAAGTAGAAGATGGGTTAAAATGGATCATAGTTCATGAGCATCATAATATCAACTTGAGAACATGAAATGGACAATAGCTGGAGTGCAGAAAAGAGAATTATTGCGCTTTAATTATTTCTGTTTGCTTAAAATTAGGGTGTTTAATATTTTGATGGGATGATATTTAACTGATCCGTGCCCTTGGGCACGGGTATATACTAGTACATATATATACATATATACATATATATACATATATACATATATACATATATACATATATACATATATATATAATCTTACCGAGGGTCCACTTTCTAACATTTTAACTTGCCGAGCGACCCTCGCTGACGTATATTTCATTGTTGTTTATCTTGTGAAATTTACGACATGTTCTAAGACAGATTTTGCAAAGGAGCATACCCTGGGTGTAACGCCCCGCTCCCCGAGATACCCGATAAGTACGAGTCCGTATCAGGTATTCCTGAAGAGGCGGGTGTTTCGAAGGAAATACAAAATTTCAAAACGCAGGCAGGCCCACTGCGCACTGCTGGGATAGTACCTGTAGCATTCCATCAAACACAGAACCACAAGAAAGACCAACCCAAAACTCTGACATTATACATATATACAACCAATTGTTCATATACAACGTTCTTTACAAATCTCATATACAACATGAAAAGGACAACTCTCAAATACAATGTACACCCCCCAAACTCTCAATCACCCACGCCTACTCTCAACTCCAAGCAACTGAGCTAATGTGCCCCAACTCCACGAACCAGCACCTGAAAAGTATCAACGGGCACGTCACAGCGTGACCCAGTAGGAATACCAAACCCAACTCACATGGTGCAAAGGAAAGGCATACTCTATACAATAGTCTGTAATCTAACTCATAATAGTAGGAGCAAAGTAAAAGACATAGCTAACGGGTCACGTACCTGCCGCAAGGGAGAACCTGCATAGCAAAGTGAGTGCTACAGAAGGAGGAATGAACGGTAACAGGAAGCTGGACCGAGCATTATAACATCACCCCAAATATAACACTAGCAACTTCCAAAAGAAACCCAAGTCACAATGTTGCTTTTATACTAAGTTGTTTGAACAGGTTTTCATTTTATTGGAATTTCAAGAGAAGTTGCAAGCGGCATTTTGATGTAGTCCTGTCCTAGGTTTCTAATGCTTGGGATGAAATGGAATGTTTTTCGAAATGCTCGTAAAAATTTCGGCAGAGTTTCTCTTGTATTTAGCAATTTTCCAATTACAACATATGTAATATTCTCAAAAAGAAACCTGCTATAATCATAAAACAAATACATAACCTTGCTCAAGAATCATAGGAGTAGTGCCATAAAGGACTTAGCAACAATCAAGCTAACATGATCATAAGCACAACACTATCAAGTCTCCATTCAAAATTTAGACACAAACTTAACAACAGTACATAAAGAGTACATATCAAAAGCTACTACCATTAACTTGTCTTCGGACTTAAACTACCAACATTAATATTCAATAATGAGATTAAAACCTCATCACAAATTACTCCCATCATTAAGTCTTGCAATATGAATCCACTATTTGATATAAACTTATTCCCGCATTTAACGTTACTACCTTTAAGCAATGTACACCAAATGCAACCAAGTAGCAACTTGAATATATTGCTAATTTTAACCTATCGTTAAGGAAATCACTTAAGGAAGTTTACATGCAACTAAGGAATGATCCAAAATGCGAGTTAGGTTAATAAGACAAGTAAGACAGTATTACGCAACGAGAATGCACCTTGAATTAAAATGCAAGTCCAAGATATGAATCATAATACAACTTGAACTAACATGCAAGCTTTAGCAAATTTATCAACTCAATTTACAAACTTTAACCATTTATTACTTCCAAACAACCCTAAAGCCTCATCTAGCTTTTTTCGGCAAGTTTCGATAACTAACTTGTAGTTTTTAGTGAATTTAGGATTTCTAATGAAACTACAACCCTTTCGCAAACTAGAGTTACGGTTTCCACAACAACCCCAAATTAGAATGTAATTGCACATATGTGGTGTCCTACAATCAATAACAACAACAACAAGTACAACACCAACCGCAACAACAAAAACAATACCAAGGCCAACACCGTCAACAACACCTCCACCAACAACACAACAACAACAACAAATACTACGACAACACCACCAACTACAAGATACATATATCCACGAACCACATATGATGTCCAATGATGCCATGATGCTTATGAAACACAAACAATGCAATGCGATGCGATGGGATCCATGAATGGGCCGGCGTGCAAGTGTAACGTGATTTCTACTCCGATATCGACGTGGAGCCACCTCCACGTGGAGTCACCTAATGGATCAAGAGGTGGCCAACGGCGTGTTCACCCGCCTCCTACCGCGGCACTTTGTCCATGCCCGTGCACTCCACCTCGTGTCCTAATCACATCATTTCACCATCATGTCATATTCCGCATAAAAACAACAACACATTGCCAATCTCCCCTCCTCATTTCATTTTCGCATCATTCACATTCCTCATACAACAAAAGTGATTAATAGAACTTCCAACCATCCAAATGAGAACCATTCCACAACATTAAGGAAGTAAGACATTCAAACCATCTTGAAGCATAATTGTAGCGCCATATAAATCATGGCTCACATAAATTCGTTATGATTTTAAATTGAAAATTAAGCTTTCACCAATTCCAACAAATGCAAGCAATTTCATTTATTCATTATAACAAAATGGGAGTAAGTTGCCACCTTTGCCTTAATTAATTTCATTTAAGCAATTTCATTTAAACAATTTCATTTAATCAAAATAACAAAAGGAGGGCTATTTCATTTTATCAATGTAACCAAAATGAGAACGATTTCACTTGTCTATTGAAACAAGTGAAATTTAAGTTCCACCATACCAAAAGAATAGTAAATAGCATCATAAAATTATTCGACAACATGAATCTTATTCAAGGCTTCAAGCAACTCATCCCAACATGGTAAACCAACCACATGGCAACCTATTTATCCAAATGGGAACAATTTAACTTAATTGAGGAAACAAATCACACAAGTCAACATGAATCATAAACTTAGCCTCATTTAAATTCAACACATCATATAAACTTAATTAAAATGAGAAGCTTCCAACATTTCATAATGAGGGCCATTTCACAATTTCACAAATTTAAGCTATCAAAATCATGGCATCACACATCTCATCACGACTCATAAATTCGACCAAGAATGCACCAAGACAAGGTGCTTCATGAAAAACCCTAAAATTACCAACTTTGCAATTCAACATGAAATGAATGAAATATAAGAGATGGGGTTGGAATCCTACCTCAAATCAAGGAGATCTCCACTAAATTCCAAGAGAAATCCACCATCTACAAGCTCCAAGCCCTAATCCTCTTCCAATTTGATGAAGTTCCTCCTTCTTCATCAAGCTCCCAAAATCTCAAACCCTAACTTCCTCTTCTCCCTTCCTCCTTCCTCCTTCTCATTCTTTCTCTTCTTTTCCCCCATTTCCTCTAGCTTGGGAATTCGGCCTGGCCATGAAGAATTTTCGGCCAGCTCTGGGAAATTCGGTCAATAGGGAGGGGATGAGATCAGCTGGTTCTTTGGGGGAAAAAGAAAAGAGAGAAGGAAGAGAGAAGGAAGAAATTCGGCATGGAAAGCTCGGCCATGGGGAGCCTCGGCCATGGGGGAGGCTGATTTCGGCGGCCAGCAAGGGGGCAAAGGGGGAGTCGGCCTGGGTTGGGGAAACAGGGAGAAGGGGAAGAGAAAATAAAAGAATGAAGGGGGAGAAGTTTGTAGAAATAAAAGAATTTGATATTTACAAGTTTGCCATCCTCTCCTCTCATACTAAAAATCCATGCCTATTAATAATAATAAGCCATCCTAATCAGCACTAACTAAAATAATCAACACTAACTTGTAATAATAAGCCTATTATTACAAGGGTGTTGTCCAGTTGGATGTTTGTAATTGATGAAATGATACGAAAGCATATAGGAAAAGCTTAAACATAGGAAAAACAACATGCAAAAATCTGAACCTTATTAGGTGCATTACCCATATGAGCTTCCTGGCATTTAGAGCTTACCCTTTATTACGGTGCATAGAAAAAATCTCACTTAGTTGTTTATGAAAATTCATTCTGTGAAAGTTAAAGTGGATAGAATAGTTATCTTATTAAAGTATGTCTGGAATTTAGATACTTTAACCCGGTTTTGTGTTATCACAACTTGTTTTCATCATAGATAAAATAATCCAAGCCCAACTCTAGCTACAAAATTAACTAAGGCCTTCACAACAGTAGTGAAATATTAATCAACTTCACCAATGATAAAAATACTAATACCAATTCTATTAACAACATCCCCAAGAATAATAACCAAACATCAATAATATTATTATCATTCAGTAATAACTATCCCAGTACCACCAAGTACCATAAACATACCATTTTACTATACATACTCCCCAACTAAAATCGCCAAGCACGTTAATAAACACCATTAGCATGCTAGCAATGATGTTAATTTACTATCCAACCACACGCATTCACTTATATCTCCCAAGCATATCATAGTCACCTTATAGCCATACATGTAGGAATTCACCATACACACAACAAAATTACTATACGCACACACGTAAATAGTATTTTACACATACGGGCATTACAATCTATCCACCTTAAAATAAAGTTCGTCCTCGAACTTTCTAACTTAGGGCATAGCTGAGGGTGAATAGATATATATAGGGTCACTCGACCCCATCATATAGATAAAGCACTTTCATAAACCAAATACACATAAGTATAACATTTCAAATATACCCACATGCAATGATATCCTGAGACATACAACCACGCATGTTACCATGTACACAGGTAAACATACACACACACATATCATACATAAAGTATTACACATAAACATCAATACACCCAGATTTCATTATATCTACCCTAACACCGGTGTAAGCGTACCCTCTTACAACCGGACATGCAACCATATACATCTCTCATATATCCATATATCAAACACACAACTCTAACACACCCAGGACATGTTCGCTCATACCTGAGTGAAACACAAGGATCCATACAGACAACACACCATATCTATGTACACATTCGCCACATTATACAAGTACAACCAACACACCATAACTATAGACGGCCTAGACATCAGTCTCAACCCGCTCTTTAAATACAATCATATAACCATATAAGCAGTCGTACAGATAGTACAATCATATGCACATGAGTATATCATCCCAATATACTCGACAAGCCTTATGCAACTCTCATAGAGCTATAGACGCACATGCATACATATCTACACACATAAATATGCACATACATTCATACGGAATCGATTCTTTAAGATCGAACCTCAGGGTGCATGCCTCAAGTTCCTACTATCTGGTACCATCCTAAGGCTGGACTCTACCCATATTAGGTCTAAACTCCCCTCAGATTGTTACACGCACTACCCTTACACAGCCGCAGTGTGAGGAGACCTGCATGGGCCACCAAATGTAACGCCCCACTCCCCGAGATACCCGATAAGTACGAGTCCGTATCAGGTATTCCTGAAGAGGCGGGTGTTTCGAAGGAAATACAAAATTTCAAAACGCAGGCAGGCCCACTGCGCACTGCTGGGATAGTACCTGTAGCATTCCATCAAACACAGAACCACAAGAAAGACCAACCCAAAACTCTGACATTATACATATATACAACCAATTGTTCATATACAACGTTCTTTACAAATCTCATATACAACATGAAAAGGACAACTCTCAAATACAATGTACACCCCCCAAACTCTCAATCACCCACGCCTACTCTCAACTCCAAGCAACTGAGCTAATGTGCCCCAACTCCACGAACCAGCACCTGAAAAGTATCAACGGGCACGTCACAGCGTGACCCAGTAGGAATACCAAACCCAACTCACATGGTGCAAAGGAAAGGCATACTCTATACAATAGTCTGTAATCTAACTCATAATAGTAGGAGCAAAGTAAAAGACATAGCTAACGGGTCACGTACCTGCCGCAAGGGAGAACCTGCATAGCAAAGTGAGTGCTACAGAAGGAGGAATGAACGGTAACAGGAAGCTGGACCGAGCATTATAACATCACCCCAAATATAACACTAGCAACTTCCAAAAGAAACCCAAGTCACAATGTTGCTTTTATACTAAGTTGTTTGAACGGGTTTTCATTTTATTGGAATTTCAAGAGAAGTTGCAAGCGGCATTTTGATGTAGTCCTGTCCTAGGTTTCTAATGCTTGGGATGAAATGGAATGTTTTTCGAAATGCTCGTAAAAATTTCGGCAGAGTTTCTCTTGTATTTAGCAATTTTCCAATTACAACATATGTAATATTCTCAAAAAGAAACCTGCTATAATCATAAAACAAATACATAACCTTGCTCAAGAATCATAGGAGTAGTGCCATAAAGGACTTAGCAACAATCAAGCTAACATGATCATAAGCACAACACTATCAAGTCTCCATTCAAAATTTAGACACAAACTTAACAACAGTACATAAAGAGTACATATCAAAAGCTACTACCATTAACTTGTCTTCGGACTTAAACTACCAACATTAATATTCAATAATGAGATTAAAACCTCATCACAAATTACTCCCATCATTAAGTCTTGCAATATGAATCCACTATTTGATATAAACTTATTCCCGCATTTAACGTTACTACCTTTAAGCAATGTACACCAAATGCAACCAAGTAGCAACTTGAATATATTGCTAATTTTAACCTATCGTTAAGGAAATCACTTAAGGAAGTTTACATGCAACTAAGGAATGATCCAAAATGCGAGTTAGGTTAATAAGACAAGTAAGACAGTATTACGCAACGAGAATGCACCTTGAATTAAAATGCAAGTCCAAGATATGAATCATAATACAACTTGAACTAACATGCAAGCTTTAGCAAATTTATCAACTCAATTTACAAACTTTAACCATTTATTACTTCCAAACAACCCTAAAGCCTCATCTAGCGTTTTTCGGCAAGTTTCGATAACTAACTTGTAGTTTTTAGTGAATTTAGGATTTCTAATGAAACTACAACCCTTTCGCAAACTAGAGTTACGGTTTCCACAACAACCCCAAATTAGAATGTAATTGCACATATGTGGTGTCCTACAATCAATAACAACAACAACAAGTACAACACCAACCGCAACAACAAAAACAATACCAAGGCCAACACCGTCAACAACACCTCCACCAACAACACAACAACAACAACAAATACTACGACAACACCACCAACTACAAGATACATATATCCACGAACCACATATGATGTCCAATGATGCCATGATGCTTATGAAACACAAACAATGCAATGCGATGCGATGGGATCCATGAATGGGCCAGCGTGCAAGTGTAACGTGATTTCTACTCCGATATCGACGTGGAGCCACCTCCACGTGGAGTCACCTAATGGATCAAGAGGTGGCCAACGGCGTGTTCACCCGCCTCCTACCGCGGCACTTTGTCCATGCCCGTGCACTCCACCTCGTGTCCTAATCACATCATTTCACCATCATGTCATATTCCGCATAAAAACAACAACACATTGCCAATCTCCCCTCCTCATTTCATTTTCGCATCATTCACATTCCTCATACAACAAAAGTGATTAATAGAACTTCCAACCATCCAAATGAGAACCATTCCACAACATTAAGGAAGTAAGACATTCAAACCATCTTGAAGCATAATTGTAGCGCCATATAAATCATGGCTCACATAAATTCGTTATGATTTTAAATTGAAAATTAAGCTTTCACCAATTCCAACAAATGCAAGCAATTTCATTTATTCATTATAACAAAATGGGAGTAAGTTGCCACCTTTGCCTTAATTAATTTCATTTAAGCAATTTCATTTAAACAATTTCATTTAATCAAAATAACAAAAGGAGGGCTATTTCATTTTATCAATGTAACCAAAATGAGAACGATTTCACTTGTCTATTAAACAAGTGAAATTTAAGTTCCACCATACCAAAAGAATAGTAAATAGCATCATAAAATTATTCGACAACATGAATCTTATTCAAGGCTTCAAGCAACTCATCCCAACATGGTAAACCAACCACATGGCAACCTATTTATCCAAATGGGAACAATTTAACTTAATTGAGGAAACAAATCACACAAGTCAACATGAATCATAAACTTAGCCTCATTTAAATTCAACACATCATATAAACTTAATTAAAATGAGAAGCTTCCAACATTTCATAATGAGGGCCATTTCACAATTTCACAAATTTAAGCTATCAAAATCATGGCATCACACATCTCATCACGACTCATAAATTCGACCAAGAATGCACCAAGACAAGGTGCTTCATGAAAAACCCTAAAATTACCAACTTTGCAATTCAACATGAAATGAATGAAATATAAGAGATGGGGTTGGAATCCTACCTCAAATCAAGGAGATCTCCACTAAATTCCAAGAGAAATCCACCATCTACAAGCTCCAAGCCCTAATCCTCTTCCAATTTGATGAAGTTCCTCCTTCTTCATCAAGCTCCCAAAATCTCAAACCCTAACTTCCTCTTCTCCCTTCCTCCTTCCTCCTTCTCATTCTTTCTCTTCTTTTCCCCCATTTCCTCTAGCTTGGGAATTCGGCCTGGCCATGAAGAATTTTCGGCCAGCTCTGGGAAATTCGGTCAATAGGGAGGGGATGAGATCAGCTGGTTCTTTGGGGGAAAAAGAAAAGAGAGAAGGAAGAGAGAAGGAAGAAATTCGGCATGGAAAGCTCGGCCATGGGGAGCCTCGGCCATGGGGGAGGCTGATTTCGGCGGCCAGCAAGGGGGCAAAGGGGGAGTCGGCCTGGGTTGGGGAAACAGGGAGAAGGGGAAGAGAAAATAAAAGAATGAAGGGGGAGAAGTTTGTAGAAATAAAAGAATTTGATATTTACAAGTTTGCCATCCTCTCCTCTCATACTAAAAATCCATGCCTATTAATAATAATAAGCCATCCTAATCAGCACTAACTAAAATAATCAACACTAACTTGTAATAATAAGCCTATTATTACAAGGGTGTTGTCCAGTTGGATGTTTGTAATTGATGAAATGATACGAAAGCATATAGGAAAAGCTTAAACATAGGAAAAACAACATGCAAAAATCTGAACCTTATTAGGTGCATTACCTATATGAGCTTCCTGGCATTTAGAGCTTACCCTTTATTATGGTGCATAGAAAAAATCTCACTTAGTTGTTTATGAAAATTCATTCTGTGAAAGTTAAAGTGGATAGAATAGTTATCTTATTAAAGTATGTCTGGAATTTAGATACTTTAACCCGGTTTTGTGTTATCACAACTTGTTTTCATCATAGATAAAATAATCCAAGCCCAACTCTAGCTACAAAATTAACTAAGGCCTTCACAACAGTAGTGAAATATTAATCAACTTCACCAATGATAAAAATACTAATACCAATTCTATTAACAACATCCCCAAGAATAATAACCAAACATCAATAATATTATTATCATTCAGTAATAACTATCCCAGTACCACCAAGTACCATAAACATACCATTTTACTATACATACTCCCCAACTAAAATCGCCAAGCACGTTAATAAACACCATTAGCATGCTAGCAATGATATTAATTTACTATCCAACCACACGCATTCACTTATATCTCCCAAGCATATCATAGTCACCTTATAGCCATACATGTAGGAATTCACTATACACACAACAAAATTACTATACGCACACACGTAAATAGTATTTTACACATACGGGCATTACACTGGGGCTGAGCTAGTTGACCAGGAGTACCAGGACACCGAGATCCACTGCAGGAGAACGACGTGTTAGCGCAGCACTGCAATAAATCTAATACTATTGGTGTTTTTCATTCCGGGTATTTCTTTTGGGTAACTGTTGTAATGGCCAAGCTAGGCCTTAAATTGTGTACTTGTAATCTAGACTTTAAAGTTGAAATAATGATATTGTGTTGTTCTGATATTTGCTAGCAAGAACCTGCCAAGCTTATTACACAGATGCTTATGGGGCTTAAGTCAAAGAAGAAAGAAAGAAAGTATTTCTTCTTTGCTTTAAGCACATCCGGGCCCGCTCGTGTCCTTTCTCCCAAGTATAATGGGAAGCGATGCGTGAAATTTACCATGGTTTGGATTCACCGAGTCTCCCCGACTCTCTTGAATCCTACTCCAGCAACCCACTAGCTATCCCGCTATTGATTAGTGTTCCACAAATACACAATTGCCAAAACCTGACAAATGCAAAACCTATACACTTTTTTCTTCCACTTTCCATAACCCGAGAATGGATAACTCTCTCAACCCAAGAGTATTTCTCAAATAACAAGAGATAAAATAGAACCAAAATGTTCAATATGATACCAATTTACACAACAGATGCCTTGAATAATAACTTGAAGAATGAGGCAAGAAGGTGTGTGTGATGTGCTCTAAATGATGAGAGAATGAATACTTACTACTTGTCTCATGATTATTAGCAATGAATGTAAGAAGCTTGATCTTAAAATATTTGGAAACAAGTTGAAACTCAGAGCTTGAGCTTGAGTGGATTTGAATGCTCTTGAATGCTCTAGAGAAGAATAACTGACTTGCAATTACTAGAGAGTGTATTTAATGGTGTGTCTAAGAGTTCTCTAGTCAAGACATTAATGGCTTATTTATAAGCCACCAAAATCTGTCGAAAAACAAAGAAAAATCTTAAGAATTTAATGTTGGAAACGGCTATTAACAGGCAGAAATTCTAGTTACCAGGTGCCTGAAGTAGACAGACCAGACGCCTGTTGTACTGTTCTGACTGGGTCTTTAATGCAGTCTAACGGACACTTGGCCAACATCTGAAGAAGACTTCCCAGACGTCTGGTCCACTGCCTAGACGTCTGGCTCAAAGGCATTAGGTGCCAGATTATATTAACAATGAAGAACTAAGTAACTATGATATTTGGTCTGAATACCCAGACGTCTGATGTTCACTATCCAGACGTCTGATCAACAATACAAAAGTCTAACAACACAAATCAGACGCACAATCATAACTGACTGCAGAGATTGAGCTACTGGAAATATTACTTATAAATTAACAGGCGTCTGATGTATATCATCCAGGCACCTGATGTACTGTGTAGACATCTGGTAACATAACTTCAGACGTATGATTCAGTCAGACTTCAAAGGCTGAGTTACTGGAATTTCAGCTCGAATTTTCATAACGTCTGGAGTTCATCATCCAGGCGTCTGACATACTTGTGCAGATGTCTGGGATGAGAACTTCAGGCATCTATATTACATAGGGTTTTGGAGAATTGATAGTACATATACGCCAGGTGTCTGGAGACAACCATCATGCGCTTGGGTACGCTGAAAAGCTCTACTTCAAGCTTATGCTAGTTTTAACCCTATGAGACTCAATGATAAATGATCTATGAGTGTCGTGAATGTGATTCTATCAAGTCTATTCAAGGCTTAATATGCTAATTCAACAAAAAAGTAAAGAAAGAGAAATATTTACACATTAATCCTCTTCACTTCCTACTGAATTCCTTGAAGACATCCATTTAACTTGTTGAATCCAACCTTTGATTTCCTTATGTCCATTTCTTGGTTTCCAAGATTTATTGATTGATGTCTTTGCTTTAATGATGCAGCTCAACGTCTTCATTTGATATGACTTTTGATATATTGACTATGCTTTCATTAACTATAAAATATGGTGATTAGTCACAATTAATTATGTTTACTTATCATCAAAACCACATTAGGGGATCTAATATCGGGAAAAAATCAACAATATTTGGAGTTCGAAATATATCACAATTCTATCCATAAATGCGTTGTCAAGAAGAAGCCTTGTTTATTAAAAGTTCTAACCTAATTACAACACGATATTTGATTCCAAATCACACCCTGAAACAAGGTAGGTTTGTTAGAGTCAAACTCTAGAAGTTTGGTTCAGACTAGACTCAATGTTTGAATCAAATCCCGTATAAAATGCAAACCCTAAGTTGATCTGTCAGTAGTTAGACCACTAATAATACTATATACTAGTCAATAATCTGCTGTCTAAATGACTAACACAGTCTTTGCTGATTAGTCGACCAATGGCAAGTTGTTACTTGACTAATCAGCACTTTACTCGACTAATGCTTACACATTTATCGACTAGCTGCTGCCTAAAGCTGGGAGCTTGAATCTCTCTCATCTCACGGAACTCTGTCATGAGAGCTTGGAAGTGTGCTATGATGGCCGACCTTGTCAGCACCAAGAGCTTGGCTGAGATGACCTATGAAGCTGAATGAATGGTTGATATGTGCTACAGAATCACACCAGGAGCTCAGACATGTCGACCTCTGAATATATTCTTGGGTGTCTACTACTGAGGTTGTCCTTGTAGAGCATAACTGTTAGAGAGCCTACCTCGAGTGTAACTAAGTGTAACTACTAGGATCATTCTTATAGAGCATAGCATGTTAAGGAGCCAACAATGGATGTAACTGTTAGGGTCATCCCTATAGAGCATAGCTATTAACGATTCGGCCTTATGGAGGTTGTCCTTGTAAAGTGTAGCTATTAGGGAGCCGACCGTGTGTGTAATTTCTAAGGTCATCCTTATAAAACATATCCCGTTAAGGAGCTGACTATGGGTGTAACTGCTAGGTTCGTCCCTTTGGAGCATAGCTCGTTAAAAAGCAAACCTAGGGTAGTCCTCAAGAACTTGTGCAGCTTTCTGCTAGTGCTTCATTTGAGGTGCCTTGATCGAGATCATCAACCACATGTTCCCCTTGGAGGGAGATGTTTCAAGGCCAAAACTTTCCGATGAGGTATTGGATCTCCTTCCTCAGGTTAAATCCAGGACCATCTTGTATAAAACTTGAACTGACTAGTCCAGATTTCTCGCATTTCTTGGAGCCTTGCCGTGAGAGATTGGAGAACATCTATTGTGTGAATGACATGGGCTTTTGTAGGTGCACCGTGAGAGATTGGAGAACATCTATTATGTGAATGACGTGGGCTTATGTACGTGCACCACCCATGGGTCGGTTATCCTCTATAGGCTAGATTTTGAGCGTGTTGTTGGATTCGCCTCTAATGATCTTCTTGCCCTTTGCTATTAGAGCAGATGAAGAAGATACCGAAGAATAAGTTGACGAGATGTTGAAGAAGATGTTGGATTGAGCGCCTATGCAACAAATGTTATCACAAGGCCCTTTCTCTAGAGCCAACTATTGATGCCTAGAATCTCACGGAGCCAGGGACCAACAACGGGGGCAAGTTTTCAGGCAACAGAGAGCCACGTCATGGTTTTACTGGGCCGACCGCCTTCTCTGTTACCTGTGAGAGAGAGAGAGAGAGAGAGAGAGAGAGAGAGAGAGAGAGAGTGTGTGTGTGTGTGTGTGTGTGTGTGTGTGTGACGTCAAATGATTGGGGGATGGACCCTCTGACTACCCTCCAATTTCTAAGTCAGGCAGCGATTGAAGAAGGTGGTGGTGAGCGTAAGATGGCTTCTATGTATATAGGTCGTATGAATTTAGCATTTAAAGGTTTCCATGTGAAAGTAAGCATATGATAATTGGGGCATAAGTTAGGCCATGATTTTAAATGTAATTTAAGGTATAAGTTAGGGCATACCTCATGGCAGAGATGATCACGTGTATTTATGGGCTGAGGGTTAGTTACGCCATGACAACGAGAGTTATGAGGATCCTAGATCCTCGGCGCATAACTATTTCCTTAGATTGCGTGATGAATGGATAAGGAAAGGTACGTGCAAACATCCAAATTAAGCATGTGTGTCTGTCATGCATTTGGATGCATTTGGATAGTTTCTTGCCTGTAATGATATGGAGAGCAGACTGTTAAAGATTGTGATGAGCATTTATAGAAGCTAAGCTGTTAGGCAGGTGTACTCTTGGATGATGTAGATGAAGGGGCTAATCTCGGGTATGTACCATAAGGTCATCCTGAGAAGCGCTGTCACAAATAAGACGACCTCGTGGAGGTCATCCTCCCATGGATGTTGTCATGGTGCCAACCTCGAGGTCAGACTTGTGGTGGGTGGCTGCTTGAGGAGCTAACCATGCGAAGGTTGTCTATGTGGAGGATAGCTGCTGAGGGAGCTGACCTTGTGGAGGCAATCTTGTAGGGCATAGCTGCTAAGAGAGCCAACATCGTGGAGATCGTCCATATATGAGTATTGTTCGGTGATGCTAAGCTTTAATATTTATAGACTGCAAGTGTACGGTGTCTTCATAGCACTATACGGGTCGTCCTCAGGGGGGCAGTCGTTGAGTACCGATTTCTTTCTTAGTTAAAATCTACGTGATCGATAGGGGGCTGAGATGAATAATGAGGGAAAACATCAAGGGATAAAAGCTCTAGGGCGCAGGTATCCCCGCCATTGAATTGGGGTTAGGATCAAATTAAGTTAACCAATTGTTGGATTCATTAGGACTTTGGAGAGGTCGTCTAACCTAAGTGCATTCTCCTCCCCCATCCCCCCACTCTCGTGGTGCATGATAGGATATTCCCCTAAGTTATCCCACCCCTGCTCTCACGACGTGATGATAGGACTACCTAACCTATAACGATGTCCTCACTCGCCGAAACATCGATATACGTTAAATGCGTTATGTTCGACGCATATCCTCGATCTTCCTCCATGCCACTCTCATAGATTAGGATTTGGATCTATGTTAGGAGTGATTTAATCGGTGCCCGACTCTCATTGGCTACACTGATAGTATAGGCCAATGAACATATTGAAAACCCTATATTAGTCTTGACTCTCGCCAGCGGCTAATCTAATTAACCACAAGGAAGGAGCCCAATATACAATGACAATTGTTACGCTCTGTAGGCCGGCCCATGAAATTAAAGCATGTATGCACTAGAGGCCCAAAGCAGACACTTCAACGACCCTCCTAATGGGACAGTAGCTGAGCTGAAGATTGCATCCATCTAGAGAAGCTCGCCTCACCCTGCCACTAGCTCTCCCCAAGATCAACCAGAGAAGCTCGCCCATCCAACCATCAAGCTTGCCGTGCCGAGGACAAGCTTGTCTACCCTCTAACAAGAAGCACCGTCTGGAGGAGCCGAGCTTAATCGCCAAGCTTAATCGCCCCCTAGGGTGATCAATTATAAATATCTCTGACAGTATGACGTAGGCTCACATCCTCTCCATTAATGCCAGAGGTCAAGAGCAAGAACTGATGGCCGCCCCTCGTGTATCATTAATGTACCTGACACCATCTGACACCATTAATGCAGGAAATATCCCTGACACAGCTCTTTGACCTATCGCTTCAGTACTCAAGTGCCAGCTGGGTTGATTCGACAGTTGACGGGATGGCAAACAACCGCCTCTTAGCCCTATAAATACCCCCCTCATGCCTACATATAGGGGGTTGGTCGGTTAAAAATTCTAACTTATTTTCATGCAAAAGGTCGGATATCTTCCACATATCTGCGCCTTCCTCAGAAGCTCTCCATGCTTCGCAGATCTGTCTCAAGATTGCCAAGCATGCCCGACGACTGCATTTTACGTCACCAGCTGACTTAGGCATCGGAGAGGCTATGGGATGACAGCCAGCCCAGCCTTTCTGATGAGTTTTTGATTCTCGCAGGAAGCTCGCCTCAGCTACTGGGAGATGGCGACCTTCAGGCGATCTTCGGATCCTTCACCTCTGAAGCGAGTTTCGAGTCGTGCTAAACTTTCCATAAGCCAAAAACTTGTAAATCTTTGTACCCGTGATTTCTACTTCAAATAAATTTCATTATGTATGGATCTGACCTGCAATAGTTGGTGTCGTCTGTGGGAACAAGGGTTACACCCATGTCAAACTCCACACGTCATCACCGTAATCCTTGCCACGACAAGTCACCCGATGTCTCACCCCCTCCACCTCTGAGGAGGCCGGGTCGACTTGAGACCATCATCGACGACACATTGAGGCTACCCCTGGCCGAAGAGCCCTGTTCTCCGAGAAGAATTCCCTCAATGATTCAACCCCTTGAGGGGTCGGCCGCGGCCAATGGCATCTACAAGATCTTCCAGAGCCTCACTAAGATGATGGAGGAGTGGACCATTGCCCAGCAAGCGGGACCCTCTCGGGCAGAAGGCCCCTCCGAGCTCTACAATGTGAGGAGAGACCTCCTCCACCAATTTGATGAGGAAGTAGCAGCACGGCAGAGGCAGTTCGAGGAAGCAGATGTAGCCGCTCTGTAGAGGGAGATCAACAGAGAGGAAGAGGCCACTCGTTAGAGGCGACTACAGGAGGAAGCGTCCCTTCGATGGTTTTTCCTCTTCGATGCTGAAAGGGAGAGGCTTCAAGAGGGCAGCTGCAGAGTCCCCCTGGCATCGGCCTCGATGGTGCAGAGGGACGCCCTGTCGGAACATCCTGTGGGAAGCTATCGTCGTGGGATATCACCTAGCCCGAGGTGAGGGGGCGCAAATTTCGTAGCAGGAGCCCCCCGACGAGATCACCACTCTCCTAAGTATGGAGGCGGATGGAGGAGGAGCCGTGACCACAGTCCTAACCCTCAGGAGAGAGGGAGGAACACCTCTGAGTGCCGAAGTGGCTCATCCGATGGTTCCAACTGGCAGGAGGGAGAGCCGACATCACCCCCGGCCCTGAAGAAGCCAATCCGCTAACCCACAGGGTGATCTTAACCCTGGTACCCCATAGGTTCAAGCTACCTCAGGTTAAACTTTATGAAGGTTCGAGCGATCCCCTAGAGCACGTGCAGCTATACCGGGGAGTTATGGAGATCTACGGAGCAGGTGACGCCCTCCTTTGCCGAGCTTTCCGGACGACCTTGAAGAAGGCGACGGTGGAGTGGTATAACGGCTTGCCCGATGGTTCCGTTGATTCGTTTGGTGACGTCTTACGAAAGTTTTGCCACCAATTCTTGGCAGGGCAAAAAAGAAGAAGGCGTCGGACTATCTGTTCACGGTGGTCCAGAAGGAGGGAGAGACCATCCGTAACTTCTTGCACCACTTCAACGAATAGCGACTCAGCGTGACGAGCTGTGGAGATGAGCTCCTTATGGCAGCCTTCAAGAAGGGACTGATGAACAGAAGTCTTCACAATCTGCTGCTCCGAGATCTTCCTGTCGATCTCCCGCCCTCTTCGCTCGGTCAGAGAAGTTCATGTTGAGCAAGGAGTCCCTGGGAATGGTGAAGAAGGCCTCAACCGTCGTAGCTCCCTGTGCTGAAGCAAGGCCCAATGAGCGACAGAGGCAGGATGAACGCCGCCAAGGTCACGACCAGGACTGTAACAGGGGTCGACCAAGATCGCCCCCAAGGGCATGACCAGGTGGGCCCCCGAGTGCAGGATCGCCCCGGACCTCTGAGGGGATTCTTTGCGCCCAGAAACCCCACTCCGAGAGGAGGGCCAAAGAGAGCATAGTAGGTGGTACATTACACCAGGCTCAACGCCACCTTGACCGAAGTGATGACGGTGGCTCTGTTTGGCAGGCTTCTCAGAGACCCGCCCCTAGAGATGAGAACAAGAGCTGGCGGGAAGAATATGCAGAAATATTACCGGTACCACACGACAATGGCCACGACACTGATGACTGCTTTGCCATGAAGAGAGATATTAAGCAACTGATCCAGGGCAGGCATCTTCGAAAATTTGTCGACCCAGAGAGACCTGACTGTGAGAGAAGAGCAGCTGCAGGGTATGATCTGTTGAGTATTGATTCCCCAGATTTGGTTTTGATGATGAACAAACATAAATATCGTGAACTAACTCTTTGTGAGCGCAGTTATGGAGATCATCGCCAAAATTCTATGAACATCAAAAGCAACTTCTCAAGACTTCTCAAAGCACGTGATCGTGTGCCTGAAGCTTCGTTGAAGCTCTAGGAGCATTATTGAAGTCAAGAGATTCGGAATGAAGCTTTGAAGACGGTTCGTCAAGTTTAATTTATAGTCGTCTAAGCTTCTTTTCTAGAATGTTAAGCCTTGAGTAGGTATTACGTTTTAATCTTCATAACGCTCATATCTTAGAGCTAGGATTATCTTAGAAGCCCATACAAACTTTCCCGAAGCTTCACGCTTCATTTCGTGGGTTCTGGTGCATCTTAGTTGATTCAAGAAGAAGAACCAACCGACTAGATTGTCATCTAGTCGGTCAGTAATCCTTCTTGAACCGACTAGATCTCCTTGCTCAATTCAGCCTAGACACTGTTTATCAATTAGTCGGTCCAAGAATGTTCACCGACCGACTAGTTGTCAAACTAGTCGGTTAGGAATCCTTCTTAGACCGACTAGTTAAGCTTTCATTTTTCAGCCTGAGTTACTGTTTACAGTTAGTCTGTCCAAGAACATTCATCGACCGACTAGTTGTGAAACTAGTTGGTTGGAATTTGTTCTTAGACCGACTAGTTCACCTTGTATTCAGCCTATTTGATTTCAACTCTTAGTCGGTCAAAGAACACTCACCGACCGACTAGTTGTCAAACTAGTCGGTTGGCAAGTCTTCTTAGACCGACTAGTTCTCTATTCCCGGAACTATCTTTATTGGCTGTGAAGCTCTTAGTCGGTCCAAGAGGAATCACCGATCGACTAGTTGAGAAACAAATCGGTCAGTGATACTTCTTAGACCGATTAGACTGCTTCAGAAATAGATCAGTTGGAGCATTAATTGCACGAATTTTACCTCTCTCTCCTCTCTATCCTATATAATCTTGAGATGCTTCTTCATAGCATTCAAGGCTGATATTTATTACATTTTAGAGAATCAAAGAGAAGCATTCAACTCCATTTCTAAAGCTTCATTTCTCATAAGAATCTCTCCCTCACTCTTATTTCTCAAGAGAGATTCTCATTGATTGCGAGCCATTCAAGCCAAGAGCTTGATTCAAGGTCACCAACTCCACCCTAGGCTTCTATTGCTGGTCATCTTCTTGGAGCTAGGATTTGGTGCATTCTTCACCTTCAAAATCTTCCTTGCCCTAAAATCGTAAGTTTACTCAAGGCATAGGATTTTGTTGGTAAGCATTTCATATTTCACTTACTTTGATATTGCTAGTTTTTCTCTCGGTTTGTGAGAGAAGTGTGTGATTCCGGTTTGTGGGAGTCACATTTTCATTTGTGTATGATTTGATCTTGTAGAGGTTTTCTACAAGAATTTCATAGTGCAAATTTGAGTTAGAGGATTCTAACTCAAGTAGCCGGAGGGGATCCGGGTGTTTGAGACGTAGGATCACTGGGAACAAGTCGGGGAGACTTGGGTGGATCCAAACCCGTTATATCATTTGTTTGCGTTGATCATTTCTTTGTTGTCAATTTTTCATTTCCACATTGTTGGTTAAGTTTGCAAGATAATTAGGAATTATCCTCTTGATTATTTTAAAGTACTATTCACCCCCCCCCCTCTAGTACTTGTACAGTAGCTATCAGGTCATTACATGATCAACCGACCCACAACACCGAGCAAGTGGCCCACCACAGGCCCGAGCCGGTTGTGCGTGTGGATGTAATATGTGGCGGGCCGACCTAGGGTCACACATCAGCATCGGTAAGGAAGGCATACGCTCAACAATATTGACAGCGGACGCCGACACGGAGGCAAAGCGGAGAAGAGTGGCTCGTCCCCCTATCTCCTTCTCTGATGACTACCTGGAAGGAGTCAAGCTGCCGCATGAGGACGCCATCGTCATTGAAGCTCTTGTCGGGCTGACGATTCTGAGCAGGCTCTTGGTCGACACAGGCAGTTCGTGCAACATCCTGTTCTTGTTCATGATTCTTGTAGCGACCGGTTTTTGTAATGACTTTTATATGAATAATATTGGATGTTTCCCTCTTTGTGTGTTTTTCCAGTAGAAATCCTTACGATTAACTTTGTAGCGTCTTAATCTTAGTGCTAGGGTGATCCTAGAGGCCTTAGTAATCTTCCCGAAGCTTCGTGCTTCGATTCGGCATTTTTCGTGCATCTTAGTCGGTTCATGAAGGAGAGCCAACCGACTAGATTGCAATCTAGTCGGTCAGCAACACTTCTCAGACCGGCTAGTTCTTGTCAGTAAATTTCGACTGAGTTACTGTTTACGTTTAGTCGGTCTAAGCATGTTCTTCGACCGACTAGTTTCCAAACTCGTCGGTCAGGTCTTTTACTCAGACCGACTAACGGTCAGTACTCATTATCTATCTTATTCGACCTTTAGTCGGTTCATGAACATTCACCGACCGACTAGATCCCAAACTAGTCGGTCGACGGGTCTTCACAGACCGACTAATCATGCATTCTCTGTACAGACACTGTTCACTGTTTGATGTTAGTCGGTGTCAGTTGGACGACCGACCGACTAGATCCTAAACTAGTCGGTCGACCACCCTTCTCTGACCGACTAAATTGCCCAGTAAACCTAGGTTAAGTTGGAGCCGCCGCACTTTTTCTTTATTTAAACCCTCGACCATTTCTATTCTTTCTTCACTTTTCTTAGCTCATCTTCTTCCCCAATCATCCCCCAATAATCCTCTTGCCTTCCTTCATCCTCCCGAGCTCCCCCTCACCCTCTTTTGCGCCGGCACCACCCCCGTAGGCCGCCGACCGATCGCCAAAACCCCCTAAATCCTCTTTTGCTCCAGATTTACCCTATATTTCCCCATTCTCCATATCCATTTTAGATCAGCCACTGGAGATCTTTCAGCCACAACATCTCCCTCGGATCGCTCTTCCGTTGTCGTGCTAAGCTCGGTGGCGACGGCAACCTGGAAATCGTCGAGATCTTCTTCTACCTGCAGTTCGTAGGCATCGTAATCGTCATTCTTCCGCTACAAAAACGGTTAGTGATCTATCTTTAATTCTCTGTAACCCACACTGTAAATTAGAAACCCTAATTAAAATGGATTACTAGACGTTATAGGATTCCAATGCAAACCGGTTTAGAACTCTAAATCTAATTTTCTATTTTGCCATAACAGCGAAACCAATTTCCGTAGGATACCGATCTCGTGACTCTCGTCGAACAACAACTTAAGTACCAGGCAAGTGAAACTTGCCAACCTTGCTTTAGGCCATGTTGTTAGGCCAATACTTTGTTTTGGCGTGAAAGAGACTAGACCGTGAAATGATAGCGGTCTAGGCGCCAATTCAATTCTAGCTTGACAATGAAGCTAGAATTTCCTTTGTCATGCCATGTCATACAACTGCCTGTCACGTTTAATTTTCTTTAACCGTACGCAATTTCATTTCAAATAACTGTCATGTGCATCCATTTTTACATATCATGTTGCATGTTGCATCATAGCACACGCTACAAATCCTTGTATAAATCCGTGTTTCCGTGTTACCGGCTAGGCACCCGTTATGCGGGCACAACCCTACGCCATACGTGTTAAAAACACTTCCTGGCTCGTGATCCAGAAGCAATCATTACGTGTTCGGGGGTAATGCCCTGGCTCGACACACGTGGAGGGGTAGGGATAAACGGTCACTTGAGCGTAAGAGTTGGCCCGTACAGCCACTCTAGCCAAAGGGCGGAATCTCTGTGCACGACGTGCTTACAATTCTTGTACTTGTCAAGTAATTGTTTACTTGCCATGCCATGTTTACTTGCCATGCTATAATCATGCCATAACATAAACTGCTGTTGTTTTCATTACATAAACTACCCCGTCATACTATACTCTAGAACTGCTAGGTTGTTACCACTTTTCTTTAGTTTCCTTGCACAAGTCTTGTAGACTTGCTGACATGTGCCCCTTCTCTTTGGATGACGCATGTTAGTTGCTAAGCCAGAGTTTGCTGTGGAGGGTGACGAGTCCGTGGAGTACGTGCCTGATCCCATTGCTGACATTGAGTACGAGGACACCGATGACCAGTCCTAGTGTTCCTTCGTTCCTTCTTCGTTAGTTGTGTGGTTGTCGGTGAGTAGCACCGTTGTTGTTAGTTTTATTGTCGGCCATGCTAGGCCTTTTCTTTTTGGACTCTTTTGTTTGCCTGGTGGCATTTCTGGTTGTTGAATTTTTATCTGGACTCTGAGTTGAATAATTTTAATTATTTGCCTCTTTTTCTATTATTGTTATTGTTGTTTCCAAGTCACATTACATGGACCTGCTACTTTGTGATACTTGACGCTTATCAGACTTGCGGCATTGTTGCTTCAAGTCTGAGCGGACCTTCTCACGCTTCGCCTCCATATTTTTGGGAAGCGGGGCGTGACAGGTTTCTTTGGTGGCCCATGCAGGTCCTCTCCTATTTTTTGTAACTGTGACTTAATCGGAACAACGATAAGAATTATAGGATGTCCGATAAACAATTTCAACACCGAGTCATAAGGCTGAGAGTCTAATTTTTTTCGTGTTTCCTGTGTCAATAGATGGCTGGGAGACGGAATACCCGTACTGGTGGTGGTGTGCCCCCTCGTATCGAGGAGCTAGATCGGGAGCCCACCAACGGGGAGATCATGCGGATGATGCATCAGATGATGCAGGTGCAGCAGGGGATGCTGCAGAATGCCCGGAATGTTCCACCTGCTCGGGCAGCACAGCCTGTTCAGAATGTCCCTCGCTTCGAGCCTGGAGCGAAGCAGTTTCAGGAGATTAGTCCCGCTTACTTTGATGGGACCGAAGGACCTCTGGCTGTAGATGAATGGACCAGGAACATGAAGGACAACTTGAAGATGTCGAAGGTCGACCCTTCTGGATGGGTTGACTTGGCGAAGAGGCAGCTCAAGGATAACGCTTGGAACTGGTGGGATGCCGAGGAGGAGTTGCTGGAGGAGCCGATATCTTGGGCTACTTTCAAGTCCAGATTTGATGAGGAATACTTTTCAAATGCTGCCAGGAGGGAGATGGCGTAGTGCTTCATTGACCTGAAGCAGGGGAGCTTGACGGTGGACCAGTACCACCAGGAGTTCACTAGGCTGAGTCGCTTCGCACCGAAGATGGTGCAAGATGCTGATGAGAGAGCCCAGAGGTTTCTGCAGGGGCTTTCTTTGGATCTTCAGAGCTATGTGACTTCTTCTGATGCGGAGTCCAATCAGAAGGTTTTGATTACGGCAAAGAGGCAGGAGCGGATTATGAGCTAGAAGAGAGGGCAGATTTCTGGAGCTGGGAAGAGGCCTGTGGAGCAGGCCAGAGCAATGATGAGACCAGGGTTCGGGCCCATTCAGTTGGTACAGTTCAAGAGGCCCGGAGGACCTCCTACTCTGAAGACTTGCCATTTCTGTGGCAAGACGGGGCATGTCAAGGATCAGTGCCGGAAGATGTTGGGGCAGTGCTTGATTTGTGGTGATCCTGTGCATACCATGAAGGACTGCCCGAAGTCCAAGCAGCCGTGGAAGAGACCTGTTGCAGCTCAACCGTTGCAGCAAAGGGCACCTGTTCCTGCTGGACGTGGAGCGCCTCTCGTTCCGCAGAGGCAGGCTTTTCAGCAGGCTGTTCAGCCGAGGCGGCAGGCGTTTCTGATGACTATTGTTGAGACCGAGGCGGTGGATGAGGTTATTGCAGGTAACCCTCAATCCAACTGTTTCTTTCCTTAGTTAGTTTTATTTATTAGATTATGTTTGGTTACTTGCATATGTTTGTCTGCTAGAATAGAACTTGATTGTTAGACTATCTGTTAGGTGTGATTTTGGTTTGCACATTTCCTGCACGAGTCCTCTTCGACTCAGGTGCATCGATGTGCATTATTTCCTGGAGCTTCGTGGAGAAGTATTCCTTGTCGACTTCCCCTCTTCTCAAGAGTTGGAATATCGTTACAAAGAATGGCGTGGTCTCGGTGCATCGTGGTTGCAACTCTTGCCCTTTGGTGGTCTGTGGACATAAGCTCTACGCTGATTTTATTGTCCACGACATCATCAACTATGATACCGTCCTCGGGATGGACTGGCTAGGGAGCTTCTATGCCACGATCGATTGTTGGAGGAAGAAGGTGGTGTTCGAGATCCCTGGACATCCGGTGTTCGAGTTCATCCAAGGTAGCAGTTCGCTTGGTCCGGTCAGGTTTCGGGCCAAGCCGGTGGAGATCGTTGCTATGCAGATGGAGCAGTGTTGGCCTACGGTAGTGCGTGACTTTGACGACGTCTTCCCCGAGGAGATGTCTGGATTGCCACCTGATCGAGCTCTCAAGTTTTCGATCGATCTCATTTCGGGAGCGCAGCCTATTTCGAAAGCACCGTATCGCATGGCACCAGCAGAATTGGAGGAATTGCAGAAGCAGCTAGATGAACTTCTTCAGAAGAGTTACATTAATCCTAGTGTGTCTCCGTGGGGAGCACCGGTACTGCTGGTAAAAAAGAAGGACGGTTCGCGTCGCATGTGTGTAGACTACCGGGAGTTGAATGCGGTGACCGTCAAGAATCGATATCTGTTGCCTCGTATTGATGACATTTTTGATCAGTTGGGAGGATCGAGGGTATTCTCTAAGCTGGATCTAAGGAGTGGTTTTCACCAGCTGAAGGTTAGGAAGGAAGATGTTCCGAAGACAGTATTCAGGACGAAATATGGACACTACGAGTTCGTGGTTATGCCTTTCGGTGTAACCAACGCACCCGCGGTTTTTATGAATCTGACGAATCTGATCTTCTATGAATTTTTAGATAAGTTTGTCATTATCTTCATTGACGACATTCTGATCTACTCGAAGTCAGAAGAGGAGCATGCGTCGCACTTAAGGACGGTATTGGAGATTTTGAGGAAGCATCGGTTGTATGCTAAGTATTCCAAGTGCGAGTTTTGGCTGGATAGGGTTGCTTTTCTCGGGTATGTGGTGACTGGAGATGGTATTTTGGTGGACCCCGAGAAGATTAAGGCTATCAGGGAGTGGCCTGTTTCGCGGTCAGCGTCCGAGATCCAGAGTTTCCTTGGACTTGCAGGTTATTACAGGCAGTTCATTAAGGACTTCTCCCGTATTGCCGAGCCGATGACCAGATTGACGCGAAAGGATGTATCTTTTATTTGGTCTGATGCCTGCGAGGGAGCTTTTGGTGTTCTGAAGGAGAAGATGACGTCTGCCCCTGTTCTTGCTGTGCCCGACCGGAGTGGAGGATTCGAGATCTTTTGCGATGCTTCTGGCAAGGGTCTCGGTTGCGTATTGCATCAGCATGGGCACGTGGTTGCGTATGCTTCTCGTTAGCTTAAGTCTCATGAGAAGAATTACCCGACGCACGATTTGGATTTGGCTGATGTCGTGTTTGCGCTGAAGATTTGGAGGCACTTCCTGCTGAGTGAGAAGGTGAAGATCTTCACCGATCACAAAAGCTTGAAGTATATTTTTACTCAGAAGGAGCTCAACATGCGACAGCGTCGGTGGTTGGAGCTCATGGCGGACTATGAGATTGATTTGCAGTTTCACCCTGGCAAGGTGAATGTGGTTCCGGATGCGCTGAGTAGGCTTCCGGCGGTGATGTTGTTGACTTCGCAGTGGAGATTACAGCAGGATTTTTGCGAGTCTGGTATTGAGATTGTTCTGCCTGGAGAGGTCTCTTCGTTGATGTGTATGCAAATACAGTCGACGATCGTGGATCGGATCAAGTCTGGGCAGGCTGGAGACCCGAAGTTGGTGAGGATCCGGGAGTTGGTGGAAGCCGGTCTGCGGACTGACTTCTTGATTCATGAGGATGGCTCGCTGAGATTTGGAGCCAGGTTGTGTGTACAGGCTGGGGATATCAGAGAAGAGCTGTTGGCGGAGGCACACAGTTTGTTGTATTCTGTGCATCCTGGTGGGACCAAGATGTACAAGGATCTTCGGTTAAACTTTTGGTGGCATGGTATGAAGAGGAGTGTGGCTCGGAGCGTTTCCAAGTGCTTGGTTTGCCAGCAGGTAAAGGCGGAGCATCAGTGTACGGCGGGGTTGCTACAACCGCTTTCAATTCCGGAGTGGAAGTGGCAGCACATCACTATGGACTTCGTGACTGGACTACCTCGGGGTCCAAAGCAGAATGACGCGATTTGGGTGATCGTAGACCGATTGACCAAATCCGCGTACTTTATTCCTTTCCGAGTAGGGCAGTCCACTGAGGCACTAGCGAAGAGATATATGGAGGTAAATCTTTTACTCTCAGTTTTAATTTCCTTTTCCTAGTTTAGATAGTGATGTAACGTGAATCGTGCAGGAGATCATACGACTTCACGGAGTCCCTGTGAGTATCGTGTGAGACAGAGACACGAGATTCACATCTCAGTTCTGGCAGAGTCTGCAGAAGAGTTTGGGTACGAGTCTGAGTTTCAGCACGGCGTACCATCCGCAGACGGATGGCCAGTCTAAGAGGACGATCCAGATCTTAGAGGACATGCTGAGGGCATGTATATTGGACTTCAAGGGTTCTTGGGAGGATCATCTCCACCTCGTGGAGTTTGCCTACAATAACAGCTACCAGGCGATTATTGGCATGGCACCTTTTGTCGCACTATATGGAAAGAAATGTCGATCGCCACTGAGCTGGGATGCCATTGGAGAACGTGAGCTGTTAGGACCTGAGATGATCGTGGAGGCTGTTAATGTTGTGAGGAACATACGGGAGAGGCTGAGGATTGCTCAGAATCGTTTTAAGCATTGGACTGATGCTAAACGGTGTCCGCTGGAGTTTCAGCCAGGTGACCATGTGTTCCTGAAGATTTCCTCGAATCGAGGAGTGATTCGCTTTGGGAAACGAGGGAAGCTGAGCCCGAGATACATTGGACCATTTGACATTCTGGAGAGAGTTGGCAAGGTAGCCTACCGCTTAGCCTTGCCGCCATCTTTGGAAGGAGTTCACGATGTCTTCCATGTGTCGCAGCTTCATCGGTACATCAGTGATCCATCCCACGCTGTGGATTTCTCGGAGATCACCGTTCGCCCTGATCTGACATATGACCAGCTGCCAGTGCAGATTTTGGATAGGCGTCAGAAGTCACTTCGGAACAAGACCGTCGATCTTGTTAGGGTGATGTGGCGACACGGCTCGCCAGGAGAGTCAACTTGGGAGAGAGAAGACGAGATGCGAGAGCGCTACCCACTTTTGTTCCCTGACACGTGAGTGTTAGGAAATTCCGAGGACGGAATTTTTCTTAAGGTGAGGAGGATGTAACGACCGGTTTTTGTAATGACTTTTATATGAATAATATTGGATGTTTCCCTCTTTTTTTGTTTTTCCCGTAGAAATCCTTACGATTAACTTCGTAGCGTCTTAATCTTAGTGCTAGGTTGATCCTAGAGGCCTTAGGAATCTTCCCGAAGCTTCGCGCTTCGATTCGGCATTTTTCGTGCATCTTAGTCGGTTCATGAAGGAGAGCCAACCGACTAGATTGCAATCTAGTCGGTCGGCAACACTTCTCAGACCTGCTAGTTCTTGTCAGTAAATTTCGACTGAGTTACTGTTTACGTTTAGTCGATCTAAGGACGTTCTTCGACCGACTAGTTTCCAAACTAGTCGGTCAGGTCTTGTACTCAGACTGACTAACAGTCAGTACTCATTATCTATCTTATTCGACCTTTAGTCGGTTGATGAACGTTCACCGACCGACTAGATTCAAAACTAATCGGTCGACGGGTCTTCACAGACCGACTAATCATGCCTTCTCTGTACAGACACTGTTCACTGTTTGATGTTAGTCGGTGTCAGTTGGACGACCGACAGACTAGATCCTAAACTAGTCGGTCGACTACCCTTCTCTGACCGACTAAATTGCCCAGTAAACCTATGTTAAGTTGTAGCCGCCGCACTTTTTCTTTATTTAAACCCCCGACCATTTCTATTCTTTCTTCACTTTTCTTAGCTCATCTTCTTCCCCAATCATCCCCCAATCATCCTCTTGCCTTCCTTCATCCTCCCGAGCTCCCCCTCACCCTCTTTTGCGTCGGCACCACCCCCGTAGGCCGCCGGCCGATCGCCAAAACCCCCTAAATCCTATTTTGCTCCAGATTTACCCTATATTTCCCCATTCTCCAGATCCATTTTAGATCAGCCACTGGAGATATTTCAGCCACAACATCTCCCTCGGATCGCTCTTCCGTTGTCATGCTAAGCTCGGTGGCGACGACAACCCAGAAATCGTCGAGATCTTCTTCTACATGTAGTTCGTAGGCATCGTAATCGTCGTTCTTCCGCTACAAAACGGTTAGTGATCTATCTTTAATTCTCTGTAACCCACACTGTAAATTAGAAACCCTAATTAAAATGGATTACAAAACGTTATAGGATTCCAATGCAAACCGGTTTAGAACTCTAAATCTAATTTTCTATTTTGCCATAACAGCGAACCCAATTTCCGTAGGATACCGATCTCGTGACTCTCGTCGAACAACAACTTCGGTACCAGGCAAGTGAAACTTGCCAACCTTGCTTTAGGCCATGTTGTTAGGCCAATACTTTGTTTTGGCGTGAAAGAGACTAGACCATGAAATGATAGCGGTCTAGGCGCAAATTCAATTCTAGCTTGACAACGAAGCTAGAATTTCCCTTGTCATGCCATGTCATACAACTGCATGTCACATTTAATTTTCTTTAACGGTACGCAATTTCATTTCAAATAACTGTCATGTGCATCCATTTTTACATATCATGTTGCATGTTGCATCGTAGCACACGCTACAAATCCTTGTATAAATCCGTGTTTTCGTGTTACCGGCTAGGCACCCGTTATGCGGGCATAACCCTACGCCATACGTGTTAAAAACACTTCCTGGCTCGTGATCCAGAAGCGAGCATTACGTGTTCAGGGGTAATGCCCTGGCTCGACACACGTGGAGGGGTAGGGATAAACGGTCACTTGAGCATAAGAGTTGGCCCGTACAGCCACTCTAGCCAAAGGGCGGAATCTATGTGCATGACGTGCTTACAATTCTTGTACTTGTCATGTAATTGTTTACTTGCCATGCCATGTTTACTTGCCATGCTATAATCATGCCATAACATAAACTGCTGTTGTTTTCATTACATAAACTGCCATGTCTTACTATACTCTAGAACTGCTAGGTTGTTACCACTTTTCTTTAGTTTCCTTGCACAAGTCTTGTAGACTTGCTGACATGTGCCCCTTCTCTTTGGGTGACGCATGTTAGTTGCTGACCCAGAGTTTGCTATGGAGGGTGACGAGTCTGTGGAGTACGTGCCCGATCCCGTTGCTGACGTTGAGTACGAGGACACCGGTGACCAGTCCTAGTGTTCCTTCGTTCCTTCTTCGTTAGTTGTGTGGTTGTCGGTGAGTAGCACCGTTGTTGTTAGTTTTATTGTCGGCCATGCTAGGCCTTTTCTTTTTGGACTCTTTTGTTTGCCTGGTGGCATTTCTGGTTGTTGAATTTTTATCTGGACTCTGAGTTGAATAATTTTAATTATTTGCCTCTTTTTCTATTATTGTTATTGTTGTTTCCGAGTCACATTACAGGGACCTGCTACTTTGTGATTCTTGACGCTTATCAGACTTGCGGCATTGTTGCTTCAAGTCTGAGCGAACCTTCTCACGCTTCGCCTCCATATTTTTGGGAAGCAGGGCATGACAATTCTGAAGATGGGGATGGACTGGGTGGAGCTGAGGCCGTGCTTAGGCCCAATTGTCAGCTTCACCGGACATTTGGTGCCCATTGTTGGGGTGATCACGCTACCGGTCACATTGGGAGAGAGGCCCAAGGTTGTCACTCGAATGACGTAGTTCGTTGTCATCGACATCACCTCGACATACAATGGCATTATAGTGCGACCTTACATGCAGCTGTCGAAGCTCTTCCCATACTCTTGCATCAGATGGTGAAGTTTCAGACTCCGCATGTGGTTGGACTGGTGCGGGGATCACAAAAGCTCTCCCGAAGCTACTACGTTGGCTCCACCAAACACAATGGGTCCAAGCAAGACTTGCCAATAGACTTCCTCGACGATCGAAAGGACTTTGCTCATCAAAAACCTACCCCAGTGGAGGACGTAGATGAGGTTCTGGTGGCGAAGGAAGCAGGCAAGACAATGACGATCGGCATGACGCTCGTCGCAGAGCTGAGGGCGAGTCCAATTGACCTCCTCAAGGAAAATGCAGACATCTTCAAATGGTCGCCCTCAAACATGCCCATAGTCGACCCAGACGTGATCGCCCATGAGTTGCATGTCGACCTCAAAGCGTGCCCAATCTGACATAAAAAGAGAGGTGCAGGAGGTGAAAAGAAGCAGGCAGCAGGCGAGGAAGTGGAGCGACTCTTGGAGGCTAAATTCATTAGAGAGGTGAGCTATTCTGAGTGGCTCGCTAATGTGGTCATGGTGAAGAAGCCCAGCGAAAAATGGCGGGTGTGTGTAGACTTCACTGACCTTAACAAGGTGTGCCCGAAAGATAGATTCGCGCTACCTACGATCGACCATTTGGTGGACAACGCCTCCGTTTATGAGTTGCTAACCTTCATGGATGCTTTCTTCGGCTACAATCAAATCAAAATGGCACCCCACGACGAGGAGAAGATGTCGTTCATCACTGATCGAGGGACATTCTGCTACACCAAGTTGCCTTTCGGCCTGAAGAACACCGAGGCGACCTATCAGCAGATGGTGGACAAGATCTTTCACCCCCAGGACGGCAGGAACCTGGAGGTCTACATTGATGATATGATGGTGAAGTCCAAGAAGGTCAAGGATCACCTTGTTGATCTTGAGGAGACCTTCCAAAAAATGTGTCGCTGCAATCTACGGCTTAACCCGACGAAGTGCATCTTCGACGTCCAGTCAGGGAAGTTCATCGGCTTCATGATTACGAATCGATGAATCGAGGCTAACCCCAATAATATATCTGCCCTCATCAACATGAGCAAGCCAAAGATGATCAGAGACTTACAGAAACTAAATGGTTGGATTGCTGCACTGGAGAAATTCTTGTCGAAGTCCGCCAAGAGGTCACTCCCCTTTTTCAAAATCTTGTGGAAGGCCCTCGACGTCAGGAAGGGCATGAGGAAGTGAAATGGGATGACAGCTATGCCCGAGCCTGTGGCGAGCTTAAAGCCTATCTGCAGAGCCCGCCACTGCTCACCAAGCCAAAGGACAGAGAGCAGCTCGGCCTCTATCTCTCCGCCACCGAAGAAGCTGTTAGCTCGGTCCTGATCAAAGAAGAAGGTTGGATTCAGAGGTCGATCTACTATGCAAGCCGGGTGCTTCGCGAAGCGGAGACCCGCAACAGCCCGATTGAGAAGGTCACCCATTGCTTAATACTAACAACAAGGAAGCTCTGGCCCTACTTCCAAGTGCATTCCATCATCGTCTACACCAACTTGCCGCTTGAGAAGAAATTGAGGAGGCTGGAGAGGTCAGGCAGGATGCTAAACTAGAGTGTCGAGTTCAGTGAGTTCGACATCATCTACAAGCCCTGGGCGGCGATAAAGGGTCTAGCATTGGCAGACTTCGTGGTGTAGTGCACCATCAAGGAGATTGACAGTGCAGCGCTCGATGCCCAACCGGATGCACAACAGCAACAGCTCGCCGACGAGAATCCTCCATCTACTTCCACACAATCCGAAGGTGAGCTGTGGATTGTCCATGTCAATGGGTCAGCCATAGGGTCAAGAAGCAGAGTTGGCATGTAATCAAGACCCGAAGGGAAGCCTGCTGGAGTATGCACTCCGTTTCAACTTCTCGGTAACCAACAATGTGGCAGAGTAAGAGGTCGCCATCAATGGGCTGAGGCTCTGCAGGGTGCTAGGGGAGACAAATGTGCTGCTAATCAGCGACTTAAGGCTCGTCGTTTAGCAAATTGGAGGAAGCTTCGAATCAAGATAAGATTTGATGAAGATGTATCTACAGTGCATCCGTGCTGAGCTAATCAAATTCAAGAAGACGATGGTTCAGCATCTCCCAAGGTCGAATACCCTCCGTGTCGACGCCCTCTCGAAACTGGCATCCTCTTCTTCGGTTGAGATTGGAAAAGCCATATACATCGAGAACCTGCTGACACCAAGCCTCGGGGAGGGCGAGCTGCTATGCATCGACCGGGAGCAGTCATGGATGAGCCCGATCGTCACCTACCTGGAGAGCAGAGCCCTGCTAGAGGATAGACTAGAGGTGTGAAAGATCGATCAGTAGGTCTTGACGTTCGTGATCTTCGGCGGCGTGCTCTATCAGAAGCACCGCACGAGATACGACGTCTTGTCCTAAAGTGCCTTGGGCCAAGAAGGACAGAGGAGGTCGTCCGTGATCCATGAAGGACTCTGCGGGAATCACTACGGAGGCTGCACCCTGGCGCAAAAGGAGATCTGGTAAGGATACTATTGACTGAACATGGTGAAGTATGCAACCGACTACGTCAAGCGGTGCGGGGAGTGCCAAATATTCTTCAAACTTACGATTGCCCCGTTGACTGATCTGATCCCGACCTCAGCCCGGTCTTGTTCACCAAGTGGGGGCCCGACATCCTTGTCCCATTTTCCATGGCAGCAGGAGGAAGGAAGTTTCTCGTCATCGCCGTCGACTACTTCACAAAGTGGATCGAGGTAGAGCCGCTGGTGCTCATCACCTGGGTGGACATGAAAAACTTCGTTTGGAAGTCAATTATATGCCACTTCGGGGTACCTCGCTCCATAGTGACAGACAACGAGAAGCAATTTGACTTTGCGGACTTCAGGAGCTTCTGCTCTGACTGGGGCATCAACCTTCATTTCGCCAATGTGGCGCATCCGCAGTGCAATGGCCTCACCGAAGCAGCAAACAAGTGCATCCTGGAGATGCTGACGAAGAAAGTCGGTAGCGCCCCTGGGTCCTGGCCTGACGAACTACCCAGTATCCTTTGGTCCTACTGCATAACGTACAAAGATTCAATTGGTGAGATCCCCTTCATGCTAGCTTATGGGGCAGAGGCGATCGTCTGGTGGAGGTCGGAGAGGAATCTCTTTCGCTCCAATACTTCCACGAAGAAGCCAATGAAGAGGGCCTCAACATCAATATTGATCTTGTCGACGAGGTACGGGATCATGCACTAACAAGTTTGATCAAGCACAGCGAAAGGATGGCGAGGCACTACAACTCCCACGTCAAAAAGTGAAGCTTCAGAGTCGGTGACCTCGTCCTCTGGGACGCCACTTTTAGGCTCGAGATCAACCGACGAGGCAAGTTCTTTGCAAAGTGGGAAGGCTCCTACACCATAACAGACGTCGTAGGACCGGCAACATACATTTTGGCAACCATAGAGGGCGAGGAGTTGGCCCATCCTTGAAATGTTGAGCACTTGCTTAAATTTTTTTCAATAAATGCACTTGTATATTCATTCACTATTTTTTAATAAATTGCTGCTTTTGTACACTAAGTGAGTTGTCTGTATTTGCATTTCAGCCATCCCCTACTCGGTGAAGGCCGGCTATACGTCTGGAAGCCAAAGCCTTCAAAACACACAACTTCAGGGCACTTACCCAGCAACAGAGGCCATGGGGTCGGCTCCTCCCTATCAATCCCCCTCTCGGCAGCTCACCATCAGATCCAAAGCAGTCATCCATTGTCAGCGACGGTCCAATACCCGTCCAAATTGAGGTTGCAGTGTCGACAATGGCCCAATACCTACCCTCTCAAAGAACTCTGGGGTAGCTCACCCACCAACAGAGGCCGCGGGATCGGCTCCTCCCTATCTTTTCCCCATTCGACAGCTCGCCATCAGATCCGAAGCGGTCATGCGGGGTCGACGATGGCCCAATACCCACCCGAACTGAGGTTGCAAGGTCGGCGATGGCCCAATACCCTCCCTCTCAAATAACTCAGGGGCAGCTTGCCCACCAACAGAGGCCGCATGGTTAGCTCCTCCTTATCATTCACCCTCTCGACAGCTCGCCATCAGATCTAGAGTGGTCATGCAGGGTCGGCGAAGGCCTAGTACCTGCCCGAATTGAGGTTGTGGGGTCGGCGAAGGCCCAATACCTCCCTCTCAAAGAACTCCAGGGCAGCTCATCCACCAACAGAGGCCACGGGGTCAGCTCCTCCTTATCGTCACCCTCTCAACAGCTCTCCATCAGATTCGGAGTGGTCATGCAGGGTCGGCGACGGCCCAATACCCGCCTAAATTGAGGTTACGGGGTCGGCGAAAGCCCAATACCCACCCTCTCAAAGAACTTCGGGGCAGCTCACCCACCAACAGAGGTCACAGGGTCGGATCCTCTCTATTGCCCCCTCTCGACAGCTCGCCATCAGATCCAAAGCGGTCATACGGGGTCGGCGACGGCCCAATACCTGCCCGAATTAAGGCTGCATGGTTGACGACAGCCCAATACCTGCTCTCTCAAAGAACTACTGGGCAGCTTGCCACCAACAGAGGTCGCATGGTCGGCTCCTCTTTATCGCCCCCCTCTCGACAGCTCGTCATCAGATCCAAAGCGAACGTGCAACTCCCCAACATTCTCCTTCTCCTCAGCCTTAGGCTCGTCATATAGCAGAATATTGGGGGCATAGACATACAAAAGCACAGTTCGCACAACAGAAAAACCAAAAAACAGTGACAGTGAGGAAAAAATTTCAAGTTTTATCTCATAATAACTTCTTACATCACAGTGTCAAAACAAAAAACAAGACTCCAGGCTCGGCCCCAGGGACGACCATACATTTTTGCCCTAGCCTATGGCACCTCGACTCGGCTGCTGCTCCCTTGACCGCTACCCTCTGGGCATGCGAGTCTGCCCAGTCGCCTTCATGATCGATGCTGCCTGGAATCTCCACCACCTTGGCCTCAAAAGTAGTGGAAGCCTCCTTCGTCATCGGATGCCACTGACAGCCACTCGATGTCAATCTCCATGTTGGGGTAGAGCTTCCCCAGCCTCGCCTTCGCCCTCTCGAAGCCGGCCTCCAGACCGTCGTCAAAGCCCACCACCCTCATAGCCGTCAGCGTGGGGTCGAGCTTGCTGTTATGATACTGAAGAATGTCTTGGACCCTGACCTGGTCTAATTCGACCTTTGCCAGCTCATTGTTTCGCTGCTTCAGCTCGAAGATGTTTGCTCCAGTCACCTCTTTCTCTGAGGCCAGCAGATTCTCGGTGGCGACCCTCCGGGCATCTTCTTCGTGGACCCTCTCCTGCTGCTCCCCGGTAGCCTTGTCCAGCCATGCGGTCTCGTCCATCTGGGTCTGATAATCCCTATAGACCTTCGTTAGCCTCTCGGTGGCATCCTTCAACTTTGCCACGGCACCCTTGAGAGCTACCTCCTTCCTTCCAAGCACTGCCTCGAGCCGGTTAACCTCCGATAAGTGTCGTTGGAGAGACACCAGAGCGGCGACCGCCTACAAATAAGATCATGTTATAAGCATATTGGAGAAAGAAGAAGTTCGACATCTTGGGCGAAGGTCGAAGATTTTACATGCTATGCTAGATGGCCATATCGCAGAGGCGTTCTACACCAACCTCCCACAGGGCCTCTCGGTCCCTTGACGGCACACTATTCTCTGCCCGACAGGCTGCCACCGGCTTCATCAATGAAAAACTCCTAGCCCCCACCTGGTAGTGCGGCACGATGATCATCTCTGAGGGGATGGTGAGAACTGCCTCCTTCGTCGACTTGAAGGTGGATAGTGCAACCTCGCAGCTCGGATGGCCCGGCTTCCCTAACCCATACGACGGGCATCCATATGGGCAAGTGGCGACTACAGGACGGCTTGTAGTGGTCAACATCATCGAGGGCCTCAGTGGGGCGACTAAACTTATGGAGAGGACGACAGTGGCACTGATCGGCGGACCTTGGTACTCGACAATCACAGGGCTGACCGCGGCTCCTCCTGGTTACAGTTGACTACTCCGCCAGCTGCTACCTTGCTCAAGCAAGATGTAGGAGCTGTGGCCACAGCCTCCTTCCTTGACTTCTTGATCCGCTCCCCTTTCTCAGCTCGAGCAGTAGAGGACGCCTCCAGACTCCACTTCTACCCGACCGGTACCAAGCTCCTTGAGCCGGACTGCTAACCCTTGCTCTTGCTCGGCAGTTGCTTTGACGATGCCTCCCTCTCCTTCTTCATCACCTCCTCCATGGACCTGCTCATGGTCACGCCTGCAAAAGGAGAACAGATCAGGGTGAGTTTTTTAGATGTAGTTCGCGGCACACAGAGTACCTTCAAACCAGACGTGATGGGCAACCATCTTGTCTACGACCAGGTCATTGAAGACATTGTTCTCCCTTGGGATCTCCTCCAGTACTCCGACGTTCTCCAGGTCGCTCCCCTCCAGGAGCACTTCGACATTCACTGAGGGATTCAAAGTCCCCCAGTTCGACCTTAGAGCCAATTCTGCAGGAGTCGAGACAATGGCGAATCTCCCCTTCCAGTTCCTCAACTTGCATGGTAGCTCTAGGACGAGAAGCCTACCCCTCTTCACACGGACGTAGTAATAATCATCCTACATCTTTGCCTCGAAGAAGTGCTGGAAGAGCCGCAGCGTCGGACTTATTCCATGGGCGGAGCAGAGGACAAGGAAGCCGACCATCATGCGGATGGAGTTCGACATCAATTGAAAGAGCGGGAGTTTGAGGAAGTGGAGGACGAGAAGGAGGAAGGGATGGAGCGAGAAGTGGAGCCCCAAGGTAAAGGTCGGGTAGTACATGTCGACCTCGTAGTCCTGTGGGAAGGAAACCTGCTCGCTGAGCTCGGGGAGGAAGACTGTGTAGGGGGGTCGTATGTACTTGGCACAGATCTCTGGGATCACAGAGGGTAGCAGTTGAGACATTTGAGCCAGGATTCCTGCAATGACTGCAGCCGTGGTTCCACTGCCGCCTGTGACCGTGGCAGCTGTGGCGGCCTTTACGGTCGACTTAGGCACATTCCCTTTATTAGGTTCCCTCTTGATCACCGACGGTGAAGCGACGGCCTGTTCAACTGCCGTGTCTCCCTCCCGCTGTCCAGGCCTGGACATTGACGGCGTCTCTGACGCCACTGGTTCTGACTCGGTGGCACCACCCCTGCCAACCTCCTCGATGTGTTGTTTGATAAGGACATTTGAAGAAGAAGAAGAAGAAGAAGAAGAAGCCGTGGAAGAAGCAGATGAAGGCATCGATGAGCTCGAGAGTGTACCTAAAGAAAAGAGACAAATAGAGCTCCAGTGAACGAACGGACGACGACGATCGACGGCAGCTACTCTCGACGATGCAAGGGGGGAAGCTGAAGTTTTGAAATTTTGGTAAAACCCCTCTCCTGCTCCCTCTCTGTCTCTATTTATAGGAGGAGGCAGGCGATCACGACCGTCTGACGTGGGCCACGTGGTGAGATCCGAGCGCTTCTGGACTGGCGCCTCGAATTCTCCTCCAATCACCTCAGCCACGCGTCATCTATTCAGCAAATGGGCGCCTCGAACTCTCCCCATCGCCAGATCGCCATCATGACTTTTGAGATTCAATAGTCAGGTCTCTTTGAATGCAGTTGACCAGCCTTCTTCCCGTAGGAATACGAGTCATCATCCGAACTGAAGCAGGCTGGCCGCGTCAAGCTTGAATGAAGTGGGCAATTGTTACGCGTTGTAGGCCGCCCATGAAATTAGGCCCGTATGCACTGGGGGCCCAAGCAGACACCTTATCGACCCTCTTGATGGGACAGTAGTCGAGCTAAAGATCGCCTCCATCTAGAGAAACTATCCTCACCCTACCACTAGCTAGCCCCAAGGTCAACCAAAGAAGCTCGTCCATCTGACCATCAAGCTCACCGTACCGAGGACAAGCTCGACTATCCTCCAACCAGAAGAACCGTCTGGAGGAGCCGAGCTTAATCGCCGAGCAGTGGCTCGCCCTCGAGGGCAACCAAGCATAAATATCTCTGACAAGTTTACGTAGGCTCACCTCCTCTCCATTAATGCCATATGTTAAGAGCAAGAACTGATGGCCGCCCCTCGCATCTCATTAATGAACCTGACAATATTTGACACCATTAATGCAGGAAATATCCCTGACACAACTCTCCAACATATCGCTTCAGCACTCGAGTGCCAGCTGGGTTGATTCGACAGTTGACGGGATGGCGAACAACTGCATCTTAGCCCTATAAATACCCACATCTTCCCTCCATAGAGGGGGTTGGTCAGTTAAAACATTTCCAAACAAAAGGTCGGATATCTTCCACATATCTGCGCCTTCCTCATAAGCTCGCCATGCTTCGCCGATCTGTCTCAAGATTACCAAGTGTGCCCGACGCCTACATTTTATGTCACCAGCTGACTTAGGCATCATAGAGGCTACGGGCTAATAGCCAGCTCTGCCTTTTTGACGAGTTGTTGATTCTCGCAGGAAGCTTGCCTCAGCTACCGAGAGACGGTGATCTTCAGGCGATCTTCAGGCAACCTTGGATCCTTCACCTCTAAAGCGAGTTCCGAGTCGTGCTAACCTCTCCATAAGCCAAAAACTTGTAAATTATTGTATCCATGATTCCCACTTCAAATAAATTTCATTGTGTGCGGATCTAACCCGCAACAACAATAAACATCCTAACATACCCCAAATCACTAATTAGCCACAATTATTCAATAATTCATTCAAGCCATTGCACCTTTTCAATGGGGTTCAACTCATTGCCTAAGAAGAAAAACTACTCACTACCCATTATCAAAAACTTAATTAAACATTCAAATCCAATAGCCATAGCAGGATTGATATAGAAATTAGTAATTAAGCAATTCACAATAGAATGAACAAAAGAGACCATTTATATTATCAAAGTTTAAGTCTAAAACAAGAATTACAAAAAGAATAATCAGAGAAGTAACAGAAATAAAAGACATACACGTGAGAAATTCTTTCACTACTACAAAATGGACCTTTAACAGCGCTTAAATAAGGTCTTTAATAGCGCTTCTGCGCGCTGTCTATCTCGCCGCTGCTAAAGGGGGGTTGGTTTTAATAGCGCTTTACAAGCGCTGTTAAAGAGCCCAATGGACAACGCTTGCTAGTGCAAGCGCTGTTAAAGGGGGGCCTTTAACAGCGCTTTCACTAGCAAGCGCTGTTAAAGGCACCCCTTTAACAGCGCTTGTTGGTGCAAGCGCTGTTAAAGGGGTGCCTTTAACAGCGCTTGCACCAACAAGCGCTGTTAATGGGGTGCCTTTAACAGCGCTTGCTAGTGAAAGCCTGTTAAAGGGGGTGCCTTTAACAGCGCTTGCTAGTGCAAGCGCTGTTAAAGGTGGACCTTTAACAGCACTTGTACTAAAGAAGTGCTGTTAAAGGTGGACCTTTCACAGCGCTTGTACTAAACAAGCACTGTCTATTGGGACCTTAGACAGCGCTTCTTTAGTACAAGCGATGTTAAAGGTCCACCATAGACAACGCTTGTACTAAACAAGCGCTGTTAAATCCCAGATTGTTTCAATTCATTTTATTGTTTCTACCTACGTTTTATATTTCAATAGATCCATTTAATATTCAAAATGCTTAAATAAACCACCAATAACATTAAATTACAAAAAATAATCATTACAAGAAACAATCAAATTTTTTATTGAACAATCACATAAATTAGATGATGTGCATATATTGGAAGATGATCCGTAATACAAATAAGAAACAGTATCGCACTCGAGGTCTGTTGTATAAATAACACTACACATCAGACCACCCGTATTCCCTGTTGAATCCCAATTACAGTCTTAAAAAGTATACAAAATTTCCTGTATTTTTTGGCTCGCGAAACATAACTGGAACTGCTTCGGTATTGATTTCAGACGACACATTTACAGCAGGCAGCAAATCCTGGGATTGTAAGTTAAATAAGACCAGAAACACAAAACCCAGGATATCTTCGATATCCGTTCGATATTCAACCCTCCGACGATGTTCCCTTCCTGTTGATTGCTCCGGCCAGCTGCAACAAGCAGCTTACAAACATCAAAACACATCCTTTTTCTTAAGCTAAAACGACCAACAGTTTGGACCGCTGAAATGTCCGAGTAGACAGACTTACACGCGATGTAGATATCTCGGAGCTCTTCAGCGCTCTCAACCTCTTTGCGGTGGAGACGAACATTCTGCCACGAATCATAACAAGTAAGAGTTTGCGTCGGCCCAACACAAGCAGAAACAAGCAAAAGAGATGCTCTTGGTGCTTACTCCCACGGGTCATCTCCGACTAACATCCGGTCACCCTCGTCGTCTTCGTAGACCAGTGTAAACTCGCCCGTCCCATCTAGTAAGCCCGCGATCGCCTGCTTCTCCTCCTGAAGTTGCATCTGATTCCCAGAAGCAATAGGGTCTCTTTGAGATACAAGTAGTAAAGAAACTATATAGATTAATGAAATTTCTTCGGAATAAAAAAATACACCGCGGAATATACCAAAACTACCTGCAAGAAGGCCTAGGAACAATTCGTTGACGGCCAATGAGAGCGTCTTGTAGCGATCGTAAGCCTTGAGGTCTACTTTCCTTCCGATTGGGATCCCATCCATGTTAATTTTCACAAACAAGCCATCGATGCCGCTTCTAGTTTCGAGCTTTGCCGCCTTCCCCGAGCTCACATAATGGGATTCATGGGTTTGTTTGCTTGAAAGAAGATTCTTCCTGAAGGAACGAACAGGCGGCCATCCGACTACATGAGCAGATGCAATCCTGCCCCAAAACAGAGCTAAAAATGAGGCCTTGCAGGTAGTTGTAATGTAACAAAAGATGTGAACAAAAAACTTTGTTTCGGTAATGATTTCAGAGCGAAGTTCTCGGCATCGGGAGCCGATTGAGACCCGTCGGCGTCGGGAGGTTCCAAGTCAGCATTGTAATGCCCTACAAGCTACTGCACAAGTACTAGAGGGGGGTGAATAGTACTTTAAAAATAACAAGGAGTATAATTCCTAATTATAGTGCAAACAACTACCAAATCAATTTGCGGAAGCTTAAATTGAAGACAACAACAAAATTAACAATGCTAACAAAAGATATTACTGGGTTCGGATCCACCCAAGTCTCTCCGACTTGTTCCCGGTGATCCTACGTCCCAACCACCCGGATCCCCTCCGGATACTTGAGTTAGAAACCCTAACTCAAGATTTCCACTATGAAATACTTGTGAAAAGCCTCCACAAGTCAAATCATACAAAATGCAATTTGTGACTCCCACAACCCGGGATCACAACCACACTCTCACAACCGAGAGTGAAACTTACAATTCAAATATGAAATGAAATAAGAAAACTTCTTACCGACAAAATACCTATGCCTTGAGTATTGCTTACGAATTAGGGCAAGGATGATTTTGAGGAAGAAGTGGCACCAAACCCTAGCTCCAAGATGTAGATCATCGATGGAGAGCTTTGGGGATGTTGGTGACCTAGAATCAAGCACTTGGCTTGGAAGGCTTCACACTCAATGAATCTCTCTTTGGAAGTAAGAGTGAGGAGAGATTATTGAATGGAATGAATGAGCTTTGAATGAGCTTGGAATGATTTCTCTTGATCTCTAAACTTGCAATAATATCAGCCTTGGCAGCAATGAATGCAGCCCATCAAGTATATATAGGATAGAGGAGAGAGAGAAAGAAATTCGAGTCATTAAATGCTCCAACGGCTCTTTTCTGAACCCAACTAGTCGGTCAAAGAACAATCACCGACCGACTAGTTCATCAACTAGTCGGTCGGTCAATTAACGAAACCCGACTAATGAGTTAACAGAGAAAAGATCAAAGCACAGACAAAAGGAACTAGTCGGTCCAAGAAGAGTAGCTGACCGACTAGTTTCACAACTAACAGATAAAACTGAAGTCTGAGCTAAAATAGACTTAGTCGGTCCAAGAACAAATGTTGACCGACTAATTCACCAACTAGTCGGTCACCAAATGAACATAGACCGACTAACAATAAACAGTAAGTATGGTGAAAATTTGGTATGTACAGTAAACTAAACTAGTCGGTCCAAGAAGGAAAGTTGACCGACTAGTTCATCAACTAGTCGGTCGATCAATGAACACAGACCGACTAATGATAAACAGTACCTTAGACTCAAATGTGCATGTACAGGGAAAGCTCAACTAGTCGGTCACAGAAGCATCATTGACCGACTAGTTCACAAACTAGTCGGTCGGTGAGTCAACTTAGACCGACTAACTGTAAACAGTAAAGAGCTTGGAAATGACTGAGAAGAACTAGTCGGTCCAAGAAGCTTTGCCGACCGACTAGATCACCATCTAGTCGGTCAGTTCTTCTTCTTGAACCAACTAACATGCACAAGAAGTCCCGAATCGAAGCGCGATGCTTCGGGAAGGATTGTATGGACTTCTACTAAGATCCTAAAGCTAAGATATGAGCGTTATGAAGATTTAAACCGTAAGAACTACTCAAGGCTTAACATTCTACGAAAGAAGCTTAAAGACTATAAATAAAACTTGACGATACCGTCTTCAATAGCTTCAATCGAATCTTCATGACTTCTAAATTGGTCCATAAGCTTCAACGAATCTTTAGGCATACGATCACGTGCTTTGAGAAGTCTTGAGACGTCGTAATTGATATTCATATGAATTTGACGACGATCTCCATAACTGCGCTCACAAAGTGTTAGTTCACGTTATATTTATGTTTGTTCATCATCCAAAACCAAATCCGGGGAGTCCAATATCCAACATTCTCCCCCTTTTTGGTGATGACAACCCAACATAAATAATAATCAAAAATAATAATTCAAATGAAATTTACTTACTCCCCCTGCATTGATGACACGTTAATTCCAATTTAAACAATAATAATACGCATCACCAGACAAGTGAAGTATATAAAATGAGAATCAATTATTGAATTATCGAATACCAAATGAAGGTTATTGAAATATCGGATTTGAAAATCCATTTATATATCTTAACTCCCCCTGAATCTAACATATCAAATTAGATTCTTGGAATAGTGCTCTAAATTTTCATTTAGCACATCGTTATTATTATATCTCTCCCCCTTTGGCATAAGCAAAAAGAGCGGGAGGATAACAACGACAACAACAATGGCCTCAAATAAAAAGCACGGGAGTCGTAGAATATGACGACGGTTCAAGTGACACCAAAGAGAAAAATATGAATAGAATCAAGGCGTGTCAATGATACCATAGTCGAAAAATCGTAAAACGAAATCATCAAAACTCAATTCATTTTTACGGATTGAGTTATGGAATATACTCTCCAATATCAACATTCTTGGTTAATTTAGTGCATGGAAAACAATTCTATGTTTCCATAGAAGAAATTTCTATTAAACCAAGTTATTATCGGCGAGCGACGAAATCAAACATCAGAGACATAAAAATATTAATTTTGCACAATAGAATGAAATGTCAACCGTGATGTATATATATATAAAATATGAACCAGAATACATCACTGACATAGAAAACATCGATCCACCGATCGATGCACAAAAACATATCACAGATATCGGAGTGTCAGACAACAACATCAAAAGACATCCAAATACATCATCAAAAATATCAAAATACATCATCAACATACATCCAAATACATCATCAAAAATATCAAAATACATCATCAACAGACATCAAAATGACCCAAAACCCCACTCTTTCCTAACCAAACTCTCTCACACTAGATGTATCATCTAAGGAGCATCGGAGAGTCCTCAAAGAAGCTCAAAAGGAACCGGCAGGATCTGCAGCAGCAGCAGGCTCTGCAGGAGAAGTGGTGGAAACAGGATCAGCAGGGACGTCCGGAATGTCAGCAGGAGCGACGGCAGAAGTGGCAATCTCTGGAGCAGCAACGGTAGTGGCCTCGGGAGCACCAGTCGGAGTATCCACCGTAGGAGCGGTGGCAACAGGTGTGCTCTCGGGGGCACCAGCAGACGAAGCAGCAACAGCAGCACCAGAAGAGGAAGCACCAGCAGCAGTACCAGAAGGGCCCTCTGGGGCACGAGTGGAAGCATGACAAAGCTCCTCAATGTCCTCCTCAGCCAACTCATCCAACTCCTCATCCTCAGAAACAGAAGGAGGAAGCTCAACACCCATCAGACGAGCCATACGGCAAACTACCTCCTCGGTACGAGCCAAACGAGACTCGTGACGACGAAGTAACTGTACGACATCATCAAGGGTGGCAGAGGGAGCAGCAGAGGCAGACGCAGAGGCAGACGCTGAAGGTGTCGTCCTATGAACGTGATGAAGCGCCGCAAGAGATTTCTTGATGGCTGTCGTGTTCAGGGGAGGACCAAGGGGACGCTCATCGTCACGAGGCAAGGGGACACGGAAGTGACGGAACACAAGGGTCAACAAGCAAAGAAATGGGATATGAGCCGATTTAGAGGACTTGCGAATACACTCGAAAGAATCAATCTTATCGAGTATAATGTGAGCCAAATTAATCGAGCTCCCCATGAATATGGCATAGATCAGCTTCAGAAAGGGCTGGGACGGTAAAGATGAGGAGCCGTACTTGGGAAGCAAGCACGACTTCAGAATCAAGTTTAGGACCCATGCATTCAGCTTGAAAGATTTAGATGGCACGCCAATCATGGCAGGAGGAATCTGATTGAAAATCTCAGAAAGGACGGTCTGATCAAGGGAACAAATATCGTCAACAGAGATATCAGAGGGGAGGAGGCCAGACGAAGAGATACCCAGAATCTCTCCTAAGATCTCTGCCGTGAGGACTATAGGAGTCCCCAAAACAGTCGTCTCAACAGAGTGGGTCTCATCATACTGACCCCGGATCCTATTGGCGTAGAAAAGCTTAATTAATCGAGGGTACGGGTGAGGATTCGCCTTCGGGTCATATCGAAGATAATCGAGAAGACCCGACGACGAAAGAAGATCAGCTAACCCTATGAAGTCACTGAACTAGACGAAATGCTCCAGAAGCAGCGGGCAATGTTCGATACGGTTATAAGCCGCGAGACACATAGGGTCGTCGCGACACAACGAGATATCGACACCGTCCACCGGCATCGGACCCTTTCCCTTAGGCTTACGGGTAGACGTACGAGGTCGGGAGCTAGACTTAGGATGGGTAGGAGGAGTGGGTTCCCTAGGAGTCTCAGTCTTGGGGATATACTCGGTGTCGAAATCCGAAGCACCGGGAGGAGTAGGAGCACGAAAAACAACTGGCTTGGGCTTGGTCTGAGGTCGGGCTCGGGGTTTCGCAGTCGCCGTCCTCTTACGCTTAAGAGGAGGCGAAGATGAAGAGGGTTGGGTGGTTTTGGCACGGTGTTTCGGAGGGGTTCTAGTAGGTTGAACAGGTTCCGTAGGGTTTGGTTCTACGTTCATCAGCGAGGGGCTAGAGGGAGTGATCGGTATACGAGTACGAGCCATAATCTCGGCACGACACGACGCAAGAGAGATCAAAGAAGCAACCCTAGCACAACCCTAGGAAATTCGAAACCCTAGAAGCTGAAAACTAGAGAGAAAACCTAACCCTAAACAAGAAAATGAACCCTAGACAGGAGAGGGAGGAGAGAGGGTTACCCTAGGAGGAAGAACGACGGCCGGAGACGGTGGAGATGATCGGAACACGGCCGGAAGTCGAAAGGTCAGCGAGGGGTCGGGGGTTTTGCTGAGGGAGAGATGCGGTTTCGATCGATTAGAATGAGAAAGAACCGACTAAAAGAAGATTAAGTCGGTCGGGAGCTCAAAAGACCAAACAGTCCCTGGCACAACTAGTCGGTCACAGTTCAAGCACTGACCGACTAGATCACGATCTAGTCGGTCGGTCAATGAGCTTGAACCGACTAGTTGCAAACAGTGGCTGAAACCAAGTTTAACTGATAAGAATTAGTCGGTCTGTGTTCATTTACTGACCGACTAGATCTCAATCTAGTCGGTCGGTCACTGAACATGAACCGACTAAAGAGTTAAGATGGAGAGGAAACTCAAAAAAGCTTGAGTTAGTCGGTCTAAGTTCTTCTACTAACCGACTAGATGGCAATCTAGTCGGTTGGTGGTTGAACTGAAACCGACTAAATGAGTTCAAAAGTTGATAATCAAGTTCTCTCCTCAATACACTTGGACGATACATCGCAATACTCTCAATAATCATCTAAACTACCCCATTAAACATCGAAATCTCAAATACGACATTCAAAACATGAATTCGAGCAAAAATTCAAAATATCACATAAATTCCCGAAAAATCCAATAAGTCTAGCATGAATGAAATATCTCTAGTGGCCGTTTAGTAGAAATGCTTTTCTTAGGTTTAAATGAAGATTTAGGAAGCTTGCCACGTTGACAACAATCACAAAAACTTTTCTTTTCAAAAACGAGCTTCGGAAAACCTTTAATGGAATTTAATTTTGAAAGCTTATAAAGTGTTCCAAAGTTCACATGTCCAAAGCGTCGATGCCATAAGTGTTGTTCACTTGTGTTGGCAACGAGACATTGTTCATAAGACTTGGGAAGATCCAAAATATAAATATCTTTATGACGTGTGCCAGAAAATAATAATTTATTATTATCTTTTCTTAAAATATGACACAATCCTTTCGCAAAGCTAACTTTGTAACCTTTGTCACAAAGTTGGCTTATTGAAATAAGATTATGATTTAAACCATTAACTAGATAAACATCACTAATTAAAGGTTTAGATGGGTTACCCACTTTACCAACACCGACAATGGTTCCGCTCTTGTTGCCTCCAAAGACTACCCGGTTCCCATTAGCAATGGGCACCACTCCAGAAAACAATTGAGCATCGCCCGTCATGTGTTTTGAACACCCACTATCGAGTATCCAATTCCCCTTGGAGCTAAATTTAAATTTGTTGCTCCTTTTCTTTTTCTTTTCCTTGAGTACCTAAAGATAGAGAATTTCATATTATGGTACCCAAGGTCATTGGGTCCAAAACATTAGACCTTTGGAAGCCAAGTCCAATTGGACTTAGACTTCCCCACATAATTTCTACTATACACTACATCCGAAAAATAAGCATTCATATACACTTGTTTTTGATCCATGCTTGTGGCCTTTGGGCTCCAAATAGTGAAAATCTGGGGAGCCCTCATCCTATTGGGTGCATGCATGCGCTGTTGGTTTCTACGTGATGCATGTCGTGGATAGGCATATGGCACATGATGAAATGGTGCATGTGGATAATTATTCATATGATGTTGTGGGTGAACATATTCATGTGAGGGAACACGTGCGTGAGGGTGTCTCACATGGTGTGCACGTGCCCGAGAATGTGTTGCATAAAAATCATCATATGTGTGAGACGGTGGAGTAGGACGTGTGTTCCTACGTGGCATGGTATTGGTGTACATATATGTTGAATATTGGACTCCCCGGATTTGGTTTTGATGATGAGCAAACATAAATAATTCATGAACTAACAATTTATGAGCGCAGTATTGGAGATCGTCGCCAAATTCACGAGAACAATTAAAGCGACATCTCAATACTTCCCAAAGCTCATATTCATGCCTAAAGCTTCGTTGAAGCTCTTGCGCCGTTTTGGAAGTTATGAAGAATTTATCAAAGCTCTCGAAGACCGTTTATTAAGGTTTTATTTATAGTCTTTTAGCTTCGATCAATAGAATGTTAAGCCTTGAGTATATCTTACGTTTCTATCTTCGTAACGCTCATGTCGTAGCTCTAGGATCTTAGTACAAGTTCATTCTAACTTCCTCGAAGCGTCGCGCTTCGATTCGGACTTGTATGTGCATATTAGTTGGTACAAGAAGGAGTACTGACCGACTAGATGGTGATCTAGTCGGTCAGCAACTCTTCTTGGACCGACTAGTTTGATTCCTTAATTTCTTGGACTTTACTGTTTACAGTTAGTCAGTCTACGTTGACTCACCGACCGACTAGTTTGTGAACTAGTCGGTTAGTGATGCTTCTTTGACCGACTAGTTGTGACTTACTGTTCATGCCAAAATTCTCCTAAGCTACTGTTTATCGTTAGTCGGTCTAAGAACGTTTGGTGACCGACTAGTTGACAATCTAGTCGGTCAACTTTTGTTCTTGGACCGACTAAGTCAATTTGTATTCAGACTATTTTATTTTGCCTCTTAGTCGGTCTACGTTCACTGACTGACCGACTAGTTGTGAAACTAGTCAGTCAGAAAGTCTTCTTGGACCGACTAGATTTCTTGGTCTGAAATTCTATCTCTTCTCAGATCTTCACTTAGTCGGTCCATGTTATTTGACTGACCGACTAGTTGATGAACTAGTCGGTCAGTGGTTGTTCTTTGACCGACTAGTCTTCTCAGATTTCTATCCGTTGGAAATTGACCTATCTTGTTTTTATGGGACCCTATAAATACGAACCTAGGTCATTTCTATCTAAAAAAGAGCTGCCATTAAGAGATTCATTGAGATCAAAAGAGATAGCCATTCTCACTCTTTTCCAAAGCTCTCTTCCTCACAAGAAACACATTCTCTCTCATTCTAGATCTAGAATCCATCTAGAGATAAGCTTGTTCTTGGTGAGCTCTTCAAGCTATAGCTTGATCCAAGTCTCCAAATCATTCCTAGGCACCTATTGCTGGTCATTTCCTTGGTGCTAGGTCTTGGTGACTTCATCTTCCTCAAATCCTTCATTTCACCTATTGGGTAAGAAAAACTCAAGGTATAGGATTTTGTGGTAAGTTTGTTTATTTCATATAAACTCTTTTATATTGCTTATTGGTTCTCTCGGTTGTGAGAGAAGGTTGTGATCCCGGGTTGTGGGATTCACTATTGCCATTGCATGTATGATTTGATCTTGTGAAGGTTTTTCACAAGATATTCATAGTGGAAATCTTGGGTTAGGGTTTCTAACCTAAGTATCCGGAGGGGATCCGAGTGGTTGGGACGTAGGATCACCGGGAACAAGTCGGGGAGACTTGGGTGGATCCGAACCCATTAACATCTCTTATTAGCATTGTTAATTTTGTTGTTGTCATTCAATTTAAGCTTCCGCAAATTGATTTGGTAGTTGTTTGCAATTTAATTTGGAATTATACTCCTTGTTATTTTTAAAGTACTATTTACCCCCCTCTAGTACTTGTGCAGTAGCTTGTAGGGCATTACATTTGGTATCAGAGCCAGATACTTAGCTATGTCTGCCAACGACAACAAGACCGTGCGTCCACCTTCCAACTATGACACCTTCAGGAACCGTGAAGGAGCATCTTCGGTGATGGAAGGACATTCCTCTACGAGGCCTCCATTCTTCAACGGTACCAACTACGGGTACTGGAAATGCCGGATGGAAACCTTCCTCCGGAGTGCATCTTTATGGAGGACTACAATGAAGGAGTACATCGAGCCCGAAGAAGAAGACTTTGATAAATGGACTACCGCGGAGGTCGCCGCGGAGGTAAGCAATGCCAAGGCAATGAACGCCTTGCAATGCACATTGGAGCCCGAGGACTTCAATAAGATATGCACATGTAAGAGTGCATATCAAATTTGGAACTCTCTCCTCATTCTTCATGAAGGGACGAGTAGGGTAAGAGACTCTAAACTCGTAGTCGTAAACAAAGATTACGAAATGTTTCATATGCAACAGGGCGAGAAGATGAAGGAATATTACGCTCGCTTCGTTGACATAATAAACGAGTTAGAGGCCCTCGGCAAGTCCTACACTCAAAAGGAGAAGTGCTCAAAGCTTATCGAAGGACTTCCTTCTTCTTGGGAGAAACGTACCTTCGCCATCGAGGAAGGTAATGACATGAATAAATATACCGTAGTTCAATTAATGGGTACTTTGATGTCATACGAGGTACGCAAAGATAGCAAGGTGAAGCTACAAGAAAAGATGAAGTCCTATTTGAACCAAGACGCGCCTAAGAAAAAGGCGATTGCATTCAAGGTGGCTTCATCCACCTCTACCGATGATGAGGACTCGGAAGAAGAAATGGACATGGAATCCGTTGCACTCATGGCAAAGAAGTTCAATCGCTTCTTCCGAAAGGGTAACTTCAAACAAAAATCTAAGTTCACTTCTACTAACGCCTCTCCACCTTTGTGCTTTAAATGCAATAAGCCAGGACACATCAAAGCGGATTGTCCTCAAAACAAGCAAAAGGAGAAGTGGAAGGCGCCGAAGTTCGACAAGTCGAAGAAGTACAAAAAGGGGTACAAAAGGGACTTGTCGGAACAACATTCACCGACTCCGAGGATTCCTCAAGCGGAGAGTCGGACGATGAGAAAGTGGAGCAAGCGCACATGTGCTTCATGGCAAGAGAGGAGCATGATCAAGGATCTTCCTCCTCCGATGATAGCGACGACGAAGGCGATGAGGTAACTATGGATGATCTTAGGGATGCTAACTCTCATTTATGGTCTAAATACACTAAGTTAGTAAATAGATATACTAAAGTAAAAGATGACCTAGCTAGCATTCAAACCTCGCCTAAGACTTTCATCACCAACAACGACACCGTTGTTGAAGAGTTAAGAAATGAGATTGTTAATCTCAAATCTAAACTTGAACATGTTAGCATTGATGATCCAGAAGAACATAGGATAGCGTATTTAACTTCTCAAAACTCTACTTTGAGTATTGAGAACGAGAATCTTAAATCTCGTGTTTATGTGCTCACATCGCAAGTATCCACATTAGATACTTCTATGCGTTCTCTCAAAGAGAAATATGAGAACACATTAGGCCGAATCAATAGATTCAATAAGGGTAAGGACCATTTGGATAAAATCCTAAGTGACTTACTTCCGGCCAATCACCACATTGGTTTGGGGTACACGATGGGATGTCCATCCAAAGCGGCCACTACTTTTGTTAGGCCAACTTTCGGTGACTCTACGAGTGGTAGCAAACACTCTATTGGTAGTTCATCTACCAATGGTGCTTCCACCTCGTCCACACCCTCTTTTGGAAAGAAACCCACTTCGGGTGGACCTCCAAAGAAGGGGCATGCTTATATGTACACCAATACCATGCCACGTAGGAACACACGTCCTACTCCACCGTCTCACAGATATGATGATTTTTATGCAACACATTCTCGGGCACGTGCACACCATGTGAGACACCCTCACGCACGTGTTCCCACACATGCATATGTTCACCCACCTCATCATATGAATAATTCTCGCCGTGCACCATTCCATCATGTTCCTTATGCCTATCCACGACATGCATCACGTAGAAATCAACAACGCATGCATGCACCCAATAGGATGATGGCTCCCAAAATTTTCACTATTTGGAGCCCAAAGGACACAAGCATGGATGAAAAACAAGTATATATGAATGCTTATTTTTCGGATGTTGTGCATAGTAGAAATTATGTGGGGAAGTCAAAGTCCAATTGGACTTGGCTTCCAAAGGTCTAACCTTTGAGGACCCAATGACCTTGGGTACCATGATATGAAAGTTTCTATCTTTAGGTACTCAAGGAAAAGAAAAAGAAAAGGAGCAACAAATTTAAATTTAGCTCCAAAGGGAATTGGATACTCGATAGCGGGTGTTCAAAACACATGACGGGTGACGCTCAATTGCTCTCCGGAGTGGTTCCCATTGCAAATGGAAATCGCGTCGTATTTGGAGGCAATGAGAGTGGAACAATCGTCGGTGTTGGTAAAGTGGGTAACCCTTCTAAACCCTTAATTAGTGATGTTTATCTAGTTGATGGTTTAAATCATAATCTTATTTCAATAAGCCAACTTTGTGACAAAGGTTACAAAGTTAGCTTAGCGAAAGGATTGTGTCATATTTCAAATGATAATAATAAATTATTATTTTCCGGCACACGCCATAAAGATATTTATATTTTGGATCTTCCTAAGTCATATGAACAATGTCTCGTTGCCAACACAAGTGAACAACACTTATGGCATCGACGCTTTGGACATGTGAACTTTGGAACACTTTATAAACTTTCGAAATTAAATTCCATTAAAGGTTTTCCGAAACTCGTTTTTGAAAAGAAAAGTTTTTGTGATTCTTGTCAACGTGGCAAGCTTCCTAAATCTTCATTTAAACCTAAGAAAAGCATTTCTACGAAACGGCCACTAGAGCTATTACATCAAGATTTATTTGGGCCAACTAGAGTTGCTTCCTTAGGAAATGAAAGATATGGACTAGTCATCGTTGATGATTATTCAAGATTTACATGGGTATTTTTCTTATGTAATAAAAATGAAGCTTTTGAAAACTTCACAATATTAGTGAAGAAAGTACAAAATCTCATCGGAACCACCATTGTCACTATTCGTAGTGATCATGGGGGTGAATTTGAGAATGAGTCTTTCTCAAATTTTTGTGATGATCTTGGAATTACTCACACGTTTTCTTTCCCTCGTGCACCTCCTCAAAATGGTGTTGTTGAGAGGAAGAATAGAACGCTTGTGGAGTGTGCTCACACTATGCTCGAAGATAGTCAACTTGGTTACCAATTTTGGGCGGAAGCGGTACACACTGCTTGCTATGTGTTTAATAGAATACTTTTGAGGCCCGGCACCAAACAAACCTGCTATGAATTGTTGTTTGGTAGATTGCCTCAAGTTAAACATTTTCGTGTTTTCGGCGCAAAATGTTTTATTAAAAACACATATGATAATTTGGACAAGTTTGATCCGAGATCGGATGAGGGGATATTTGTTGGGTATTCCTCACGTAGCAAAGCCTACCGGATATACAACAAAAGATCCTCTACGATCGAGGAATCACTTCATGTCTCTTTTAATGAGAATTTTACTACTTCTAGAATTTCAAATGATAATGATTCTATGGATGTTTTATGTGATTCGTTTGAAAATTCTAAGTCTATTGATTCAATTGATTCTATTGAGACTAACCCGACTAATGAAGTTGTTGAGAATGTGCCTAGTGATCAAGGTATTCCCAAGCGGCTTCAAACCGTTCGCGACCATCCCCATGAGCAAGTCATTGGCAATATTCATGATAGTGTCAAAACGAGATCGCAAGTCCACCACTTCGCCAATAGTTCCTTTGTCTCATCAATAGAGCCAAAGAATATAGTTGAAGCGTGCGAAGATAGTGCTTGGATCCTTGCCATGGAGGAGGAACTCATTCAATTCGAGAGGAATGAGGTATGGGAGCTTGTTCCTTTGCCATCAAAGAACCACACCGTCATAGGGACAAAGTGGATCTTCAAGAACAAATCCGACGAAAATCAAGTCGTCGTCCGGAACAAAGCTCTGTTAGTTGCTCAAGGCTATCGCCAAGAGGAATGTATCGATTTCGAAGAATCCTTCGCTCCGGTAGCTAGATTAGAATCAATTAGACTTTTATTGTCTTATGCATGCCATAAAAAATTTAAGTTATTTCAAATGGATGTTAAAAGTGCATTTTTAAACGGAGATGTTGTTGAGGAAGTTTACGTTTCTCAACCTCCGGGATTCATAAACGAAAAATTTCCAAACCATGTTTTTAAACTAAAGAAAGCTCTTTATAGTTTGAGACAAGCTCCTTGAGCTTGGTATGATCGCCTAAAGAATTTTCTTTTGGATTTGAATTTTAAAATGGGCGAAGCCGATTCTACACTTTTTGTTAAGCATGCGAATAATGATATTTTATTAGTTCAAATTTATGTTGATGATATCATTTTCGGTGCTACTAACTTCACTCTTTGCGAAGAGTTTTCTAATGTTATGAAGGAACAATTTGAGATGAGCCACATGGGCGAACTCAAATATTTCTTAGGTCTCCAAATTCGCCAAATGAACGATGCAATCTTCATCCACCAAACGAAGTATATGGTGGAGTTGCTTAAGCGATTTGGAATGGAAAGTGCTTCCGGGAAAAAGACTCCAATGAGCACGACTACACATCTCGACAAGGATACGGGCGGTAAGGATGTAGACATTCGTCTATATCGAGGTATGATAGGTAGTTTACTTTATCTTACCGCAAGTAGGCCCGATATTATGTTTGCCGTATGCATATGTGCTCGTTATCAGTCTCAACCTAAGGAGTCTCACTTAGTAGCGGTAAAGCGTATTTTCCGTTATCTAAGTTATACACTTGATTTTGGATTACTTTATCCAAAATCTAGCACGTATGAGTTAGTCTCATACAGTGATGCCGATTATGCGGGATGCAAATCCGACAGGAAAAGTACTAGTGGCACTTGCCATTTTCTAGGAAATTCTCTTGTCTCTTGGTTTTCCAAGAAGCAAAATTCCGTATCACTTTCAACCACCGAGGCGGAATATATTGCCGACGGTGCCGCTTGTGCCCAGGTTCTTTGGATGAGACACACACTGAAGGATTTTGGTATTCACTGTGATACTAGCCCTATCATGGTGGATAACCAAAGTGCTATCTGTCTTTCAAAGAATCCGGTGCACCATTCCCGATCAAAACACATAGATGTCCGACACCACTTTTTAGATGATCATGTTGCTAAAAAGGACATCATTTTAGTGTACGTTGAAACCCAAAAGCAAATCGCCGATATTTTCATAAAACCCCTAAAGGAGGACTCCTTTGTGCGGTTGCGTCGAGAATTGGGGATTATGGGTGAATCTGAGATATAGGATTCATATTTCATTCAATTATCTTGCATGCTATTATATTTCGCGATATTTCGTTCATGCTCGATTTATTGAATTTTTGGGAATTTAATGTGATATGTTTGAATTTTTGCTCAAATTCGTATTTGAAAGTCGTATTTAAGATTTCGATGTTTTATGGGGTAATCTAGATGACTAATGAGAGAGTTATGATGTCCCATCCAAGTGGTTTTTTGAAGAGAACTCATTTATCAATTTTTGGACTCTTCTAGTCGGTTTCAGTTCATTTGTCAACCGACTAGATGCTCATCTAGTCGATCAGCAAGTGAACTCAGACCGACTAGTTCAAGCTTTTAGCTCTCTATTGTCATTGACTTCTTTTAGTCGGTCACAGTACACTTATCGACCGACTAGTTTGAAAACTAGTCGGTCAGTGAGTATACTGCGACCGACTAATTCTTGCCTTAGAAATTCCTGTTTGCCTCTGTTTCGACTTAGTCGGTTCAAGCTCATTGACCGACCGACTAGATCGTGATCTAGTCGGTCAGTGCTTGAACTGTGACCGACTAAGTGGGTTAGGGCAAATGTGTCTTTTCGATTTCCAGACCGACTTAAAACACTTTTCATCCGACTAAACTCATTTCTAGTCGGTTGTTTTCCATCTCCAGCCCGCAAAAACCCTATCCCCTCTCGAGACCCTTCGACTTCCGGCCATCTCTCCGTCCATCCCCGCCGTCCGCCGCCGCCGATCGGTCTCCTAGGTATCCCTCCTCCTCCTCCTTGGTCGATCTCCTATTCTAGGGTTCGATCCTTGGTCGATCTATTCTAGGGTTCTAGTTTGTGTAGTTCTTGTGTTAGGGCTTGTGCATCTAGGGTTTGTGTATTTTGATTTTTCAGCTCTAGGGTTTGCGTAACTTCGTTTGCTTATCCTCGTCGTGCCGTAATCATGGAAAAGACGCGGATCCCTATCATCTCTTCTGGGGCTTCCCCAATATCTATATAGCCTTCCAACCCTAGGAATCCATCTAAGCCCAAGCGTCGTGCCAAGTCTACCCAAGCTTCTCCATCTTCGCCTCCTCTAAAGAAGCCGAGGACGGCAACAGTCAAACCCAGAAAATCTAAGACTAAAAAGCCCATTCTCCACACTCCTGCCACCCCTCCTGATTCCGACTCTGAGTTTGTCCCTGAGGACGAGTCTGGCCCTAGGGAACCTACTCCTCCTCCTCCTCCGAAGACCCGTAAGGCTAAGGGTAAAGCTCCTATGCCAGTCGGCGGTGTAGACATATCGTTGTGCCGCGATGACCCTCAGTGTCTCGCAGCATACAACTGTATAGAGCACTGCCCACTGTTGTTAGAGCATTACGTTCAGTTTTCTGATTTTCTCGGCCTTGCTGATCTTCTCTCCTATAGTGGCCTATTGGATTATCTTCGATATGACCCCAAGGCGAATCCTAGACCATATCCTCGCCTGGTCAAATTATTCTACGCCAATCGTGTCCGTGGCCTGTACGATGAGAGTCACTCCATCGAGACTACTGTCTTGGGAACTCCTATAGTTCTCACGGCAGAAACCTTGGGGGAGATTCTTGGTTGTTCATTGTCCGGTCTCCTTCCTTCGGATATTTCAGTTGACGATATTACTTCCTTGGATCATTCCGTTCTTTCTGATATTTTCCATGTGATCCCTCCTGCCCTCATTGGTGTGCCTTCTAAATCTTTCAAGCCAAATGCATGGGTATTGAATCTTATTCTGAAGTCGTGCTTGCTTCCCAAGTACGGCTCATCATCTCTTCCATCCCAGCCATTTTTGAAGCTCATCTACGCTCTTTTCTTGGGTTGCGAGATTAATTGGGCTCGCATTATACTCGATAAGATGGACTCTTTCGAGTGTATACGCAAGACCAATAAATCTGCGCATATTCCATATCCGTGTCTGCTGACCCTTGTCTTCCGTCATTTCCGAGTCCCTCTCCCTCCTGACGATGAGCGTTCCTTGGGTCTGTAGGAATATGATGCCCTCAAGGCCATTTATTCCTGTGTGAATAGCACAAACATCTTGTTCGAAATAACAGTAAGCTGTTTGGTAATAATTTATCTAAGTTATATTGTAATGTAGTTAACATTAGATATCAACTTAGGTAAAGTCCTGAGACTTTATGCAAGGTCAAACGGGTATCGAGATGAGTATCTCGATCATGGAGAAACATTTGACCGTCTGTAGCATAAGTCTAAAACGGTTCGTGGTCGTAGATGTTTCGAGACAAGGATATCGAAACATCGGATAGACCATTGTGTCTTAGTCTTCACCGTTTAGCGGTGGCAATGATCTCATGATTGTTTGACTTGGCAAAGTCAAAGACGAGACACAGGTGCTCATTAGAATGAGTTCACTGAACGATCCACAAGAGTTATCATATGGTTATATTGACCAATCTATCAATGATAACTCTGAGTGATGATAGGCTAGTTGGTCTTTTGACTTGAGGTCATTTTGACAAACCTGTGCGTGAACGGTGCCACTTATATCAACTGACCTAGCTTCGAGGCAATGCATGTCGAAAGGTCTTTTGATTGGGTGTCACTTGAAACGTACGAGGCGAGTAATGACCAAGAGAGGATTCGTCTCTCCCGGTCAATGGGAGTTAGTGTCGTAGAGTTAGTTCGGTCTTTAGTAAAAACTCTGCGCAGAGTATGTTGAAAGAAGTCCAACATTAGTTGACTAAAGATCGATAGAAACTAACCGGAGTCAAGTTGTTGGGGTTGACAGTTTGACCGTACCCTAGACTTGATCTACACGACATATTTAAGACGAAGAGACTATAACTGCGGAACTCATCACGGAAACAGTCAAGTGGTCCCGACAATACTCATGTCAATGAGTTAACCACATAATGATGATTCCTAAAGCAGGGACGGCAACCACTGCTCGTGGTCACTGCCGTATAGGGCTTCGAGCCCAACCTGTTGTAAGGGTCAGGCTGTAGGGTCTCACACAGAGTGCAACGCTTCGTCTAGTAATAGGTAGAAAATAGTTAGGGAGAATATTTGCATTTGATGCAAAAGAAGAGATAATTGCATTTGATGCAATATGATAATTTAAGCTTAGATATGGACTATTTTGCATTTGATGCAAAAGCGATTAAATGCGTATTAAATTGTTTAATACAATATTTAATAAAATAAACGCAAGGAAAAGTTCACGGGTAAGACGGGAATGTCCCGGTCTAGACCCAGGTTCGAACGGCGTCCAAATCGGACACCAAATGCTCAAGTTAGAGCCAAAACAGCCCAACGAGTCAGACCAGGCAGACCCAGACCAATCTGGTCTAGTCTGCTGGTCAAGCCCAAAAAGGATAGACCTGGGCAAGCCCAGGCACTGGCCTGGACCTGCCCAGGGCCTGGGTAACTGCCCAGGTGGCCTGGGCAAGCCCAGGCCCGGGCCTGGGCAAGCCCAGGCCCGCCTGGGCTCTGCCCAGCGCCTGGGCAGAGCCCAGGCGCGGGCCTGGGCCCGCCCAGGCGTGGGCCTGGGCTCTGCCCAGCGCCTGGGCAGAGCCCAGTCGCGGGCCTGGGCCCGCCCAGGCGCGGGCCTGGGCTCTGCCCAGCGCCTGGGCAGAGCCCAGGCGCAGGCCTGGGCGCGCCCAGGCCGCCTGGGCGAGCCCAGGCGCAGCCTGGGCTCTGCCCAGGCGGGTTTTAGGCGCGCGCGGGTTGCGTGGGGCCCACCCATGGGCCCCACCTCTAGGGTTTTGAACCCTAAGTGTGCTGAATCAAATGACGGCTCAGTTTTTGCAAAAAACTAGCCTAGGGCTGATCTTTGGACACTCAATTGGAGGGTCAAACAAACTCCGATTGACGAACCGTTTTTTCCTATGCGTTCACCGTTGAACGCTTGTCGTATTGATAGGTTGTATCGATCTTGAAGCTCAACGGTGAGTGAGTTAAAATTCACGGAAGTTTGCACTTTGTGAAGTGCAAACTAACTTGATTTTAATTAACCCATTATTTAGTCCCACATCAGATTTTGAGAAAAGGGGAGAGTCCGCCGCCTATATAAATAGGGGTCTCCCCCCTTCCTCAAAACTCATCCCAAGCTCTAGATCTGAGCGGCTCTCATAAATGTTGGAGCACGCTCGGATCTAAGCTTAAATAAATATTTCTCTATCTCCCTAAAATTCTGCCTTACTCCTGCGGGCTCTAGCAAAGCCGCAAAGGAGTTCGGATTCTGAATCTGAAATCTTGGCGGAGGTTTCACTCGCGTGAAACTTTCTTCGGCGCGTGGTTGGCTCGGCGGCACGGGGATTGATCGCCTCGGGATGCGGAGCGGTTCGAGGAGCGGTTCGGGGAGCAGTTCGAGGAGCGACTCGTCGTGGGACGGGAGCAGCTCGGAAGACGGCGCGGAACATCTCGCCTGCTCCAGGGCTGATATTCCGGGTATGTGGTTAAAGTAGTTTATTAGCATTAGTTTAGTTTAATCGTAGTAGGCTAGATCCTTCTTGGGATGGTCAGATCCATCCCAAGTCGGCATAGATCTTGGCATAGGGTCTTGGACCTTAGGGCTAAGTTAAAAATGTTTTAACTGCTTGTTAATTTAGATTAACTGTTTTTCTTCCGCTGCAATTCTCTTCTCTGTCTATGTTCCGTCCGACTTAGGACGGGACTAGAGTTTTTGTGCCCTAAGGGACCGCCAATCCCCAATAGTGGTATCAGAGCCTAGGTTTGCGTAGTCGATCTAGGTACTGCGATTTATTAAACTTGTTAATGCTTTTAAATGGTTTTCAAATATTTTTAAAGTTATGAGATAAAATTTTAAAAATGTTTTAGATGTTCAAAAATTTTATTTTGATATTTTTGAACATGAAAATTTTAAAATGACGTTTTAAAATTTATGTGATAATTTTAAAACTAATTTTAAATCTTTAAAAGTTTAAATTTATTTTAGATGCCTAAAAATTTTTATATGATAAATTTTTTTTAGCATGGAAATTTTATAATGGTGTTTTTTAATTTATGTGATAAATTTTAAAATTAATTTTAAGGCTTTAAATTTATGCGATAAGTTTAAAATATTTTAGATGTTTAAAAATTATAAATGATAAATTTCTAAACATGAAAAAATTTTAAAAGTGATGTTTTAAATTTATAAGATATTTTTAAAACTGATTTTAAAAATCTAAAATTGTTTATGCGATAAACTTAGTATATTTAATTGTTAAATAGTTGTGCACTATCTTTATGCGATAAATTAGTGTAGCTTTATTTTAATGGCTTGTTAATCTTGTCCCTTATTTGATAACACAAGACAAACCTTTAGGTTAGCCATTAAAAATGATTAAAATTTATTACTTGAATTTTAATGACATGCTATGTTTTAATAAATCATTAACAACAATATTAAGACCTAATTCCTGATTAGGGTAGTCCTTTAAATGAAGTTAAATTCTAATTGTTATTATTAATTTTCATTAAAGGACTTCGCTTCTAGCGTTGTTAATAAAATTTATTAAAATCCTAATAACGATTAGGGTAGCACGTGAACCTTATAGTTGATAAGGACTTAATAAAAGTTATTAAACAAATCCTAAAAATTTTGAATTTAAGGATTCAACTAGTTGATAGGATTAATTAGTTGTTAATAAAAGCTGTTTAGTCTATGGCATACATACAAAAATGACAAGTTTCATTCAATGGACCATGATCCAGTCAATGTGCTTGGCTAAGAGTTCTGGGTCAACCCTTGCTAGTCCAAGGGGTAGTGATCCTGGCTTAGTCAATTCCCTGGCTGAGTTCCGCTAGACTGCAATGTCGCGAATCATGATTGTATGACACCCTGGACTATATCTAAGTCAAATACGTTAATGATCTTTTTCAAGATTAGCCGTAGCCCTCCTTGTTTTAGGGGTTAGCAACTATAGGGCCCGTGTTATAGTTGTTGAGATACACTCAAGCTGTGACATGGCAACCCTGTAGAAACCAACTCCTTAAATACATAAGATGAAATCTTGACTAACCCTAACCGTCGTCTCGTACCCCGAGCGCCGGCGTAAGTTAAGTCAACGATGTAGTCTGACTTGATGTAAGTCTAAGACCTGACCCAAACCGACATGTCGTGCATACACCGAGCTGAGGGGCAAGTCAGGCTAGACATGAAAACAAGGGTCCGACTAGACTAGACAATGTGATTTGGATGAGCACACTCATGATCATGAATGGCTAGGGGCAAAAACCGATTAAGAGAGTCATATCCGATATGATCGATGAAGAGTCATCTTCCGATCGCAGAGTCAATCAACTTGTTGAGCTACACTCAAGGTTGTTTATACTCAAGATGATTGGAACTCTTACCCATTAATTTTAATTCGATTAAATCGTTCGTTATTAAGCTTTAAAACGTTCGTAAAAATAGTGGGAGGATATAGATAGATAAAAGCCAATCTACCTATATTTAATATTGAACATATGCTAAAACTAGGGCAAGACTATGTTTACCGTAGGAATTAAAATTGATAATATTGGAATTAGTTAACTGGTCAATAAGTTGATTAATTAAATATCAAGTTAAATTCTAATTGATAGAATTAAAACTATATTCTCGTTGACATTAAATGACCTTCTAAAGAACAGACTTAAGAAATATGATTTCATTAAGTTCTGGGTCCAACAAATAAATTATAGCTACATGTCACTCGTCTCTATATGAGGCAGCTTGAACATATAGGACATTCAAAGTATGTTTCTCCCTACAACTTGTCGAGCTACCCTCAAGGTTGTATGGACAAACAATTTTGATCCGCAAAGTTCGAGAATTCGATCAAACCGTTTGAGTCGAATACGAGTGCATGAGCGATGCAAGACTATGTATCCTAACCGGATCTTGAGACAAGCAACTTCTTGAGCTACACTCAAGATTGCAAAGCTCAAGCGTTTGGATACATAAGTTGCTTGCATATCTATTTATTTATGTTAATATCTAAATGTGATTTAGAAAAGGGAAGAAGGCACTTCGGAAAGTCAATTGAGAAAGTTAGTTTAATTTATCATTAGTAAAGGCATAAGTAGGAGGAAATGAAAATGTGACATATTTTGATGTCACGATTTCAGAATAAGTTGTTATACAAAACGTCTAACACATTTTTGACAAATGTCGTCACCTTGCTTCTGAAGCAATGTTTTGTGTTAAGTAATTTGTAATAACTATATATATATTAAATGTTAATATATATAAATACACAATATAGTAGCAAACTTATATGGTAAAATTAGACTAGGCCGTATCAAGAGATTAAGCTTCACAAGTCACATAAAGAGAGGTCTGACCTCTCGTATTATGAAGTCTACGGACACTTGTGAGTCTTAGCCTCTTAGATACAATGGCCGAAACCCAACTGTGGGACAGTGGGAGAATGAGTTGTCGAACTCAGTCTAGTACATACTGATGTACCCGAGTCTAGATTAACCAAAATAAGTTATTCGTATATTTTACTAAGACACGTGTTCTTGATGAAACGCAAGTCTGATAAAATGACGAAAGTATTTAAACTGATTCGATTAGATCGAATGGTCAAATACTTAGCTAAATAAAACCTTGTGTAATTAAAAGAAAATGTGATTTTCTCTCAGGTCAAGTCTGTTAACACATCAGTGTGTTAAAAGGTATGAATCACACTTAATTAGATTTAGTGTGATCCATTGTAAGTGACTCTGAGTTAAGTCCTCCCTCTGGGTTAAGTCCCAGATAGTAATGCCTAGGTTTTGATAATGTTCTATAAGGACATTATCAATAATATATTCAATAAATCAATCGTAAGGAAGTTGTGTTATTACTCGAATCTCGTGAGACGAAATGACGAGTTAGACATCATAACTGATGATGACTTAGTCAACTTCTAGGATGCAATTCGGAGTAGTAACTCCGATTTAAAACTTGATGCAATCAGAATAGGTCCGTGTGCGTAAATAAATTTGAGAATTTAGTTTACGTGCCCAAGGAAAATGTTTCCTCACTTTTTGCAAGTAAATCTTTAAGTTGAAAGATTGGTGCAGAAAGAAAATAGTGAAGTACAATCTTGTTGGACGAGAACGGTTTTCATCCTAATTTCTTTAAAACGGATTAGTTGAAACCGTCTCGCCAGCAGATGTGTACAAATCTACTCGAACCAAGCTCGATGTAAAACGTCCATGTTGACAATGAAAATTTGAGCATTCACTTATAAGTTCGTTTTTCTAAATATGATTTAGACGGATCAACTTATATGAATTGGCCAGAGAATTTTCAAGGTCAGTGGGAGCGTGTAAATTACATGCGAGACATCAAAGAGATGGAACATATATTTTGATTAAGTAATCAAAGAGTTTGATTATTTATCAGAAATAGATATGAACCATTTGCAATGACCAATAACTAATTTAAAATTATTATCGTAAGGTACGATGAACTGGATAAGATCCAGGGAAATAAAATATTATAGATTCCGATAGACCAAATGAATTATTTGAATGAGATTCAAAAGGTTGGTCTAACATAAACATAGAAACCCCTTAAGTCTATAGAGTAGACGGTTTTGGCAGATCCACTCACGAAGACTCTATCACATGAAGTCAGGAAAACTTGTGTGTAAAAACGATATTAGATATCGAGATAAATGGGCCTGAGTGCAAGTGGGAGATGTAGGAATATGATGCCCTCAAGGCCATTTATTCCTGTGTGAATAGCACAAACATCTTGTTCGAAATAACAGTAAGCTGTTTGGTAATAATTTATCTAAGTTATATTGTAATGTAGTTAACATTAGATATCAACTTAGGTAAAGTCCAAGGACTTTATGCAAGGTCAAACGGGTATCGAGATGAGTATCTCGATCATGGAGAAACGTTTGACCGTCTGTAGCATAAGTCTAAAACGGTTCGTGGTCGTAGATGTTTCGAGACAAGGATATCAAAACATCGGATAGACCATTGTGTCTTAGTCTTCACCGTTTAGCGGTGGCAATGATCTCATGATTGTTTGACTTGGCAAAGTCGAAGACGAGACACAGGTGCTTATTAGAATGAGTTCACTGAACGATCCACAAGAGTTATCATATGGTTATATTGACCAATCTGTCAATGATAACTCTGAGTGATGATAGGCTAGTTGGTCTTTTGACTTGAGGTCATTTTGACAAACCTGTGCGTGAACGGTGCCACTTATATCAACTGACCTAGCTTCGAGGCAATGCATGTCGAAAGGTCTTTTGATTGGGTGTCACTTGAAACGTACGAGGCGAGTAATGACCAAGAGAGGATTCGTCTCTCCCGGTCAATGGGAGTTAGTGTCGTAGAGTTAGTTCGGTCTTTAGTAAAAACTCTGCGCAGAGTATGTTGGAAGAAGTCCAACATTAGTTGACTAAAGATCGATAGAAACTAACCGGAGTCAAGTTGTTGGGGTTGACAGTTTGACCGTACCCTAGACTTGATCTACACGACATATTTAAGACGAAGAGACTATAACTGCGGAACTCATCACGGAAACAGTCAGGTGGTCCCGACAATACTCATGTCAATGAGTTAACCACATAATGATGATTCCTGAAGCAGGGACGGCAACCACTGCTCGTGGTCACTGCCGTATAGGGCTTCGAGCCCAACCTGTTGTAAGGGTCAGGCTGTAGGGTCTCACACAGAGTGCAACGCTTCGTCTAGTAATAGGTAGAAAATAGTTAGGGAGAATATTTGCATTTGATGCAAAAGAAGAGATAATTGCATTTGATGCAATATGATAATTTAAGCTTAGATATGGACTATTTTGCATTTGATGCAAAAGCGATTAAATGCGTATTAAATTGTTTAATACAATATTTAATAAAATAAACGCAAGGAAAAGTTCACGGGTAAGACGGGAATGTCCCGGTCTAGACCCAGGTTCGAACGGCGTCCAAATCGGACACCAAATGCTCAAGTTAGAGCCAAAACAGCCCAACGAGTCAGACCAGGCAGACCCAGACCAATCTGGTCTAGTCTGCTGGTCAAGCCCAAAAAGGATAGACCTGGGCAAGCCCAGGCACTGGCCTGGACCTGCCCAGGGCCTGGGCAACTGCCCAGGTGGCCTGGGCAAGCCCAGGCGCAGGCCTGGGCCCGCCCAGGCGCGGGCCTGGGCAAGCCCAGGCCCGCCTGGGCTCTGCCCAGCGCCTGGGCAGAGCCCAGGCGCAGGCCTGGGCTCGCCCAGGCCGCCTGGGCGAGCCCAGGCGTGGACCTGGGCGCGCCCAGGCGGTTGGGCGAGCCCAGGCGCAGCCTGGGCTCTGCCCAGGCGGGTTTTAGGCGTGCGCGGGTTGCGTGGGGCCCACCCATGGGCCCCACCTCTAGGGTTTTGAACCCTAAGTGTGCTAAATCAAATGACGGCTCAGTTTTTGCGAAAAACTAGCCTAGGGCTGATCTTTGGACACTCAATTGGAGGGTCAAACGAACTCCGATTGACGAACCGTTTTTTCCTATGCGTTCATCGTTGAACGCTTGTCGTATTGATAGGTTGTATCGATCTTGAAGCTCAACGGTGAGTGAGTTAAAATTCACGGAAGTTTGCACTTTGTGAAGTGCAAACTAACTTGATTTTAATTAACCCATTATTTAGTCCCACATCGGATTTTGAGAAAAGGGGAGAGTCCGCCGCCTATATAAATAGGGGTCTCCCCCCTTCCTCAAAACTCGTCCCAAGCTCTAGATCTGAGCGGCTCTCGTAAATGTTGGAGCTCGCTCGGATCTAAGCTTAAATAAATATTTCTCTATCTCCCTAAAATTCTGCCTTACTCATGCGGGCTCTAGCAAAGCCGCAAAGGAGTTCGGATTCTGAATCTGAAATCTTGGCGGAGGTTTCACTCGCGTGAAACTTTCTTCGGCGCGTGGTTGGCTCGGCGGCACGGGGATTGATCGCCTCGGGATGCGGAGCGGTTCGAGGAGCGGTTCGGGGAGCAGTTCGAGGAGCGGCTCGGCGTGGGACGGGAGCAGCTCGGAAGACGGCGCGGAACATCTCGCCTGCTCCAGGGCTGAGATTCCGGGTATGTGGTTAAAGTAGTTTATTAGCATTAGTTTAGTTTAATCGCAGTAGGCTAGATCCTTCTTGGGATGGTCAGATCCATCCCAAATCGGCATAGATCTTGGCATAGGGTCTTGGACCTTAGGGCTAAGTTAAAAATGTTTTAACTGCTTGTTAATTTAGATTAACTGTTTTTCTTCCGCTGCAATTCTCTTCTATGTCTATGTTCCGTCCGACTTAGGACGGGACTAGATTTTTTGTGCCCTAAGGGACCGCCAATCCCCAATAGGGTCCCCCTCTGAACACGACGGCCGTTAAGAAATCTCTAGCGGCGCTTCGTCACGTGCAGAGGTCGACCACATCTGCTTCACAGGCTACTCCCTCAGCTGCTGCTGCCTCCACTCCTCCTGCTACATTAGATGATGTCGTACGCCTTCTTCGTCGGCACGAGTCGCGTTTGGCTCGTACCGAGGAGGTCGTCTGCCGTATGGCTCAGATGATGGGGATTGATCTTCCTCCTTCAGTTTCTGAGGCCGAGGAGATGGACGATGAGGAAATTGACGAGCTTGTCACTTCCTTAGCCCGTGGCGATGAGGCCACTGCTGCTGTTGCTGCTACCGCATCTGCTCCTGGAGTTGGCACCTCTACCGGTGCTCCAGAGCCTTCTGCTTCAGTAGTTCAGACTTCTGAGCCTGCTGCTGATCCTGCTGCCGAGCCTGCTGATACTCCTGTTGACACATCTGCCGTCGAGCCCGTCGTTGACGTCTCGACACCTGCCCTGACTATCCCATCTGTTGAGACGCCTCTTCTCCCTGCAGAGCCTGAGTCCACTCCGTCGACTGGACCCACGGAGACTGCAGATCCAGCCGCTTCCTCGTGATCGTCTGTTCCGAGGACTCTCCACTACTCTTTGGATGATATATCTTTTTGAGAGTATTTTGGGTTAGGATGGAGATTGAGGGTTGTTTTGATGTATTTTTGAGTTTTCTGGATGTCGGTGTTGGATATTTTGATGTACTTTGGATGATGTTGATGTTGATGATGATGTTGTATTTTGATGTTGACGATGTATGCTGTATTTCTTTTTGATGGGTATGTTGCATTTGATGTATCGATATCTTTTTGGATGTACTCATGATGTTATCATTTCTATATAGACATCGGTGTTCATGTTGTGATATTAACTTCGTCGTGCACATTAATTCTCATTCAATGTCCATGCTAAGTAAAATCGTCGCTCGACGATTGAGAAAAACTTGGTTAAATAGATATAAATTCTATAATTGTATAGAATTGTTTTCCATGCGCAAATTTTACCAAGAATATTGAATATTGAAGAGTATGTTTCTTTATTCAAGAAATAAACAATTATTTGCTATTTTTGATGATTTTGATTATCGCTTTTTGATAATGGACAATTTGGCACACCTTGATTTGATTTCATCATTTTTCCCTTGGTGTCAATTACGTCCATCGTCATTGTCTACGACTCCCGATGTTGGATTTTCCATTTCCTAGTTGTTGTCGTTGTATGCCCCCCATTTTTGGGATAATGCCAAAGGGGGAGAGATAATGATAATAAATAGGGCAAATGAAAATTTAACTCAATTTCCAAGAATCTAGTTTGATATGTTAGATTCAGGGGGAGTTAAGATATATATAAGGATTTTCAAAATCCGATATTTCAAAAATCGATTCTCTTTATTTATCTTACTCGTCTGATTGATGCAATCATATATATTCATTTTGGAATTAACGTGTCATCAATGCAGGGGGAGTAAGTATTTTACATTTGAATCATTATTTTTGATTATTATTTATGTTGGTTTGTCATCACCAAAAAGGAGGAGAATGTTGAATATTGGACTCCCCGGATTTGGTTTTGATGATGAGCAAACATAAATAATTCATGAACTAACAATTTGTGAGCACAGTATTGGAGATCGTCGCCAAATTCACGAGAACAATTAAAGCGACATCTCAACACTTCCCAAAGCTCATATTCATGCCTAAAGCTTCGTTGAAGCTCTTGCGCCGTTTTGGAAGTTATGAAGAATTTATCGAAGCTCTCGAAGACCGTTTATTAAGGTTTTATTTATAGTCTTTTAGCTTCGATCAATAGAATGTTAAGCCTTGAGTATATCTTACGTTTCTATCTTCGTAACGCTCATGTCGTAGCTCTAGGATATTAGTACAAGTTCATTCTAACTTCTTCGAAGCGTCGCGCTTCGATTCGGACTTGTATGTGCATATTAGTTGGTACAAGAAGGAGTACTGACCGACTAGATGGTGATCTAGTCGGTCAGCAACTCTTCTTGGACCGACTAGTTTGATTCCTTAATTTCTTGGACTTTACTGTTTACAGTTAGTCGGTCTACGTTGACTCACCGACCGACTAGTTTGTGAACTAGTCGGTTAGTGATGCTTCTTTGACCGACTAGTTGTGACTTACTGTTCATGCCAAAATTCTCCTAAGCTACTGTTTATCGTTAGTCGGTCTAAGAACGTTTGGTGACCGACTAGTTGACAATCTACTCGGTCAACTTTTGTTCTTGGATCGACTAAGTCAATTTGTATTCAGACTATTTTATTTTGCCTCTTAGTCGGTCTACGTTCACTGACTGACCGACTAGTTGTGAAACTAGTCGGTCAGAAAGTCTTCTTGGACCGACTAGATTTCTAGGTCTGAAATTCTATCTCTTCTCAGATCTTCACTTAGTCGGTCCATGTTGTTTGACTGACCGACTAGTTGATGAACTAGTCGGTCAGTGGTTGTTCTTTGACCGACTAGTCTTCTCAGATTTCTATCCGTTGGAAATTGACCTATCTTGTTTTTATGGGACCCTATAAATACGAACCTAGGTCATTTCTATCTAAAAAAGAGCTGCCATTAAGAGATTCATTGAGATCAAAAGAGATAGCCATTCTCACTCTTTTCCAAAGCTCTCTTCCTCACAAGAAACCCATTCTCTCTCATTCTAGATCTAGAATCCATCTAGAGAGAAGCTTGTTCTTGGTGAGCTCTTCAAGCTATAGCTTGATCCAAGTCTCCAAATCATTCCTAGGCATCTATTGCTGGTCATTTCCTTGGTGCTAGGTCTTGGTGACTTCATCTTCCTCAAATCCTTCATTTCACCTATTGGGTAAGAAAAACTCAAGGTATAGGATTTTGTGGTAAGTTTGTTTATTTCATATAAACTCTTTTATATTGCTTATTGGTTCTCTCGGTTGTGAGAGAAGGTTGTGATCCCGGGTTGTGGGATTCACTATTGCCATTGCATGTATGATTTGATCTTGTGAAGGTTTTTCACAAGATATTCATAGTGGAAATCTTGGGTTAGGGTTTCTAACCTAAGTATCCGGAGGGGATCCAGGTGGTTGGGACGTAGGATCACCGGGAACAAGTCGGGGAGACTTGGGTGGATCCGAACCCATTAACATCTCTTGTTAGCATTGTTAATTTTGTTTTTGTCATTCAATTTAAGCTTCCGCAAATTGATTTGGTAGTTGTTTGCAATTTAATTTGGAATTATACTCCTTGTTATTTTTAAAGTACTATTCACCCCCCCCCCCCCCCCCCCCTCTAGTACTTGTGCAGTAGCTTGTAGGACATTACAATATAAGCATGCCCCTTCTTTGGAGGTCCACCCAAAGTGGGTTTCTTTCCGAAAGAGGGTGTGGACGAGGTGGAAGCACCATTGGTAGAAGAACTACCAATAGAGTGTTTGCTACCACTCGTAGAGTCACAGGAAGTTGTCCTAACAAAAGTAGTGGCCGATTTGGATGAACATCCCATCGTATACCCCAAGCCAATGTGGTGATTGGCCGGAAGTAAGTCACTTAGGATTTTATCCAAATGGTCCTTACCCTTATTGAATTTATTAATTCGGCCTAATGTGTTCTCATATTTCTCGGTGAGAGAACGCATAGAGGTATCCAAGTTGGATACTTGCGATGTGAGCACATAAACACGAGATTTAAGATTCTCATTCTCAATACTCAAAGTCGAGTTTTGAGAAGTTAAATCCGCTATCTTGTGTTCCTCCGGATCTTCAATGCTAACATGTTCAAGTTTAGATTTGAGATTAACAATCTCATTTCTTAACTCTTCAACAACGGTGTCGTTGTTGGTGATGATAGTCTTAGGCGAGGTTTGAATGCTAGGTAGGTCATCTTTTACTTTAGTATATCTATTTACTAATTTAGTGTATTTAGACCATAATTGAGAGTTAGCATTCCTAAGATCATCCATAGTTACCTCATCGCCTTCGTCGTCACTATCATCGGAAGAGGAGGATCCTTGATCATGCTCCTCTCTTGCAATGAAGCACATGTGCGCTTGCTCCACTTGCTCATCGTCCGACTCTCTGCTTGAGGAATCCTCGGAGTCGGTGAACGTTGCTCCGACAAGTCCCTTTTTGTTTCCTTTCTTGTACTTCTTGGACTTATCGAATTTCGGCGCCTTCCACTTCTCCTTTTGCTTGTTGAGAGGACACTCCGCTTTCATGTGTCCTGGATTATTGCACTTGAAACACAAAGGAGAGGAAGAGGCGTTAGAAGAACCAAATTTAGCTTTGTTCTTATAGTTACCTTTTCGGAAGAAACGGTTGAACTTCTTGGCCATGAGTGCCATGGACTCCAAGTCCAACTCGTTTTCCGAGTCTTCATCATCGGTTGATGTGGATGTGGATGGAGCGGCCTTGAAAGCAATAGCCTTCTTCTTTGGCTCGTCTTGCTTTAGGTAGGACTTCATCTTTTCTTGCAATTTTAGCTTGCTATCCTTGCGTACCTCGTATGACATTAAAGTACCCATTAGTTGAACTACGGTGTACTTATTCATATCATTACCTTCCTCGATGGCGAAGGTACGCTTTTCCCAAGAAGAAGGAAGTCCTTCGATAAGCTTCGAACACTTCTCCTTTTAGGTGTAGGATTTGCCGAGAGCCTCTAACTCGTTTATGATGTCGACGAAGCGAGCGTAATACTCCTTCATCTTCTCGCCCTGTTGCATATGAAACATTTCGTAATCTTTGTTAACAACTACGAGTTTAGAGTCTCTTACCCTACTCGTCCCTTCATGTAGTATGAGGAGGGAGTTCCAAATTTGATATGCACTCTTACATGTGCATATCTTATTGAAGTCCTCGGGCTCCAATGCGCATTGCAAGGCGTTCATTGCCTTGGCATTGCTTACCTCCGCGGCGACCTCCGCGGTTGTCCATTTCTCAAAGTCTTCTTCGGCGGGCTCGACGTATTCCTTCATCGTGGTCCTCCATAGAGATGCACTCCGGAGGAAGGTTTCCATCCAGCATTTCCAGTACCCGTAGTTGGTACCGTTGAAGAATGGAGGCCTCGTTGAGGAATGTCCTTCCATCACCGAAGATGCTCCTTCACGGTTCCTGAAGGTGTCATAGTCGGAAGGTGGACGCACGGTCTTGTTGTCGTTGGCAGACATAGCTAAGTATCTGGCTCTGATACCAAATGTAATGCCCTACAAGCTACTGCACAAGTACTAGAGGGGTGGTGAATAGTACTTTAAAAATAACAAGGAGTATAATTCCTAATTATAGTGCAAACAACTACCAAATCAATTTGCGGAAGCTTAAATTGAAGACAACAACAAAATTAACAATGCTAACAAAAGATATTACTGGGTTCGGATCCACCCAAGTCTCTCCGACTTGTTCCCGGTGATCCTACGTCCCAACCACCCGGATCCCCTCCGGATACTTGAGTTAGAAACCCTAACTCAAGATTTCCACTATGAAATACTTGTGAAAAGCCTCCACAAGTCAAATCATACAAAATGCAATTTGTGACTCCCACAACCCGGGATCACAACTACACTCTCACAACCGAGAGTGAAACTTACAATTCAAATATGAAATGAAATAAGAAAACTTCTTACCGACAAAATACCTATGCCTTGAGTATTGCTTACGAATTAGGGCAAGGATGATTTTGAGGAAGAAGTGGCACCAAACCCTAGCTCCAAGATGTAGATCAGCGATGGAGAGCTTTGGGGATGTTGGTGACCTAGAATCAAGCACTTGGCTTGGAAGGCTTCACACTCAATGAATCTCTCTTTGGAAGTAAGAGTGAGGAGAGATTATTGAATGGAATGAATGAGCTTTGAATGAGCTTGGAATGATTTCTCTTGATCTCTAAACTTGCAATAATATCAGCCTTGGCAACAATGAATGCAGCCCATCAAGTATATATAGGATAGAGGAGAGAGAGAAAGAAATTCGAGTCATTAAATGCTCCAACGGCTCTTTTCTGAACCCAACTGGTCGGTCAAAGAACAATCACCGACCGACTAGTTCATCAACTAGTCGGTCGGTCAATTAACGCAAACCGACTAATGAGTGAACAGAGAAAAGATCAAAGCACAGACAAAAGGAACTAGTCGGTCCAAGAAGAGTATAACCGACTAGTTTCACAACTAGTCGATCGGTTACTCAACGTAGACCGACTAACAGATAAAACTGAAGTTTGAGCTAAAATAGACTTAGTCGGTCCAAGATAAAATGTTGACCGACTAATTCACCAACTAGTCGGTCACCAAATGAACATAGACCGACTAACAATAAACAGTAAGTATGGTGAAAATTTAGTATGTACAGTAAACTAAACTAGTCAGTCCAAGAAGGAAAGTTGACCAACTAGTTCATCAACTAGTCGGTCGATCAATGAACACAGACTGACTAATGATAAACAGTAGCTTAGGCTCAAATGTGCATGTACAGGGAAAGCTCAACTAGTCGGTCACAGAAGCATCACTGACCGACTAGTTCACAAACTAGTCGGTCGGTGAGTCAACTTAGACCGACTAACTGTAAACAGTAAAGAGCTTGGAAATGACTGAGAAGAACTAAAGCTTTGCCGACCGACTAGATCACCATCTAGTCGGTCAGTTCTTCTTCTTGAACCAACTAACATGCACAAGAAGTCCCGAATCGAAGCGCGATGCTTCGGGAAGGATTGTATGGACTTCTACTAAGATCCTAGAGCTAAGATATGAGCGTTATGAATATTTAAACCGTAAGACCTACTCAAGGCTTAACATTCTACGAAAGAAGCTTAAAGACTATAAATAAAACTTGACGATACCGTCTTCAATAGCTTCAATCGAATCTTCATGCCTTCTAAATTGGTCCATAAGCTTCAACGAAGCTTTAGGCATACGATCACGTGCTTTGAGAAGTCTTGAGAAGTCGTAATTGATATTCATATGAATTTGACGACGATCTCCATAACTGCACTCATAAAGTGTTAGTTCACGTTATATTTATGTTTGTTCATCATCCAAAACCAAATCCGGAGAGTCCAATATCCAACAAGCATTGCTCCAGATCTCACTGAGGAAGTTGTCCATGTCATCGGGACTAGGGTTGACCATAGAATCATCTCCCATCTTAAAAAAAAATTAAAGAAACTTGGTGAGAATGCTTCAATCTGCTACAACATCTCCAATCTGCTAGTGATCGTTCACTTGCATTGCAAAATGGGGAATTTAACTGATATGACAGTGATAGATCCATGCATGCTGCTTTGTTTGGCTAAGTATTTTCACTCTCAAGAAAATTGGGGTATTGATCAAAATAGAAATTAACTGGAAATTATCTACAAAAACACAGAATCTAGTTGACATTAAAACATTAAACTCATTTTTTGTCAAAAATTGAGTGAAATGGGCAGTAGATTGATAGCAAAGGATGAAATGAAGGGGTTTTGGGAAGAAATGACAGATCAAAACTTTGATTCTAGGCTCAGGATATTCTTTGACTAAATAATTTTACAATCACATGCACATTTGCAAAGGTTAATAGATATTGGAGAATTATCTTGAATGATCATGCTCTATGTTCATAGTCACATATAGCACAAATAGCAAAGAATTTCACCACCATACGTGCATTATGCAGATCCCTTAATTCAAGATCCATACGTGCAAATGCAACAATTCCTTCAAAAGAAAACAAAAAAATTCTATACTAGAACTTTAACCATGATTTTACCACCATGTGATACATTTACCTCATAGCTTCACCAACCCATATCATCCATCCATCAAAATCATCATGCATACTTTATGAAACAAGGAGAGTTACAAAAAAACTCATGCATGCATGCAAAAATAAATCAAATACCTTAATTGAAGATTTACACTTTTAAATTGCACTAATGTCTAGAAAATAAAACGAAAATTCATGTTACCAAAATCATGCAAATTCCATCGCTCAACTTACTCTTGGGGTATGAGTATTGCCTGACAATGCAATTTACTTGGTCAAAACCTTTGTACGAAAACTTTTGGCAAGCTTCGACATGTTCTCAAATATTTCAGCCCATCGATATTATAAAACAGGAAGTTGAGTTATTCATGTGTGAACATTCACCATATGGCCATATCAAAAAGAATTAAACTTTTCTCTCTCCAAATTAATATCATGACGAACTTCGTTAACAAAAAACAGAAGTCTCAAAAAATAACTCCAATGTTTAGATAACCTTTTAGAAAACTACATCTATCTATCTTGTAATGATTTAGAGAATAGATTTGAGAAAAGTAAAGTTTTGGTACATGCAGGTAGTTTTTTGAAACTTCACATCTACTCCCAAATTAGCGTGAGGTATTTTCTCAGACTGTAAATTTAATCCTGACTTAAGCCTAAAGTCTGAACCAATCACATAGATGTATTCATACAGTGGGAATAAGGAGCATGCAGAGACATCGTGATCAGCGTATAGCGTATTGAGGCTTTACACTAATCTCAATAAATAGGGCTTCAGTACTGCAGGTGATATCTTATGGATCACATGTAGGTCAAATTTGGATGTTGCATGGGACCCAGAGGAAGATGGACGATCAAGGGAAAAGAAGGGTGGATGTGTGATTGCACCTGCGTAACAATGGCGTACAAAGGAAGCGTACTATAGCTGCACAGCACTTGTATGAGAACACTGCAGATACGATAATCCACACATTACTAAAAAAGAAGCAATAGGAGCAAAGAGGTAAATATAATCAGCTTCTTGATCTTTACCCCATAACAAGCCTGGGCATGAGATATCCAACGCTCTCCATGATGCAAGAATCAAAGCCGTAGGTGCTCTATTACAAATGAAAGAATGGTGAGCATCGGAATAGCATAAACAGTGAGGGTTCGGCTTGTGCTTACCCAGATCCAGAAGAAAAAGGCTATCTCAAATGCATTCTGGAATAATATGAAACGGATCAGGTAGAGGACAATGCCATGTCTGTGGAACCAAAAATGATGATCTGAGGGCTTTACTCGTGCCGCCTGACCATCAGTTGGCGCCTCTGCAATCTCTTGCACCAAATGTGTAATAATGTGTTCCAGTTTTGCACCAACAACAAGCAAAAGCTGCGGGCTTCCATAGCATCATTACTTATGTTTAAAGAAACATCATTTTCAGGTAAAATACATGAATATCAGGGAGCAACATAAGTAGGATGTTGGACCATATGGTAACTTATACCTAAAAGTTTGTTTGGAGAAACAAAATAAATCTTAGTCATGTATTTGTGTCTTAATTCAGCCTCTTCACTTTATTCATGAGATGACCAATATTGTGAACAAAGATTTTTGAGTGCACTGCTGGTTAGGACAGATGTGATTGTCGCTGAACGAGTGACGGGCTATGGCTAAACCAAATAAATCTTGATTAAGCTCATAATAAAGGATCGGAATCATATGGATAAATGGATTCATTTTGATAACATCAAAAACATGATATAAAGGCATTTCTCTTGTTGTTGCTAGGTGACATGTGCAGTGAGAGATTCTGCTCGTGACAAGGAGAAAGGCATTAGGCAATTCTTTGTTCTTCAATTCCTCTACTTTGGAAAAACGAAGTAATGAGAGATGAGATGCTAGTGCATTTGTTTTCTTAATCTACGAACGCTGAATGATATTGTAGCATTGCTAGCATTCCTTTTTTTTTGCTTCACTGTCAATGAATTACTGGTTCTTACTGTCAAATCTCTTCGCAGAGGAAGGGCGTCAGTGTTCTATTGTAACCGCCCTAATGATATCAAAGGTTCGAACTGGCCTGAACTTTTCTATTTGTTTGTAGCGAAATGTTTTCTTATGCTCAAGACATCCAATTTGTTTTTGCAGCCTGAGACACCGGAAGGGTTTGCATTGGTGCACGTGCAAAAAATTTAGCGTTAATAACGACATGCGACTGGATTGTAACCTACCGAAGCTAGTCAAGATACAGACCTCATGTTCTTATTAAGAAAATATCTGATAGGTTTATTAGTAGGTATTCAACATTTTTAAAACCCACACCAAAATATAATAAATAAACACATGCCAAGGTAAACAATTAACCAGAAGATAAATGTACCTTCTCTGTGTGCATCCCATGGTATAAATTTTAGTATTCAATCTGCCAGCTTGGCTTTGCCTGTCAAAAGCTTTTTATTTTTAACAACTGCCATTGATAAATCAAAACTAGTGCACATTGAATAACTACTGGCATTGATACAAACATACCTGTTTTCCAACGGTATATATGGAATCCATGCCATTTTCATTGCCTTCATATACATAATATCCTCATTTACCCTTTGTATTGAGTTAATACCGATTTTATCAAACATAATCTGAAATAGGACCATCTTACTCAAGGGGTACATTGGAAATTGAGGGAACACGTAGAGCTGAGTTCAAATGTAAGGGATACCTGATGCATAACACCTGATGCATCATATCAACCTAAATGATTCCTGAGACCTCAAAGGAATTCCTTCCGGATCATAGTCATCATCATCTGTTTGTTTTGAAAGCCGCGATGACATCGATGGTGAATGTCCTGGATGGAGAGAACATTACATAGTGTGTAAGCATTTGGAACACCATGACATAAAATATATTGATGTTGAAATAAAGCATACCATCAGCCATGTCCTTTGTCCTGTGAAGAAGAAAGGTCCCAGCAAGAATTGTTACAAAGCCACACATCTCTGTAATGATCTGTGTCGGGTTCTGCCCATCCCAATCCTGTATGCCAAGCACAGCAAAGATAAATAGGACAAATAGGTTAATTCTCAATGACATTCACACGGTAACGTTTCTGAAATTTAGATTGATGTAAATATTTGTGATTTGGACCTTGTAAACGTACAATTTCTCCAAGCCCAAATGGAAAAAAATTATGAAATCATTCCCAATGTCAGGTGGAAAGCAGAAAGAGTATAAATATATTGCTAAAAACAAAAGATCTTAGCAAGAAACAAATGCAGTAAACTAAACTCTCTCTAGTATTATTACTTCTCTTTTGTGTCGTTGTTGGAAGATTTTCAGGACCTGTCAAGAACAAGTGTTCCCTCAATTTCTGATTGCAGAATATAAATATCTTAGGAAGTCATCTTCCATACCACCTAATAGACCGAGCCTTTTAGTTTTATATCATACTATTAAAAGATTTGAGCTACATTAGAAATCAGATACCAAGCTAAATATAAAACAACGTTCAAGGGCTCAACAATTAAGGCTTATGTACATAAAGACACAGATTATCATATATGTAGACACTTACAATATATAGCTTTTGTTCTCTTCAATCAAATAACTGAGAACTTGTCATACAGGCCTAGCTCATGATGTGCACTACTACTAACATGGATAGAGTCCACTTGTTCACTGCAAATTTGCAATTAGCATTATAGATATCTAAAGATGCTTTAATTTTTATAATGTGCCATGTATCATGGTACACACTTAATTAAGTTGTTCCAAAGGAACAACTTACCCCTAAAATAACTACCTTTGGGGGGCTATAAATAAGACCCAAGGGTAAGCCATTTCTTACAACCTTTTGCATGGAATTCATGCATGCAACTTCATCCTAGCGAAGCTCTGCAGAAATCCTTTCTCTTCCTCTATCCAAGTTCTTAATCTAAAGTAGAGATTTAGATTGTGGATTTAGTAGCCTTACTCCGTTCGTGAGAAGACTCGATCCGTCGTGACGAATCCGAAGGCAAAGTTCCGAGACCTACCGTTCCGCATACGCAAGCGTAAGTCTCAACTTTAATTATCGATCCTAACTCTGTTTTGGCAGGATCCCTACATTGGTATCAGAGCCATATGGGTTCGCCCCGGTCAAACCACCGCCCCCGTCGAAACTATGAACGAGTTCGTTGTCTTTTTCACGAATGGGTCTCCTACCATTACGGATATGGTAGGAACGCTTCGTGACGGAGAGAACGCAGCGGTTGTTCTTTTCACGTTAGGGTCTCCTATCATTACGGATATGGTAGGAACTCTCCGTGACGGGGAAGAAACCGACCGTTCACAGTAGTACGTTATTCATTTTTGGCACAACGGCCATTAGGAAATAACTAATTTCTCGACGAACCGGGTGCTTCATCGACGAACGGGTGCTTCATCGAGGAAGATGATGGTAGTTATTTCCATCGGGTAAGATGAAATTTGGTGCATGTGCACCATGGCCCAAATGGGCCTATGAAGGCCATGCACACCCCCCCTCCACTTGCGGAGGGGGTTGGGCTACGGCCAATAACCACCTGGCGACCACACCCATCAAGGGGGAGGAATGTGTGCGACAACCCCCATTCAAAGGGGGTGGCACGGCCATGGGCCAAAGGGGCCATGGCCGGGCCAATGCCAAATGGCCATGGCCATGACCGGACCATGGGCCAGGCCGGCCCCTGGCCGTGCCCATGGCCGGCCCCTGGCCAGGCCCCTGGCCAGGCCGGCCCCTTGGCCGGCCATGGCCAGTGCCGGCCTGGCCAGCCCCTGGCAGAGGCCAGGGCCAATGCCCTGGCCCTCGGCCAAGGGGCAATGGCCCGGGCCCTGGCAGTGGCCAGGGCCGGCGCCCCTGCGCCTCGGGCCCAGGGGCAATGGCCGGCCCCTGACAGTGGCCAGGGCTTGGCCGCCCTGGCCCTCAGGCCAGGGCCCTTGCCGGCCCTGGCCCCTCGGCCCAGGGCGCTATGGCCGGCCCCTGGCCGGCCTCGGCCAGGGCAGAGGCCCTGGGCCCGCCTCGGCCCAGGGCAGAGGCCCTGGCCGATGGGGCCAGGGCCCCCTGGCCGGTTCCCCTTGGCCAAGCCCCGGCCAGCGGCAAGTGGCCCTGGGCCCGGGGAAGAAGTTACAGTCCAAAAAAAATTGGTCGATCCAATTTGGTGTTTTTGGTCGAGCCAAATCTGGCAGAAGGTCTGGGTCGACTGCAAACTTGCCAACTGACCCATACGGGGGTGACAAAAGGCCTTGGCCAAAACTCGAATGTGCCGATTAGCCCATACGGGGGCTAACCACATTGCCAACTAGTCCATACGGGGCTAACCGTTTTTAATGAAGTTTTTTTTTCCTTGGGCTCTACTCCTTGAAGATTAGCCATAGTGTTCTACTTCATTGCGAGATTAGCCATGTCATTGTGCTCTACTCTACGGAGATTAGCCAATGTACTTATGACGTTGTGCTCTACTTTACGGAGATTAGCCAACGTGCTTTCAAATTTTTTGAAAAAGATGTTTTTTAAATAGGTTATGTCTCCCGTCCTTAATCGGGATAGCGCAATTTAGAATTCCAAGTCCTACCACGATCCGGCCATTGGTTATCTAACCCCATGGGTGTGTAGAATAGGGTCTCGTGGCTTGTGCAATTGTTGCACTAAAATTCTTTGCGCAAACTCTCACCTATTCCATTTTGAAAGATATGTTTTTCAAAATTGAGTTTCCGCTGCGAAGTACTATAAGAGATACGATTGTTTGATAAGTGATGGGGGGAATATTGAAGGTTGTTCTAGATGGTGATTGGAATCATAGAGACCTTTTCGATTCTAGAACAACATTTTCAATATTTTTCGAAAGTAACTTATCAAATACAATATAATTCCAAGTGGGATTTGAATTTTAGAACTATCCAAATGGGGATATTCTATTATCATTTCAAGTGGGAGTTATATTTTAAGAAATTTTATGCAATGTTTTGATCAAACCTTCGTTTTTGTGTCTTTTGCAGCATTTTAAAAGTAAAATGTCTTCCGCTTCAAAGAATATCGTCGCTGAGTTAAACAAAGGTGAAAAAAAACTCAACGGCGATAATTACAAACTTTGGTCCATTAAGATACAATACGTTTTAGAGGAGCAAGAAGTGCTCCGAAAACTCTAAAGAACGTAATGATTGAACCCGAGTTGGGCACTACGGCCCAACACCGACGAGACAAGGAAGCTTTTGATGCTTGGTCTCGGAAGAACAAGATAGCTCGCATTACGTTATTAAGCAGTATGACTGATGACATAATGCGCATCTTCCGAGAACATGACTTAGCCATGGACATATGGTCCAAGCTAGAGGAGAAGTTCGGTGGCACATCGGTGTGTCCAAAACTTCGCTCCTTAACTATAAGGTTCGACTTCATATAAAAAAACGTCCAGATCATTCCATGGGGGAAACATCTGCGACATATGGCGAACCTTATCTCGGAGTTAAAGGATGCAGGTCATGTGCTCACAAATGAAGCAACAAATCCAAGCAGTCATACGTTCCCTACCAAATGGGGTGGGATCAGATGAAGATGCATCTCACTCATAATGAGAGCATCAAGACCTTCAACGATGTTTCCAAGCACCTCGAATTAGAGGAAGAGCGGCTTGCGGCTGCCAAGCCAAGTGCAGAAGTGCACATGGTTGCTAGTTCCTCACACACGGGGGAAAGAAACGTAAAGATCGTTCGAAAGTCTTCTAATGAACGTAATAAGCAACCTGAGTCTACCAAGGAACCCAAACATAAGGGTGGGGCACAAGAAATGGCACAAGAAGAAAGACTTGAAAAGGATCAAGTGCTTCAAGTGCAACAAGCTCGGTCACTATGCTCGTTCGTGTACGAGTGGAAGTGACGATGTAACTTGTAATACTAGTTACATATGTGTTTCTAGTCCACTATTTCTTGTGGAATCTAATCCATTTTTGGATAATTGATTCAGGTGCCACCGTCCACATAGAAAAGGACAGACGGTCCTTCGTGGAGTATCACCGAGATACCTCCAAGGAATGAAGTGGATCAATGTAGGAAACAACACACGTGTTGAAGTGAAAGGCGTTGGGACTTCGCAAGCTAGTCTTGGACAACGGCCGCACTTTCCTACTTCATAATGTTCTCTTCATTCCATATATTCAAAGGAATATTATAACTGTGGTCAATTTAATGGGTCTTGGTTATAAACTGGTTCCTTCATGATTGTAATATGGACCTATTTTGTAATAATAATTCATTTATTGGTTCTGGGTTATGTATTTAAAGGATTCATTGTAATAAGTACAAATGTATGATTTTTCATTTCCTTGTGACAAATTCTTTGACTAATGAGTCTAATATAATTTGTTGGCACACAAGGCTTGGTCATATTGGACCCAACGCGTATGGATAGATTTACCAAACGTGGCCTTCTATCCAATGTTTCAAAGGTTGAAATGTCGACCTGTGAACATTGCCTTGTGGGGAAATCTTGTCGCAAGCCGTTTGGAACCGGCACAAGGGCCGAGGTTCCATTACAGCTTATCCATTCGGACATATGTGGTCCGATTGTCCGATGATGTCTAGACAAGACGCGGAAAGTCCTATTTCATCACTTTTATTGATGATTTCACCCGAATTCGGACATATCTATTTTGATATCCCACAAAAGTGAAGTTTTGGCTTGCTTTAAAAACTATATGAGTTTAGTGGTGAATCAATTAGATCGCAAAATTAAGATCTTGCGAACCGATAGGGGCGGTGAATATCAATCAACAAGTTTTAAGGAACTTTGTGATGACAAAGGCATAGTACAATCAGAGTAACTATGCCTTATACTCCTCAACAAAACGGTGTTGCATAAAGGAGAAATAGGATTTTTAAATGGAAATGGTCCGTTCAATAATGGCTCAAGCTAACTTGCCAATCACCTTTTGGGGTGATGCATTATTGACGGCCGTTTTCATTTTAAACCGCGTACCCTTCGAAATCAGTTAGCTCCACTCCTTTAGAGTTGTGTGAACCAAAGGTCTCCTGACTTAAACATTTTTTGAAACCTTGAGTATTGTGCATTCAACGCACATATTTCCTCCCATAAGTATGGCAAACTTGGGCCAAGGGGAAGGGAATGTATCTTTATACGATACGCAGAAAACTCCAAAGGTTATGTTTTTTAGTCAAGAAGACAATGGTGGGCTAATTGAGTTTGAGTCGAGGTATGTCACTTTCTTGGAAAACGAGTTTCCAAGACAGGGAGAGATAAGTCAGGACTTATCTCTATTTGAGATTTATGATCAAGAAGGATTACCTCATTCGAGTGGGAGAATTCTTTGGTGAAAAACGAAAATACTTTTCAACCTTCACCAATGGATTATACGAATGACGATTATCCTATTCCATACGGGAATAATGATCCAAGTGGGAGCAATTCTAACGACATTTCAAGTGGGAGTGATATTAGAATTGATCTAAATTCGAATCAACAAGGACTTGAAGAATCTCAAATATGCCGTATCATACCCTGCAAAAGACAAATGGATGGAAGCGATGAAGGAGGAATTGAAATCCATGAAAGTTAACCAAGTCTGGGACTTAGTTAACTTACCCCAGAGGACGAAGAGCAATTGGGAAACAAATGGGTTCTCAAGATCAAGCATCAGGCTAATGGCTCTATAAGATAGATATATAAGCTCGCCTTGTCGCGAAAGGTTTTACGCAACAGGAAGGGGATAGACTACGAAGAGACATTCTCACCTGTTGTGCGTTTTACCTCGATTCGCATGATTCTGGCAATGGTAGCTTGCTTAGACCTCAAACTACATCAGATGGATGTAAAGAATGCCCTTTCTCAATGGGAGAATTGGACGAGGAGATCTATATGGAACAAACCAACAGGGTTTGTAAAAGAAGGGAAACGAACATAAGGTTTGTAAACTTCGTAAGTCCATATATAGTCTTAAATAATCCTCGAGGCAATGGTATATTACGATTTCAAGAAGTTGTCTTATCAAATGGATTTTCCATGCTTGATGAAGATAACTGCGTATATATCAAGAGGATTTAAAAGCAAGCATGTTATTATGTCTCTATATGTAGATGACATTTTAATAACCAGAAAATGACAAGGGCTTTGTGATGGATATCAAGGCTTGACTTTCATCAGTTTTGAGATGAAAGACTTGGGGAAGCCACATATATCCTTGGAATTAAGATTTCAAGGAATCGTTCAAAGAAACTTCTTTCTCCTTCACAAGAGACTTATATAAAGAAGGTTCTAGAACGGTTTAATATGTAGGACGGCAAGTCCAATTGATACTCCTATAAGCAGATGCGATAATTTATATCTGAAATCATGTCCAAAGAACCAAAAGGAAAAGGAAATTATGGAAAAAGTTCCATATTCCCAGTACAGTTGATAGTCTTATGTACGCTATGATGCATACAAGACCGGACATCTGTTTTGCCGTTGGAATGGTAAGTCGTTACCAATCCAACCCAGGGCAAGAACACTGGAAAGCGGTTAAGAGGATAATGCAGATATCTTAAAGGAAACTGCAAATTTGCAAAAGACTATGATAAAACCAAGAAGGTAGACATAAGGTACATATCTACGCATGAGATGATAGAGGATCAGGTTACGAAAGCGATCCCCAGAAATGTGTTTTATAAACACTTATCATCCCAAGGATTGCGTAAGAGCTGAGTTGTACCAATATATATTCCCATGTCTGAGAAAGATCAAATTTAATAAAAGAATAAGTTCTTTTTCAAACATTGCATATGAATTTCTTAAAGAAATGTTTGTGTACATTTTTTGAAATCTCTTAATTAGTCTGAATTTGTGTTGCTATGTCGTAAACATGATTAAGGTTGGCTCTCTCACATGAGCAACCGCCTTATCTTATCAGACTGATAAGGATAGAGATGAGACTCTAGTTTAAAGTCAAAATCATTAGACAAATGATTTGAGAGTCATGACTTTAACAAGATAGTGATGTCGATAGATGAAAGATCATGCATTAGACAATGATTAGAGTCATGACTTACAAGAGTCGAATGAAGATTGCTAAGGAGTAAGATTGAGATCTGTATCACAAAGGATAAAAAGATCTCATTGGATTTTTTAATCCTATCTGTCTTATGCAGGATGAGAGTCCGGGAATATTTCCTGAGTAGTAAGGGGGACTCAAAAGATAGGCACTGTGGTGTCTGATCTTTCATCCGTACAACATCATTAAGACATACTCTCCCTGGGAAAGGAGTGATGTTGTAATACGTGTTCATAACCACGTATGCATTTCGACCACTGAGTTAGTAGCAATAGTGTTTGCTATTATGTGAGACTCAAAGGCCATATGGGTCTTAACTCTTACCCTCAAGGACTCCCAATTGGTTCCTTTAGATTTGACGAGATGATCTCTATCTTAGCGTGTTGCTAATGGGCTATTGGTAATTCGGGCTCGGCGGGGAACATTAGAAAAGCGAATCAAGTCAAGATCAAAAGGTTCGCAAGAAGAGGAAGATTGATTTCATATTCACATTTGGACTTTAAATGATTCAAAGCTGGCCAGCCAATTGTAATCCAGATGGGATTCAATTTTTGAATATAAAGTATAAGAAATGTGAAGAAATAATCTAGGGTAAAGCATTGCGTTGAACTACTCAACTTTGCACCTTCGAGGGTCGTTGTGTATCTCTAACAAGTGCACAACAACAGACTCTACGCACATGACGGTCGCAACGGTCTATTTCTCCGGTATGATATATGAAAGAACTAAGAGAAAGACGTTCTCTTACAATCCCCTCAAGTGTGAGTGGGAGATGTTGGATATGGAAGACGTTTGTACACCCTTGTGGGGGGATGTACCGAGGGAATACGGACCTCGAACGTCGCGTACACGAAGTCGTGTGCAAAGGGAATCTGTTCCCTTGCGGAGAGGATCTCTAGATGAGTGGGGAAAGTCGCATTATATATGCATAAGTGCATGCGACATATGGCTAATAAAGGGGGGAATATCTTAAGCTTATGTTTGTACCATGCATATGGTACAACTTAAGTTTATAATGTGCCATGTATCATGGTACACTCCTTAATTAAGTTGTTCCAAAGGAACAACTTACCCTAAAATAACTACCTTGGGGGGGCTATAAATAAGACCCCCAAGGGTAAGCCATTTCTTACACCTTTTGCATGGAATTCATGCATGCAACTTCATCCTAGCGAAGCTCTGCAGAAATCCTTTCTCCTTCCTCTATCCAAGTTCTTAATCTAAAGTAGAGATTTAGATTTGTGGATTTAGTAGCCTTACTCCGTTCGTGAGAAGACTCGATCCGTCGTGACGAATCCGAAGGCAAAGTTCCGAGACTAACCGTTTCCGCATACGCAAGCGTAAGTCTCAACTTTAATTATCGATCCCTAACTCTGTTTTGACAGGATCCTACACTACTAACATGGATAGAGTTCCACTTGTTCACTGCAAATTTGCAATTAGCATTATAGATATCTAAAAGATGCTATAATTTCTTAAGAATTCGACTACCCACTTATACTTCTGCAATTACTTAAGGCAAGTTTGTTTCTTTGTTGAACATGTTTTTTATATTTTAAATCGCATTCTAATATATGGAAAAAAAATTAGTTAAACTACACTCATTCCTCCAAAATCTCATCTTTACTAAATTTTTACTAACGCATTGTAGAAAAACAGCAAGATTAATCAGCGATGTGTGAGAGCCCTAATTCCTTGTAAACTTTTTTCTTTAAAAAAATGGAAAAAATTGTTTTAAAATCTATTGAAAATTATGAGTACCTGCGAATGATAAATCGAGGGAAGCGTCTTTAGATGATGATGATGAGGCATTCTAATTGAAGAGCCGCTCAATTCGTTCAGAGATCGAAGGCAGGGCCCGCAGTATGAACTGTTCTTCCTTTTTTTTGTTACCCTAAAAAATTTCATGAAGAGATCTCAATTTAAACAGAAACAAAAATTGCAATTTCATTAGGGAAATTCATGGAGAGATCTCAACATAAATTGAACTAAGAAATGTAAATTAGAGAATAAATTATTTTTTAAAGAACAAAAAATGGGGTACCTTCCACCGTTGCTGAGAGATGAGAGGGACGGTGAGAGGAGGAATGGATAAATGGACGATGGTTTAGCGGATTTTGGATCTGATGGGGGAATACGAGTTCATTGGCCCTGCTGGCACGGCGACAGAGGGAGCGGTAGAGGAAGACGGAGATGGCATCGGTGAGCAGGACGCTGGTGGAGACCTGGAGAGGTGTCGTCGACGGAGAAGATGGGGGTGGTGGAGAAAGGGGAGTAGGAAGGGGATGGAGGGAGCTCGACGGGGACATCGCTGTCGACGACGTCTTCGGAATCTTGTCGATCGATTTGGGGGGCGGGATCTTGTGATTGGACCAGTGCCCGTTCCCCATCTGCGTTACGGTGTGGTAGCCTCCGGCCTCGGTGTCACAGACGTGCCCAAGCCATTCGACGGTCGAGGCAGACTGAAGGTCGGAGAACAAGCCCACCGGCCAATATCCGACAACCTCGTCTGCATACTTCAGCCACCATTTCCCATGGACATCGGCCTGTGAAACACGAGGGGTAGATTAAACGGTGTCAGATGGTGAGATTTGGGGGACAGTGCATGCAAATGTCGAAACTAGGAAGCACCGTTGTATGTCGACAACGAAGGGGGCGGAGATGGGGACGCCGAAGAGTGAGAGGGTGAAGGAGGTGAGAAGGAGAATGATGTATACGGGGGAACGAAAAAGATTGAAACATTTGGGAAGCCCGCGCTGGCGAATTTTTTTGGGAAAAATTTTGCAAGCGCTGTTAAAGGCCCCCCTTTAACAGCGCTTGTTTGTGTAAGCGCTGCTAAAGGGTGGCCTTTAACAGCGCTTGTATTAAACAAGTGCTGTCTATTGGGACTTTTAACAGCGCTTGTTTGTGTAAGCGCTGCTAAAGGGTGGCCTTTAACAGCGCTTGTATTAAACAAGCGCTGTCTATTGGGACTTTTAACAGCGCTTGTTCTAAATAAGTGCTGTCTATTTGGACCTTTAACAGCGCTTGTAGAAAAAAGCGATGTCTATTGTCTGACATTTAACAGCGCTTCTTTCTACAAGCGCTGTGTATTATCTGTGTCTCTAATACACAGCGCTTGCAGAAATAAGCGATGTCTATTGTCGGACCTTTAACAGCACTTGCAGAAAGAAGCGCTGTCTATTCTCTGACCTTTAACAGCGCTTGCAAAAAGAAGCGTTGTCTAATTTATGTGCCTCTAATTAACAGCGCTTATAATTGGCAAGCGCTATTAAAGGTGTGCTATTAAAGGTCCTTTTTGTAGTAGTGTTTGCAAAACTCTGAGAAAGAGGGAATAACAGATGATCTAGGTGCAGGGAAGAAGACAAGTTTATGTACCCCTTACAAAAGACCAAAAAGCCCCTATAAACTTACTGTAACGGTACCCAGCTACCCTGGGGGCCCGATTGAGGCGACCGCATCAAAAACGACATGGTCGCGTCATTCCATTACGTGAAATGGGGTCTCGGCAGTAGCATCGATGCGACCATGTGGTTGGACCACGCGGCCATGTCGTTTGCAGCTTTCGATCTTCAAAATCTGGAACAAAACTGTCGCGTGGAATGACCGCTTAGCTTCATCTACTCCTGGGTTACGCGGCCATGTCGAAAATGTAAATGACCGCATCGAATTGATTTTCTTCTCTTCTATTCTTCCTTTGATGCGGCCGTTTGAGTCGTCTCTACGCGATCGTGTGGAATTGAGATCCTAAGTATTGGGGTGTCCTGATGACGCGGCCGCGTGGAATAATCCATGCGGCCGCGTGTGTTCTTTTGTATTCTCTTCCCCTTTGCGCACTTCGAGCTCTCGTCTTCACTACTTGTGTTTTTTTCAGCCTTTTCACACCCTGAGTTCCATATTTGATTCATTTTACCAGAAAAGCACAAAATGGACTTAAAAATAAAAAGGAAACAAAACGGTGAAAACGGGATGGAACGATGAGTGAAATGGTGTAAAACAGCATGAAAAAGGGGTAAAAACTATAGATATAAACCACTCATCAAAATCCCCCAATTAAACTCTTCCTTGTCCTCAAGGAAAACAAGCGAGAGCATAGATTAGAGGCATGCAATCAAGCACACAAATGATGACATGAAACTTCGAGAATCCCCTAGAATCAAATTTATATACGTGGGTGAGTAGAAATCTCAAATTCATGGAAATTAAATACACTGATTTCTTTCCATCAATAAGAATATAATCCTAGGACATCATTTCTAACCCAAATCGTCAGGCAATATACTAAACTATGGTCGTACCCCAAATCCTAGGATATTTCCTCTACCCGTCCTTAGATCAAAGGGATAGGGATTGAAGTTATGTGATGGTCAAGGAAAGGATAAGTCTCGGATAATTTGTTATTAGTCGATTGAAGAAATGACCCTTACGATATATCAACGTTCCTTGATTCATGGTTTTGCCAAGTTTATTCATGCTTCTTTTTTCAATTTGTTTCATATTTTCATTTTTTTTGGATTTGTAATTGGTTTTTGTAAGGAGCGTTTGGTCAGTGACTCTCAGGCCAGACAACATTAGGCATCATGTCAAGAAGGACCCCTCAGACCTACTAGCTCAAACCATGCAATATCCTTATTCGTATGCACTCCCACGAGCTAAACCTTTCGACGTGAGGCCCCGATACTTCCTGAGGCATGGGGATCTGGCTACTCAGCGTCACTGGGAGAATGGTACCCATATTATTCTTTTATTTATACACTTTTTTATTTTTATTTTTTCGAAAGCATGAACTGTTTTAGTAAAATCAATCCTCGGTACTAGGTAATACGTCGTTATCTAAATCTCGAAGGAACATAAACCATTGTTCGCAACTATCAGTTCTATGGTCCATGCATAAAATGGATTCCTAATGGTCGACCTAGATCGGTTTCAAGTACGTCTATCCATGGAATCATGAGGACGGCCAAAGTTGGCATATTTTGTGGGATATAAAGCTAGATACACATCTTAATCATATATTCTAATTGACATCGTGGAAATCGAGCATAACAGTTAGAACATGAAATTCAACTCGAGATTCCATGAATATAAAAACTCGAATTCGTGAAATTCTAGAAGCAAATGCAAGTATATATATATGGATGCATGATGATGCAAGATGCATGATTTGAATGCAAGTATTTTTGTTTTTTTTTATTTTTCAATTTGTTTGGGTTTTTGAATGCATATGGGAATATAAACGTGATGCATGTAAGGATAAGATAAAAGGGAGAAGGGGAATGGGAAAATGAAAAAGGGGAAATGAGTATAAACATGATGCAAATGAAGAGGTAGGAAATAAAAAAAGAAAAATAAGAACAACAAGCATGAAACGCTCCTCCCCCAAGCTGAACTGAGTGTTGTCCTCAACAAGAAAAAATCATGAGAAATGATGAGGACATAAATGTGAGAGGGAAAGGAGATGTGTCATCACCTCAAGAAGAGCCACCGTTAGGTGGTGGCTGTATGGGTGGGGGTGGTTCGTCTGGAGACGATGGATTCACTGTGACATCCGTGGATGATGGTCATGTGTGCGGAACAATAACAGATAGAGGAGGTGATGGCATACACGTAGATGGTGGTGGATATGGTGGTGCTCCAGATGAGGGTGGTGGTGCAAGTGGAGGTGTGGGAATGTGATGTGTGTAAGTGGAAGGATGTGCAGACTTTGATGGCTTAAGGTAGTGATGGCATAGGGAGGAGAGCGGGTACATCAGCAGGGAAGTGTCCCTGAGTGTGATGCCAATGGTAGATGGCATTGAACTGCGACTGGAGGGTTGTGACAACGGATGTTAGGCCGTATATTGAAGATCTGATCTCAGTCAGGGAGCTAATCATGGTGCCCTTAAAATCTTGAACTTCCTCCTCCACTCGAGTGATACACTCGAGAGTGGAAAGGGGTGGAGGAGGAACTTCAAGATTTTAAGGGCACCATGACTAGCTCCCTGACTGAGATCAGATCTTTGATAGACGGAGTGGAAAGGGGTGGAGGAGGAGTGATGCTAGTACCCTCACCAAGTTGGCGAGATTTCCTAGAAAACTGATGAAGTGTGGAACCAACTCAAACCAACTCAGACAACACAACACAGAAAGAAAAACAAGAGACAAAAACATAACTCCATTTATACATCAAAGGTTTACATCATTTCTTCTTTACAATATCCTCATGTACAAAACATCATATACAACACCTCCCAACTCTCACCAAACAAAACCCAAAAGGTACAACTCACTCTTAATTTATCTCAGTCACCAGCCCAAATCATAACTTACACAACCCTCACATAAGCTCTACTGCTCCAGCCCCTGACACAGCTCCTGCTACCAAACCAAACCTGTTACCACATTGTGGGACACGTCACAGCGTGACCCAGTAGGAAGTTCTAACATCTCTAGTAGGATCCAGTTTTAGAACGGGTCCACCTAACTAATAGTCTATCTACTTGTTATACAACATCCACAGAATTAATGCATAAATTAAACAATCATGACATTCAAGTACTGGAAGTAAAAGAAACTGAGAAATAGAAAGTTCTTGATCACAATTACAGATTAAATTAATTTTAAGGTTAGACCTTTAGTTATCGTTTGGGATCCCGAGTAAATCGTAGGACACTAAAGAGCTGGATTTCAACCATGGTGGGTGAAAAGCGGTACCTCAACCAGTGACTTGAGCACTGGAGAGGCCTCTCGTAACTCCTCCTTAAGGGAGTGAGACAATCCTCTGTTTTTATAAGGACAAACGGAGAAAACCAACAATTACCTAATGGTGCATCACGAGTACACCATCGGCCTCTCTAACTCTAGCCAACTCCCTCTCTCAGGAGTGTGAGTGAGAAACAAGCTGTGTCCACACTTAGCCAACTCCCTCGCACAAGGAATGCTAGTGGGAGTCGCATTTGTGTCCTCTCCTTAACTCCTATAATTTACATGTGTTCCCCCGAACCCGTATCTGTAGTCTTACCAATCTTAGGATGGATCAAGAGTTCCACATAATTATCATTCTTTCTCACTTCCAGTTGTAGAATGATTCATCATTTCTTTATTCGGCTGTCTCATTTACCGCTAACAATCATTCCATTAATTCAATTTCCCACTTAACCTCAATTTAACTTAATTCCCAACATCAAGTTACCACAACCTTATTCACAATGTTCATTCTAATATGGATTTCATAATGGTATCAACACAAGAAGAAAGCTTAATCATGTTCCAACAAAAACAATTGACAATGTAACACCATTTTTCATAGAATTTAACATTGCATAAAAAGAACATATTAGCTTGATTATGGCATGAGATTAGCATGAACATAGTATGATAATAACTGATTTGAAGCTTGACAAGTCTAAAGAACACAATCTAACATGGCAAGTTTTGGAGCTTACTCATAACACACAAAATATAAAATCTGTCTAAAATTGATATTGCAGAAGGATCTGTAATTTTAACCTAATTACAGTCAGAATATGTTCTTAGTTCCTTATGAAAGTTGTAGGAAATTTTTTGCCGTTTTCAAAAACATCTTGAATTATTATATTCTGAATTTTCTGCTATTTATTATGAATTTTTGAAGTTACTATACAGAACTGAGAAAACACAGCACATGAACATAATTTAAAAACTAATACTGCTAAAAGATCCTCTATTTAAACCTAATTACAGTCAGAATTAGGATTCGGTTTCTTCATGAAAGTTGTAGGGAATGTCATGTTGTATTGAGAAATATCCTAAATCCTACATTTGGATTTTTCTACTATTTATTATGATTTTTCTACTATTATTGTACAGTGTTAGGAAAGTTTCAGCACTTGATCATAGAAATCCTTTTTAATCAAAACTAGTTTCTAACATGGTTAAACCAAAATCTTGAGTAAATTTATAACACCAAAGCTAGATTATATTAGCAAGAGAACGCTAGTAATTAACATGAAATGATTTACATTTAGCCTACTAATGTTGGAGGAGAATTACAACATGCAAGGTCTAAAACTAACATAGTTTAATTTTAACATGGAAGAATCTAAATTAACATGGAAAAGAACCACAACATACAAGAGTCTAAATTAACATAAATCTTATAGCTTCCTAACATAACTAACCCCAAATCCTAAAGTGAACCCTACTAATGATGTTAGAAAAACCTACCTCAAATCTCTGTCTAATTTCTTTCGACCTTATTCTCCTTGAAGACCTTAAGCTTCCCTCTTCTCAAGCTTCTACTCAAGCTTCAGACTTCTCTTCTAAGCATTTGATTAGGTTAGATTGTTTGGCCTTGGTGATGAGAGCTTTGTAGTATCTGTGGAGTTGCACGGAGAATTTTTTATGGAAGTTGTTTTGGTGGTGGAAGGGGGAGAAGTGGTGGTGTTGGGTAGTGGAGCGGTAGAAGGAGAGGAGGAGCAAAGGGATGAGGGAGAGAAGATAAAAACTTTGGAAAAATTTTGTTCTTTTTCTTTTTCTTTTTCTTTTTCCTTTTCTCCCTCTTTTATTCCTCATCATCCTTTCATGCAACAAAAGAAGGCCAAGTGTATACTTAGGTGTCATGGCTTAAGCCATGGTTAACTTGCATGCAGACACATAAGAATGAAGTAGGTAAGGTTTAAGGAGAACATGACACACAAGAAGGTGTATCATGGAATTTTTTTCCCAAACTTAATTTTTGAGGAAATTAGAAATACACTAATTAATACCAACTACGGTCCATTACATAATATGTATTCCATCAAGTATTTCAAATATACTCATGGATAATAATCCTTAAAATTATTTTAAAATAGTTTATATTATTATAAAAAGTAGGGAAAATTCATAAAAATAACTAATATTTTATATGTACGAATATGTTCAAAAATACGTACATTATACTCGTTTATACAGAAACAGGGTATTACACCCCTAGCCCTCTTCATGATGATTTCCTTTGGGAACTTGGCATATGTCGGGATCTCGGAGATTGCATCTAGGAACGATATAGTGATGTTGAGCTGTTTCAGTAGGTCCCATACTTCTCATCTAATTTAGCATTGGCTCGTCTCGATGGGAGGGGGACCTTGGGGACGTATGTTTCTAGGAGGCTCATGTATAGGTTCTCCTTCTTTCATCTCAACAATTTTCTCCATTGGTGGCTCTGTTGGTGTAGGTATTACATCATTCTAAATTTCAGACTCCAAATTTACTTGGGGCTCCTTCTCAGCTGCATCTTCTTCATCCGCAGTGGGCATGGTGGGGCCTTCTATTTGTCTCTTGCTCCTAAGTGTGATGGCGTTTACGTGTCCTCGGGGGTTTGGTTCAGATTGCACCGGTAATTGACCTTATGACCTTGCTATTTACGACTACTGCTGCGCCATCTGTGCCATTTGATTCTACATCGCCTTCTTACATGTCGCAAGTTGTTGTGTAGTGGTCATCAGTTGTTGGATGGAAGATTGGAAATACGTGTTCCTCTGTCCCTATGTGAGAATATGGTTTTCAATTAGTATTTTCAAGTTAGATTTGGAACTAGATGGCATATGAGTAGGAAGTCTTTGGTTAAAATTTTGAAATGGCCCTTGAGGAGGTGTTTGGAATTGCTGAGGGTGTTGTTGGTACGACGGTTGAGCTTGCAATCCCGGACTCCTATATGAAAAATTGGTATGGCTCTTCCATCCTTGATTAAATGTGTTGGAGTACAGGTTGTTAGGCGGCCTTTGGTTACTCCCATGTACTGTGTTTGCCTGCTCAATTGGTATACCCAGTGTCGTCACCATCATAGTTGGGCATTCATTCCTCGGGTGTCCATGTACAACAAAAATCTCCCAAAGAGCCACCGTAGGCTGATTATAAGCACCAATTCCAATCATAAACAATTGCTTTGTTAATGCATCGAATTTAGCGGAAAGCAAGGAGACTTCATCAATTTCATACTTACCTTCCTTCTTAGAGGTTGCTCTCTCGCTACTCAACAGATGGTTGTTGGTGGCCATGTCCTCCAACAATTTCTTTGCTTTTTCAAGAGTTTTGCTCATGATTGCCACATTAGAGACGGCATCAATCGTCATCTTTACCTCACGGTTTAGCCTATTGTAGAATGACTTGATAAGGAGCCAATCCGGGACTCCATGATGTGGGCAGTTCCGCTGTAGATCCTTCAATCTCTCTCATGTCTCGTATAGAGATTCTTGGTCTAATTGGGAGAAAGACGTGATCTCATTGCGCACCTTGACAGTTTTTCCTGGAGGGAAAAATTTTGTTAAAAAAGCACGTGACAAATTATCCCATGTAAAGAATGTGTTAGGATCACTGCTCCTCAGCCAATCCTTAGCCTTAACCCTGAGCGAGAATGGAAAAAATCTGAGTCTAATGGTGTCGTTGGTGAAGACAGTCATCTTGAGTATATCCATCTTCACAAGGAATGTGTTCAGGTGCTCATTTGGATTCTCTATAGGCGATGAAGGTTATCAAAGATGACTTCAACTCGAAATTGTTAGGTTCCACATGGAGCCTCAATATACTTAATAAGGCATTGAGAAGTCCATAAGGGACCTAGCAGGATGTAGTGGATCAACATTTGGATTGATAATTTCTTCTGCCATTGGTTCTAGTGCTAACTTCTTTTTCATTTCGATGTTGCACCGATGTACAATAACTTTGATCTTGGGGTCTCGGTGAATCATCCTCAATGCCCTGCGATCTCCTGCACATACGCAAAGGGCTAAACCTAAGTAAAATGTTAATAGAACCAAAATCAATAACCAAAAAAATAAAAGAAAAATAAAAAGAAATGCGCAGTCTATCAACAAAGATAAAAATCAATATCAAATTGTGCCTCCCCAGGAACGGCACCAAACTTGTTCGGTGATGCTAAGCTTTAATATTTATAGACCGCAAGCATACGACGACGTCGTAGCGATATTCGGGTCCATTACTACATATCCGGCTTTCAGCCACAGACAAATCCATGAATGAAAGCTGGAATTCCGTGGCGGAACACTTACGGCCATGGAAAAAAATTATGTGGCCAAAAAGCCATGGCCGATACCATAGTGGCTGATACCCTCTTTGCCCATGGAACATTCTGTGGTCGATAATCTGCCACGGAATAACGCACACGGATATCCAAGGCCGATAATTTGAATAAAATACTATATAAAACTAGTGGCCACGGACAAATCCGTTGCCGATAGTGCTAAACGGCAACGAAAAGGTCCGTGGCCGATAGTTATCTGCCACGGATAATGTGCACAAAGTTGACGTAAACTGTGCACAAAATCCGTGGGTGAAACCCTTCAGCCACGGAATTCTACGTGTCCATAAATAAGCATCGGCCACGAAAATGACATTGGCCATTTCTTTATTGGCCACGGATTATATGCACGAAATATTCAACTTTGTGCACATTATCCGTGGCTGATAACTTCGGCCACGGACATTATCGTGGCCGTCTAGTACTATCAGCCACAGATATGTCCATGGACGATAGTTTAAAATTATATTTAAAAAATTACAGAATTTCCTACATACAATATACATTTATAACAACCAAATAAGTACATGTATAAGAAAATAAATCAAACAACTAATTAAAAGTAAATGCAGACAAATTCATTAAAAACGAGCAAATATAGTATTTATTACATACTCGGCCTCCATGTCCACAGTTTAAACCAATAAACATATAAAAATAATAAAAAATAACATCATCCACGCTACACCGCCAACATCCCCAAGACCGCACCATCGCCAAATCCGTCATCGATCGCCACCATCGTCCACATGCCCGGACCATCGCCATGTCCGTCATCGATTGCCACCATCATCCACATGCCCGCTACCATCGCCCCCAAGCCCGCTCCACTTGCCAAGACCTACATCACCCCCTTGCCGTCCATCGCCATTGTCAGGCCCTGAAGGACTGCCCTCGCCATATTAACCCTACCAAATAATAATAATAACTTAGACGGTAAAAAAAATATTAAACGTGTAAAGACACCAAATTATATAGCATGAAAATAAATACGTAAATTTGAGTTTGCCCAGAAACTGCCCAAAATTTGAGTTTGCCCCAGAAACTGGGTAGAGCCAATCGTGCCAAGCGTGCACTTAGGTGCCCGTGTGAATGCGAAAACAAAGGGTGCACGCTCTGGGCAGAAGTCTACCCAGAACTGGGCAGACTCTGCCCAGTTTATGTATTAAACGACCGTCTATTGAATTATTCGGAAAAATACGTGCTTTTTGGGGGTTGACGAACAAAACGCGTTTTATTCCCGTATTGCTCATTTTATGTGTTTAAACTCGTTTCTAGTGATATATATACGCATACCCAAACACAAAGTGTTATAGGTGATAGGCTATATGGTTATGGGTGAGATATATATACTAGAAATAACCCGTGCACAAAGTGACAGACACCCCCCAAAAACCAACCCACACAATCAGGACGCAGGACCCACATGGGTGTTTCGATGAGTGCAAAAACGGCTGAAAATGAGAAGAGTATGTTTGAGTGTGTGTATTGTTTTGGGGTTTTGGGTTTTTTTATTGGGGGTGTGATGTTGGTTGTTTTAGGTTTGGGTGTGTTTTGGGGGGTTGGATGGAGTTTTGGGTATTTTGGTTTTGGGTTTTAAGGAGGTTGTCCCATGTGGCGATGTGACATTGCCACATGGAACAAATTCAAAAACAACCCTTAAATGTAATAATGATATAAATATATATATATATATATATGAGAATAGTGGCTATCATACGCCATATGAGAGCCTCTCTCATACGCCCCCTCACATAAAGCACCCAAGTACAACCAAGTACAAGCCCATGTGGGCTTGTACTTGGGTGCTTTATGTGAGGGGGGCATATGAGAGAGGCTCTCATATGACGTATAATAGCCACTATTCTATATATATATACATACAAACATACATACATACATACATACATACATACATACATACATACATACATACATACATACATACATACATACATACATCTATATTATAAAACACGGATGTTATCATGGGTTTTTGGATAAGAGAAATTGGATAAGAGATTTTGGTTATGTGTATTGTTGTATGTGGATATGTGTATTGTTGTATAAGAGATTTTGGATAAGAGATATTGGATAAGAGATATTGGATAAGAGAATTTGGTTTTGGTTATGTGTAATTGGGTGTGATGTTTATATAGGGTATGAGAAATAGATATAGGGTATGAGAAATTGATTGGATATAAGAAATCACATCCTCTTTTGATCACATCAGAATTTTTAAATTTTGAATCACATCCTCTTCATTTTGATCACATCACACACGGAGGGAAAAATTTTTAATCCCATCAGCTCTCGACATCACAAACGAAGGGAAAAATTTTGATCCCTTGCAGCGACGCTCAAGCTCACGTTCCTCACAAAATCCTTGCTACGCTCAAGCTCACGTTCCTCACTTCTCGCCATCACAAAATTCAAAGGTAGAGCACGAAGAGTCAGGGACAGCGCACGTTCCTCCTCGCCATCTTCTTCTACCTACAGCTCTACGTTCCTCCTCGCCATCTTCTTCTACCTCCAGCTCAAGAAGAGCAAGGGAGAGCACGGAGATCAATCTTGATGTCCTGAACCACGGTTAGCTCTTCCTCTTCTCCTCAATTTTTTTTTCTTTTACTTTATTTCACCCTCATCAAGAAGAGCACCCCCATTGCAGTGCATTGAGCTTCATCACTTCCTCATCAACTCAACCATTGGTGTGTGAGTTTGCTAGCTTCATCACGTCCTCTGCACCTCAACACTTGGTGAGCACCTCACCCTTCATTCAAGTATCTCTTTTTAGTTAAGGCAGTTGCACATCAAAATAGTGATTGTCCTGTGAAAATTTTTAATACTGAATTGTTAATACTGCATTTGTTAATTGTTAATACTGAATTGTTGGCATATTAGTCCTATGCTATTTCCATTCTAATATTGGAAGTATTTATTCCCATATCACTATTTTATGAATTTATTGACTCCTGCTGAATTTATTGGATATTGGCTTGCACTTTGGCATATATCTTCATAAATTTGCTCAATAAATATTTGCCCAATATTCAACATGTTTTAGCTTGCACTTTAGCAAATACAATAAGAAATTTGAAGGAATTTGATATTCAAGATGATGTCAAGACACTTTTTGATATGAAACTGATATAAAAAAATTTTCATATTATGGGGAAACTGATATGAAAAAAAATTTTGATATGGGGAAACTGATATGAGGATTTTTGATATGAGGATTTTTTATAGCTTGCAGAAAATCATATAAACATTTTTGATATGTGGAAACTGATATGGAAAAAATTTGATCAAATTTCCTGTTTGCTATTGGAAACATTTTTTTCATAGCAAACATGTAAATTTCATAGCAACCATGTTTGATGTCCTGTTTGATCTGGTGAAACTAATATTTGCTCCATGCTAATAAATTGATCATATGAAATTGATTTATCTTAAAGTTTTAAACCCATCAAGCTATTTTGGTTTTTTTGGTCCTGCAGTTTTAAACCCATCAGTCAAATTCATTTTTATTAGCAAATTGATTTATTAACATGTTTGATGTCATGTTTGATATGGGGAAACTAATATTTGCTCCATGCTAATAAATTGATCATATGAAATTAATTTATCTTAAAGTTTTAAACCCATCAAGCTATTTTGGTTTTTTTTGGTCCTAAACTGAAATTGATTTATTAACATTTTTATGGTGTTCTTCATTTTTTTTGTTTTGAATTCAACTTAATTCATGATGAATTCAAATTTTGACTGAATTTTGAATTTCCTGGATATTTGCAACTGTAAATTCAGCAAATATTGGCAGTATTTATTCCCATATCACTATTTTGAATATTGGATTTATGAATTTATTGTCTCCTGCTGAATTTATTGGATATTGGCTTTCACTTTGGCATATATCTTCATAAATTTGCTGAATAAATATTTGGCCAATATTCAAATTATTTTAGCTTGCACTTTAGCAAATACAATAAGAAATTTGAAGGACTTTGATATTCAAGATGATGTCAAGACACTTGGGCAATATTCCTGTAAAAATATTGAATGTCAAATACTTGGGTGAGAGTATTTTAGCTAAATATTTTATTCAAGACACTAATTGAATGTCAAATACTTGGCTAAAATATTTTATTCAAATACTTGGCTACTTGAATGTCAAATACTTGGGCAATATTTTTATTGAATAAAGACAATTGAATAAAGACACTTTAGCTTGCAGATAAAGAAAAAATTTAGCTTGGAGATATGAAAAAATACCTATAATGATATGGGGAAAATGATAAGAAATTTTTTTTGATATGGGGAAACCTATATGAGGATTTTTGAAATGTGGATTGTTGATAGCTTGCAGATAATCATATAAACATTTTTGATATGAGGAAAATGATAGGAAAAAAATTTGATCAAATTTCCTGTTTGCTATTGGAAACATTTTTTTCATAGCAAACATGTAAATTTCATATAAATGTTTGATGTCCTGTTTGCTATCCATATATGGATGTCATGTTTGCTATCAAATTTTTTTCATATAAATGTCCTGTTTGATCATGTAAATTTATATTAAAATTTTATATGGCTATCCTGTTTGCAAACAAATTTTATATGTCCTGTTTGATCATTTTTCACCTATGTTCACCTATGAAATATTAAGAATTTCAGCTATGCTTTAGTTTTTGCAACTTGCTGAAGTTCATATTTGCTGAGAATTAAGAAGTTCTTAATATTATGTTGAATGCGTACATAATTAGCTGAGTATTACGAGTTGAAACATGGAGCTACTGACTATATAGGTGAAACTTTGTCCATGTGCTTGCTGAAACATGGAGAGAATATATAATTGAAACATGGAGCTTGCTAAAAAACATGCAATTTCAGTTGTTATGCAATGGAATATATAGGTGAGAATTCACTAATAGTTGCAAAAAAACATGGAGCTGTTTGCAAAAACTGGTGAGATATATGAATGTGTCTTTGGAGAATGTGTGAATTTGGAGAATGTGTGAATTTAAATATGTCTTTGAACCATGACAAACTCAATTTTTAGTAGAGAATGTATTTCAGCATTATGTATTTGAACCATGACAAACTCATTTTTAAACAATTCTCTCAATTATCTCCACCTCACAAACTGGGTTATTATGTATTTGGTTATAATTGAGAGAATTTAAACAATTATCAATATTCAAACTGAGTTATAATTTAAACAATTTAAACAATGTAAAACTGAGTTTGTATTTACACAATTAATTTTCTCAGTTATGAATATTATGTTGTTATAATTCACAAACTGAGTTTTGCATTATGTATTTAAACAATTCTCTCAATTCTCTCCACCTCACATAATAACCATGACAAACTCAGTTATAATTCACTCAATTCTCTCAATTCTCAATGTTCAACTTAAACAATGTATTTATGCTATCAGTGACGGCTAAAATTCTCTATGTTATAACCAACAGGACCACAAATGTTATAACCAAAATTCTCTATGTGAATGACTGTCATGTTGCTTATAAGCAAAATTCTCTATGTTATAACCAACAGGACCCAAATTTTTTTTATCAATTCTCTATGTTAATTGATTAGCATAACATAAGGAATGCCAAAATTGATTAGCATTCCTTATGCTAATCTATGTTCTAACCAACAGGACCCAAAATTTTGGTTAAATGACATGACCCAAAAATAATGAATGCTAATCAAATTTTTTGGTTCCTGTTGGTTAAAATTCTCTATGTTATAGCAAATGAATGTCCTGTTGGTTATAACATATAGGGAATGTCCTGATAACAAATATTAAATATCCAATTCTCTATGTCCTGTTGCTCATATTCAGAGTGTTGGGTTGCAAAAAACAGATATGCTCTTTTCCAAAAAACATGGCCAAAAATTTTAACTGGACATATATTACTTGATGAAATTGAGTGATAACAGGATACTCATTATTATAAGTTGGGTTTGAGTTATGAAATTGATGTTTACCAAGTTGGCTGAGAATATTCTGTTATCAAATTCTCAATTATCAAGTTGGCTGAGATTGAGTGAATATGAAATTATGTTGGCTGAGAATTATAACAAAACATGGCCACCAATTATGTTTACCAATTTGATAATTATGTCCTGTTGAGAGAATATGAAATTGATGTTTACCAATTTGCAAAGAATGGATTTTGGGTACAAATTCAATTTACAAACATGAGTACAAATTTGAGTACAAATTGAATTTACAAATTGAATTTACAAATTGAATTTACAAATTTATACTCAAATTGAATTTACAAATTGAATTTACAAACTTTGAATTTGTAACTGTGTAAATTTGTAAATTTGTAAATTTTTGAGTACAAATTTTGAGTTTTGTAAATTTGCATCAATAAATTTATAAATTGAATTTTGAGTTCAGTATCTACAAATTCAATTTGCACTCAATTTTTCATATATTAAAATTGGCGATTACCTTGGGGGGGTCAAATTGTGCTTGGTATAATTGATTGTTCCAAATATTGGTCAAATTCTCTTGACCTTATTATCTTCACTGCAACTTAGTTTAGAAGGTAATATGCTAATATGCTGATATGCTGATGTAATGGAATTGTGATATCCAAGCTAATATGCTGATATGCTGATTACATTTGTGATATCCAAATCTAATATGCTGATATCCAAATTACAATTTGTGATATGCTATCACCTGTGATTACATTATATGCAGATGGAATGACCTGTTATCACAAATGCTATCACAAATGTTATCACCTGTCATTCCATTACCTGTGATATCACAAATGTAATTACATTTGTGATATGCAGCATATAAATGTTATCACCTGTTACAGGTCATTCCATTACCTGTGATTACATTTGTGATTACATTCCAATCACATGTGATTACAATTTATGATATGCTATCACCTGTGATAGCATATCACCTGTGATTACATTACCTGCTGATATCCAAGCTAATTTGTGATAACAGGTCATTCCAATTACATTTGTGATTACATTCCAATTCCATTACATCACCCAAGCTAATATGCTGATATGCTGATTACATTTGCTGATATGCTGATATGCTGATTACATTTGTGATATGTAATGTAATCAGCATATTAGATATCACATCAGGATATTAGATTTGTGATATCCAAGCAGCACATCACCCAATTACATATGCTGATTACATTTGTGATAACTGCAATGGAATTGGAATGTCATTTGTGAAAATTGGAATGACATATGCATGTATGAAAATTGGAATGACATTTGTGATAACTGCAATGGAATGACATATGTGATTTGCATACACATATCAACATATCTTGAATCTCGTTATATAACTCAGAAATGGATAGGGTGTGTTGTTTGTGTAATTGGGTGTGTTGTTTGTGTAATTGGGTGTGTTGTTTGTAGAAATGGGTACTGAGATATTGGATAATGTTATCCAATCTAAAAAAATTACATAGAATTTGGTGTGTAAACTCCCTTGATGTATCTCATTTGGGTGTTTTTGAGAGAATGAACTATGTTGAATGCAGTATACATGACATTTGAAAATTTTGGTGTGTAAACTATGGTGTAAACTATGTGTAAACTTTGGTTGAGAATGAACAATGTGAGAGAAGAGAGAGAGCTATGTTGAGAGTAATATGAGCAAGCACCTCTATAAAGAGTATACTGGATTTCATATTTGAAATCCAATACACTGAAAAAAGCTTTGTTGTAAATTCACATTTTTAGGTGTAAACAATTTATGATATAGAGGTGCTTGCTCTTCATAATCAAATTTCATTGTCCTGTTAATTTGGTTTGACTAATATTTGCTTCAATCAATTGAATTGCTCAATCTTCACTCATTTTTATTCATATGAATTACTAACGAATTAGTCCAATTGTTTGCATGTGTAAATTCTAACTATTTTGGTTTAACTATTTACAGGACAAATTAATCATGGATAGCACCCTCCACTAACTGAGAAACTTTTGCCATTTTCTGAAGAACTCAACACTTTTCTTTGAAAATACATCAAGCTTGCAAGCCAAGGTATTTCTCATCAATCCTCCTCAATAGTTTGAAAATTTATTGAAAATACATCAATCTTGCATGCCAAATTCAATGTATTATTGACATTACACAGTTTCTATAAATAATATTTATGGATAATAACCTTGGTGAGTTTGAGTTTGAGAATATATGCAAGTAACAGGACAATGAAATAAATTTATTTCCATGTGTATTTGCTATACTTGCAAAAATATAGTTGAGCATGTCATAGGGTATTGCTATACTTGCAAGTATTCAACAATTTATTTCCATGTGTATTTGCTTGAGCATGTTATAGGGTAATTACTTGACACTTATTCATTTATACAAATTTGATATACTTGCTTCAAAATTTCATTAGCAAATGAATACTGAAATGAGTTAATTAAGAAGCAATGTGAAGTATTTCTATTCTGAGTGGAATACTTGAAGTTTGCTATTACATTTTTCAAATTTGAAGTATTCCATTCAGAAAACTTGAAGTATTCCACTCAGAAAACTAATTCATTCATTATAAATTGCTATTTGAATGAAGTGTGCATTCCATTCAGAGAATTGAGAGAAATATATGTAAGTATTCAAGTAAAATTGGGTAATTAACAGGACACTGTCATTGCCAACAGGACACTGAACTATGTTGAGAGAATTGAGTTTCAAAGTTGAATGTTGAGAGAATTGAGTTTGAATGTTGAATGTTGATGTGCTTTCAGTGTCCTGTTGAATATTGAGAGAATTGAGTTTCAAACTGTGGTTTTTGAGATAATTTTTTGTTTCTTTGCTTTCATGGCAACTCAAATAACAATGTTATGAACTATGGTTATGTTTGATTCTATGCAACTCAAAATTCAAGTATTCAAAATTCTGTTGAGAGAATTCTATGCAAGTTGAATTTTGAATTATGTTGTTGAGATGTTATTCAAAATTCAAGTATTCAATGAAATATATTCAGATGTTATGTTTGATTTTATGCCATCTCAAAACTCAATTCTCTCAAAATTCAAAATTCTGTCAACAGGACACTCAATTCTCTCAACATTCTGTTATTGCAAATTTGAGTTTGAGTTATTGAACTATGTATTTTGAGTTATTCAAAATTCTCTCAACATCAAAACTCAACATTCTGTTATTGCAAGCTTCCTCTCCACCAAAAAAATTGTTTTTTTCATATGCATAATTCTCTATGTTTGTTATTCTATTCTCTATGTTTATCACTTCTCATGCATAATTCTCTATGTTAATTCTCTATGTTTCATATGCAAAAATTGTTTATCACTTCTCTATGCATATATTGTTATAAACAAAATTTGAAGGATATCACTACCCTATGCAAAATTGGTGTGATGTTTATAACATTATCACTTCTCTATGTTTCCATGTTTATAACATTATCACTTCTCTATGTTTATAAATTGGTGTGATGTTTTGCTATAAATTGTTTATATTTTTTTTCATTGCAAACCAATGGCTAACCAACAGGATTTTCTCTTCATATTTACATGATGACTTTTGATGTGATTTTAATTTATATAGGTGGGAAATTTCTATGCAATATTTTTTTTTCATATTCATAAATAAGGAATGCCAATATTCTATTCTCTTCATATGTATTGCAAACCAATGGCTAAAACCTGGTAAAAACTGAAAATGAAAATTTCTATGAAAGTGAAAGTTCCTTGCAATTGGTTTCATGAAACCTAATTATGCATGAAAAATTAGCAAGATGAATTTTAAATAATGAAATGTTATGCTTGATGGTGAAACTGCCATATTGCAAGACAAATGTGTAGGCATGCATGGTATGGGTTCCAGTAAGTGTCATGGTTACCACAAGTGAGTAGGAGTTAATAAATTATTTGATATGCACAATTTTTTCCCCAAAACTTCATTTTTATAGTCAAAACTGGTATTTTAATGATCACGATGATTTCGATAAGGCCTCAATAAAAATGTAGAATTCAAAACTGGTATTTTAATGATCTCGAATTCCATGATTTTGTAAATTAAGTGGTTCATAATTTCAGGTAGTTATCATTCAACCCATAAATTCATTCAACCAATTTATGGGTGATCTAATTTGATCATTTGATTCTTTAGCAAATCGTCATACAGTGTAAGTTTGTAAATGTGAATTTGACTACGTATTCGTCATACAGGGAGCTGATGCTGGAAGCTTCTCTTAAGGAAAAGGAGCAGAGTGAAGCCGTGCTCCAAAAGAACGTCGAGGAATCCAAACAAAAGGAAGCCTTCCTTGAAAATGAGCTGGCCAACATGTGGGTCATTGTCGCAAAGTTAAAGAAGTCTCATGGAAGCAAATCTGACTAATCGGATTCAAACTGACGAAAATGTATCCTCAACAGACGTGGGAGTATAAGGATTGAAAGATGATCAGCTGATGTTGTAAATGGCCTGGGGCCACGATGGTATATTCTGTATGTAAATGGGTTGTTTATGGTTGGTTGCATCATTGTGCTTTGGCCATATCCATTGAGGTTTTGTGCATGTAAAATAAACCAATGTATATTGAGCTTGCACTCTATTGTCAAATCAGGTTTCTTTTGATTCGTTATATAATATTATCATCCACTGCGCCTTTTTTGGATGGTTAGCTTACTCTGTTGTTCCTGGAGTTGTTTGCGGTTGACTATAGAAAGTTTGTGAAGAATTGATATCAAACTCTTTCAAAGTTTATGTTGGTACAATTCAGTTTCCTTTTGTCAAAATGCCAAAATGTTTTTATGTTGAGTTGTAGAAATTTTTAATGCTTTGAGTGTATACTAAATCTTCACAATGAATTTCTTTTGCGATAGTTCCAGTAAACTCCACGTTTAGTTCCAGTAAACACCAAGATCAAGAAAACCTATAGTTCCAGGAAAACAGATGTGAATTGTTGTGGTTGGGTTCAACTTGAACTCAGGAAAATTAATTTGACGTGGGACTGAGGACATGGGACTGACTTAGAAAGGGATCATGTCTGCATTTAAAGTCGGCACTCTCGCACTGTTATGCTTATAGACCACTTCTATTTATTGAGTTAACTCAATTGTTACCATGTTTTTACTCCAGGATAGAGTGCTCTTGTGTTCAGCTCTTTGGTTCAACAATCTATCTTCATTTTTCATTTCATTGGATTGGGTGTTTTGTACATTTTTGTTCAACTGAATGGCATGTGTCAGCTAAATTTTCTTCCGCTAATTTGTTGTTTCACGCTGAAGGCGGGTGCCCGCCAAATTTTTTGCCGCTACTTTGTAGTTTCGTGACGAAGGTGCCCACGACGAATTTGTTGTTTCACGTCGAAGACGCTCGTGTCGAATTTGTTGTTCCGCGCCGCTAAATTTTTCTATGCTAATTTGTTGTTCTTTTAAATTTTGGCTGCGGAAATAATTTTTTGGGATCAAAAATTTCGCGGGAGAAAATCTTAACTGAACCGTGCCCGCGGGCACGGGGTATGACTAGTACATATATGTCGGGGGGAGGAGGTGAGTAAAGATAGATAATGTCATATATATATATATATATCGTAATCATAATTAATCCAAACACATCAAAGTATGGATATAATTAAGTTGTAGAGTGGTATCATACTTGAAGTCCATGGACAGATAAACTAAGTAATACTCAAAAAGCGGCTATCCTTTGGTTGCAGCACTGTTGTTCTATGTAGTGCAGTGCTGATCCAACAAAGTAATCAACAAATATAGAATAAAATAAAAAAACAAGATCAAAATTAGATATCTGTGCATGCATTAAGTAAGATATATTGGTTAAAGACTAGACTGGGATACATATCAAAACTGAGCTTGTTGGGTATGATATTAGTCAAGACAGTTGTACGAAGCATAAAGCTACGACAACAACTACTGATACCAAGCCCAACCCCCTCATGCCAGGTTACTACGATACTACTCTCAGCCTCTATTACCTCACCTCAACCATACTAATCACCATCGCGACTTGGTAATGCCAGTCACTCA